>CM038705.1:17673253-18320753 GCA_021613375.1 Megaleporinus macrocephalus | reverse complement strand
GGCTCAGACGATGATGGAAAACAGCTGTGGTAGGTGACAGAAGAATTCTTTCCCTGCTGTAGAAAAACCCTTCACAGTGGTTGGCCGAATCAAGAGCACCTTCCAGAGATTCAGACTGTCTGTGCCAAAGTAAATACAGAGGATTTACCAGAAGATGTAAATACAAACCAGGGTAAATAAATTAGAGTTTGGCAAAACACATCTAAAAAAAACCAAAACAGGGCAAGTTCTGAAACAACATCATCTGAATACATCAGTCAAAGATCAACTTATACGGTTGATCAACTTATACCAGAATGATGGGAAGAGAAGAAGATGGAAAAGTTAAGAGCTGCTCATAATCCATAGCATATCACCTCATCTGGAGGTAGTGTTATGACGTGGGCAGTGTATTTATCACTGATGTGATTACTGATGAAACAGCAGGATGGATTCTGAAGTGTGTGAGTTATATGATCTGCGCAGATTCAACAAAACGCTTCAACAGCACTTCACAGTGCAGAGGGACAATAACACACAGCATACTCCAAAACCAACCCACAACTTTTGTAAGACAGAAGAGGAATGTTCTGTAATAGTCGAGTCAGTCACCTGACCGCAATCCAATCCAGCATGCATTTCTCTTACTGAGCATACAGAGCATCACCCGGGAAACAACTGAGCATCTTGTGATATCCAAGGTTTCAAGACTTCAGGCAGTCATTGACTATTAAAGACGATTTAATTCTTGATTATGTCAGTTTGTCCAATTACTTCTAGGCCCATAAGAATGAGGGGCGATGTTTGAAGATGGCAGTAATTCTTTTATCATTCATCTTATTTGGATGTAAACTTCCTCAAATTAAAGCTGAAATTTAGCTCGTTGATCTCCTATTAACATTCAGTTTCAGATCCAGTATGCTGTACTGGACAGCTTGAATAACAATAACTTTATCACCATCCAAATATTTATGGAACAACTGCATAGACATTAGAATATTCACCAACTTGAAGTTTAAAGGGTGCATATCATGAAAAACCTTGTTAAATACAATTATTATAAGTGTTATAACTTGCTGACTGACTTGCTGGCCGACTATATCTTGCTGACAGACTGACTTACTGTCTGAGTGAATTAGTGAGTAACTGACTGCCTGACTTACTGACCGGCTGACTTAATCACAGACCAACTTGCGTACCAACTGACATGCTTACTGACTGCCTGACTTACTGAGTGACAGTCTGACTGACTGACTGACTGACTGACTGACTGACTGACTGCCTGACTGACTGCCTGACTGACTGACTGACTGACTGCCTGACTTACTGAGTGACTGCCTGACTGCCTGACTTACTGAGTGACTGCCTGACTGACTGACTGACTGACTGCCTGACTTACTGAGTGACTGACTGACTGCCTGGCTTACTAAGTGACTGACTGACTGACTGACTGCCTGACTTACTGAGTGACTGTCTGACTGACTGTCTGACTGACTGACTGACTGACTGACTGCCTGACTTACTGAGTGACTGACTGACTGACTGTCTGACTGACTGTCTGACTGACTGATCTGATTTGCTGGCCAACTATCTTGCTGACTTGCTGTCTGAATGAATTAGTGAGTAACTGACTGCCTGACTTACTGACCGGCTGCATAATCACTGACCAACTTGCGTACCAACTGACTTGCTGAACAATCGAGTGACTGACTGTCTTGTAACTGACTTGCTGAACAATCGAGTGACTGACTGTCTTGTAACTGGCTTGCTGACCGACTGACTTACTTGACCTGCTGATGGACTGACTTGTTGACTGATTGAAGTAGAAAAGTTACCAACTTGGGGTTTAAAGGAGCCATATCATAGAAAACTTTTTTTTTCTTTGTCAAATAAAAAGAAGTAAAATGTAAACCCTGCGCTCAGTACCACCCCAGTACATATAGTCCAAATAGCTGGGAAATTTAAAAACAACTGAGTTTGAATTAGTTTTAATTGTGATGTCATACCCATGAACACATTTATCCAAGATACACCAGCACAGAATTTATTTCAGAATCGAAATCGGACTTTATTGGCCAAGTATGCTCAAACATACAAGGAATTTGTATTTGGTTATAGTAGCTTACAGTGGACGATAACTGACATTACAGAAGTAACCAACACACCCAACCTACACACACACACACATACACACACACACACGCACCTGTAAACTGAACATGTGTTAAGTGCAGCAGTAAAGGACAGTGCAGACTGAATTAAATAGATATAAATATGGAAAACAGAAGAGTCACTGGTAGAGACGGTGGTACAGAGTGTTCTGAGACTCTATCAGATTAATAAAGTGCAGTACAGAGAAAGAAGAGTGAGAGAACATCTGGATATGGATGTATGTATGTGGTAGACTGTACAGAGAAGAAGAGTGAGAGAACATCTGGATATGGATGTATGTATGTAGTAGACTGTACAGAGAAAGAAGAGTGAGAGAACATCTGGATATGATGTATGTATGTAGTAGACTGTACAGAAAAGAAGAGTGAGAGAACATCTGGATATGGATGTATGTATGTATTAGACTGTACAGAGAAGAAGAGTGAGAGAACATCTGGATATGGATGTATGTATGTAGTAGACTGTACAGAGAAGAAGAGTGAGAGAACATCTGGATATGGATGTATGTATGTAGTAGACTGTACAGAGAAAGAAGAGTGAGAGAACATCTGGATATGGATGTAAGTATGTAGTAGACTGTACAGAGAAAGAAGAGTGAGAGAACATCTGGATAGGATGTATGTATGTAGTAGACTGTACAGAAAAAGAAGAGTGAGAGAACATCTGGATATGGATGTATGTATGTAGTAGACTGTACAGAGAAAGAAGAGTGAGAGAACATCTGGATATGATGTATGTATGTAGTAGACTGTACAGAGAAGAAGAGTGAGAGAACATCTGGATATGGATGTATGTATGTAGTAGACTGTACAGAGAAGAAGAGTGAGAGAACATCTGGATAGGATGTATGTATGTAGTAGACTGTACAGAGAAGAAGAGTGAGAGAACATCTGGATATGGATGTATGTATGTAGTAGACTGTACAGAGAAGAAGAGTGAGAGAACATCTGGATAGGATGTATGTATGTAGTAGACTGTACAGAGAAGAAGAGTGAGAGAACAGCTGGATATGTATGTAGACTGTATCCAGAATGTAGTATTGTAATGTTCAGCTGTTCATGAGTGTGATGGTGTATGGGAAGAAGCTTCTCTGAAGTCTGGAGGTCTTGATCCTCAACTGACTGAAACGCCCACCTGAGAGAAGATACTGGAACAGGTGATGTCCAGGGTGTGATGGGTCATGGACGATGTTCTCTGCCCGCTTCCTGGTTCTGGCTGTGTGCAGGTCTGGTAGGGAGGGTAACTTCACACTGATGGTTCTCTCTGCAGACCTGATGATGCCCTGCAGTCTGTGGGTGTGGTGTTTGTTGGCTGAGCTGCCCCACACTGTGATGGATGCGGTGAGGACAGATTCTATGGTGGCGGTGTAGAACTGCACCATCAGCTTCTGGGGAAGGTTGAACTTTCTCAGCTGACGCAGGAAGTACAGCCTCTGCTGAGCTCTCTTGATCATGGTGCTGATGTTGTAGTCATTTACAGAAGTCTTAAATATAAGAAGTCTTTCATTCTAAGAACAAAGTTGTCCCATGACGATGTTTGATTTGGCTCGCCAGTAAGTTGCCATAACCCCACCTTCTCATTCACTGAGAGAGCATACTGTCACATGTTCTCTCAGTTCTCACACGTACTGTCTATTATACTAAACTGGTTCAAAGGCAGAGTTTAGTCTAAAATTGTTTTGCTTTGGTAGAGTGACCTTCTTATCTAAATTATGTTCATTTTATTCAAATGTATCCATGTAACAAAACATGTATTCCATGTTTTCACTTATCTCTACATACTGTTTCATGTATATACAAGGCACAATAACAGAGACAGCTTGTTTAATTATAAAAATTCTTATGTAGAAATTAATTCTGATTATTTTTGGTATATGAAATCACACAAATGTTATAAGAGGACGTCAGGAAGGAAATAAGTTATGAGGAAATGTAGGATATCTGCCCTTTTGGGGAGGAGAGTGTCCACTTCAAATAAAAGGTTCCAAAAAAAAGACCACCCACAAGTAACTCAAAATATGATCAATTAGGCTGGAGTGTAGCACCCAGATCCGGCCACTCCACCCGGTGGAACTGCATCAGATTCAGAGGAGTTCATGCATACTTCTCACACCTACATACTCAGGCTGAATATCCTGTAACGTCCTCCATCACATGTTCACTCAGAATCTAAATATAAGCATCAAGCAAAACTGCAGCCAACTCTCTGTTCTCTTTTTAAATCCATGGAGCCCTCTTGAGTGGAGGAGATTGTTTTTGCACACGTAATAGAGAGCCAGAGCTGCTCTACAGTGACAGACAGCACCTGCCGTTGATCTCCTTTACGTTCAGTGGATCAGTTCTCTTGGTCTCTTAGTCTCTGGTTTATACTGGTTTCACCGGCTTCCCCTACTTTTCCTGTTTTCTTTCATATAGTTAATGTCGGTGTGTCCTCCATCACTGTTCTTTGCTGTGTTGGCACCTGTTGGGTGAGGTAAGCTGGCTTTGTGGGCTCATGGGTGTGTGTGCTGCTGTATTTTGGGAATCCCCTGCCTAGTAGCAGAGGCTGAAGAAGTTCAGGACCTGTAATGACAGGGTTGAGGTTCTCCCACAGAGCCAGTGGCTTAATCTAACACACACACACACACACACACACACACACACACACACACACACACACACACACACACACACACACACACACACACACAGCAGCAGCAGCAGATTTGATCGAAGTGGTCACAACGAGTCCATGAATGATCTTGGCAGACGCGGCCGGCTAGATGGCCACCCTGTGAAGAACAGAGTCTGATTGTCTACATATACTTGTTTAACCACAAGGGACTTGACTGAGAATGTTTGCTTCTATTTTAAAGACTGAAGATGAGCTAAGCTGGAGGATGAAGTGCAATTAGCTTCTTAGTTGTCTGCCAAAGTATAGATGTAATTGGATATGTTCAGAATTTAGCGTGAGTGTCTTTCAGATTTCCTCTTTTAGTAATGTTACTGTGTTAGGCTTTTTTTAGGATTGAAGTGAACCTGTGCTTGGACCTCTGTTTAATTTGTTAGAGGAGTAGTTAAAACTGTTCACATACTTCATACTTAACCTAAATGTAGTCACTCAGCCAAAACAGGTTTGCAGCAGTTTGTGTAAAATAACTGACTGATTAACTACATTGTTTACTGACTGATTAACTACATTGTTTACTGACTGATTAACTACATTGTTTACTGACTGATTAACTACATTGTTTACTGACTGATTAACTACATTGTTTACTGACTGATGGACTGAATTGCTTGTTTACTGACTGATGGACTGAATTGCTTGTTTACTGACTGATTAACTACATTGTTTACTGACTGATTAACTACATTGTTTACTGACTGATTAACTACATTGTTTACTGACTGATGGACTGAATTGCTTGTTTACTGACTGATTAACTACATTGTTTACTGACTGATGGACTGAATTGCTTGTTTACTGACTGATTAACTACATTGTTTACTGACTGATTAACTACATTGTTTACTGACTGATGGACTGAATTGCTTGTTTACTGACTGATTAACTACATTGTTTACTGACTGATTAACTACATTGTTTACTGACTGATGGACTGAATTGTTTGTTTACTGACTGATTAACTACATTGTTTACTGACTGATGGACTGAATTGTTTGTTTACTGACTGATTGACTGAATTGCTTGTTTACTGACTGATTTAACTACATTGTTTACTGACTGATTTAACTACATTGTTTACTGACTGATGGACTGAATTGTTTGTTTACTGACTGATTTAACTACATTGTTTACTGACTGATTTAACTACATTGTTTACTGACTGATGGACTGAATTGCTTGTTTACTGACTGATTTAACTACATTGTTTACTGACTGATTTAACTACATTGTTTACTGACTGATTTAACTACATTGTTTACTGACTGATGGACTGAATTGTTTGTTTACTGACTGATTTAACTACATTGTTTACTGACTGATTTAACTACATTGTTTACTGACTGATTTAACTACATTGTTTACTGACTGATTTAACTACATTGTTTACTGACTGATTTAACTACATTGTTTACTGACTGATTAACTACATTGTTTACTGACTGATGGACTGAATTGTTTGTTTACTGACTGGTGGACTGAATTGTTTGTTTACTGACTGGTGGACTGAATTGTTTGTTTACTGACTGGTGGACTGAATTGTTTGTTTACTGACTGATGGACTGAATTGCTTGTTTACTGACTGATTAACTACATTGTTTACTGACTGATTAACTACATTGTTTACTGACTGATTGACTGAATTGTTTGTTTACTGACTGATTGACTGAAATGTTTGTTTACTGACTGATTGACTGAATTGTTTGTTTACTGACTGGTTAACTGAATTGTTTGTTTACTGACTGATTAACTACATTGTTTACTGACTGATTAACTACATTGTTTACTGACTGATTGACTGAATTGCTTGTTTACTGACTGATTAACTACATTGTTTACTGACTGATTAACTACATTGTTTACTGACTGATTGACTGAATTGCTTGTTTACTGACTGATTAACTACATTGTTTACTGACTGATTGACTGAATTGTTTGTTTACTGACTGATTGACTGAAATGTTTGTTTACTGACTGATTGACTGAATTGTTTGTTTACTGACTGATTGACTGAATTGTTTGTTTACTGACTGATTAACTGAATTGTTTGTTTACTGACTGATTAACTACATTGTTTACTGACTGATGGACTGAATTGTTTGTTTACTGACTGGTGGACTGAATTGTTTGTTTACTGACTGGTGGACTGAATTGTTTGTTTACTGACTGGTGGACTGAATTGTTTGTTTACTGACTGATGGACTGAATTGTTTGTTTACTGACTGATGGACTGAATTGTTTGTTTACTGACTGATTGACTGAATTGTTTGTTTACTGACTGATTGACTGAATTGTTTGTTTACTGACTGATGGACTGAATTGTTTGTTTACTGACTGATGGACTGAATTGTTTGTTTACTGACTGATTGACTGAATTGTTTGTTTACTGACTGATTAACTGAATTGCTTATTGACTGATTGACTGAATTGTTTGTTTATTAACTGATTGACTGAATTGCTTGTTTACTGACTGATTAACTGAATTGCTTATTGACTGATTGACTGAATTGTTTGTTTATTAACTGATTGACTGAATTGCTTGTTTACTGACTGATTAACTGAATTTTTTATTGACTGATTTACTTAATTGTTTACTGACTGATTAACTGAATTGTTTATTGACTGACTTAATTGTTTACTGACTGATTGACTGAATTGTTTATTGACTGCTTGACTGAATTGCTTGTTTACTGACTGATTAACTGAATGGTTTACTGACTGATTAACTGAATTGTTTACTGACTGATTGACTGAATTGTTTATTGACTGATTGACTGAATTGTTTACTGACTGATTGACTGAATTGCTTGTTTACTGACTGATTGACTGAATTGCTTGTTTATTGACTGATTAACTGAATTGCTTATTGACTGATTGACTGACTGACTGACTGAGTAACTAAGAGACTGACTTGCTGAATGACTTGCTGACCGAGTGCAATAATAAGTGAATTGCTGACTGACTTATTGGCTGCCTGACTTAATCACCATCCAACGAGCACATTTACTGACTGACTCACTTAATGACTTACTAAGTGACTCACTGACTGAGTGAACCTGGTAATTAACCAGGTCCCTGAGATCTATTCACCCCGTTCATGCCTCACAAATAAGGCAGTAATCATAACATTTGAATTTGTATATATTATGTACATACTTTACAGTGCAACAGTGTCAGAAACCACATAAACCACATACATCTGTTTGAAATTACTTACTAACAACTCCCCAACTGCTTTTTTAATCTTTATTTTGTTTTGTTTTCCTTCCTTTAGATTAACAATAAGTCGTGTGGGAGTATCACTGTGCCTCGACAGGTGGCTCAGGATGCTGAGAAGGTGCGTGAGCTGGTCCTGGGCAGTCCACTGGGCATGCGTCTCCTCACTGACCGCGTCATTAAGAAAGCCATCCTCTCTCCCAGGACTGCCCTCATCAACTTCCTGATAGAAGAATGAACTGAGAGAGGACAGTGTGCATCAGAATGGTCAAGTGAGCCACAGAGTCAGAAGCTACAGGCAAATAAGAAGCTGTAACTTTTCCCCATGGAGGGAAGAGTGAACAAAGACAAAGAGTGTATATAGACATTGTTTTTTATTATTTTTAAACAGGTTTTCTTTTGTGAATACACTTTTGTCTGTTGGAAGACATTAAAAACTGAAATTGTAATTGGCCTGTAAGTGTCCTGCTGTCCTGCCCCTTTTTGTAGCCTCTGCCTGTCACCCAAAAGATTGGCAGCCATGTTCCAGGCTATTTCTATACTGAGGCGGATGATGAAGCACTTCTAATAGAGCTGCTGGTCCCAGATAAACATTCTCTCCTCCTGCAATCACAGAGACTGCTGTCCTCAAGTACTACAGCTAGATTCCTACCAGCTCTCGAAACTAAATGTAGAGCCTTGCAGTAACCACCATGCTGCGCGTGACTCATTCTGTCCTCTGTAAGCTCTACTTGGTAGGTCTAGACCAGGAGCGTAAGACTCCAGTCCTGGGGAGTTTTGCATTCTTCCTCATTAAACACAGCTGATTCACCTCAACTCAATTCAGATGGTCTTCATAAGATGAAGTGTTAAAGGGAAAACTCTGAAGGGCTTTGACGCACTTGAGCTTGACGGCCCACTCTAGACTAGAACTGGTATATTTAAATGCTTCACTCCAGGACTGCTCCTGAAAACTGAATTGTGGACCCTTTATCCTGAATCAATTTGTGGGAGAGTGTATTTCTACACCTCTGTTGCTACAGATTTGTGTTTAAGGTGCTGAATTTGTGTCAATTTTTGTACTCCAATGTATACAAGTTACATTGTGGAATGACAATAAAGAACTCTTGACTTGACAGGTGAGTTGAATACAGTCCACCTTGAAATGTAATTATGGCCCAGCTGTGTTGTTTCCACTGTGCAGTAGTTTGAATGGACCTGTCTTGCAGTCCAAACACTGACATGCTGCGCACACATGATATTACTTTTTCAGAAAGGCAAAACCTGAACCACCATGTTTTCAAGTTGATTGACCTCTTATTTGTGCTATAAGACTATTTGCTTTCTTGCAATGAAACCAAAACAGTGAAATGCAGCACATGCCAAAATGAAAAGTAAAGGATCCATCACTTTGATGTAAAACTGTTTAAAGGACTGCAAAATGGAAAACCAAATATCTGTGCCTGCATTACATTTCTTTCATTTGTTTAATGCAAATATTATGTTTCCCAGTAAAGAGGTAACATGACATACTCTTAATGTCACAGTGGAAAAGGAATGTAATGTGTGTGTTGCATTTCATGTCTGCTCACTGTAGCGGCTGGTTTCTGTTTTGGGACTAATTCCTCTCCGAGTGGCAGGAGGGGTACTTTATTGGGATCTGAATTGTATAAATAGCATGGAATTGCATAACAGTGTAATTAAATAGGTAATTACGTGGTTACCTTTGAAATAGTTTAACAGAATGGAAATGAAGTGGCTTCTAAAAGTTAATTGGAGAAGTGTTGAGTCAGGTTGTGTGGGAGCTGGAAAAGCACTAAACCGTGTAGGACGATGGACAATATTTCCCACCTTCTTTTAAAGAGTCAGTGTTGAAGATGCTGTTTGAAAATGATGCTAACGAGTCAATTCTGAGTCAATAAATGAGTCATTCTGTAAAAAAGAGTGCCTGTCCAAAACATTCTACAGCATTCAGTGGTATACGAGAATAAATAAGCTAATAAGTACTTTATAAGCCTATAGAAACTCAATGGTCATCATTATGCTATATTATATTATTAACATCACACCTTTGTAGTGGTCATATAAAAAAGTGGGGTTTCATATTAACATTCTATATTTTTTTTTACATTAAACAAGAGAATTGTAAGAATTATGTTTATAACCCCATCACTCATGGCAGAAGTCTTATGCTGTAATGACTCGTTTGACAGATTTGTTTGGTAACATAACAATATCACATGCTAAGTGTACTCTAGCTTACCATCATGGCATCAGATACTATGACAACTGTTGTAAAAATGATATAATATTGTTGTTAAAATAATGCTGTTAAATGTCTGGTCATAATCATGGCCAGTTTGGGGCTTTTAATATCCAGTTGGTGGATCACCTCTCCTCCCACTAAGCTACCAACCACCCCACTAGGGGCTGGAGTAGCCAGGTTAGTCTGGAAGATTTCACTTCGTCACATTCCGCTCCATCACAAGTTTAGTGCGATAGAATTGGTGATTTACTCTTTAAAGTTAAGTTACAAGTGGCAAATTTCCCAAAGTGAAATACGAATGCAGTCCCTACTGATGCTACAGCCTTCCGTGACTGGGAGTAAAGAGATTTTTCTTAGTTTAGCGACTGGTTGGCAGATAACGTTCCTCTCCAAGCACATCCAGCTGTCCAATGACTTTGCATTAGTAGTAGTTTGAAAAGCTGCAGTGGTGATTCACATATCACAGAGGAAGCATGTGCTAGCCTTCACCCTTCTCGTGCTGGGAGTCTCATGTGATTGCAGGAGATCTAGCTAACAGGTGGAACTGTGATTATGATTCTTTAAGATTCCTTGAGATAACACAAATAGCATGACCATTCAGCACCATGGAATGAATCATCTGTGCTCACTCAGTGTTGTTCCTGTACTCCGACCTGAAATGCTGTTATTGTGAAAACATCGCTGTCTGACTTGATGTAGTTTTTAAATAGCAAATCACTTGAAACTGCTATTTAAGCAACGCAGCTGTTTTTCATGGCTCGGTGGGCACATGGTTCTGCTCTTATACAACAGCTGCTTGCGAATTCACTGATGTTGTTGGCTTTCAGATCATCTGAGTTCCTGTTTGTGAGCTTTTGTGAAAGGCCATCAGCAGTTCTTTTCAGTGCTGGCAGCGGAGAGGCCACAGTCATCACATTGCAGGGGCAGTATGATTCAGTGTCGCTCTCTCAGCTGGCCCAATGACATGAGCAGCGCTGGCGCCACCGACAACTCGGCCCAAGCAGCCACAGCTCTGGCTTCATTGACTGTGTCAGTGAATAATTCACTTGGCTCTTGTGCGGGACAAAGACGAACAGAAGCACAGGAAAGACATAAAGCCCCTCTTTCATCCCAGAAGAGGAGCTAGGCCTCCTGGGTTTTGAAGTCCAGTGGGCTTCAACATCTGACAGTAGGGCCATTGTCTGCGAATGTTCTTTAACACTGCTAGACGTCATTATCTGACCACACAGAGCTTATTCGGACTATCAAATCTCCAGACTCTGAAATCTACCCCTTCCTCTGTGTGGAATGGCCGCGTTGCAGTGACTCACAGATCTAGTGCTGCTGAATAACAGCACCGAGCATGCGTTCACATTCCTCATATGTGCTGACTTTCTCACTGAATAACTCTTACAATACCAGGAATCTGACATGGCCTGCTCTGGCTTTTCCTTCAGCATTACTTATTATATCCTTTCTTGCGGTATAAATATATATATCCCTCATTTTGTATCCTTTTCATTTCCTTCACAGGAAGTGTTTTCATTCCCCTCTTCACCTTTTGCACTGGGTAAATTCCCCGAAGCTCACGCTTTTATTTTTGTTGCTGTGCTTGGTAGGTTCAGGTTCATGACTGCTGCCTGTGGATCAGTTCAGTACATAGGTAATATTGATATGTACAGAGGAAACCTGATGCTGGAACAGAACTCCAGGTTCTTTCTCAGTAGCAGCGGCTGTATTAATCTTCCTCTCAGATGATTTCTTCAACAGCTGGCCTGCTGACTTGTCAGCACTGTGGTGTCATGTGATTCTCCGTTGCCCTTAAAAAAGAAGGACCCTTCATATGATTTGAAGAAGGCCAACCTGTGGAAGTTGAGGAGATTCTCGTACTGGATTTGGGGGCATAATATTGAATACTCGTTTTGCATTTTAAGCGTGGTGTAGACAGTTTGATATTGTCATTTTTCTGACAAGTTTTGTATATAATATAATAATAACGAGTAAATATAATAATTTAGGGATTTTTTTTTTATTACGTCATATGTGTTCTATGTACTAACGTCACACACAAACTCAAAAAGAAGGTCAAACTTAATGTTTAGGTGTCAAACACTGATGAACATGTGATGACAACAGTAGTTAATTTACTTACACTACCGGTCAAGAGTTTCAAAATCACTACTAGTCAAACGTTTTGGAGCTGTTTTAAAACTTTTTCAAGTTTTCACCGCTCTTTTAACACGCTTGCAATCATCAGATTCATCCACTTGGGGAGGGGGTCCGAAGCACAGCCCATTCCACAAAATAGTCTTGCATTCAGATACATCCCTCGTTATGTTGAACTCAGCAAATAAACAATAACTGTAAATTAAAACAAAACATCATTTGACCAGAGGCAAACAAACTGCCTCTACAAGACATCGAAAGTGTCTCGTCCAAATAAACAAATTATGGTTGCACATTGCAAACTGCAGTGTTGTTTCAACCTGCTCTCGTCTGTTTGTCATTTTCTTCATCCCTCTTTCCCCCCATAGAGTCCTATTCATTTTCGAGCATCATTTTCATCATGGTTTCATTTAACCTACCACCACCAAACTGCATGTCCTCACTCAGGGCAGATCCCCAAGCACTAATCCACAGACATACTGTCCCACACTCCTCCTTGTTGGTTATTCATCCCTCATTCCTCCCATAGAGTCCCGTTCATTTTAAAGCCCACACAAACATCATGGTTTCCTTTTATCCTCACTCAGGGCAGATGCCCAAACACACTGACCCACACTCCTCTACTTGTCGTTTATTCATCCCTCGACCCTCTGACTGCTCAGGCTGCACAACCTTCCCCTTTGTTACTGAGATGTTGATATAAGCTGTACTTTAGACTGCTCTCATCATTCTGTAGTCAGTGTAATGCCAGTGTAGGAAACTTCATGTTTAAGTGGGTTTTGTGTATAGAAAAAATATATTTCTGCTGTCCACTGTCCACTGTCCTGCCGTGTCCTCTACAATAATACAAAGCTGGTAAGTTTTACTGTATAGACGGTATTCCTTTCAATTTCATCAGATTCTCTTTTGAATTACAAGGTTGTTGCTAAAATAAGACTATGGCTATGCATGCTAACTGTTCCCTCACATAGCCCACACAAACCAGCAAGCTCCTGCAAAAGAATACAAACAGAATAAAGCACTTTTGTGTCTCTACATTTTAGATGAGTGAAATAGATTCACCGCAGGGTGAGAGAGCTAGAAGACAGAATTCGCCCACACACTCAACAAATGTGTTGTAGGTGAAAAAGGAAAAAGAACTGTGCTGATGATGGAGAAAGATATAAGAGTGTAACGTAAATTATGTAAAGTAAAACATGAACTGATATTTTCTGAATATATTTCAGTACTGTGGTATTAAATGTGGTTAACTTTAACAGAGTGAAACTTTATTTTAGTATTAATGAAAACCAATAAACCTGGACATTAGTGGAGATAGAGTTGCTCTTTAAACACCCAAATATTTCTTGGGCTGAAAGAAAAATACAAAACACATACAATATACAATATTACATACATTATAAACAATATAGCCTATTGTTAAACATTACCTTTAAACAGACACAGTATATGATATAAATAGGGATGTTTCTAAAAGTGTATGTTGTAGACGTGCTAATATGGAGGCAGAAGTCTGTACTCTTGCAAAGCCTGTGTTCTGTATAGAGAAAAATTTGGCTTTACTTGAGTAACAAACAAATAGTCTGAACATCAACGTTAGTCAGGTCACAGGTTTTGTCATGTTTTAGATGATAATCACAAATAAACCAGGAACATAAATACAACAATTTTACTGCACATTTTAGTGTGCAATAATTTATATTCTGTGTATTTAATTGAAAATTAATTTAAATTGAAATAAAACTTAGTAAACTTGGTATTAACGTCTGTACAGGCCGCAATTTATATATATATATTTATTTTCTAATATTTTAAGTTCAGCAAATAAACAGCAATGATGTGTTTTATTATGAAGTGTCTTCTCTGTAGAGGATGCATAACTTTCTTTTTCGCTGAAAGTCAACAAACCCTGAAATTTGACTGAGAAGTTAAACTTTTGTTGATGACTGTATGAACAAAATATTTTTACTTCGGTACAGACGTTTTGTATTTTGTCCCCTTCTGCACAACTCAGTGCCAACATAGTGTTGGTCTATTTCAGGAGTGGAAAAGATTAACTTAAGTAACTTATGTTCTGTGTTACTAAAATACTATATTATTATAATAGTGCAAATGCCATTTTTGTATTTTTCCCACATCTTTCAGGTTTATTTACATCCTGCTGTGAAATACAGGGGGTCTTGGGGGGTCCAGAACTTCTTAATTACCATCTTGGACCCCCTGAATGTCTCAAAATCTCTGGGGGTCCTTGACAATAAACTTAATTGTGACATTATGCTTTCCATAGAAGCACTATTTATGGTGGACGGCTATCTATGAACTATCCATATGGTGCACTACACTACAGTGTTCAGGTCTTAGAGGTCACTACTGAAGATTCCTACAGCCGCCATTGGTTCATATACCTGTCTGACTGAGCAGTGCTTAATCCACAGCCATGACATTTGAAGCTTCGGTGTATTTGAAAAACACATGAACCTGTCACAGTGTTAAAGGCTTTAGCATATGTGGAAAACAGATTAACCTGCACTGCACCAATGCAGCAATCAAAATCACAAGCGTGGTTTCTGTCTAGACTCAGTATTGCACTGTTTGTTTTGGTTGGGAGGGACAAAACATTAGCTTAATCCTTTTCTCTGCTCAACTGGCAGTCAGTCTGCTCTCATTCCTTCTCTCATTTCAGAGCATTAACATTAGCTTCCATTAGATCTGAGGCCTAAAACCTGCTTCTGCCCAGCATATAGATAACAGAGAACAACAAGTGTGCAATAAATCAGATACAAGAAAAGGCATGTACATGGCCAATCAATGTTTTTTGATGATACAACACCAGTAAAGGGTAAAGCACATTTCCTGAAGAAAAACACAGGATGGTTGCGCAGCATGAGCAGTTTAAGGGGAGGAGGGATGAATAAATGATAAATAGACGAGTGTGGGATGGTATGTCTGTGAATTAGGGCTTAGGGACTTGGCCTGAGAGAGTACATGCAGTTTGGTGGCTGTAGGTTGAACGAACCTATAATGTTTGGGTTCACCAGAAAATGAATGGAAACATATGGGAGGAACGAGGGATGAATAAACTACAAATAGAGGAGTGCAGGCTGGTATGTCTGTGGGTTCTGCCCTGAGTGCAGTTGGGAGGTTGTTGCCAACACTACAGTCCTGGTTGCGGGTCTGCCCCGAGTCAGTGTATGTGAAGGCTGTCTGTCGGTCGAGCAGATGTACCTTAGATAAACACTCATTTTTCTATCCTATTCATTCTCTATGGGAAAAACTTCTGGAAAATTCCGTTCCTATCTGGAATCTCTGCATCTGAACAAAAATCTGTATACAAGCCTGAATCACACCATCATACCGAACAATCTGTCGCTGGAATGGAGTCGATATTTCAAAAACTTTTCTTTGCGATGCACAACCATTATAACTAGACGGGTCTGTATAACAACTATAAACTACATATGGTATCTGGCTTCATTCCGAAATAGTATTAAATCTTTGAAATGAGAGTGTTTTACTGTCTGTGTATCCATATAAGAGTTTAGAACAATGAACCGGACTCGCAGTGGATCCGGACCAAATCCGCAAAGCGGTTGTGACTGTTAGGCGGAGCTGCTGGAAAGAAAACCCGGATCCGGATTGGAATAGTCTGCTGTCCGTGTTGATTCTTCTATTACTAAATAAAAACACTTCTAAATCAGAAAGTGTTTAGTTTTCTGTGATGCTATTTGTTGGGTCATGCGGAGTCACGTGAGGTTATGTGGGGTCATGCGGGGTCACGGCCGCTCAGGTTACACAACAGGGAGCAGCTCGAGGTCCGAGCGGGTTTGCGCGCGAAGACTAGCCGCCCGAAGCCCTGTATGTCTATCGACGCGCTCGAGCGTGGGCGGCCGAACTGACAGTATAAATAGGTCTCCACGCGGGGTCCACAGATTAGGGGTTAGGTCTCCTCACAGAACGATTACTTAATGTTCTTGCTTTTGTTGTGTCTCGTTTATTCCTCCATCGTGCGCAGCTTTTTTTTTTTAGGTTAGTTGAAATTACCGGGGGAAGGAGCGTCCGTGCGTCGCGGTTCTGTGGGGAGTCCCGCTTCTGAAACCCCGGTGGCCTAATGGCTAAGGCGCTGGTCTTCTTGGCCAGAGATTGTGGGTTCTAGTCCCTCCTGGGGTGTGGAGCTAGCAGAGTAATGCAGCTGGTAGCAGAAGATTAGAAAAGTTGGTTGTTCGGTGTGAGGAGTGAATAAACCACACATAGAGAAGTGTGAATCAGAGTTTGGGGATCTGCCATGTGACAGTACAGGCAGTTTAATAGCTGTAGGTTATATAAACCACCATGTTTGGTTGGGCCAAAAAATGAATACGGCTCTATGGATGGAATAAGGGATTGAAAAAGAATGGCAAATAGTGCAGTGCAGTTATGAATGTCTGTGGGTTTCAGCTTGGAGACCTGTCCTGAGTGTGTACATGCAGTTAGTTTATGTATTTTATTCCTAATTAGTATGTTCCACTTGAAATATTGACTGCAGCATTTGTTTGTTCTGTTGTCTAGTTTAGAGCATTAAGTTGCCGACGTAAATAAAAGTAACATATTAATATAAAAGTGCTACGAAACTTTTAAACAGACAGATATAAATACGTACTGTACTGTGTAAGAGCTGGATACCACCATCTACATATTTCATGTTCTGTCTGTCATTAAGTACAAGTTATTCATTTATCAACATTAGCAGACGTGATGTATTTAGTATGTTCACTCCTTATCTTTATTACAGCTTCTGTTCCAGCTTTTAGGACACTGACTTTCAGTTGTTCAAAAAAGTCTGCAGGGAGATTTTTCAGCACCTACAAAGTTCAGTCTTAGAAGTGGGCGGCGTAGCACATTCAGTGATGTTGAAGTCTGGACTCCGGGGTGGTCAGTCCATTGTTCTGTGAACAGCATCAGCAGCTTAGACTGATCTCCAAATATTCTTTTTTTCTATCTATTTTCTTTGCTCAGTAATAGTTTATGTACGGCTGCACGCCCTTCCAGACCCATGCTAATGAGTTGTCCTCTCACAGTGGAAGGATGGACAGAAACGTCTAGGGATATTTCTCAGAACAGAAGAAAGAGTGGAATTTTATTATTTCTCTCGCTGTTAAAAGATGAAAGCTTTAAGTACTGTTTCTCTGATGGAACAGGTTTGGGGAAGATGGGGGGTCTACCAGGACTTCCAGGTCTCCCACCACCAACTCAATATTGTCCATGGCTGTTTAATGTGCAGAGCAAACTAGCGACTTTGATTTTTTTTTCCTTTTAAAGATGTGTTTATATTCAAATGTTTATATACAATTATATTCTGGCACCTGTACAAACTGTAGCATTTAGGGTGGAGCGGGACTTTAGATGAAGAACCATGTATTGCAGAAAATAGATGAACAAGAACAGTATTTGTAGACTGACCACCCCAGAGTCCAGACTTCACCATCACTGAATGTGTTACTTGGATCATGAAAAGCAGAAAATGCCCCTGACAGTATAATATATTCTAACCTGGAATGGTATTATTATGATATTAGTGAGTCAAGGCTGTTGCGTAAAAGTCTAGGATTTAGAAATCGCCCTGTTTTACTGCTCTGTTTTGTATCTGAAGGAGGAACAACAGTGTTTGAGGGTCACAGTACGTCAGTTCTATGTACTGAACTCTGCTTGTTCGACTATGGCAATGTAAATACAGAGTTCTGATCTATGGCACCTTGAATGTGAAATAAATATATATTATCAGTTAAATTTAGACCATAATTTAAAGGGTGTATTCAAAGTGTGGAAAAGAAAGAATGAAAGAAAACAATGGGGTTATGAAATATTCTGTCAATGTTAATCAACCTAATGTTGCACTGAACCTTTATTCTTTGTGGTCATCGCTGCTGAAGGCAGGTCAGTGAGCAGCGAGGGTTTGACGATGCGAGGCCTCATGCACGCGGCAGTTTGAGGGTGTTTTTATCACAGGCAGGAATTCCAGTCCTCCTTCGCTCAGCAGATACTGTTGCTGTGGTGGAATGTGTGGCGCGCAGCTGGAGCAGAGTGTGTTTTCTCACACGCGGCATGCAGGGTTGGGGTGATAATTGGGGCATGCGGATCAAAGCCATTATCCGCCACCCGGCTCTCCTGCGCACACAGTGCTGCACTCGTTTGTTTGTGTTTCTTTAAAACGCTCCTTTTTATAGGACACAACTGCTGCCTTTCCTGGGCCTGTTCATCATAACAGAGAAACTTGGTACACCTGGGTGATCGCATGTGTAGGCGGTGGCATTAAATGCGCAATTAAAAGGGCCATAAACAAGCTTAGCTTTTCTAAATAGGAGAGAAACAAATCCATGCAGTCAATATACAAAAACAATTAAATTTATATTTCAATTCGTCTTGTTTGTGATGTCACAAGCATGAGCACATTTTTATACACTACATTTTTATGTCACTGTTCACAGTTGTGGAATCAATGTTTTCATCCATGTTCAGTTGCATTTATGAATTGATGAATCGGCTGAAGAAAATAAACTGATCGCACCCTAGGAAGAATTCAGATTCCTATTCGCCAGCTTCTAGTTTCAATTTTCCAGTTCCACCTTAAATGGCACCTCAGGTCAGTAATTGCTGCTATTTAAGGGGCAACAAGGCTAATACCTGTCAAATTCACACTCCAAACAATAAGGGGCAACATATCACCAGAAAATGCACAGTGCCTCCTCCTCCCCTTTCGGTTTTTACCAGTCTAGAAGAAATGTTGAATGCCAAAGTTCATCCCCTCACTAGCCAAAAGCATCTCCAGTGGCAAAAAGCAATACCAACTCTTGTTCTGCTTCTATTTATGTTATTGATTTTGTTTGCTGTCAGTGAGAATTATTACCAAAAGCAGGCAGCAAAGAACTTCAGACATTATAGCGTTTCTCTCCCTTTCATTGGCCAATGATCTAACTGGCAGCAGCACCTTAAGCATGATTGACAAGAGGTTGGAAAATGCTGGGTGTGTCTGAAATCGCGCCCTAGTTGCTGTTTAGTCTTCTATTCAGGGTGTTGGTCATTACGTAGTGTTGTCCGAATTCTCAGTGGACAGTAAGATTTCCTTTATAGTTCACTACATTCTTACCCACAATGCACCGTAAGCTAGTAACTGATGTACACTACTTACAGGATGACGCCCCACAATGCATAGCGGTTTCTTTGGAAAGTTTGTTTTCTGATTTCCCTCTATTGTCTTCCCCTATATAGTGTTCTACATGGAGCAGTCTATGTAGTGAACAGGGAACGAGTTAATGAGTGGATCATTTCAGGCACACCCCTGTCAGACCACTGCAACTTTTTTATCCTCGCATGTTGGACTGTTTTGATTTAATGCTACAATGACTCACTATCACCTCTTGAGGTACAGAATGGTATTACAAGACAGAACGGCCAGCTAACTGCAGGAGAGATATCTCTGCAACACAACACATAGACATATTCGACATCCCATCAAAACTATTTCTTTACATTCTGTTGATGATTTTAGTTATTTTACAATGTTTTAAATAAACTGTACTGAGAAATACATGAAGTTGGATACAATGTGTGTTGTTAATTTATAAAATACATTTAAAACCCTGTTTACTCACAAAAGCTGGGGAGGTTTTATTAAACCACATACTTGATGCTCTGCCACAGCTTTATAAAACCAATTGATGGTTCTGCCATAGTGACTGGAGACCTTTTATTAAATAAAGTAAATTGGGTTTAATAATTGTCCTAAAGGAAAAAAAGAATAGATATATATCCATGTGTTCTTTTATGTGGGAACTAAAAAAGATCACTGTGATGTCACCAAGATTGAGTTTTCTTTGAGGTGGTTAGCGAGACAGCAGCCCATTTTCCCCAATGAGCCATCTAGTCTCAGAGGAGCTTGCCAAATTACCCAACTTAGATGTGGCTCCATTGTAATAATCCCTGCATTTTTCCCACCCAACTGCATCACAGTCATGCAGCCTAATTGCGTGATGCGTAGTAACTGAGCAGAAACATCCCTGCCCTGTTTTTACATTCCACCAGCCTGACCACACTGCGGTGCAGATTCGTGTTAGTCACTAGAAAATATCGCTTTCTCCTTAAAAAGGTAGGCTTAGTGACTGTGACACATTCCTACCATAGCTACAGTGTCAACAGACACAATATCACTACGCCTGCTGTGAAGCCTGAAATCTCGTAAATGTAACGCAAACATGTACAACATATGTCAAATCAAGCTCTAACATTTGTGTGTTTCTATGTAACATAGTCACAGTCATAATTCATTACTTACATCATAATGTAACAGACTCGGTTTAACTCTGACAGTTACATAGGTTGTTTTGTTTCTGTGTCTTTACAGCGGTCCAGGCTGAAACACTCTTTATAACTTTAGTCATGTTAATGGGTCATCAATTTAAAAACTTTGGAATGACTTAATAAGTACTTAATGACTTAATAATCTTTTCAGTGTATATACATACACCATCAACCTACAGATGAATTATTTAAATATTAGAAACAATATGCCAAAAAGTATAGATGTTTTACTCAATATCATTAAATTAAGTTATTAAACCATAAATAATATTATTTAATATACTGTAATTATTTCTTAATTATTTAAGTTTCTGGCATTTTTAATGATGGACTGAATTCTTAGTTATGTTGAAATTACACATATGCTGAAAAAACTTTTCATATGACTGACTGTATATGTTAGTGCACAATTTCTATTTATTTGCTAAATGTATCACATAGAAGGTATACACTGACATACAGTTGCAGCCCCTTTCCTCCCCTTTCTCCCCTGATTGCAAACTAGCAGCTCAAGATTTTAAACACATAGAGCCAACAGTGTCTGAGTTACAGGTAAAAGCATTTTATTTGATTATAATAATTAAACATTGGTCACCCTCTTGATGACTGCAGCACCAATTAAAAGCATATAACCGACACACAGTCAGATCTAGACAGACTCATATGGAACCTCTAGACAGAAGAGTTAGTTATACATATGTTACAACTAAGCCTGTCAAGAGAAATGAGCGCAGTCCAAATCTATTTAAATTCAAATACTTTCATAAAAAATAAAAAAGGTTCACGTTATTGTAAATGTTCTGCACAGAAAAAAATATAAAAAACACTTACAATAAAACAGTAAAATACTACAAAAATAGTGTTGCAAGATTTTTTGTATATTTCAGTTTTATTGAACTGATATTAGCATTACTGATTATTTTTCTTATATGCACATATTTTGATGAACATATTGTAATGTGTTGAAGTTGGAATGCTTGGTTTAAACAATATAGTTATTACATGTTAACTGTATTTTTGCATCAGTTTATAAATGAATATAGTTTTGCATCAACGTTGTAGCATTTGGTACAGTCTGAAAGAGCAGGGTTGGGCAATATGATAATATTTTATTGTTATTGTGATCATTTAGATTACAATATCCTTTACCGAGAACATTGTGCACATCATCAGTACTTACAATGACCGACTTACATAGGGAGCATAATTGGTCCTGTACAAAATGTTATGCAGTTTTTTAATGTTTCAAAGCTGTTATTTATTTTTTTCAAAACTGTAATACATATTTATGTAATTATGTACATTGTAAAAAGGTCTTTAATATCACAGTGCAATGTTTTTGCCATATTGCCCACCTAAACTCAGTGTGGTGGAATGCTAAGATACAAGTTCAGTTTCAGCTGAACTGTTTTTAGAAAAACTTTGAACAGTTTCATGTGTACTAAATATGTGCAGGTTGTTTGTACAAAAAAATAATTAATCTTTAAAAAAAGTATTTTTACATTTATTAAACAAATATTATTCCCTCTGTCTTATTCTCATCTCCTCTTCTTATTCTCTCCTCTGAATGTAAACATGAATGAAGGATGAAGGTAATGAGCTTGAGGCTGTAAATATTTCTTAGGTAGCTAGCTGGGAGGAAAATGTGGTTAACTAAGTCAGGAAGTGTTTCTCTATGGCTTGTTCTACTGAACATGATCACATGTGCTGGCGCCGATCCCAGAGCCATCAACTACACCGAATAGCACACAGGAGGCTGGAGAAGGCTTCACAGTGCCCCCCGCACATATCTGCACAGTAAAACCATACTGCATACTCCAGCCTGCCTAATTAATGATGAAAACCTGGAAATGTAAGCGTTTTAGAACGAAGCCCTTTTGTGTGCAGTCTGTACATTTTAGATGAGTGAAATAGAATCACTGCAGGGTGAGAGAGCTGGAAGACAGACTTCGCCCACACAGTAAACAAATGTGTTGTAGGTGAAAAAGGGGGAAAAAGCTGTGCTGACAAGTAAATATAATATAAAAGAGCATAAAATGGCTTTTGAATCAAAAAAAAGTGCTGAGTGATACTGATAACATTCAGTAAGATGATATTCTATGCACATATTACAGCGTTAGCTTCAAGTTAGCAATAATAAAATAATCAATACATTAAGAAGTTACTATTTTAGTCATTTATTCCCCACGAATTTGCCAACATTTCACCCAAAGGGAACCTTACATGGATAAACCTAAAGCGGAAAATAATCAAATTTCAAAAAATTAAGTTTTGTATTTGTAGCTGTTCTTATAAGCTGGAAGTTAATTATATACAGTTAATATACAGTTGTACACAAAAGTTAAAACTCCAGTCATATTACACGTGTTGTTGATTTTTAAATGAAAATTATTTAATGCGTCTCTACAGAGAAGACACTGAACTATGCCAATTAGAGTTTGTTTTAATGTATTGGGAAAGAATAATATAGAAAATGTGCTATAACTTTTGCAGAGGCCACATTTAAATATGACTGTACATTAAAGTTAACTATCAGGGCCTGGTTACTGTTAAAATTATATTGTGACATGCACAAAACAAAATTAAAAAAGAAAAATAAACCTCCAGCCAACATTTTACAGGTATTATATCACAGATACAGTTCTCATTATCAGTTGAACTTGTTCTACCTGACTTTCAGGATCTGACTCTGGCTCAAGCTGATACAGCAATACTGTTGTAGTGTGAGGGCGGAACCAATCAGAACAGAGTGGGCGAGCTGATCAGTGACAGCACACTGAGAGGGGGCCTAAAAACACCCGAGACCTAACAGAGTGTTTCAGACAGAGTCTGAATACACATGCACAGTGGACAGTTAGATGTACAGAAAAATATTGGGAATATTGGGAAAATTGAAGCATGTAAATCTGTTCTAGTAGATCCCGAAACTAAAATTACAGTTCCTCTTTCATGAGCTTTCTGGTAACTTTTGACACTATTTGGGTTACGAGTAGACATAAGTTTTGAGATAAATTTTAGATGATAGTAAGGTTGAGTCTATCACACTCAACCTAAAGTTTATATAACATATTTTACATATAGATGAAGACAGACTGAGCATATCCAAAGCATCCACAGCGGAACTTGAAAAATAGAAATAGAAATTTAAATACTTATAGAAAGAAAGATTGAGTGACTTGTAGACTAGTCCTGTTCATCTTAATGAGCTTTAGATTATTCTGGGAAAGCTTTGTAGCATTGAGAATGAAGTTATAATAAAAACATCCAGAATGCCTCATATTAAAACATGGTGACCACACAGAGGACAGCTGTCGAGTACTGGGCAGATCTTAGGCCAGTTGCTGTACAACTGCCTATGATTTTGCTGCATGTCTATGTTTGTGGCCTAATTCTGGCATTAATGTTGTAGACCAACAGTGTAGTTTAGGCCAGTTTGGACCACATCCTTTAGCTCTCCTCAGATCTGGGCAAAAGATCCAGCCATATACTGACCAGAACAAACCCAAAAAGGTCTGCTTCAGTGAGAGAACTTATCTGGACATAGATAATTAATGACATTGTTCTAAAAAACAGTGAACACAACATCTTAAATACCGCCTGGTGTCCAGTACAGCATGAATCTACAGTGTATAAGTTATCATGGAGTTAATCTGCGCTAATGACTCATGTGGTGGGACCTCTGAGCGCTAGCGTTGGTACAAGGGGGCTTGTGTTTTTTGGTTACTGCCCCTTTAAATACAGAAAGCACACACGACGGAGAAGTGCGTGGTACATTCAACCGTTTAAGCCGCCTGCGTGCTGCACATATCTGACTGAGCAGCGAGCCGCGGACGCCGCGCTGGAGGACTGAGCTGACATCGGAAACAGTCCGAAACAGTTCGGAATCAACTTGTTACAGAAGTTTGTGGAGGTGGTCTCGGGAGCGCTGGAGTGGGCGCGAGCTTCTTAAAGGCGGCAACAGCATCGCGAGGGAAGAGCGGCTGAGGAGGATCTCTCTCTCTCTCTCTCTCTCTCTCTGCCACTTCACTCAATCTTTCGCCGCTCTGAGGACGGAGTTTAGTCATATCTGCCTTTTGAAAGTATAAATAAGCCGTTTTCTTTCCTCCACACGGATCTCGGAGAACTACAGGACTGGATTAAAGTTCGTCTCCGCTGTAAGTACAGTTTCTGCTGCGACTTGCTTCTAGTTTTTCTTTGAACGACTTACTTTCTAACATGGAAAAAGTCCAAACTTTGAAGTGACCTCTTCACTCGCGGTCCTTTCAGTACTTAACTGTGTCCTGAAATACTGAAAACAACTTCTTCGCCAACATGGATAAATACGAAGACCTGGGACTCGAAGCGAGTAAGTTCATTGAAGACCTCAACATGTACGAGGCGTCGAAGGACGGTTTGTTCCGAATGAAGCGGGACGCGGGAAACAACCCGGACTTTGAAGAAACCCGGAGAGTCTTCGCCTCCAAAATGACCAAAATCCACATGCAGAAGCAGCAAGAGGAGATGGCCAGGAACAGTCTGGCGGCGAGGCTGAACGGGGGCCACGGGAAAGTGTCAGACGGCACGTTTTACACCAAAGACAGACCACCTATCAGTAGCTGCAGGCAGGGGGGCGAAGCTGCAGCTAAGCCGCCCATACTGTCCGGGCCCATGCCGAGCTCGACCAGTATGAACCAGTATTCACCTTATGAGGGACAGAAACAGCATCCAGCCAGCCAGCATGATGCTCCCGGCAGCCGGACTTACAGCCACGGGAACAGTCATGACCAGGAGCGGGCGGATTCCTACCTTCACCCACCAGTCAGCCCTGGAAACTCTTACATCCAGTCACCGCCTACACATACAGGCCACCCTGCCAGTCCTTCTGGTACTTGGGCCCCTAGGAACAATCTCCCATGTCAGGCATCACCATCACCCTCCCTCAGCAACAGTTCAACAAGTCCAAATGCACCGAGAGCTGCCCCGAATCATCAAAACCTTCCATCCCAGGCTTTTCCCAGTGCTGGCAAGCCTGATTCTGTCCCGCGATCGCCCACGGGTACCTACAGAGCATCCACAGACTCCTACTACCAGCCTCCAAGTCATGGGACCCCCTCTCAGCACTTTGAGCCCACCCCAGCACAGAGGCCTGCTCATGGAGACCCGCGCCTCAACGGGGTTCCTCACAGCTCAGGGTTACCCCAGGTTACCCCACCAGCGCATAGCCCGTCGGAATCACATCAGAGCAGCCCCAAAGCAGGCCACCGTCAGGTTCAGGGGGCTCCGGTCACATCAGGCAACCCGGCAACCCCTTCCACTCAGTTAGCTGCAGCCGAGCAGCCTGCCCGCAGCGAAGCCCCCAGCCCCCCACGGGCACTCAAGCTGCCATGCCATACTCTCCATATACAGCCGGAGCCTGGGCCATCTGTGGCTGAAATAAAATTAGAAGCTCTAACCGAACGCCTGGAAAAGGAGATGGACGCCCAGCCTAAGGCTGACTACTTCGGTAAGCCCAACGTGATCACTCCCTCCTGTTTTGTTTTCTTGTTAATCGTTTTCTCATCTGTAATTTTTGAGAACCACACGGTATTTGACAGCCCTGTGATCGAAAAACATGCTGCCACTTTCCACTTGACCTTCACTGTTGTGTGTGTGTCTGTGTGTGAGTGAGAGAGTCTGCTGCCAGCTTGAGTGATACAGCCAAGTGTCCGCTGGGTGTGTATGTGTGTGTGTGCGTATGTGTGAATGATATACTGCTGCTCCCTGCTGCTGGTTCGTCTCCAGACTGTGGAGTCATGGCTCAAGTCTAGTGGCAGTCTTGTGTCTCATTTGCTTCATCTTTTCATCGTTAAATCTCCTCAAGCCTGTGTCTAGGCCTTCAGAATCAACAACCCTGGGAAAGCTCATCAGCTTTTCTAAATCTCATGCAGAGGTCACAGTGTTATTAAAAAGTCTGTTTTTTTGTCTTTTATCTTAATTGGTTTTTCTGCACAGGGAATTGATGCTGTGAGTTTAATTAGAGGTGCACAGAGGAAGCTAAATCATACTCACATCCAAGAATTGGTTCTTCAGTAAAATGACAACTCGCATAGCAGTAAAAGTAGATACATAACTTGAGCAAGAGTAAAGAGTTGGGAGGCACTGATCATGGATTTAGGGATGCACTGATCATGAACAACTGATTTTCATTAACTTTTCTCTTTTACCCAGAGCCTGCAGTGAGTGGGCTGAATGAACATATGGAACAAACTAGAATCGTTCCAGTGTGATTACATAAATAGCATTGTTTACGGCTTAACAGGTCAGACTCTTTTTTTATTCATCAACACAAGTTCCTTAATAATAAGAAAGAAATGCTTTACTGATTTTAAAAGGCAACTGATAATTTAGCAAAGTGCGTCTTGCCTGCTGCTATGCTGCAACATATTGGTGGAGGTGTAGCAGCAGCATTCAAACACACTGAGAGTGCAGTGACACATGGGGTTGGATGGCTTCAGATTTCTTGAAGTAAAAAATTCTGTGATAAAACTCAAGTTGGCATTGACTAATAGCTGATGATGTCATGAATAAAATCACTGAAGAAGGTAGTGCTTCACAGCAGGCGACAGTTGGGCCAATAGAACGTGATGTGCCGTTTCCAATCACATCTCACAAATTTCACATTGCTAGACTTGAGTAACCCGAAGTAAAGGAACCCAGATTCTCCACACTGCTCCTGTTGTCTTCTCAGAAGCATCTGTGTTGTTATTGTCTTAATCATGTGATTCAACATCAAACCTAAACACTCACTGCTGAGCAATAAGATGACAAGTCTACTAGTCTGTGCAACTCATAGAGTGCACTAACCGAAATAATAAATGGCCATATGCCATATGTTTTAAGTCTAAACCTTCAGATTCTGATTCAACATTTCTGGTAAAAAGGGCTCAGAAAGGGCCAAAACTCCTCATTTTGATGAGTTTCCTGTAGAATTGCTGTGAAATGTTTTGGTACATCCAGCACAGGGATTTACGGTTGTTGGGAGTTATTCTTCACTTTTGGGATTTTTCTGGTCTAAAATTTAACTGGACTGTGAGCAGCAGTACCAACCAAATACACCTGGGTTTAATAACATTGTTAGTGTAGGTTAAGTGGATGTGGTTGGCAAGTGTATGTTTCTCATATGATTTATAAAGGCCTCTTTTTACCAGTACTCTTTGTAATAGATTGAAAGAGCTCTCAAGCAGCCACTACAAACTATACAAATGTATTAAATGTAATCGACAGTAGAAAGTCTGAAAAGAAGCCTGGAGAATGCCCATATATCTGACCGTCTCGTGAATTTCGTAGTGGTGGGTGGGGGTCTTCAACACTTGCATGTAAACCAACATTGCCACACTTTCAGTTCCTCTTTTATTAATGTGTATGGCACACGTTTACTTCCTAGTTACTTGTGTTTTGCTGAATCGTGGGAGCTTGAACTTTGTCCCTGTTTACCAATCTACTTACCTCTGAGGTTTTTATGCTCTTAACTTTTGGAATGCTTCTGTGGTGTTCAGAATTTTCACCTCTTTGTTTCTAAATCTTATTCACAAAAGTGTTGTTTTTAATCTGACCCCTTCTGAAGTGGGGATACAGAGGGGGCGGAAACATTATAATAGGGGTCCACAGAAAGCATGCCAAAAATGGCCCTGCCAGTAAGTGGCATGTAAAAGCAGTTGAAAGGTGTAAGATAAGTAATGTAACAGTGTTCTGACTTGCTCCGACTTAGCCGAGATACAGAAGCATGTAATTATACATATAAACCCCTAATACTTTGAGTATCCCAGCAGTTGGGCGCATTCAGTAAAGTGTCACTAAGCCTACTTTAAACATACAAATGCAACCACTAAGTGATTTCTGGTCTTTGTGTAAATAAAGGATCTGTAACATGACAAGTAATGCATGCCTGGATGCCTATCCTCATCCAGGTTCTCCTGACCCCTGTCCTTTCTCTTTACATTGAGGATCTTTTTTATGACTCACATGCTGTGACAGATGGAGATTTTGGCCTTGGACATGCAAAAGCATATTTCTAGCCTAGTCATGCTTTTGATGACACACAGAGTGAGGGGTGGGTGAGAGTTGAGCTCCGTGTCTATTCTCAGTCTTTGGTCACTGCATTGCGTGACGCTCTCCATGCAGTGTCCTCTTCTTGGAATACATGAAACTGTCTCCAAATGCACAGTAGCACCGGCATGAAGTCAGTGATTCTACAGATGAAAGAAGGGACTCTAATTTAGAGGGATTGACTTGAAATACACTTGTCATTGAAGCCAGTAGACGGTTTTCCTTAGAAAGTGTTTATCCAAGACATATAGTTTGTAGAATTTTCCATTCAAAAAAATATGATGTAAAAAAAGTGTAAATCTGTGTTATAAATTTTTTCACAGATAAGAATAGTTTCCTCAGTCTAACGTGAGAGGTTTCCTGTTTACATTTTCTATATTTTGCACAGAATCATCTTTGATCTAGGCTAACTGGGAGCTGTTAAGACAGTTTTCAGTAGCTTTCTTATGGGTTATATTCCCCATACATGTAACGTGCACCTCAATGATTGGTGAAGTGCACAGAGGTTCTGGGAAAATGAACACAGAGTCTAAGTGGTGCACCAGGGGGATGTTGAGGAATGTCTGGAAAACTAGCTCTGGAATTTACGAAGGGCCAGGGCCAGGGCCATGGGATGATAATAAATTGGGAAGAGCTACAATAGAGTCCAAACGTGATCAGGACCCTTGCTGCTGATTTCCAAATGGTAAAGAGCTACCCTGACCTTCCTTCTGTCTGGAGTCGGTTAAGCATGGCCCCTCCCTGTTGGTCTCTTTTGTTTTGTGAGGGACAGTGGATGAGATATGAGGAAGGGGTGAGCATGGAGCAGGAAGAGAAAGAAAGGGGTGGTGGAGGTTGTCTTGGGACGCACACGCAAACACACCAGCAGGAGACAATTGCACTGGTATGTCCAGGGCTGTTTTGATTAGGGATTACTTAATCTGTCTGTCTACAGACTGGCTTTATCTTAGTTCTGCCTCCAGTTTTCCAGGCTTCCTCTCTTAACATTTAAGCTTTAGCCAAGTGAAGCTCATCTGAGTTTACCATGTGTGTACATGTGAATGTATTTGTGTGTGTGTTCATGTGACTGCATGCTGGTTCTGTTAATAAAAAATAAAATAATAAAGAATATTCCTGATACCTACAGTTTAGAGCTGTTTAATAGGATATTTCAGGTAGCTCATGCCAGATTGTCCAAGCTATCAAGAAAGTATATTGGATTCCATTAACAACTCAGTTCTAAACTGGTGTGTGGCACTCAAATGCTAAGGCTTCTGATTGGAAACCTATTGATTTTGCTTTGCTGCTCAGTATTTTGTAACTATAAACTGTAAGATGATTACCCACTGCTATGATATACAATACAGGTTTTATTCTGACTAGCTGGTGTTCTCCAGGTGTCCTCCACAAGTTTAGAAGACAAAAGCTTATGTCCATGAGTACAGATTCGAGTGACTGGAGTGACAGTCAAAATGAAACCAGTTCTGTGGTGTCTGAGACTGTAGGGTTTTCCTAAGATAGCGATAGCTGTATTAGCAGGCCAAATGTGCCGCACAACCCAGGGTTGATTCCAGCAAACTGCTAAAATTACACTTATTTAAAAGACATCTAAGAGTGCACAGTCGAGCGAAAGCTGAAATTGGCAGTGTTCTGTGGTGAGTAGCTCTTAGCAGTCGCTGAGTGCTACCTATCAATCAGTGGGCTCCTCTAAAATATAAATGGGTGGAATGTGTTCGGCTGCTCAGACCTGGAATAGAAATTTGACACGTCATCATTTTGGAATACCTTGTTAGTGTAGCACTGCCTGAAGAGTGGCTTGATGCACTCATAGCCCTGTCCCAGTCAGCACACTTAGATAGTCACATGGTGTCCCATGTCTTACTTTGCCATTCAGAGGGGCACCCTCACTAAGGCCTTATCAAATACAGACCTGGACAGTTAATTGTGGAGGGGTTTGTTTACTGAGCAGCATTGTTGGGGGAGAAGTGTGTGTTAACATGCATTTATGTGTTCATTTAACTTGCCATGCTTTATTCTTGAAATCTGGATTGAGCCACTGTAAATAAGAACTAATATAATTTAACATGCTGAGTGTGGTCAAAAGCCTATGTCACATTACTTGTGCAGCCTGTTGGTCACATGGGTCTGTCCCATTAGCACACTGACCTAGCTGGTTTCTTGTCCTGTACTAAGTTATTGATGTCACCAAACTGTGGACTTTGAAGAGGACTAGAGGGTGTCTGATAGGACATGCCTTTAGACTGAAGTGTATTTGTCCCACTTAGTGCAGTTCAGTGGATATAGAGTCTGAATACTCCTCTCTCCGTATGGCAGGACACAGACCGAAGATTTCCTCTTAGCGGGAGATAGTGCTGAAATTTTACTACACAGGAAGCTTATTTTCATTCCAGGAACTCTGTATTTTGACATGGCATTTGGGGCTGGACATGAATAAAAACTGTTTTCGCAGTAGTGGCACAAAACATCATAGAAGTATCTCCAGCTGTGTGACCTTCCTAAAGGTTCAGCTGCACAAAGAATTTCTAACTTCTGTATGTATTTTGTTTTCTGACTGATCTTTTTTCAACTAATCAACAAACTTCATAGTATAATGTGTAGTAGAGATGGCTTTTTCTGTTCCCGTACTGAAACTGTGCTTTAAAGTCTTTTATTTGTTTATATACCATACTGAGAGTGCTTCTACTCTACCCATACTATTACTATTATTATGTGACGTTGTGTGGTTACTGATGGCACCATGTGAGCTAATTCTTTGCTGTTTCAGGCTAGATTTGTTACAGAATCAGATTAGATTCAATCATTTCAACCTCTGATATCTGATCCAGCATTTTCTGTACCTAGTATCAGATCAGTGTAATCTGTAAAGTTTATATGATGAACTGATCTTTCTGTGTGAAGTGACGTTACAAAGCATAAGCGAGTGGCTAGATTGTGTGGGGTTTTTGTGAGTGAATGGTTTGCAAGCAGTGTGGGTGTGGTAGTGTCTTCTAGTAGTGCTAAAAGCCGAAGGGTGGTTGGTTCCTTTAAGGCAGGCTCTGCAGATTGGGCTGAGGTTGGCCGCCTGATGTTTGCTGGATACCAGAGGAAACAGAGGCTTCTTTGTGAAGGTCCATACCAGCTTCTGGCTGGCGAGCTCCTCCTCTGAGGAGAGTTTGCTCTGGGTAATGCTGTTAGCTCTGTGGGATGCTGTTGATCATGCCTTTTCTAATCTGCTGTGAGCTCACTGTTAGCCACGCACACGTACAGAAGGAATCTTTTGAAAGCCTCACAAAGGAAGCTCTTTCTGTATTCTTTTCACCAAGCAGCACAGCTACAGGTCCTGTGATAGTTATTGTGCTTCCTTCATGTAGCTGACAACATGGTTTTCTGAATCAGGTTTTATTCATGTATTAAATGCCTGGCTTATCTGGCAGTTAGCTCAGTTTCTTGTGTTCCGAATGGCAGTTAATGCCCACATATGACCACCTAAAGATAATGCATCTACAAGAGTCCTCCACTCTCAGTGATTGTTGTTGTGTTGAGTTATGTGTATAATAAGCTGTAAAAATGTACCAGTCATTCAGTTTTAAAATGTTAGAAACAAATGTAAGAGGAGAATTTAGCAAAGTGTGGTGTAAAATCTACATTCCACCCTTTTATTTAATTTCCTGTCCAAATGGGTAAGTACAAGTTCTTAACTTTTCAGAAGATACTTCTGAGGAGATTAGATATAATATGTTAATTTGCAGGAAGAGGGAAGTCAAAGTCAAAAAACATAAGTTCAAAACATTATTAAAAGATATAGACTCATAATAAACATAGACTCCTAACAACAATACAGGAGCTGGTAGTCCACCAGCAGATGAGAGAGAATTAAGCTCTGCCCTTGATGCAGATGTGCAAAACCCCTCAAGAGTTTCTGTCCAGTAAGAAAACAACACAATGCTATGAGTCTGAAAGGATGTGCAGCTGTCAAAAAGAAGCTATTGAGTAAAGGAAACAGGTTTTCACTTCTTTAACAACAAGGATCCTCTGTTTGTCGGAATTTGGGTTCTCAAACCTCTTACAACACGAAATAGTTAGCCAGCACTGGCAGGAAACTTTGATTCTGCTTTCTATGTCTTGCAACCGGTGCTATAGCGCCACCAAGGTCACTCTCTACAGCTGGGGTTGATTTGCTCAAAAATTAATGGTCGTTTTCATTGGAAATTAAATAAATAAAAGGTGGTCTTTGACTGTCAGTACTGTTTATGCTTAGTAAAAAAAAGTTAAGTCTGTAAGAAAAATACATCATGGCTTCTTTCAAATCTGTGAATTTGTTAATGGATTTTAAAAGTATTCATTGTACCAACATTTATTTTATATAATTTATTTTTCTAAGAAATCATAAACAAATGTAATCCTTGTCTGAGATCAGAGATTTACAGCTCTGTTCTATAATACAGCTTGGATGTAGATTGTGTTGCCGGTTCCTCCTGTGCTGTTTGTATTGGTTTGATTTCACCTGGAGGGAGACTGAAAGCAGCGCATTATAAAGGGCTCAGTTTCCTTTTGCTCTTTCGTATGGTTTCACTGTGCACTAAGTGAGAGTCATTATTGTGACTGGGCCGTAATTACATCTCTGCACCAGTCCTGTGGAGCTGTGGAGGCTGAGCTGGCAGACGAAGCGATATGGAGGGATTGGAGGGGAAATGCTGTAATCAGGCCTGTCCTCTCACAATAAACAGCGTGATAGGAAATGTCACAACACACACGGCCCTCGCTCTGCGCTAAGTTTGAATTGGAGTAAAGCACAAGTTTGGGCCGGTCTTTTTCCTTCTCGTTTTTGTTCTTTCATTTTTATCCGTACTTTACTTCTTTTACTTTTTTCCACATCCTGTTGATAGGGAGTATGTTTAGCATGTTTGGCAGCGTTTGGTGGGAACCCTTCCTAGTCTGATTAACGAGTTCATGGGGCTGATTTCTCATCATGGGTGCCAAACCAAACACATGAATTGGACTATATTTCCATCTATATTGATACAATGTGTTACCAGCCTGTTCCGCCTCTCACCTCTCCTACCTCTTTTTTCCTTCTTTGTATTCATTCGAAGGATGGTTTCATATCAGATTTCCTGTTGTGAAATGAGTAGATTTTTAAAATATGGACTGGAACACATCAACCGTAGCTGGTTTGTTTGGGGCATGTGCAAATATATCCCAGATATTTTAGAGAAAAGCACAATGAGAGCTTTGACATCGACTCCGCTGGGATGAAGTACATATGCTGAACCAGTGGCTTACAAAGAGGTGGTACCACAGAAACCCAGTCAGGGCTGTTTGGTGTGGTTTCTTTGTAAGATATCCCACATCTCTACAGCGGCTAGCCTGCAGACCTGCCTCCTGCTTTTTTATTGAGCATTGTAAATAATAAAATAGAGTGTTTGATGGCTGATGTAGTTGTGTTGTGGTGCTTTTTTGCAGGCAGTTGTGTGAAATGCAATAAGGCGGTATATGGAGCAAGCCAGGCGTGCCAGGCCATGGGTAGCCTCTACCACGACAGCTGCTTCACCTGCAGTGCCTGCAGTAAGTATCTATCTATCAGTTTGGTCTGACCGAATAATCAGGTTTAGGCAAAAATCACAATTTTGTCACAATATTAGAAAGAAAAAGTTAGTATATAAACATGTTAGTACACAGATTCTTATAGTCTTCATCCACATGTCTTCATCTACATAATCTTGTAGTATGCATCCACATGTCTAGTTTTGATTAATGTTGAAGCATAAACTGTTTTAAACTGATTTAAAGTGCTTGTTAAAAGATTTACTGGCATGCGCCATTTTTTTAAAAGGCATGAAATTAATAACATACAATGTGTTAAATTGAACCATTCCAGTTATCACTCATTCAAGTGTATACAGTTCACAGTCCGTATTGTCTTGTGACACACATATGGGGAAAACTAAATTTAGCATGCATATGCTACATGCAAAGATTTAAATCTTTACATATTTGCTATGTCTATCTGTCTGTCTGTCTAGGCAGCTTGTTTATTAGCAGCAATGCCTTTCACTGTGGATGCACAACAGAGCACATGTTAAAGATGATTTACTGACAAGATCAACTTAGCTAAATAAAAATGTTAACGAAATCCTTTGTATTCTCTTTTGTAATACTTGGAACTGCATGATAAGAATAGCACTAGCTGTACAGTGCTGCAGGCAGAAAGTGTTGTGAATTATTTTATTATTCATGTATGCATAAGAGCACATGAACGGGTTACCTGTTGAACGCAGAGAGTGGAAACAAAACAGGGGAAATTGGAAATTAGCTATGGAGGAACTTTTTAGGTGCCGCACAAAACTTTGTTTTTGTGTCAGATGAGTGATAACAAGAAGATTAAGCTAACGAGCTAAAACCACAGCTAACTGGTACAATAGAGGATGAGAGTTGTCATAATTTATGGGTATTTTTCTCCTTTTCAGTGGACGATGTGCAAACAGTTTGTTAGAAATAAACTTTCTAGTCCAAAATCAGTGTAGCCTATTTTCTAGTAAAGCTCCACCTTGTCTGCCTTGGTTGTCACATCCTTAACTATACACCCCCATGTACCCACATTACAGCTATCATGTTTTAGAGTAACAAAATATAGTATAATATACTTTCTGCAAATTTGACCATAAATTTCACAATTTTAATTCTGTTAAACAATAATCGCCATTTCAATAAACTATATTTCCTCTGTCACCTCCACTGGCACCTCCAACAGTTAAACGACTTCTTGAGTATTTGTGCACATGCGTTGTGTGAACCTTAAGCGAATTATAACTAAAATACAGCAGTGTCAGCATTAGCTTTTGGATGAACTCGTTTCAGAGATATCAGTGGAACTTTTCACTGATTAGCACTGGTGTTGCCACTGAAGTGAAGCCCTGAGGTCTGATGAACATGTACACCTATTCACTGTTGATGATTAAGTGTGCACCCTGTAAGGCTACTGTAATGGAAACCTACCCATATAAGGTTTGGACTGCTCCTGTCAGAAACATCACGATAAAAGAGCATATGATGACACAGCGTACAGATGTACAACAGCCCATTTTGGTCCGTGTTTGATTTTCTGTAATATTTCTGTCATGTGTGACTCAGCCAAAGTCCTTATAGCTAATTCTGTTCACTTGGCAGCCATGATTGCAACGTCACCATCATCTGCAGCACATAAATTGTGTCTGACTTAGTCTTTAAAGGCCTGGAACATTGGCTCTCTGCACGACTATGTGAAAGTAAAGCACAAAAAGCACAATCTGAGCGCATGCAGCTGCTGGCGCTCAAGCCAGTGCACAACTGTTAAAATCATTCTTTCATCAGGCATTGGCACACGGGTGAGTGGAGAGAAAGAGCCGTCTGGCTGCAGAATGGTCATAAGCCACGTGGCATGCAGCGTTTGAGGGTGGCCAGTGGTAACTGTGATAGCAAAACAGCTGCCAGGACCTGCTGTTGGGACCAAATTTGGTATGAAATGGTCCAGAATTAATGTCTTAACTTTAATTCCATTAAAAATTTATTTTTAAAGGCATTTTTGAATAAAAAGGTTTTGTTCCGGCAGCAATGCTGTGTGTCTGGATCTGAAGATGATTCTGATGTAGTTCAGTTTAAATGTCTTACAGTCTGGCCTAAATTTCTACATTTCTCACAGTCCTGTCTCTCTTGGTCTTTGTGTGTATGGTAGACTGGTTGCATTCACTTATTTGGTTTCAGGGAGTGTCTGTGCTCAGATAGCGTCAGGAAGGTGTAAAGAAAAGTCTGAATGGAGGTACAATGTAGAACTGAAAGATCATGTGTCCTGTGAATATGAATGCTGTGCTTGGGTTGGGCTGCGCTGTGTAGCGGACATCTGATATCATGTCTTCTGAATCACCTCTGATTGACTCAGGGATTGACCACAAGGTGTTTTTTCATTATTATTTCAGGGAGCTTGTTTTATGCACAAGTAGTTTACCTGTCTGAACACCAGAATTACTTTTCGAGAATGTGACAACCAACATCTCTATGGTTGCTCCTCAAGAACAATGAGATCAGATAAAGACAAAGGAGACTTTGTTTTAAGACTCCTGCTGCTCCGATATTTCTCATAAGGAAAAGAGGCCAGTAATCTTGTGTTTTTGCTTTTTGGTGTTTAGAGTTTTAGTGGAGATCTCAGTGTAGTCACACATTGTCTCCAGATTTGCCCAGAAAATAATGCTCATCTCTATCTGCAACTCTCGTCTCTCGTTTATCTCTTCTGTATTGTATGTCTCCTTTCTAATGCTATTTCTCCCAAGCAAAAATCACAGAGTGCTCTGAGCCATCAAAGCTCAACATTTGAGCAATAAAAATACTTTTAATTACTATCCAGCATTTTCAGTTTTGCTTCTTAACTAAAAGAAATGTCAAAAAACACTCTTAACATACGATTTAAGCAGGCAGTGTAGTTTAATGGCAGCTAATGTAGCCAACATAGATGCCAAAGGAATCATCAAACCACATAACTTGCCAACATGCTATAAGTTTGCTTTCCTGACAAAAAAAAAATTGGTGCTCACACAGCAGCTAACATAAAAACACCCCTTCTTATTCCTTGTAGCTCACTTAGTCAGATTCAATAAATTAATAATACATTTTTGTCCTCTGTTAGACTTCTACATGTCAGCGTTAGCCTTTGCATTGACTCTTTTCAGAGCTATATGTGGAACTTCAGACTAATGCAGGTGGGTGTTGTCACTGAAGTGAAGCCCTGAGGTCTGATGAACATGTACACCTATTCACTGTTTATTATCTGTTTATTAAGTGCGCACTCTGTAAGGCTACTGTACTGGAAACCTACCCATATAAGATTCAGACTGGTTCTGTGAGCAACATCACGATTCAAGACCATATGATGGCACAGCAATGTACAACAGATGAACAACAGATCATTTTGGTCAGTGTTTGATTTTCTGTAATATTTCTCAGTCAAAGTCCTTCTGTTCACTTGGCAGCCATGATTACAGCACCATCAAGCAGTTGTTTACAGTTATAGAAGACCAGACTCCTGTCCCTTTAATAGGGAGAGACCTGACTGCTTGAAACTAAAGGTCAGATTACTGTTTAAAAAAGTGTTTTTTTTTTATAACTAATAAATCTGACCAAGCCTCATGAATAGTTTGGCTTGGGTGTTCTTTAGTCTTGAGATGCTGGTACGTGCACAGGGAGGCAGAAGACTGAATGTTTTGCACCTGTATTAAGGAGACCTGTAAACATCAACATGGAGGATTATATTTATATTTTGGGCACATGCACGTCTTTAGCTGTGCATTTTTCAGTGAACAATAAGATGTTCACAAACACAGGACCCATAGATCCCAAGATCACATACATTACATTACATTACATTGAGCCCATCGGTCTATTTTTTAACAGCACTAAAACACTAAGCAAACACGTAACTAACAGCTTTGAGCGTGAACCCCAAATTTAACTTACCACATCCCCAAATTAAATCATGTCTCTGAAAGTGAAACCAACTTCAATACACAACTAACAAGGGTCATACAGGCCTTAATTACTGTTAATTAAAGATGTATCACACATCTTTACATGACACAATAGCACATCATAAACTACCGATTGAATTTGACTCTGTGGTCCATTGTTTTTTTTTTTGGATATATGACACACCTAAGTGCAATGCCTTGTTATCCCATGCAACATTTTATACAAATAATAATAAATATAAAGTACGTTTTGCCAGATTTTGGATGCTGTGAATGTTTTACCATCAGACTTAAAGACAGACAGTATTAGTTTCACTTGCACGGTAACGTGGTGTAAAAGAAAATACATGAATATCACTACAGCTGCCACTCTGTTAATATTGGTATTGCCACAGGCTTATTGTCATATTGATATTTTGAACACTATTTCAGGTATTTACTAAATTTATCATTCACTCATCTCAGAACACATTTGATTTGCTTTGCACAATCATTCTCAGGCGTATTTGATATTCTTTCTCCTGTATTAACTCATTCACTTGTCCGACATATACTTCCACTGCGTAACAAATGCGTATTGTTGAGCCCTCTGACCGCTTTATGTGTTTGCGAGGGGGCATTGTATACAGCACTGTCAGGTGTTTGTGTGTGTTGAAGTCTGGAGGGGTCAGGAAGCTAGAGGTCAGGGTTAGGTTTGGTGTGGAAGTGTCAGGGTTAAACTGCTGGCTGCAGTGTGTGAGGGCTCAGTGGACTTGCTGTGAGGTGTGTGACCAGGTGCCGTCTAAATACGAGCCACATGTAAGAGTTCAGAAAACATCCTCTAAATCGGTTTAATAAACACCCCCTTGGAGGCCTGGCAGCCAATACTGCAGCAGTGCCCAGTAACTACTGAAAGAGAAGCCTGGTGAGGCATTGCTAAGCTTTTCATCTGCATGACTGGCGCTCTGATATGGCTGAATTCTCCAATTAAAATTTCTCCCCTAATTACTCAAGCAAACACAGAGAGGGCCTGTTGATGTCTGCTGTTAGCCATTAACGTGGACCATGAGGCCGGACCTTTAGCCCAGTCTGTCACTCAAAGTGATGACTCTGAATCAGCTCTTGTGTGGCGCTGTGTGTGGCTCTCAGTAACACTGGATCGTATATGATCTGTAACAGTGTCGGATTACTACAATATTAATTTAATAAATATGTTAAAAATCTTAGCCAGTTACAATGTGTGTCATATGCTGGGTGCTTCAGATCGTTTTCTCATTGTTTTGGGTTTTTTTAATGAAGAGCATGTTTCCTTTTTTTAGAAATGTGCTTTGGGTCTGGAATATTATGTAAGGTTCCCTTTGGTGTCATTTTAAGAGAAAAAGACAGAAGAAAACAGTCTGAGGAACTGTGTCCAGTTTGTTCCAGGCTTTAATCTGGATTGCCAGCATTCAGAAAGGTTCATTAACTTTCCACAGATTTGTCAAGACTTTCTGCAAATTGTCAGTCATTGAGACACAAAGATCATTTAGAGTGGCTTAAAAAGGTGCTGTAGAGAAATTTACCAACTCAACATATTTACAGTGGTGTTACAGGGGGCACAATGTATAAAATGCAAATCTATCTATTTTATTAGAACCACCTGTGAACCTACACATATGTCTTCTGCATTGATGTGTGTGATGTTGCTAATGTAAAAATGGTGGTCAATCTATTAAAATACACAGTTTAGGTATTATGCTCTATATGTCTGTCTACAATAAATTACTAAAAAATGTTTTAAGCCAAAATGCTATACAACAATTGTGTGACAGCTGTGAGGGAGCTTTTAGAGGTTCCTATCACCATCAGAACATTTCTGACATTCTCTAGAGCAGAGCATTTCACATCAAATCCTTTAAAAGAAAGTGGTTTTGAAGTGGTTCATGAAATTCCCCTTTAGTGCACACATACATATCATCTGATTTAGTGATACATTCATGGTCATAACTAGCTGAGCGGAAACAGAGGTCTAAACATGGGCATTTTCAGAAGAGCTGCATTCATGAGTAATTTGGAAACAGCAGCGTTCTGATAATTCAGTATCCCACTCGGGCCCACCCAGTCAAATGGGAATTAAATATTTAATAAGCCATTTTTACGATTATTTGATTTGTTTTCTGTAAATGCTGTCACTGTGTTTTAGCCAATAAAATCATTACCCTCGAAACCACATTCTGCCTTGTTTTCTCAGCCTTTCAATTATTGTCTTGCAGCTGTCACTATCCGGGGTGGCCTGCAGTTCCTTATCAGTGGCCATCATGTTCGTAACTTCTGTGAGGACACTGAGGTTCTCTGCAGTTTTGGAAGCATTTTATGACGTTCAGTGTGGAAACAATGGAGAAACTACATAAGACAGCAGTGGCTGGTTTTTAGCTGACCTCAGAACAGGTGTGGTTTGGCAATAGACCACTATGTTAGAACACTATGTTTATCTTTTCAGCTAAAAATGAATGAGGAAATAGTGGTAAATTTAATAAAGTTAAACAGGGTAACAGTGAAATGTAACAGTGATAGCTGTTTATGGAAGACTGGAAGGATGAGAAAGGAATAAATAAAAGTAAAAGGTACAGAACAGTTATGGATGTGTTAAAAATTTGTAAATATGTGGAGAATCCTAAAGGAGAAATTGGCAGTTGGTGTTGTACATATTCCGCAGTTAATTTAGTCACTGTGTGACGTAGGTCACTTTTCTACTAACTGGATCTCACTAAAATTTAGAATTTTGTTGTTTATATTGTGGAAATATAATAATGTTTTAATAATTCTCTTGATATTAGCTCTCATTATGAGCTCTCAGGGAGTTTTTGTGCATGATGTGTGCAATAGGAGTGCAAGTACCAGAGTCCACCTGTGTTCGCTGTTTATAAGTCTCGGTAGGTGGTGAGAATGCACAGTGTAAAGCAGGGTTTGAGGGGGGCTGGAGGCTGAATGTTAAGAGGGGCCCTGCTGGAAAGGAATGCGGCCAGTGAGCGCAGTGTTTGGTCCATGGGTGGGATGAGCAGATGGAAGCATGCTTGGTGTGTTATGTCAGCTGGACCCTGAGAGGCAATGAGGCACTGAGAAGGATGAGAGAAGAGAGAAGTGTGTCTGATCTACTCGCCACATTTTAAACACTAACACACAGTAGGCCTGTCAGCTTTGAAATGCTTTGAATTGAAATTTGAACTCCATTCGAATACTAAATGTGCTGAATTTCTGTCCCTAATAGCTGTGATTCGTATTGCTTTCTTGTTCGGCTCTGTGTTGTCTGTTTATGTTTAATTATTGTGCATCTCTCATGGGGAAACACTCTGTGTCACCCACCCATAACTGAAAAAACAAAGTGTTCAGTATAAACTTTTTCCCAACGAATCAGACTGTCCCTCATCTCTAAACATATCTAACCCTAGACTTATTGAGTTCACTGTCCTAAACAAATTCTGACTTAAAAAAAATACACAATTTTCAAATACACATAAGCACACATACATAGATTTCTTTAGGACATTCAAAGTCCACTCTTAAAATAAAGGAAGGAGAAGGAAATGAAGAAAGTACAGGTTCCAACTCACTCTGTCAGCATTTTAAATGAAACGTTTACCAGCAATGTGACGGGCTATATTTAACTCAAGGCACAAAAGATTAGACCGTTTTTTCCACAGCAAGGTTTTGGATATGATTGTGAATGAAGGTAATTTCATGTACTGTATGTGGTTCATTGAGCTGCCTTTAAAAAGATAAAACATCAGCCTGCTCAGCTGGATTTTCATTATTTTCCTGACGGGAATACTCTCCAGGGGCAGTCTTTTATGTTCAACCCTAATCTAAAGTGTATGAAGTCCATATGTGGCTCTGATGTCATTTTTGTGTTACTAGTACATTTTGTTTTATTGTGTATACCAACAGGATTCAACTAAGATCAAGGTATCATTTTCAGGACAACTGCAGCTTTTAACAAGTGATGTAGATGATGAAGTCCATGTTGTTGAAGTCCTGCAGTCTTTAAAGAATAATGAATGTAGTATTACATTCTCCGCACAGTTAGAGCGTGGTGAGGCAGGTCACCCACGCCTAAAAGACACGGCTAACAGACGCTCCTTAACCTGGGAAGCTGTGCAGGACACAGGATTTCTCACATTTTCCAGACTCACCAGTATTTTTAACATGTGGAGTAAAAGTTATTATTCAGTGATTGTGGTGTGTCGCTAGGTTTTCTTAAATATCAGACGTCTCGTGTCCGTCTTTAACCCCTATCAGCAGTGTTCTGCAACACCATGAAACCCTCTGTCAGTCCCCACATATAAAACAATGTCAGCACCTCTGACTCTATGGGATTATGCGTGGTCTAGAAATAGGGGACTAGTCAAGCATAAAGCACCATAAAAGGGGAAAGTAGAAAGAGAATCAGAGGCAGAAAGCAAATCTCACAGACAGAGAGGGGGACTTTTGGGAGATTACGGTCCCTCATCTCTAAACATACCAGGCGCCAGAGAATGGCACAGGAAGTACGTTAGGTTCAGGCCACTGGTTAGCAGGGCATGCTGTAGTATCTATATTTACCTCTACGTCCATGCCATCCCTAACTGTGAAGAGGCTCTCAGTCTGAGCAGTGGAACAGACTTTGTGGGTCCTGTTTTCGCACCTGTGGAACATCTATCATCTTTGGCCACCCTTGATTCGGCCTTGTAAACCCAGTTTGGCTCTGATTGGCGTTCTTTATGGGTTGACTGTTAGCTTTTCTGGTTTGGCAGTTGTCTTACTGGTAGTTTATTTGATAGAACAGAGTGTTGACTGTTTGAATGCTCTGAGGAGGGCAGTCGTGCTCCTGGTCAAAACCAAACCCCTCAGTATCAGGCAGTCTCATCAGCCAGGCCTGTGCACACAGCAGAAGAAGACTTGATGTTTGGCTTTGACCTTCTTTTTTATGAATACTACATAAAAAAAGCTTCTCGCTGTGGGGACGAGTATTTCTACCAACTTTTCTGTATGGCCCAAATTCAAAATCATGCCAAACAATGAAGGCATGTCGTAGGAATATGAAAAGTGCACAGACTGAGCATGGCCAGCATTACAGTCGTACTTCTTCATGCCTGACTTTTTTCCACAGAATGTTTTTGTTTTTCATCTTTCAAGTGAAAGGGGATCAAGTGGGATTTTGTGGGATTTATGTCTTGAGGAAGCCTCCACAGTCTCAGTCTCCAGTTCTCATCAGCGCAAGGAAAATTCTTCTGTGTTATGAATCGATGCATGACGCTGTAATTTGTCAACGTCTACAAATTTTATTGCAGAAAATTATAATAGTTGACGCCGTGCCCAGCTGTTATGACTATTCAAACTCTGGCAACCTTGAAGACTTAACGTTATTAGAAGGTAATATAGAAATGCAGCCATGGTTTTTCATCTCTGAAATCTTTACCACTAAATTATCAAAACCCTTTTACTCGTCTTTAATCAAAGCACAGCCTTGGCTGCTCTTCCCTTCCCTGGAGTTCCGTCAGGAATAAAGACAGAGCAAGAGGAATGTGAGAGGAGAGAGCACTTTGTCCAGACTTTCAACCATTCATCCTTTTCTTTATTTTTCCTTCTCTCTTTTCTTTGAGGAATGTGTAAGCGAAGGACAGGGGAAAGATGCTCAGGTCTTGTGAATCCAATTTGAAGATGAGTTATTTCAGTAGTAAGAAAGAGATGTTGCTAGAGAAAAACGCAATTGACCCGTGGACAGTGTGGTATTCTGTAACCTGGTGATGTGAACTGCTGTGTAATTGCCTTATTGTACATTAAAGATTTCATCATCCTGCGAGACAATGGAATAATTTTTTGTGTAGAATAAATTGTTATTAAGACTGAAGCCATTTATTGGTGGATGAAGAAGTGGAATTGTACTTTATTACTAAATAAGTATGCAATAATTTATTATATTTAAAGTCTAAACATATTCTCAGCATAGTGTCCAAATGATTCTTTCACTATTTAACATTCATAATACTCAGTAGTTTTTATTCATCTCTGTGTAAAATTGATGTAAATTGGAAATCATGCATTGTCTTCTCTAACCATGATGTATTTCCAAGTGACACACGGTAAGGAAGGGTTTCTGAACTAGCTAAGTATTTTCGCTTAGTGAAGTGGTCAGTGGAGGGGGGACGTGATATTGTTGGTTAAAGTTTCACTTGTGGATTTGGTTATTTGGAGACCTTTGGGGTGGAAATATAAAATTATATAATTGTATATGTAATTGTATGCAGATAAACATCTGACCAGGCATGAACCAACCACTTTAAAAAATAACAATGACTGCATCCGAATAGCCTGCTTAGTCAGTAGGTACTAGACTGGACCCAGCTCACACTGCTCAAGTGGTAAAGCAGTCCTCTGTTTCAGTACAAAAGTGTTTAGTATCCACTCAACCTCGCACGCCCCACGTCCACCAATATACCAAAGTCCTGCGACGTAAGACGTCAGATCAATACTGTATATACACTTGCTATTCATTAAAAGCCCCATTTACTAACATTATTTTAGATACTTTTTGTGGCGCTGAACTGTTTTCTGTCTGAATCCTTACGTGCACAACATCAAACTGTAGCTCAGAGATAACGAACTAATAAGGAATTAAAGTTCAGCAGCAGTCTGCTACGTATACACAGCTGATGTACTGCTTTCCGTCAGTTTTCTACCTCCACTTTAAATGCGATAGCACAGCATGCTGATGTTGCATACTACTTCAAAATGTCTCCCTGTTGAGTAAGTCTGCATGTTTGGACACACTAGACGTGTTCGCTTACTGCTGTTGTCTGCTGTGCAGTATAGGAGTGGGCGATTTGAGACGCAGACATAAATTTTGATTTCAGGTTGACTTAAATAACAATATAATGAATGAATTGATCGGTTGGAAATAGCATACAGGCTGATTCAAATAAATAAATAAATCATACACTAACTAATTACCTGAAGCCTTAACATACACATAAACTTTTCTTTAAAGGGCTGTGACCATTCTGTAAATACATCAAATACATCTTCTATAACATGAACCCGATTTAGTTACAAATGCATGTATAAAATAATCGTAACAATGCTAGTACTGCAGACTGTAGGTTTAAATAATAAGCAGTCGGGATAAAATAAGATCAAATCTTCTGGGTGTTACTATATATATATATATATATATATATATATATATATATATATATATATATATATATATATATATAAAACATTTTTAGAAAAGCTGTGTCAGTGTATAAATCTTTATTTTATACATTTATACATGTGTATATAAAAACATACATAGTATATAAAATGAAAAAGATGATTATTTTCCAGTAGCACATGCAAACTTGTTGAGATTGTTTTTCTGGGAGCAGAGTGTTGCTGTGTTAAGCTGGTACTGTACTGTGCAGTGGAAAACAGTCTTTACATTGCATTTTGAACATCTGGCTATAGCAGACCGCCCTCCTCATATTTGTTAACTTCCTGCACTTTTCCAACTTGAAACCTACAGTGGACCCACTCACCCCAGAGAAACGTGCCAGCAGCTATTTTCTGACGCTCAATATGTTCTCTATCTCCGTACCACCGGTGTGTATACCACTGGAATGTTGGTAGCAAATAGATGAAGGCTCCTATTGATGCTTGTTTTGCTTGGTTGCTTGTAAGGGTTAACTACATTACCCTGTATACCCCTCCTTACAAATGTGTGGAATGTTCCCCTTTCCTGTGGGACAGAAGTTGTGTGAGTGGGAGGGGGATTTTGTGTGTGTGTGTGTGTGTGTGTGTGTGTGTGTGTGTGTGTGTGTGTGTGTGTGTGTGTGTGTGTGTATTTGCATGTATGTTTATGGAAGAGGGAGAGCCAAAAAAGCCCTGATTCAGACAGGAAGTGCTCACAGTCAGCTCCAGCCTATGGACTGATGGAAAACAGGGATGATGGTCTGAGCTTCATGTGATTTTCACCTTCTGCCTTGTGCTCTTACATAAATGCCTTCCCTATGCATGGGATATATACTCAAATACAGTGTTGTGTAGAAGTTGGAGACCAGCTATTCATTCCTTCATTTCTAGTTAAAACAGCCCTAATGTACAGAAATGTAGTTTCAGAAAAAGAAAACATTTAACAGAAAGAGTTACAGCTGCATTTCCCAACAAAAGTTGCACCCAAAGCTTTAACCCAAAACACACTAGCATTCACATAAGCAGCTACCCAAACACACTTTAGCTGCCTTACCCATTTCATTCTCATATACATTTAAACAGCTGGGGTGAGATGTGCAGGTTTTTTTGGACAGATTGTAAATTTATAATTCTATTTATTTGAATAGTGAGAACCAGAAAACGCACCCAGACGCTGGAGGTGAGGGGAGTACGCAGATTTCTTTGTCTCCCAAAAATAATGGATGTTGTAATAAAGAAAAAGGGTGGACACACTTAGAGGGGAATTCCACACATGAAAAATATACTTAATTAAATGGTTAAGATTTTAACAAAATCATTTAGAATGGTTTGATGTGAAATGCTTTATTACAGAGACAGGATTGTTGGTGGTGATAGGAACCAGACGTCTGAAGAGTTTAAGAGCAGCGTCTTAAAGTTGCCTCATAAATAGTTTTGAAGGAGCGGCTCAAAATACATTAAATAAACAGTGTTGTGGTGTCTGTCTGGTTAATGGTTTTAATGTGGTTTCAGTCTGATAATAATAATGATAGAAAAAAACTGCAGAAATTGAATAGAGCAGATTGTTGTGAAACACTTGTGAGAAGTATGAACTTTAAAGAGTTTACGTTTTTTTGAAAGTGTACCATCTGGGCAGATTTCCACCACAAAGAAATTCTCGCTTATCAAAACTTGCTCTTTACCCAGACGTGTATATAATGAGAGAAGATTTAAGAGCTTAACTGTGAGCTCTTGCTCAAGTACTGCTGAAGTTATATTAATTGCTCTGTCTTCTCTGTCTCGCCTGCAGGTCGGAGGCTCAGGGGGAAAGCCTTTTACTATGTCTGTGGGAAGGTGTTCTGTGAAGAGGACTTTCTGGTAAGCCAACTGCCCCTCGTTTATAGAGCAACAGATGGACAGGTCTAAACCTCTTTAATTGTGTTTACAATAAAAGTTTAGAATAATTTGAAAGTATCACTGATTTCAATTTTAAATGACTATCAACATTTAAGTTATTGTTCTGTTTGGAACTGTTTCTAGTAAAAGGACTTATAGAAACTAGAGGGCAGGAATGGGCAGTTTTGGGATAATTAGCCATTCTAATATAGCATATGAGTGCTCATTCAAACTAACTGAAGTTTATTAGGCTGGTAGCTCTGTAATATATTTATTTTAGGGACTGTTAATGCTCCTGAAAAAGGAGACCCTTTTTTATGGATAGTATCTACTACTTTGGTAATGTTTCCAGTAGGATTATGAAGTTTATATTACAGTGTACAAAGTAAACATGAGTGACATCAACATATTTGCACTGCGTTCGGATTCTTCTGTCTTTTTCACCTTGGCTCTCTGTTCTTTCTGACTAAATAGTACTCTGGATTCCAGCAGTCAGCAGACAAGTGCAATGTGTGTGGCCACCTAATCATGGACATGGTGAGTGTACTGTTATTATTGTGAGATATATTTAAATATATATAAAACAATAATGGCCTCATTTTTTACAATATGACACAGAAATTGTTAATAATAAAAACTATGTGTTAGTGCTTACTGTGTGTAGAATTAAGCCTGTTTGCAGTTAGGAATGGAGCTGAGAAACCCTGCTATTGAGCCATGGCAAGGCTTCCTGTGAACTCACACCTACATCACATCCACATGAACTTGTTGGATAGCTCAATTCAAAACTACAGCCATTAATATAGTCACAGGCATTCAGTCAAAAAGCATTTGTAAGCTCAGGGACTGATGCCTGTCTTGCAGTCAGTGTTCCTGCTTATCCCAGCAGTGTTCAGTGGTGTTGAGGTCAAGGCTCTGTGCAGGCCACTCCCGTTTTTCCACATCAAACTTATTCATCCATGTGCTTACAAAAAAAGAAAGAGCAAGAAAGGGTCCAACTCCAAGCACGTAATTGCCCATAATGAACAGCAGCTCCAGACCGTTATCCCCTCTCCATCAAACTTTACTGTTGACGCTGTATATTCCAGTAGGTAATCTTCTGGAATCTGTCAAACCCACACTGCCAGATAGCAAAGCATGATGATTTATCACTTCTGAAAATGTTTCCTCTCCTTCAGGGACACGATGCTTTACATGACTCGATCTTGACACCTGACATTGCACATAATGACCTTAAATGAATACCCAGTTCAGGAAGCTCCTGGAGCACAATACCGGTGCTAGTGTTGCTCCCAAAGGCTGTTTGATCCTTTGTGAGGTTGCATGGTCTACCACTATGCACCTGTGTGAGCTGTTGGTGCTTCTATATACTTTCATTTTACAATATTAGCACCTGTAGTTGACTGGGGCAGATCTTACAGGCCAGAAGCCATGAACTGACTAGTGACAAAGGTGGCAACCTATGGAGGTGCCTTATTTACTGCCACTGCCAATAGTTAATTAAGTCTATGTGTTCACATACTCTTAACCATAGAGCGTTTTTATTTAAAACCTTGACATAATGTTGTAATTAATTAAATTAAATGAAGGTTTGGTCAGTGTAAATAAAGGAAAACAGTGTGAGATGTTTTTTGTATCGTAAATCAAATTGGACAGAAGGGGGTTTACTCACTGTACCGTGGGAAGGTGCAAGTCAGGTCAGACTAAAGCTTACTCATACATCACTACACATACTTCCTCTCTACTGTGCCGAGGAGCAGGTTCTTGTAGGGGTCTCTGACTTCAGAATGTGAGGGTTTAAACTGTATCCATCCAGAATGTAGGCTATGTTGTGGAATTCACTTGTTACACTCTTGTTAATTGTTCATAGCCGCAGTGCCTGACAGTGTGAGTATACAGTGCAGTGCAGCAAGATTAATATTTAGACTTTTAAAAGCAGTGTATAAACAAGAGTGTAAATTATGTTAAAACTGTACTGTATGCTGATTCAGCAGTAAACTCTGCTTTAGTTAGTGGATGCTTGAGCTTTGATTAATTGTCCTGGAGTGTGTTTACAGAATGCTAACATGGCACTCGTCCACAGATTCTGCAGGCACTGGGCAAGTCCTACCACCCAGGCTGCTTCCGCTGCGTCATCTGCAACGAGAGTCTGGACGGAGTGCCTTTCACTGTGGACACCGAGAACAAAATCTACTGTGTCAAAGACTACCACAGGTATGTGTGTGTGCCGGTTAAAGATCAGACATATTAACCCTTAAACCTTTTATTTGTTTCCACACATCAGTTTCTCACTGGGTTATTCTAATTAGTTATGGATTAGCAGTTTTTGGCAATATATTCCATTTAGGAACATCTGATTTTGAGATAATTTATCTCTACAGATAAGCTGCGTTTAAGTAACAGATTTTTACTTACAACAGCAGTGCATTATGGTTTTTACAGAGATGCAGCAATAAAATCAGAACTGAATGAATTCTTGTAATGTATAATAAACTTTTTTACATCCTAACCCGCATGAGCTAGTGGGCATATGTGATTTGGTCAAGTTATTCAGGTATTTTGTAGGCTTTGCTCTGTATTGTCCCGGGAGAGTCCCACAGAGACAGTGTGCTTTGCTGAAATTAAGAAAAATGCAAAAACATTTGGAGTTGTTTGCCCCTACATTGCTCTTGCACTGAATTCATGTTATGGCAATAGACTGGAGCTGGCCCACGTTATAGCCCTGTGGCAAAGTTAAAGAATTTGAAACTGTGTTTGGTGTGTTTGGGGTTTTTGAATGAATGGGAAATATCTTGAATGCTGTGGAGATAAGAAGTGGCCAGTTTGTTAATCTAAAAAGTGCTTCTTTATCACAACCCTTAATATTGGCATAATGATGTAAAACTGGCTCCAAGAATCAAGTTGAAAATGACCTCGGGTCGTAGAATTGTATAAAAAAATAACAACTGGAGTAAGATGAACTGATGGGGAGCCTGATCTCTGATCTTTTATAGACGGAAAGTTCCCATCACTTGCACAACAGTTTGGTTCACTGCTGTGTTTCATTTTGCCTGTTAATTGTTGTATTATGTGTTTCCGTTTTTCAGAAGCAGAGGAAGCGCGTCTAAAATATGTGTGTGAAAAGATTAGTCTGGATTAGCGTAATTTAAAATGTGCCTGCCTTAAATAATGAAGTTAGTGTCATTTTAAAACCGCAGACGATCAGGTGGTGGCCATATGCGGAAAAATCCAGGCAGTCCAGGAATGAAACGGAACTTTTCTCCTGGTCTGTTTTTCTACTCTTTTCTGCTTTGGGTTCAGTAATTTCACGAGGCATGGAAAGAGCCAACACATCTGCTGCTTGGCCCACCACCTCTGTTTCCTACCACCCCCCCTTCCTTCCATATATGTCTTTTTATACCAAGACCAGGCCCATTACCTATATTCAGCATTTACAGTATTTGTATTAAATAATCTTAAGATTCTTTAAGTCCTTAAATATAATAAATAATAGAGGTACCAACAGTTTTGCCAAGACCCACTGAATAATTTCTGAAATGAAATAAAACAAAGTACTTAATATACTGTTCTTTTCGTCAGCAATAGCGGCTATAAAAACAAAACTGAAACACACATAGGTCGTTGTTATGTACATAGTGAGTCTGTGGGATAGAAAAATGACAATACTTCTTTGTATTTGTATAATTTTGCTTTCTGTGTTTAGATATAATGTGTTCCACTCTGACCTTTAATCAGAACAGTAATAATTAGCTTAACATCGGGTGTCTTATTTAAATTCATTTAGATTCATATTGTCAGCTAAATTAGTTGACTGCATATTTCTGTGCTCTGGTCACTGTTGATGATGTCAAAGCTAACTTGTTTTATACCGAAGCAGACCAAGCCAGGCACAGCAGTGTAACGGAATGTATTAGTAGTGTTTTAAATGTTTCTATTGGCGGGTCACTTGCTGCACACAGCAAAAATCATACTCAACATACTCACCTCTACCGTCGTCATACATGTAATACCTTACAACAGCATTTTGAAAAATAGCAGTAGCTGATAAAACAGGAGTGCTTGGTGAGGCTTGGCAGTGCAATGCATAAACAGTGTGGTTACCACTTCAGACCTAAACAAGCAGGATTTAGCTTTCCTTTCATAGGAAAGAAAGAATATGTGCACCAATGCAGCTTCCTCTACGACAGCCACTCATCACACCCATTGTTTAAAACCTCTGACTTGCAACCTTAGGACCTGGATGTGGTCCATCAGTAACTTTAGTTGTTCCTCATTGTCATACCTACTTAGTAATACGTTACTAGTTCATTGTATAAGCATTAAAATTGTTGCTTGAATAATAAGCCTTAAATTCAAGGGTAGAACATCCGTCTCTTTAAAAAGTTGGTTGTCTTTGTGAAAGAAGTGAAATGGCTTCATGTTTATGCATATATATTCCTCTGCTTTTGTACTTAGGGTCCTTGCCCCTAAATGTGCAGCATGCAACCAGCCAATCCTACCGTCTGAGGTAAGTCTTCACACAATAGTATCCATTTTTACCCTTAGCTGTAAAAGAACAAGCTTCCACAGCGTAGTGTGAACTCTGTGTCTCCCAGGTCTTTTCTTCAGCTCTAGCACTGGGTAAACATTTGTCTCCAGAGACAGACTGGTCTTTAGTATGTTTAATCATTGAACTGCGTTACACACAATGGAATATTTTAGCTGCCTGTGTGGTTGGCTGTGTTTCTGAGCAGATCGTGAAGTACTGTAACTAAAGTTCTTCATGGGTCTTAAATGTTTTAGTCACCCTGAACTAGAAAAGTCTTCATGTCTTGGAGAACAAGTATGCTCTTACCTTCTCTGTCAAATGGAGAAAAAGGGGATGTCTGTATGTCTCAGTTTCCTGTTCACTGTTGTAATGCAGTACAAGATCAGCTTTTCTAACATTGATGGCACAAATACCCTTATCAGTTATTTACATGTTTCTATTTATAGTAATAGTTAAGTAATAGTAGGAATTAAGTACTACACTATGCTCCCATGCAAAAAAATGGACCAAGCCCAAAACATTAAGCTTTTAATGGTCCTAACAACAAATCATCACAAATCAAAACAGATAAAGTGACTTAGAATGGGACGTTTTTACTTTAATTTCTTTTAATAGTAAATCTTTTACAAAAAGAAGAATTTATATTGTTCCACATAGTGATGGCTTTACCCAGTGGCCAGGTTAGTTTGTGTTTGATATGAGACAAAATATTCTCCATAGGGTTGAAATCTGGAGTCTGACCAGCTCAAAACTATCAATAAATGGGCTCGGTACATTGCTGGAATTACTTGAATATCCATTGAAGAGAGAGCGTATGTTAGTGCACAGGAACACATAATGTCCTTCACATTCAGAGGCATAACACTCCACTCCTCATGGTATTTCTATCTCCTGCCTTTTTGACCCTCTCCTCATCCATCAGACCATAATTAGAGATGGCCCCTGTGGAATGTTGCCCCTTCATGAGGGGCCCAGGGGCTAGAATTGAGAGCAGGGGTCAGTTTATCTTGTACCTGTTGAGAGCCCTGGACAAACTTGAATGGAATGTCATGCTGCTCTCTCCAATGCTGAGAGCATGTGTAAATAAAAGGTTCAGTTGACTGTGTGGGTAAATAAGAAACTCTTTAAATCTGCATATTCATTAGACACATGAAAGGTTGTGAAAGAAGATGATTGTATGTATAACCAAGAATCTTTGCCTGGATCACTATATGGGAGTCCACCTTTGCAGTTCTGCACTTTTTGCTGCTCCAGCAGGACTCATATAAGAACAAAGACTGGTGATACAGTTTATCTGTAGATGATTGCAGGTAGCCAAGCATCAATTTGACAGCAGTTCCCAATTAGCAAATACACAGTGTCAGTGTTACTGGAAAGCTGTTACTGTTAATGCTAATGTGGCAGGTCTAAATTAAATATACTAATTTGTAATTTGATTGACCTGTAGCGGCCATATTTGCCAAATTAAGGAAACTGACAATGTTTTTAAATATACAGCACAATTTCAGCCTGATCAGAGCAGCAGTGGCTATAAAAAATATTTACATGTTACAGTGCCCCCTACTGATTAACTGGTGTGAAATGTGGCAGGCTAGTTAAAAATCACATTATATATTAGAGTATAAAGTTTCATGAGAATTTATAAAGACAATAATGACCTTCAGCCGATTTTTGTTAACTAAGCTTCAACCCTGAAGAGAGTAATAGTCATGTAATGGCCATATTGTTTACGAACACCCGCATGTTTTCAAGAATGATTGAGGTTTCGACTTATCAGCGTAGTAAAACTATGACTATGATTTGCAAAAGTAGGTTTCACATGTTATGCTGATTAAGTAAAAATGTGCCTAAACTAGAGAAACTAAGCAGAAACCCTGTTTTGACTGTTTTTCCTCATAGTTTTGGCCAAAACACTGCTTTATAGCACCACCATGAGGGCATTTGGAGTCACTGCCTGAATAATGAGAGGCACACTGCACTCATGCTCCAAATGTATTGTTTTTTTTTTGATGTATGGTGTGATTAAGAAATGCAGAATAAAGAGAGAAGGTTTAGACAGAGAGCGCTCCAGGAGTCTCTGACACTTTCTTCTTAAAGACTTCACTAGCTAAGCGCGATCAAAAGGAGGTGTCCCACCAAAAGTAACATTATAAGGCATGTGGTATGAGCTGGATTATCAACTATCCATATGATGTTTTTAATGCTGTGTATGACCTTGACTGAGTTCATCAGAAAGAGCCTGGTTCTGTGTGTGTGGTCTGAAGTTAAAGGTCACATGGTTGCCGTGTATTTCACCACATGTTTTTTCAGGGGTCTGACGAAACTATTCGAGTGGTTTCTATGGACAAGGACTATCATGTGGAATGCTACCACTGTGAGGTAAGGTGAACATAGAGGTACACAGTAAAAATACTTCATTTATTTTTTTATGTGCAGAAACCTCTCAAAATAATAAGTGTTTGCTTTAATCTACAGTCTAATTATTTTACATTTTACATTTTACAAGAGCTCTCAGGTACTCTTATGTTCAATCAGCTTTCATGATTGAACTTAAGAGTACAATACAAGAATACAACCTTCTTAATTAAATACACCCTTTTAAAAATATGTCTTTGTGTTAAACCAAAACATCATGCTAATATTTACCACAACCAACAGCCACAGGATCACAAACTGTCACATTTCTCATCCTATCATTTAAAAATTGAAATTTAAAAAACTAGCTACAGGTAAAATGTCATTGAAGTTTAGAGCCCAGATGACAGAACAAGCAGAGAAATATTTCTGCCACCAGTTGAGTTCATAAAAGTTTCCCTTTAACGGCTGAATTTAAAAGGGGCACTTTTCCACAACGAAAAACTGAATCATCACTACGTCTGATGTGAATATCCCTACTTCCTCACAATAGTGCTACAGATCAGATTTTACAGACTGTTGGGTTTAAAGACGAGGAAAACTTCCTTTTTATCATATATCTTGAAGGTGGTAGAGCTTAGGGGTAGATACATGAGGGTGGGCTGTTGGGTTCCACTCACTGAGTTCTTATAAATGCTTAGTAGTGCGTATCTTGATATACAAACATACAAGACTGTCTCCTTCTCTCTGCAGGACTGTCAGATGGAGTTGAATGATGAAGAAGGACACCGTTGTTACCCGCTGGATGGTCACCTGTTGTGCCACACATGCCACCTAAAACACATAGAGTCCAACTGCGTTTCTGCCTGACACTGCCAACTCTGAGAATCAGTTTTGGATATCTCTCGCCCCCTAGTGGCTATCAAGAGACATTAGCGATGCCTAAACCACACACCTGAATACCTACCAGTACAATCTCAATGATATAAATCTCAGGTTACCCTGGGGTCACATGACTCTCTGTCTGTCTGTCTGTCTGTCTGTGTGATTAGAAATTAATATGTTTTATTTTGCCATTTTTTAGAAATTGTTCACAATTTAAACGTTTTCCTATAATATATATATATTCTGCCCTGTTTAAGCAATAGAAAACAGAAGTAATGCTGACTCAAACTAAATAATGGGCAAAATAAAACATGGATATGAAAGATTGGCTTATGAAATCAGAGAATACATGACCCATACGCTTTATTGCTCATAGTTTGCTCTTAAATTAATTGTAAGCTGTTTTAAGTGTCTACGCTTAGATGGTAAAATGGAAATGACTGAAAGGTTTAATGGTGGATTCTGCTCTATTCTGCAGAGAAAATAACATAATAAATATTCTGGTGTGAGTGTGTGAGTGTGACAGAGTGCCCGAGAGATGACCTGTTGATGGTGCTCTAGTATAGACATTGGTCTGCTTCATATGTCCTCTGTATGTCTTGTTATTTATCCTACATTCTTGTTGCATAAACTTAGCCTGTAAGGAGGCAGTATACTGTTATGCCAGCTTTACTCTTCAAACATCTGGAGAGAATGCCAAAATACAACCTTCCTAATTAAATACACCCTTTTAAAAATGTGTCTTTGTGTTAGACCAAAACACCACGCTAATGTTTACCACAACTGTCACAACTGTCATTTCTTATCCTATCATTTAAAAATTTTAATTTGACAAACTATTTACAGGTAAAATGTCATTAAGGTTTAGATCCCAGATGAACTAGCAGAGATATTTCTGCCACCAGTTGAGTTCATAAAAGTTTGTGTTCAAGCATATCAAACACTTTGTAAAAGGAAATGTAAATGTTTCCAATCATTAAATTTTGATGGACTCAAAAACCACATGATCAATGAGCTCTCTGTTTACGTTCTTAGATGCAAAGTACCTGCATTTTCTTATTTCTCTGTGTCTGTATACTAGTGTATCCGAAAACATGCTTAAAGCAGAAGAGTAACAAGTGGACTGTATAGACTACACGTCTAACCTTAAAGTCTGATTAGAGCGGTTGATCAGTTAAATCATCCTGTCTGTTATTATCAGCTAGATCAAGGTCTAAATCCTAAACCTACTGAAGAGCTTTACTCACTCACCAAATGGCTTGACAGAGAGTCTCTCCATCACACCTTAAGGAGCAGTTCATATCATTAACTCTGAAATGGGTCTTCTTTGGTTATGGGACAAAAATTGGACAAGAATTGCGGTTCCTCAGAGGTAATCGAAACTTCACTCTTCAAACATGTGGAGAGCGTCCCTAAGATCTCTTACAAAGACTACCATCATCTTCAAGAGCTTGCAGACCTTCTTGCACTAAAAGCAGCTGAGATTGGAGGCTTTCTGTCAGGCCTTAGCTTTCTTGATAAATTCAGCTTCCACACAATCTTCAAGAATCATGGGTCAAGGAACAGAGTATAAGATTGTGTTGTTCATTCACACTTCTCCTAATTTGTTGCACTTGTAAACAGTCATGCAGACATTAAAACAGATATAGCTTTGTTTTTTTCAAGGCTCCAGTACTGAGAGCCATCAGAAGAGGTTTCCTATCTTTGCCAAAAAATCTGAGGTGGGGCCACTAACTCTCCCAGTGTTAAAGCATACTCTTTAGGCCAGACATGGCATCCATATAAATCCAATAAAACTTTTTACAACGTAGGAGGTTCAGAATTAAAACTATTGTTAAGAGGAAGAGGTTCCTTAAAGAACATTCTGTTTTGTGTTGTGCTTCTGCAGAGCACAAAGCTAGAAACTGTAAAGCAATTATTCCCTTTAACTGGTGAATTTAAAGGGGCACTCTTCCACAATGAAAAACTGAATCATTACTCTGTCTGATGTGAATATGACGGTGCTACAGCTCAGATTTTAAAGATTGTCGTATTTAAAGACGTGAAAAACGTTCTTATCATATATCTCAAATGTGTTCATGTGGTAAGATCTTTTGCAAACCTACTTAGGGGAGCTTAGGGGTGGACACATGGAGGTGGGCTGTTGGGTTCCACTCACTAAGTTAGTTTAACAAATTTTTAGTTATTTAGTTATATTATTAGTTATTTCATTTATTCATAGAGCTAGAGACTGTAAAGCCATTATCCGCTGCGTATCTGCTATGGTTCTGCATGCCATATCGACACTCATGTCTTGGTTTTCATGACAGTCCACATCTGCGGGTAGCAAAAGAATCTACCACACCTACAGAAGGACATGACTAAGAGCGAGTAAAACCAGCCTCTGCTGTGACCACATTCATATGTAGAAATATGCAGGAGGGAGCTTCAAGGAAAATCACTAGCCAGATCTTTGCTTTCTTCAGTATGTTCCACATTGAAGTTTTCCTCCTTAAAGACATTTTCTGGCAAAACAGATAGCAGATAGCTTTGTTATTGTGGCAGTTGAAAGTAGGGTATCCACAATCATTGAGTGCAACTTGATTCCTGATAACAGAGCAGACATTTCAACGCCAGAGGCTGCCATGCATCATCCTTATCTCCAACCAATTGCTTCCAAGATAATTCCCTGGATTCCTCAGCAAAAATCCTTCTCCCAGGGAGGGACGTCATCCATGCTCACAAAGTCTGTAGTCAGTACAATGGGGCGAATGATGCAACATACACCCAATGACTTGATTCAGTAGGATTATTAAAGGAAATGTGTGCCTCGGAGGAGCCAGTAAACCTGCTCTGTGCATGAGGCTCCCTGACAATGGTTGGCCCAGCTGGTACCTTGTGAAAGCAGCTTCAATTTCCAGAGAGGTTCACAGGCGAATATCCAAGACACCTCCCTTGTAAACTAAGTGAAACGCAACATTTCACACAAAAATGTGGTCCCACTGTTCTCACGCGCTTTGGAGTTGTGGAGCAGAGAGGAGCAGACATCTCAGGGAGCTCTCATGTTGTTGTTATACTCTGGCTCTCCCTTTAGCTATGCTGTAATAGCCAGGCCTGCCAGAGTCACTGCTGCACCTCACTAAACACATTATATACTGTTCTCTGTTACTCAGAGCAGAACTAACTATCTGTGTTTCTCTCCTTAAACTTAACAGCTGCTCATTCCATGTGGTGTGATGCTGAACTGCTGCCCATCCTGCCATCTGATGCTGCTGCTTCATCTCCCGTGACCAGGTGGCCCTGTTTGTCTGCATTCTGGACCAGTTTTCCCATCATGGAGCTTCATGCTGTCTAGTGCCTTGTGGCCACTCGCCACTCGCCACTGGCACCTACAAAGATTCCATCTGCTTATTTAATCAGTGATGGTTATCTCTCCTGCTCTTACCAGTCCTCTCCTCCTTTCTGCCTCTTTATTCATTTATGTACAAGGTAGTCAAGTGATTTGAGGGAGTTTGTTCTTGCCACTGTCGCCTCTGGCTTGCTCACTGGGGGGTTGGACCCTGATTTTTCTGCAAAGCTGCTTTGTGACAACATCTGTTGTAAAAGGCGCTATATAAATAAATAAACCTTAAACTGCTCGCTCAAGAGAACTTCAGCAAGCACAGTTTCAAACAAACCTTTGAGGACAACAAACTTGCACTTTACACAAGACGAGGGTTTGCTGAACAAAAAGTTCTCCAGTCAAACAGCTGGGTAGCTCCACTTTCACTTCATCCAACCAGACCGGCTTGCCTAACAACAAGGAACAAACCTTCCATCAACTGATGTGTTTCATGTTGTACTCTATAAAGAAGACGGAGATGAAAGACCACAATGTAAAGTTTATGGAACAAATTTTCAGCAAAGCACATGCAGAGTGTACTCCTCCTCCTGAAGCGGATAAAGAATGTTGGTATTTCTAGGTTTTGAAAGTCATCTACAAAACGCTCCAGTTCCCAGTACAAGAACTTATCTCTCAGTGAAGTTCTGCTGTAGGACCCAACTGTCATTTGTCATCAGTGATGCAAGGCAACTTATTGAACGCCACTTTTATCTCGATGATAGATTGAATTCACGTGACTGAGGCCATTGATTTTTTACACCAATCTCATCCTACAGTCCTGACATCACAACAGCTCATTACTGGCAAGGCCTTGACCCTGGCTGCAGCACACCACCCATGCAGCACAGGCTAGGATTTGGACCTGAATGCTTAAGTGTTTATGTTTTGGATGGCTATGACAGAGAAGCCTTTTACAAAACATTGAGAGCTGTCAGTCATTAACAGTTTATAAGACTCCCTTAGATTTGCTGAGCCTGTCAGCACTGAGGGCGTCCTATCCTAACGGATGTTCCCTCCAACGTCTGTGATTAGGACGACCCACTGCCAATAGAGAAACAAAACAGATGGCAACGATGGAGAAATCCTTTGCAGCTATGTATACTTCAGTCCCCTTTTCTTCGGCATAGAGAAGACAGTTAAGCTTCTTCTGTGAAGCATCCACTTAAACCACAGGTGCTGTTGCTTATTTAAAGCGTATGGACGCTGAGGGTCACAGTAAAATGAGTTTTCTTTTCAGTAGAGCAAATCTGAAAACACAGCTTGAGCTCTGGGCTGTCGTACTGGTAAAAGAGGTTGCTCAGTTACTCCAGGAGGAGTTGGATATCGTTCTGAATGATGTAAAGTTCTTCACTGTTTCTAAGGTGCTGCTGGGTTACATCTTCAATAAAACAAGACTGTTTTATGTCTGCGTAAACAATAGTGTACACCAGGACCTGCTTTCCTCATTGACTCCAACCAAGGTCAACCACATAGAACTGTTTCAGTCTCGTTAACCTGGAGATTGATGCTGAGCTATGTCCAGAAAGTGTAACCTGCATTACTGTCCTGTCTTAAAGCAACAATGAAGGTGTAAGATTTACAAGATTCTGTTGTTGGAATTCTCTGTTAACGGAGGTTGACGATTGCAACACATCACCAGGTTCTTTAGACACAGGCCCAAGAGTGGCTGTAATGACCAGCATAAGTGTAACAACCAGGCAAAAGTCACAATCATTCACTCTGTCCAGAAAAAAGTATATGCAAATGAGTTCATGCACCTAAGATAAAGTCAGCCTGTTTATCCCACTTAGTAAACTCAGCCCATTTATTAATGCAAATGGTCTTCTCAGGGTTGGAGATCAGCTGACGAGAAGCCTTTTACAAAACATTGAGAGCTGTCAGTCTTTAACAGTTTATAAGACTCCCTTAGATTTGCTGAGCCTGTCAGCATTGAGGGCGTCCTATCCTAACGGATGTTCCCTCCAACGTCTGTGATTAGGACGACCCACTGCCAATGGAGAAACAAAACAGATGGCAACGATGGAGAAACCCTTTGCAGCACCTTGTTATACAAAGAATTTCAGCGATGTATACTTCAGTCCCCTTTTCTTCGGCATCCACTAAAACCACAGGGTCCTAGTAATGTTGAAAATATTACCAGGAAGCAAAATGGCATGCCGTGTTGCTTACTAGTAATATTCTTTTCAACATTTAACTAATTGTACGATACAGCAAACAAGAACAGGGGGCCAAAAATCCTGCTAAGAGCTCATGAAAGGTTCAACTAAGGCAGACCTGGACTAAATGTGTTACAAATTACTCAAAAAGCACTACAGTATGTGTTGTTCTGTTTGGTTTTAGCGATCGCTAGTGTTTATTTTATTTCAGGTTAAACCTGTTTAATAGCTTTAGGGAAGCTGTAGTGGGTTTGAGCCCAGAAGATTTATAGATCATCATGTTGGAAGGGTCATCTGCCTTTTTAGCGATTTCCTGTTGAATCATTTACACATTTGGTTTAATTTTAGATGCTAGTCAGTCCATGAAGAGATAACCACAGTGAGTAGTGAGAGCACTGTGCAGCACATTATGATGTAGTACCAGGATAAGACCACAAGATGTCCCTCATGTGGCACAGTGTATACCAGTGTATGACCAACTAGGTAGATCAGTGGTCACCAACCTTTTTAGGTCCAACATCACATTTTAAAGCACAAATAAATCAAAGATCTACTGGCATAAATGCTGGGCCTATGCTACTTAAAATAACATAACTGTTTACTTAATTAATGTCTGAGTGCTGGCCGTGGTAACACTCAGTGAGATGCCTGCGACTGCACACTGTCTGCAAGTGTTCTGTAGTCTGGGGTTTAGTTTGACACAGCCAGTCTAACACTGTCAGTCAGATGAGCATCTGTTAGGTCAGTGCGATACTTGGACTTGATTATTTTTATCTGTGAAAATGCCATCACAAAGATAGGTAGATCCAAAGAAGGCCTTTACCTTAAGTACACATGATGAAAGAGATGGATACCTCTCAGGATTCACAAGTCTCCAAAAGTCTTTTTTATTTGACCTGGCTTTCATCTCAATGTCATTTTGTAGGTCAAATATTTCCATGTCAACTCCATTTGGCAACTGAAATACCAGTTGAAATTTTGCTGACAGATCCTCCATCTCAGTTGTAAGAAAGGGATTTAAAATAAATGTCACAATGTCTTTTACCTTGTTAAGCTCCTCAATCCGCCTACAGAACTCCTGCAGTCTGTTCAAGTGGATGCAGAAGTTTGCAGGATGGAAAGGTTTTTTGTTTAAGGGGAAAGGTTTGTTTGTCTAGATTTGGAAAGTGAGTTAGCCTCCTGCATTTTAGTTGGGATGTCCATAATGCAAGTTTTACTTTGAATGCATTTAAAGCACTAACCGTGTGTGACAGGTCTCTGTCCTTTCCCGGCAAGTCACAATTTAGCTCATTCAGTTTGGATGTTAGGTCTGTCAGAAAAGCCAAGTCGAGAAACCACGTGTCATCAACCAGCTCCCTGTATTCTTCATGCCTTGTCTTAAAAAATCGTAATCTTTGGGAGCAAATCAATGAACCGTTGAAGCAGCTTCCCACGACTTAACCAGCGTACATCCGTACGCAGAACCAGATCTCCATATTCGACATCAAGCTCGTCAAGTAATGACTTAAACAAGCGATGCTGAAGAGCTTTCGCATGAATTGAGTTTACAATTTTGACCACAACAGTCATCACATGTGAGAAATCTACTACTTTGCTGGCTAGTGCTTGTTGATGAATGACACAATGGTAGCTGACAAATGCTGGGAAATGTACACCACGCATTGCCGGTGCTCCGTCTGTAGTTATTGACAGGAGTTTCTGAAGTGGAAGGCTTGAAAGCACGGTATATATCCTCGCCTCTGGTTCTCTCGCTCAAAGGCAAGAGAGTGAGAAAGTCTTCTTTGATACTGGTATCACTAAACGGCATGCGAACGAACACGACAAGCTGAGCCGTGTCAGTTATATCCACAGATTCGTCAAATTGCAGAGAAAAGAATTCACAAAGTGATAAATCTTTCAGAACCTGTTTGGAAATGTCTTCCGAGAGTAACTCCTCTCTTCTTACTACAGTCGCAGGTCCAAGCGACATATTACCTATGGCTGTATGGATTTCATCTTTGTTTTTAAAGTCTCTGAATAATAAATCGGCAGCAACCGTCATTGCTTCTTTGAACAACTCTCCGTCCGTAAATGTTTTTTTTTTGTGTGTGTGTGTTTTGCTAGCAGATGGCTAACACAAAAAGAAGCCTCAGTGACCGCTTCCCCCCCCTTTACCTGGTCTGGTAAAAACGACTGCTGAGACTTCAGTTAAGTGTTCAACTCTTCAACCTTTTTTGAACGAATTGAACTTCTCGGTGGATAGATGTCTTTAAACTTCGGAAGAAATGTGGAGCGATGGCGCTCCAAGCTACCTCTTTTGGGCAAAGCTACACTCTGTTGACATGTCAGGCATATAGTCTTGTCTTTAACTGTGGTGAATAAAAATTCATTCTCCCACTCCTGGTGAAAAAGGTACGTCTTTGTCTTCTTTTTCGCCGGTCCTTTCTCTGCCATTGTTATTCACAGACTCACGTTTGATGGACAAAAACAAGCTGAGACGTGCAAGTTGCAGCATTTACATATGAATTCTTAGCTAGTGCTGGCCACTGCACAATGACGCAGCTATTTACAAAAAACGCGGTAACTGAAGCAGTCACATAATCGACTGGCGTGGTCCTGGAGATCGACCTGTCGATCGCGATCGACTGGTTGGCGACCACTGAGGTAGATACTAAACCCCTTCCACATACCAGTAAAGTATTTTGTTGTAATATGTGAGATTTAATGGGTTTGAACCAGAGACCTTGTGATTCTCCCCCACTCTGTGAGCTACAGTTACACAGCATTTGAAGGGTGAATGTATGAATATGTAAATTAAACAGAAACACCCATGTCCGCAAAAGAGGGAAAACAACTGCTCTGCATTTTCATATAATTTATGAAAAAATGTAACAGCAATAATAAAGTTAGTAATCAAAAACACATGAACAGCAAAATAAGAAATGCTTGCATTAAAAAAAGCTAAATTTAAAAAAGGATGGATAGGAGCAGCAAAGTAATTTTGTGAATAAAATATGTTTTCACTAGAGATGGAAGGATCGATCGGCTATGTATCGGTATCGGGGAAGAGGAGAACCCCCTCCGGCCAGCTCCCTGCAATTCCTATCTGAACCGCTAGGTGGAAATACACACCATTACATTTTCCACAGACTGACTAAAGCAGCGTCGCGAGAACAGTTTGCGTTGCGTTGCGTCCGTCTGGTAGTGTTTTACCGTATGTGACACAGACTCATCCAGAGCGTTTTTAAAATCTGTAAAATTAACCGTGTCTTGTTGGGGAACCAAGACAACGACATTTAACACTTTTAATCTGATTCGGTTTTTAAAGTACACCCGCGTCTGGATACAGTGAGTATCAGCAAACAGCAGAGCTAGCACGCGCAGCTAGCACACAACAGATAATGACGAACACTACAGCAGCAACAATTTAAGATCTACATTTAATGATTGCAGGTTTTAGTTAAAATATCCCAGAGTCTGTGTTTAATGACTGCAGTTTTGACAGCATCTATTTAATTAGCCATTTTGCCGTTTTTAATTCAGGGTCTAAAATTAATGATTGCCGTATTGGAGATATATGTTTGATTTACTTTGTTTGTTTACTGTTAATTTTGTTTAAAATATTATGCTGTTTCATGTGAGCTCGTTAAAAATGGTAATAAACCAGTTTCGAACATGTTTCATGACTTGCTTGCTTGCACACAGCCCCGCCCTCGATCGGTATGGCTATCGGCGATCGCGTTGAAAGGTGATGGGCGAACGGAATCGGCCTCAAAGATGCTGATGGGTCCATCTCTAGTTTTCACATTTTCCTAAAGAGAAATATTCCATCCATCCAGCTGTCATCTTCCACTTTATCCCGCTTTATCACAGGGGGCTGGAGCCAATCCACACACTCACACCTACGGGCAGTTTAGAGCAACTGATCAGCCTAACATGCATGTGTTTGGACTGTGAGAGGAAACCGGAGTACCCGGAGGAAGCCCACTCAAGCACGGAGAGACCATACACACTCCACACAGACCAGCCCGGACCGGGTCGTCCTGCTGTGAGGGGACAGTGCTAACCACTACACCACCGTACCACCTTAGAGAAATATTAATACAGCACGTTACATATAGTAACACTGAGCAGCATAAACTATAATTTAACACTGTATATAACTGATTAATCAGATTAATCCATTTTAGTTAAACAGCAAATTGCTCCATTATTTTAAACTCAGGTATACATTTCTGTTAATTATTAAATTAAGAAAAACAATTTCTCTATAAAATCCCACACACAACTGATACAGGAGGTACTGTACAATGGCCTGAGATCCCAGCTGCCAGTAAAATCACCCACAAAGATTCAGGAACTGAAACTCCGCCTTCTCGTTTCTCCTTTCCAAATCAAAAATCATTAAACACTACAAGCCTTCTCAAGTTAGAACTTCAACCTTAACCCAAATAATTTGATCACCTTATTTAATCGCAATAAAACAAGACAACCTTCCTGATGGGTGGGCTTTAATTTAGAGAAGTACAAATAAAAAACTGGTGCAGGTTTTAGTTAAACCATCACATTACACACATTTTCAAAAGGAGGGAATATGATGGAAGAGGAACAAAGAACTGATGTGAAGAAGTGATGAGTTTCTCAGCTATTATCTTTTATTTTCTTTAGCCTCTTTTTTAATTATTGTGCTGCTAGTTAAACTCTTACATTCAGCCAAAACCATCTTAAAGTATATTTACTTGGATCCCTGATTGATCAGATATCCAACACAGGGAATTTCGCTGGCTGTCATTTTCACATAAGAAACGTGCATGTGTTCAGTTTCTAAACTTGTTTTCAACCAAAAAAAAAAATCTCTGATCTGGTGGGAACAGGGCTGCACAGTTCATCTTCCTTTCCATCACTCATGTCCTCCATGCTTTTTTTTTTAGAGAAGTTATTTCCTTCACCAGCTTAAGGATGTCACACTCTCTCCTTCCTTTCTGCTCAGGGGAAATCATCTTGAGCATTTCTCCAAAACCTCGGTTTTTCTTCTTTGTTGGTTTTGCTGCCTTTAAGCGAGTTCTGGAGGAGCGGCTATAACTCCTGCTCACAGCCTCTCAGGCGCTGGTTGTTGGGCTGATGAACTGGCTTCTACTTTAGTACACTGTAAAAGTAGGACCAAACTGCTGAAACTTGTTTTAACTGAGCTCTAGCATCTCACTGCAGAACTCTTTGATCCTCATCAGTATGTGTTCATTCTGTACTAGACTGAAAACTTCATTCCTTCTGTTTACTTGAACTTGGTGGCTACTGAAAAGACTAACAGACTCAGAACTCATCTCTGATCAGTGGGGCCGTGATGGTGAAACATCAACAATGAGAACTAACTTGGTGAACCATTAAAAAAAAAAAAAAAAAAAAAAAAAAAAAAAAAAAAAGGGGGGTTAAACCAACATCACACCAAGTACAACAATGTTCAGGCGGTCACCACATTTTGAACCATCCTGATGAATATTTTGCCAAATTTTGTACTTTATTTCAGGTTTGCCAGCTAAACTGTTGACTAACAAATCTAAACGTCAAAGCATTGTAGATTTAAAAATGAGCTGACTGACTCAAATTGAACAACATACACAATCTAAGTAGGGAGCTGGATATTTAAAATATCACCATCATTTGAGGGAACTAGAAAGTGATGACTTAGTTTATAGCTTATTTGCACCAGTCTACAAGCCAAGCCAAATGCATTCATGATACTTGTCTGTTTGATTCAGCAAGGTAACACCAGGACCTCTGCATATTGCTCGCTCATCTGGAGGTAATGAACAAACAATATCTAACTTCTGAACTTAACCCTGAATTTTTTTTTTTATTTTTATTTTATTTTTTTTTAAGTCAGCCAATACTGCCAATGACTGTTGACCTTCCTGCTGGCACTGGTAGCGTAAAAAGACAGAAGAACGTTTTGCTCATTATTGCTTTTATTGAGGCTCTGGAGAATATCATCTTCAGAACGGGGACAACAGCCATTCCTTCGATTGTGAACAGCGGCCCCTGTTAAGACATTTATGTACAATTCATATCAAATGACATCACATATAGAAAGCTAAAGTTGCTTATCAAAACACGCAGAAATTTAAAAACTAATTTTACAGGTACCCACAGCACACAGTCACTTCCATGCTCATATATAAAAAGAGTATATGATGAACAGCAAGCTGTCCTTAGCATCTCACAAACCTGTGTTCTTTGTTTTACTGGGAAGAATTTGTCGTTTGATTTAAGCATAAAAGCAAAAATTTGCACAAAAAAAAAAACAAAAACAAACCCATCAGACACATGAAGAGGGAAATACATAACCAAAAGATAATGTGAAATTCAAATTCAAAGTTAGTATATTAAATAGTTATATTATGTTACTCATGTATGTTAAATAAATACTGAGAAATATGCCATCACTTGTGGTGGACCCATATTTTAAAGCACTTTGCTCAACTGAAAACTTTTGGAAGCTTTTAAAAGAATTTCCCCATAATAGGTCCTCAGACCTACAAGACCTTCAGGATGCACTAAGCCATCAGGTACACAGTGACTATCTTTATACTACGATAAAGAGCAATGCATGTGACGCCTTAACAGATCAAAATAACCCATCATATTAGAAAACTTCCAAAAAAAAGTTACAATGATCTTCATAAACCTAACTCCATTAACAACCATAACATAACTGTGCATTCACAGAACGGATACACAAAAAAAAGCCAGACTCAGTGGCAACAGGCAGCTAGTGTAAATCTTTAATGGTGCCATCACTGAAGAAAAACAAGCAAAAGACCGACACTCCAGTCATAATTGTGTTTGGCCAAGTACTGTTCATTTACAGTACACCAAGAACTCTGCAGACGTAGTCCAGCTATCTGGGGGAGTAACACCACGAGTACTGTCACAATCTAAAACCCACCTACTGTCTGAATCACTGTTCTGATCAGAGTGACAGTAACAAAACAAAACATCTGTAAGACTGACACTGTACACAAAGTGGTGACAAACTGGGAAGTTCAAAAAGCCAACATGTAGATCCATTACACCTGACTATCAACTGAATGAAGTGTTTGAACAGAACCATCATTAAACTAAAACATGCACCAGGCTACAACAGTTACTGTCACAACTTTTTTAAAAACATACCAAGTGTGGAAGAAAATTATCTTTTGGTGCATGATAATGTCAGCATGCTTACAAATGTGTACAGCTGCTGGGGGGCACAACTGACACAGCAGGGATTATGATGGCCTTCAGCATAACGTACTGAACCTGAAGCCACAACGTGGATCCATGCTTTATCAAACATCTGTTACTTCTGAACATAAAACAGACAAACTTGAATTTCCCCCAAAGAAACGGCAGTGAATATGGTATACAATCAAGCCAGGATCTGAGATTTTGAAAGTAAAGGGTGAGAACCGACATACAGAACAGCTGCAACAGAGCATCTGTAATAGAACAGGAACACAGAAAGAAACCTACTAACATCAATAATATAAATGTAACAGGTTTGGAGGTAGTCTGCAGTACATACTGCTGGGGCAAACCAATCAGGATTATTTTTGCCCAATGCCATCCCCCCCAAAAAAAGCCAATACGACTAATTAACACAATATCTATATTGTTATTATAGTCTTTTAGGTATTAGGCATAAGATCAAACATGGTACATTTCCAGAAAGGGCATTTCAAAACTATTATGCAGCAGTAAAACCTGTGGAAACGAAGTGCATGCTATTTACAAATTAAGTTCACACTATTTATGCTACCTAATCATAGGGTAAATGCCAGTTGATTCACTTGATGTAAAACAGAGGTATTTAAATCACAGGCCTTGAGCTCCAGATATTGCAGAATATCTATAGAGTGTTAGCTGTAGAGCAGCCAAACGTACATTAACTGTTCTGATGATCTACTAGCAAACAAAATCTAGAAACAGACTTGAAATTCATCTGCTTGGACCTACCAACAGAGCCACGTTTTGGTATGATTGTTAGCTTCAATTCCAGATCAACTGAAGACTGAATGACCAAACACCTTAAATTAGGTCAAGCCTACAGAACAGTACCACACCTTTAACATTAATGGCTTCAGTCAAGGACACCCGCCTTGTTTTTAAACTGATCAAGCATCACTTAGAAAACACACATTCCATACTGAACACAGCTCAACAGTGAAGCTGAAAATATCTAATGAGAAGCTGATAAAAACAGAGTTGCAAGCATGTCCTTTCCCTTCCAAGAGGGTCCCACAAACGACAAATCACTGCCCACAAAAATGCCTAGAGCGGATTCTTTCCTTCTCAGTTGGATGATGGCACCATGGGCACACATCCGGGAAAAGAGATCTAAAGTGCACTTCCAAAGTTGAAATGGAACCGGCCACTGGCGCACGACGACCCCTCACCAAGTCACATCAGCTGGATATTTTGCCAGTGTTAGAACATGTTGATTCGCAATGATTATGAACGTGGTGCCGTTTTACACTTTGGTGTATAGAAGACACTAGTTCCACACAAACATCTTCAATGTCTGCACAAGAAGAGCCTTCAGCATTCAGGAAACACACAAGATGGTGAGCGGTCCCACTCGGACAGGTCACTGATCAATAGGAGTGTAATCCGCGAGGGCAGACAAGACATTTCTACTTGAGCGTTGTCTGAATAAATGGTGTGGCCGTGTGCTGCTAGTGTCCTGTTTCTATATGAAGAAGATAGAGAGCAGAACAAGCTGCAGGCCACAGAAAGCCATTCTCTTCCACTCACCTGTTTACTGGTGTGAACAAGAGAACATTCTCACTACACCAGTAAATCACAAAGGCCTCTGGAAAAAGAATCATTTCCATTGACATCAGGGGTGAAGGGGTAAATTCTGGTTCCGATTCGAAAAGCAGCCCCTATTTACTGCTGAAGAGGTAAGAGGGAGAGGAAAAAATACGTTGCCTGAAACTTTCAAATTAAGGCAACCTTGCGCTCATGTATGCCAGCTCAACACGGTTCGGCTGAAATGTCCTTACAAACCAAGATGGAGGCACATCTTGACGTTTCAATTGCACAGAAGATCATCCAGGTTCGGAAGCCTATCCAGGTCATCAAACAGGTCAGAGATGCCCTCTCCTTCACCAAGGCTCATGAGGTAGTCCTCGCTGAGAGGGGGCGAGCCCAGGCTGACGAAGGGCCCGTCAGCATATGGGATCTGATCTTCGGTCTGCTGCAGCAGGCTGGTGTATGGAGATGTGATAGGAGACAAGCTGGTGACCGTCACTGCTGGACCAGAGTGGCTAGAGTTTCCTTCTGTAACCGGAAAATAATGATACAATAAATAAAACTTGGGGATTTACTAGGGTGAGGGGAAATTGCTCTGAAAGGATGTTCTAGGTTTCAGAAGCATAAACATACCATCTTCAATATGACAAGGCACTTAACAAGTAGACCCACCTTCTAACACCTTCATGAAAGGTGATGAGTTTCCATTCAAGCGCAAGCCTTCATTTTTCACCGGACTGTCAGGCGTATTCTCATCCGGACACAGGAAGACATCTATAGGGCCCTTTGTACTGGTGAGATGTACTTGTAAGCCCTGTAGAGGATCAGACAGTTTATCCAGCAGCAGTAAAATCCCACATAATAAAAACAAAACGGCACCCTCTGAAAGCCCAACACTTCAGTGCTAGCCAAGTCAGCTGCATCAAGCTTTCCTTAAGGGCCATAAGACTGAGTTGATGTTCATCCTGCTTTAGCATATCTATTTCTTTTAACTCTGATGTCAGGAACTAGTGATTGATGGTCAACACAAAGTACTTAGATATCACAAAGTGAAAATTACTCGATTACACAAGATGGGGGTGAAAGCAAACAGAACCCACAGACACTGACCTCTTGTGGATCAGGCACCTCCAGCTTGGTCCCAGAGGGCGCTCTGACCACAATGACAGTCTGATCTCTCAGGCTACGGTCTCGGCGCAAGTCCTGATATGTCACATAGGCGAACGTGAGGCAAGTTAAAGAATTATACGTAACATTGTGAAGCTTAACATTCGATGGTTCAATCCACTATGAACACTAACTCCAACATCAGAACAGAATAATCAATTGTCAGAACAAAGCATGTTATGTATGTTTGTAGAGAAAGTATCTGTATAAACCCATCAAACAAACATTGTTCAAATAAATAGGACAGATGGACTAATCAAATAATTAAACGTGTTACATGTGATCGCAATTACCATTATTGTGATAAGGTTAAGGCCACCTTCCACCACCGCTGGCAAAAAAAAATTCCAGCTTGATGCTTAAAATGTAGTGTGCCAGGTAGTCCATGTCCAAATAAAAACTTTAACATGCTCCATGTGGGATATAATTAAAATAGCATTTTAACACTGGTTAAAAAAAATTATCTTTCAGCTTCATAACCGACTAAACCTAACAACCCGTCCTGTCTAAGAGAAAACTGGAAAGAAATAGCAGTCATACAGGTGGTATAGCAACTATCAATTCTGAACAAATGCTTCAGAATCTCAAAACCTTACAGAGTCTGGAGCATGTTTCTAGATAACATGGCTAAAAACAGGAAATGGTCTTTTGAATGACAAAATAGCTGAACACAGACCAGTATCTCAGCATGATGTGTAGAACCGGACTATTTAAAAATAGGACTGAAAGCCAAAACAACCCCACAGGAAACAAATGTGTCAGCAAAATCTCATTTATAGGACCAATATACACTTCTGGCCATTTCAAATATTTAATAGTTAAATTAAACATACGCTAAACAAAACAGTTTTTAATGAAATGAACAGAATATGAATAAAAAAACAAAACCACCCCACCCCCCAAACATGCACACCAAAGATCCAGGTCACATGCTTTAACCACCAGCTTGCGTCAAACAAGCCATGGCACACTTCTGCCTCAAGTGAGGGATGGACATAAACGCTGCCCTTGCCCAGACAGGAAAGGATATTTTTGACCATTCGATGATTCGGTCATCTGCTTCACCTCCTGGGTACATTTCTGGATCAACTCGTCCAATCGGCGCTCCTCCTGCACCAGTTGAGCCACCTCGCTGCTCAGAGTCTGCTTCTGAGTTAAAGCTCCACCAACCTCTGACAAATTACAGCCCCTGAGACACAAAGACAGTTACATGTACACAAGTAGTAAGACACCCCCTCGTCCATCTGAGTTGCCCCCCTATGGAAAAAGTTGAGCCTACTCACTATGGTCAATTCATAAGTGACATAAGAGTCATTTGTAGCCACTGTCTCACAAAACTGCAATTTTTAGGTTGACACCCACACAATGCTGGACAGCAATCTTACCCAGCAAACACTTCAACTGCAATGTTACTGGAGTTACAAGTGTATGAAACAATATAAGAAACACAGATTAGATAAACAATTTAATCAGCTCTCTTGCTAGGTCCAAATCAACAGACACTAGACCTGATCAGCATAACAGACTGCAAGACTATTCCTACTCGCTCACACCTAAAACTCTACACTACAGTAAGACAAGCAAATTCTGACTTTCACTCAAGTACAAAAATAAAAACCACTCGTTTTCCAACTAACAACATGTGGGCTAACAGTGCCGGCATTAGAGCTTCAGAGCCAGCTAGCATTATGTTGGCAAATAAATGCAACTTTACAAAGTGACATGTTAAACTATTACAGCTCCAGTGAACATACTGGTGCACTTGGTGATGTCCATGCTTGTCAGAGCGATCTGAAAGAGTGAAACTGGGTATTGATCCACAGCTCTGGGGAAGGACGTTTTGACATATTACTCATTATGGTAGGTGTTCTTGGGTCTAAAGGACTTTTTAAAAATAAATAAATAAAAACATAAATAAACCCTGGCATTTCAAGCACTCACACAGCCCAGCTCATTAACTAATATCAAGATCAACAAGAGCTGGATTGGGCTGGAAAGGGAAACAGTGGAACAGAAGCACTGTGTGTCACGAGGAACAGGACTAGTGCAACGTTAATGGTTACAAAAGGTTTTTAAAAGGTTCGCCAGCAGACACCCAAACCTCAAACTGCATTTAACATTGCATTAAAGTCATAAAGACTTGTCGACAAGGCGTAGAACACCATATGATACGTGTAGCTAAACACAGTGGGCAGAAATTTTTTTTAATCATTTTTCGGACTCATGTAGAGCTACCTATAAGGGTTAAAAGAAAAAGAAAAAAGAACCCTAGAATGGAAATCTACTTGCACTGTGACAGATTAATAAGATGTTTGGCACATGCAACTGACAGACTGAGCCTAAGGGGCCAGTAAAACTGGCCAATTCCAAATCTTAAAACTGTTTTGCCTTGGTTCATTATTTACCCACAAAAAACCCAAATACACCAGCTCTAGACAAACTAGCCCTACAAGGAGCAACGGCAAATAAATAGAGTCGCCAGTACCATTCATACCCAGTTCCAAAGAACTGAATGTTAAATTTGTTAAATGTTTCATTCCACCTTAAACGCTACAACTCGTAAAGGTGCCACTGTAACTGCAGCACAATTTAAGGTGGAACTGAAAATTCTATGAAAAAAAACTAGAAGCCAGCTTCAGCTCCCACATCTTCATATTGAAGTTTCCTCTGCCCAGGTTCTCAAACCTTAGACAATAGAAAGCAGGCTTTGCTCAGCGCTTGACACTGAAGAAAGGAGTAGTTCCACATTTATTACCATCACAACCTGAAAGTAGCATCTATGCTGTTTGGTTTTGTCCACTTTAATGGTCGAAGCGGGTCGTCTTGAACTGAAAGTTCTATAGCGAGTAACAATTTTGGGATGTCGAGATTAAAATCTAGTAGCTTGCATAGGTAACACTGCTACTAGCAAGCATGACTAAATATTATGACGATACAAAGGGTGGAGTGTGTAGCTTCAACCCTAAACAAACTAAGCAAAAGTGGAAGTTGCATAAATTAGATTTACCAGACCTTTAAGAAACACTGTGCCCCCAAAAAAATTAATAAATCTTATTTTCTGAAGCTTGCCATAGACCTGGTAGCAAATTACTGAAAACTTCAAAGATCTATGCTTTGCCCAGATTATGCAATGTTATGCAGGTTTGTGTCACCAGAGCAAGCAAACCCTCGTGTCTCTGTACAGTCACTTCATGCATACATGCAGGGATTACCACAGGCAGGAAAACAGCTCTCGCAGACATGCTTCCTGTGTGCATGGGTGCAAAACACTGATGAGTATAATGTGCAAGGTACTCGTGTGAGACAGTGCTTTATCGGACACATAACTGATGGTTTAGCGGCTTCCGCAAGTTGGCAGTGTGATGTCAAGACCACTGATCAGCTGAAGATCATAAAATAAGGCACTCAGATGTGTACATAATGTGGTAAAACCCATTTTCACCTCTTTAATGAGGTTTTCAATAACAAACCCCAACATATTTATATTTGGAAGAAATAAAATAGTACATACATCCATTGTATGTTGTTCTTCGACTTCTTCTTGATTAGATGTACCCCCTCCAGCACGTTGGTGATATCATAGAGCCGTCTCTTCTGGACATTGAGGACTTCAGCCGCTTGGTTCAGGTCTACTACCCCATCAGAAGACTGACCTAGCAGCTGCACAAACTTCTTTGTCAGAAGGCCCAGAGAAGTGTCATAGCGCGTCTTCTCTGATGGAGACTTTGGTGCTATGAGGACAAAGTAAAAGAAAAACAGTGTTAATGCACTTGGGACAGTACAGCACTTTAAACTGCAACAGACACTCAGTGTGGAATAAACTAAGAAATATGGCTGCATAACAAATTTATCTTCCTCAACTCAACACTGCTTATGTGTTTCCGTCCATTTCACTGCATTCAGAAACCGTTTCTTACTTTTGTTGCCCTTCAACACAGCTAGAGGTGCCCCATTTTGAGTCTTGGATGTTTTGGCTACTTCTGTCGTATACAAGTGGTCAGCATCATCCAGAGCCAAGCGCCTTTTCGCCTGCAGAGACAGTTTTCAAAACAAGAGCACAGTCAGAGCAAAGATGTGCATACGTGCCTTTAAATACATTGTGTATACAGTGTCAAGCACACAAAGCAGTGGCTACAATGGAGAGAAACAACTGTGTAGCCATCACAGAGTTTTTCCAACCCCAAACCACGTAATCCCATTGCAATTATTAATACAAGTGATGAGTCAGAGGTGTGAGGGTTGGAACACAGTACATGTAGCCATCTAGCAGCAAGGCTAATGCACTAAGAGCTCACTGTCATACTCGTAAACAGGGGTTAAAACTAAGTTTTCACTGCCTCAAAGAAGAAACTGAACTTTTAAAACATTGATGCTGTAGATAGCGCTTTCACATGACTCCGCTTTTTTCTGTAAAGCTCAATTCTGTAAAACAGTTTACAACAAATTTAAATACCAAGCCTTTCACGAGTTGAACTAGACGTGAAGTAGAGAACAAAAGTCAGGCAGAGGGGAATTCAGCTCTACCTGTGTTATTTCTGACACATCATCTGCAAATATATCACTACCTGCTGCCGCCAACACACTAAGCCGTTTTACCACTGGGTATGCAGTCCAAAATTCACTCCTGCTCCAACATAGTTGGACCAAGTGATCAATTAATTATTAAGCCTACATGGAGCTGTGCTATGGAGGACCCATGCAGGGAAAACAAAAACAAACTGTGCTCAGGAAAGAGATTGGAAATACAGACTGAAAGATCAGTGTGTTTTTATCCAAAGTCTAGCCGTGGTTTCCAGTGACTTTTCCAATGGGTTATGCCTACAAGACTGATCTAAACTTCATCAAGGTTATAAATATTGTATATATTTGACAGAATGCAAACCCTGCAACCTCTGGAAGACCTAGCTGGTGTCCAAAGTCTTTATATTTAGTCTGCACTGAACTAGGATGCTAACGTTGCTAGCAATTAGCTCTATATAAACCATCATGCTTGCCTCAAGCCCAAGTTAAGCAACCATAAATAGACCTGCATGTGTAGTTTGACACAGCCACCTATAAAAATGGATATAAGCATAGCTTAGAAAAGTAGTAGCAGCCATCTTGAAGCCTGAGACCTGCCTGTTGTAGAGAACAGTGCTTCCCAGTACTCTCAACTAGTAGTTATTAGTATGAAATATTTTTAAGCAATATTTTACCACCGTTGGAACAAAACCCTGCAGCCACAGATGGCTAACTTTACAGTAGAAGAGAAAAAAAAACTAGTTCACTTGAATACAAGGCAATGCCACCAGACTTCTCCCCTCAAAGAAATTTCAAGCCTTTTCTTTGGATCCATTTATCACAAAATACACACAACAAACTTAACAGACAACATTTTGTTCCAACAGCAGTGATTCGTATACTCATGTGATGCATTTACTTTTATTTCAGTTCTTCATTCTTTAGACTACGTATTTTGGGTCAGTCAGTCTCCGCACTTGCTCGCATTTGGAGCTTCAGCATTTACTAGACTTAAAATATTCCAAGAAATCCTAAAAGAAAGCAATATTCGTTTTTCTGCAACTGACATTTGTATGCAAATTGATTGTGTTGGCTGACTTGACTTCCACATGAGCTACTGTTTAAGAAAAAAAAACACATACTGTTATTCTCAGACGGTTTAGATTATCCTGCCTTTAAATTATAGGGTTTTGTTATTTTTGGAAGCTCAATCTTGCTAGTAAGTGCCACTCTTTAAACATAACACTCCCCAAACTGCCTCACTTGTGTGCACTTACCTCCACTCTGCCTCTAAACATGAAAACAAAAACAGGCCAGAATATAAAGCCTAGTGAGGGAAGAAGGTGAGGGATGGAAGCCCTTTAAGGAGATTAGCTCCACCAGCAAAGAAGAAAAAAACACCACAGAAAAGCAGATCCGTTTTCCCAACTCTACACCCTTCCCCCTCTGAATAACAAGACCTGGAGGCCTGCGGCTGCTTTCCAGCCATGAAAACACACATTCACACGCCATACACTTATTTTAGAGCCAGGACTAAAGAGAAAACCCTGCATCGAGCAACTGACACTTTTCTCCCTCGTGTTAATAAGACCCCTTATATGGCAGCAAAACACAAAGCGTGTCAAAGAAGCCTTCAAACGCAGAGTTAGTCTTCACTTTCAAACTTTCTAGGTTGGAAAATGAAGTTCCGAGTAAGTTTGAAAGCTTGTTCAGAGGCTACAATATCGAGTTTAAGTGAAACAAACCTGCCGTATAAAACATTAACGTTCTGCTAGGCTGCTAGCAAACACGTAGCTTTAGCATTCGGTGTTTTGACAACGGGCGAGCTCAGAAAGTGAGTTTCTGTTTTGTTTTATTGTTGGTTTTACCGGAGGGCGTCCTAGGGCAGGTCGTGGTCCGGCTCCGTTGTTCCCGTGCGGGGTTGTGTACAAACTGGCAGCCGGAGGATCGGACAGACACACGGCGGAGGTCTGAGAAATGCCCGGCGGTGGGGTTATTATTTGGATATAGGCTGTGGTGGGGAGATGAGAGGTCAGGCGGTCAGATAGAGCCGTCAAAACAGCGTTTTTGTCCAGCGAAGAGCCACCAACCCCTGCGATTATGACTTTCTCCGGGGCTGATGAGATCCCTCTTCTCATCGTCGTGGACTCGAGTAGGGGGGCCGTCCTTTTGTCCCTCCGTGATTTAAACGCTTGTTTTGTGCCCACACGCCGCGTTTATGTCATCAATATCGGTCTAGAATAAAAGATGAGACTCTTAACTACCGATATGACCACGTTGGGGATTATATTAGTCCTATTAAAGCGCAGATGGTTTGGATTTAAAAGCGGAGTCGATGTGCTGCGCCGCTCGCTGGAAAATGGCTCCAGGAAGCTGACAATGAATGAGGGGGGATGCAGTTTTACCCGCGAAAGAAGCTCGCGCGAAACTCAGAATTCCCGCGAATATTTTTGAACCAAATTTGCATACGTCCACGGATTGGTCCTTTTCGCGGCGCAAAGCCGCGCCCCTCGTGTATAAACATTGCGATCGGTGTCAGTTGCGCCAATCAGCGAGCAAACACGCAGAAGCCGATAATTTGATTGGACAAGAGAAGCGCATGCGCTGTTACGTCACTTGAGAGTAGCATGCAAGAGGACGAATATTATTCATGCAGCGATTTTTGTGTTTTTATTATTACTGTTTGTTATTAGGGTTTTATTTTATTGTATTAATGCTTTTATCAGAGACACAGTACATTAGTAACCAGTGTCAACAGAACTGTAAACGAGCCAGAGATGCCCCAGCTTGTCCTGGCTAGGTATTGAAAGGCATACGTCAATAGCTAATTGTTATAAAATATTAATATAATCTAGAATAGAAAATTACAGAGTAAAGTGAAAATCATACATAAAATAAGACAGTATATAGATGATACTATCAATATTATTAGAAATGTGAATTTAGCATAGTGGAGAAGAAAAGTAGACCAAGAACAGGTTAATAACTATTTTGCCTTAGGGTGCCCTGTGTGTACCTCTCCACAATTAATGCAGTCAAATAAATAATTTAATAAATAGATAAATAAGACCAAATCTGAAAAAAACATGTCTTGGGAATCAGACTATGCATTTGCCATGAAAACCATTGTACAAGTGAGCTGTTAGAGGCACTAAATGCTTTCATATGTTTGGATGCTCTTGAGTATAGAGAATTTTTGAAAAGTCAGTGGAATTCCCCTGTAAGAAAAAAAGACTGTCAAAGAAAAGCAAACCAAAACATGTTAAAAAATCTGCCAGATGGTCTGTAGGATGATAAAACAAAGATATTCTAAGGTGCACAAACCTGTATATCAATTACTAATAGTCTGTCATTATAACTGACCTGTAAATGACCTATAAGCATTAGACATACTTCCTACATCCGTGGTGCCGAATTGTATCTTTATAGGACTTTAATAGAGAAATGTTTGTCTAAAAGCACATCACAGCACAAGCATAACACAGTTTCCCCATGAAGTAACACAATGCTGGTACTGCAGACTCTCACTGCTTTAGTTGTAATTGTTGTTAGTCAAGCTAAGATTAACCTGACAAGCTTTTCTTCTCATAAAATGGACATAGAGTGAGTTATGATGACCCTATATTTGTAAGCTTTAAAGGGGAATTCTACCAGTTTTTTAAAATATCTGGAGAATTCTGTCCCTGAGATGTAAACAGAGTCATTTACAGGTCTGATGTAATGTGGTTTATTGTAGAGAAACTTACAGACCCTGATTTCTTTCCAGTGGTGGTGAAAGAAACCGGTGTCGTTATATGTACAGCACAAATATAGCCATTGTATTCACTGTGCAAAACCACCAGCTTTAAGTATAATGTGGATGATGGAAAAATATTTATAATATGCTTTGTTTGGAGACTATTTAAACCAAAACTATCACAAAACAATGTCACACACATCAGACAGCATATATGTAAACATTTTATGTAATGACATGTAAGGCAGCTTTCAGGTACATATCACCATCACTGTGTGTTCAGTTTAGTAAACAGTAAACAGAGTTCTCTGTAGAGGATGAGGAACTTATCTTTATTTCATAAAACAATAAAACATGCTATTTGACCACCAGCATTCAAACTTTAACACAATTTCGAACAGGCAACACCTAAACACGTACAATAAAAATGTATTTTACTACAAATGTAAATTATAATAAATACATTTGTTCTAATTCTCTAGGATTAAATTCCATGTGTTGACTTATTAATCATCCAGACTAATCGTGCTTTTAGTGCACAGTATTAGAGCTCTCAGGTCATTATACCTGGTGGCCTGCAGGTGGCGCTCTATGCTAAAACAACAGCAGGAGGATGTGACAATGTCAGTTCACTACAGAAGTTCTATACAGTAGATTTACAGCCTAAACAAAGTCATTCAGAGTGGTTTGGTGTGAAAAGCTGTGTGCTAGAAAAACTTGTAGACTCTGAATTGCTTACAGCGGTGCTGATGAAGAACCAGACGTCTGAGTTTAATGATTCTGAATCTCCTTCACAGAAAGTTACTACATCAAATGGTTAGATATACTCTTCCTGATACCTGACTTATGATAGTTTTGTGATAAAGTTTTGGCTAAAAATTTATTTTAATCCATTCATGGTGAAGGCAAAAAAAAAGAATCAACAAAGAAAACATAATTATTGAGATTTTCTATTTTATTAATATTAAAGTTGCTTGGAAGACATGTGTGCGGGTTCACTGGTGATTTTTAATGTTAAATAAAATAAAATGGGTATATTTGCATTGTAGGCATGGTGACCCCTGGTTCTTATCACCACTACTGTGAATAAATCAGAGACTGTGAAGCATTTCACACCAAAGCACTCTGAATGACTATGTTTACATTTCAAGCACTGAACTCTTCAAAAATGTCAAAAAGATAAAAGTGAATGTCTCTAAAAGTTGCTCCAAAGAAATGTATTACATGAAATGGTTAAAGACGTGCTGCCTGATGTCTGACACATTGTTTAATGTTTTATGTTTTAGGTCAAAACCTTCTCAAAACGATCATAAAACAATGTCTCAGATATCAGGCAGTGAAGTTATAACTGTTTGGTATTATAACTGTCTGTGATGGAGCTTGAATGACTGAACAATGTTGTTTACAGTCATGCAGGAAAAATGGGCAGAATTGTTCTTCAGAGCCTAAACTTCAGGATTTGTTAGCAGTTGAACAAAGACTGATGTGATCCAGTACTAGTGAGTCTACACAAAGATGTATTTGCTTGTTATTTTATATATAATGTATGTCTGTATTATGTTGTAGAAGGAACAATTCCCTGATGTTTCTTATATTCCACAAAATATCTGCTCCACTTCACAGAGATAATTAGCTGATGAGCTGAATCAGGTGTTTTGATCACATCCATGTACAATGAATTTTGCACTGTTAATGCCACTGACCTCCCATACTGTTGTGACTTGTTGTCTGGAGTACAGGTCTAGTATGTCTGCTCCCCGATTGCTCTTCTTTCTACCTGCTTTATCTATAAGAGCTCTTGCAGTACAAAAATGTCACTGCTGTATGGTAATAAAACCTTGACTCATTGATTCGTACAGAGAAGGGGGACCTGTGTGAAAGAGTGGGGGGCTTTAAGGCCATTTTTGGAACATTCACAAGAACTGTGAACTTCATCAGGCTAGTTTAACTTGGTCAGACGTACCGACGTTTATTTAGATTAGTAGAAACCTCACAGCCAGCCAGCAGCATCGCTCCGTCAGCTCAGTGGATGTGGACATGGCGCACTTTGCAGTGAGCGGGGTCAAAGCGAGGAGGCGCTCCAATCAACGGCAGCGCTTTAGTGGGTGTGGCTTAACGTAATACGCGAGTATGCGCGAGGACAGTAAAGCGGGGCGTTAATACGTTTGAGCGGACAGGTGGGCGAGACCAATAGAATTCGAGAAACTCACCGCCCCCCCGCCCACCGATGGCTCGTAAGTGAGATTTCGATGCTGGGCGAGACGTACAGCGGGAGAAACAGTGGGCGGGGCGATGGAAGCATGGAATTGCTACAATGCTCGCGGCCAATAGTCACAGGCGCGAGACTGGACAGCAGCGCTATGAGGGGAGGGGCGGCGCTACGAAGGGAGAGGGCGGCGCTAGATCGAAGGGGGCGGTGCTATGAGCGAGGAGGGGCAAATAGAACGTTTAGAAGGGCCGTGGTGGGCGTGGTTAAAACTCCACTGAACTGCCGCGCCTCAGCGCGCTGACACTCCTGCGCCCCGCCTCGATAAAGCAGGAGTAAGTTGTAAAAAAGTTTATTTGTGAAGAGGTGAGTGCGTACGGGAGTGAATGGGAGTGTAAATGAGTGAGTGGGAGTGCTGAAGACCACCGGGAAGATGCTGCTGCTGCTCCTCGTTGCTCGAAGCTGAGACTCTGGCGGAGCAACAGGTCGCTGAGTCGCGCGGGTGAGAAAAGGAGGGACAGTGTAGATGCGGAATGGAGGACCGACCAGACAGCTTTACCACCACGGGCTGCACATGGCTCCGACCCCTCAGTCACCTCACCGGTATCCCTTTGGATCAGGTAGGACCAAGAGGACGAGCAACAGAGCCCTTTCGCCTCACTCTCACAGTGAAACCGAGCAATCCCCAGATTTACAGCTGCCCTTCTCACAAAGTCACCAACTCCTGCTTATTAGGCAAAGTTTTATTAGAAATGTGGATTTAGTTTTGAAGATTGACAATACAGCTTTCTCCTTACAATCACTCTTCTCCAAAACTGAGCTGATGTACATCAAATTTATTCTAAAGTGTTCATAAATCTTCCAGATCTGAGTAACACTGCAGCCATTTTAGCCACAGTGTTGCTTTTATAACTGTCTGAGAAGTGTTAATCTCCACTCCCTTCAAATCTGAGAACACTTCAGTTACATTGATGCTTGGTGTGTTTGAAACAGGGTCATGTCTGAACAGTCCTTGTTGTCTTTTGACCCGTTTAAAAGGGGAACTCCACCAATGTTTACAAAATTCTTCATAATTCATTGATTAAAATATAAACAAAGTCATTCGGAGGGGTTAAATGTGAAGTGCTTCATTCTAGATAAAACTTACTGAGTCAGAATTATTCACAGTGGAACTGATAACCGGACGTCTGAAGAATGTGGCGACCCTAAAAGCTCTCACAGAAAGTTACATGAAATGGTTACTGATATGTTGCCTGAAGACTGGGACCCTGATTTATGGTAGTTTTGAGGTAAACCTTTGGCACAGATGCATGCAGGGAATTGTTAGCCAATATTTAATAAATAAAAAAGTGCCTATTTTACTAATAATAACATCACAATTAAAAACTCAAGAGAACACACATGACCTCAGGTCGTTTCTTGGACGGTAAATAAAAAATGTTGTATACATTATGACTTCTAGTTTTATCACCAGCACTGTAAATAAATCAGATCGGCATTTCATATCAGAATGGTCTGCATAACATTTGTTTACATCTCAACGATTCATGGAGAGATTTATTGATATTTATTGATATTTATTGAGATTTCTTTTAACATTCGATAACTCACAACACAAGACTCAGCACCTGAACTCCGTCTCTTCTCTGCAGGTGAATTTCATAATTTGCCAACTGTTTGGCCTCGCCGCTGCTTTCTGGTTCCGCCACAGCCTCAGCCCTCAGCGGGTCAGTCCTGTGCTGCGGCATGCTGTCGCCACCATCTTAGGGGTATCAACTGTCGTCTTCTGCTTTGGATGGTAAGGACAGGTGCGGTGGTAGTTACACCCTCTCATACCTCACTATTGCTTTCTCTGTGTTTACCTGTAGGGTCTTCTTTGGCTATCATGCATTGATGTGTGATGAAATTGTTAAGCTTCTACACTGCTTCTACGTACTGTCTATCACTTTGTTTCAGTTTTTCTCACATGTAGTAACCTGCCGCATGTGTGTTCTGACTAATCTATCATGTCTTATCGAGGAGCTGAATTTTGGGTCCTGAGCGATAGTAACCAGGACTTGACTGCAGCTTCTGTAGTTCCAGCAGGCTCGTCTGTAACTCTGCACTTTTGGATATCTCCTGCAGTCTTTCCACAATGAAAAAATGCCCCCTACTGCACCTGTCATGCCCGTTTGACCTGCGGACAGGTGTTGATTACCTGTAACCAGTGCTCCTGCAGTGCACTTAATGATCTTGCATTCTTCTTCTTTAGGTATGCATCACATGTGTTCTTCCTGACACTTGGTTGTTACCTAATCCTGTGCCAAGCGAGCCTGAACAACATTCACTGGTAAGCCAGTCTGGACACCTTTTACCACATAGTGGGCAATATTAACATGCAGGGTCTTTACAGACTGTATGAACGAGATTGTAAATGAAACCTTCATCATTAGCCACAGTGCGCTGTGCTCTAAGGTCTGTTTTGAAGTGGGGGTGGTATGGGCGGGTGTCCGCTGTTACCATAGTAAGGTACAGCTAGGCGTGCCTAACAGACTCGTTCTGCTGTGTGTGGGTAATTTTTATGGAATGTAGGCATACAGGTATGTTCATTAAGCTCCAGTTTTAACTGAGGAGTTTATAGCATTGGTTAAACAGTGACATGTGTGGAGTTTTGAAGCTTTTCTTGTTTTAAAATGAATAATGTTTTATTTGGGACAAATGCTATTTGTACTCTTAACATATTATTGGAGTACAAGAACATTAATCCCAACAAACCTGTTGATTATCATCTATTCCTAAAATGAAATACCCCTTGCAGTAAGAACTGATCATCATTCAGTAAGCACTCTAGATTACTGGGCTATTGTTGCCAGTTAGACTTCATTTACTATTCTTAGACACCTGGGGCTGGTTTCCTGCACAAGCATTAAGCCTAGTTCTAGACCACAGAGCATTTGAATGAAGATTCCCCTCTGAAAGGAAAACGTAGTCCAGGAATAGGCTTCCCTGCCCAGGAAACCGACCCCTTACATTTAACTGTCTCATAGTTTCAAAGTATGCTTTGTGGTTGAAGAAGTCATGCTAATAATATTTTGTAATAATATGTTTATTATCTTTTAATCTAGGTATTCCATGCTTGTGGCGGTGGGCTACCTCACAGTGTGCCAGGTTAGCAGGGTCTTCATCTTCAGCTACGGTATCCTGTCTACAGACTTCTCAGGGTGGGTCTCCAAGGGTTTTGCCATAATGTTGGTGGTAACAGTTACTCTGCCTAACCAGTTCAGCCTGACATAGCATGACAAAATGAGAGAAAAAGGAGGAGTGGGTGGATGGGGGTGTGGGGAAATGACCTGGGGGGAGGTGACTGTGCTTGTTTTGTGGGAACAGCAACTGGTTTAGCACACCACAATATGATGTTTATATGTGCACCTGCTAGACAGTTTAAGATAAATTGGCAATACCTGTAAACAGGATGCAGGAGCTAAAAAAAATCACTGAATCCAGAGTGACCTGCATTGCTTTACTGCTATATCAACCTTTCACCTACACAGTCTGACAGAAACGCGTCTCTGTTAATCTGGCCACTCCCTTGGGCTAGTCTCTGCTGCTTATCTGCTAATTCTGTTGGTTCTCCCCTGCTGAAAGTTTGCACCACACCCATTGGCAAACAAAGGTGTGAGATAATGTGCGGATGCCTGTTTGGTCGTCCTTGCTGGGTGAGTTTGGCTCTGACAGACTGCACGGCTGCTTTCCAGCAGGGAGGGGCAGGGGTGAGTGGGCCGTATCAGCTGAATCTCATTATGCTGCAGCAAAACTCTAGTTTGATGCAGTCTGATGTTCCATTCATGGCTCTTCTTTCCCCTGCCAATCGCACAGCTTCTCTCTTTCGGTCCAGCCACCGCATGCCAACTACAGTGCCCCCATCCAAACAAGCTTTTGCAAACATGCTGATGGTTAAACTTCAATACAAGCAGCATCGGGCTGATTTATGACTTGCAATTTAGCTTGGTGTTCGAGCACGCTGAAGAAAATTTGGGAGGGGAACTGTGTTTACCAAAGCTGTAAAGCCTGGATGTGCAGGCTCTGGCCGACAGCCATATTCGTCTGGTCAGTTTTCTCTTGGTACCTTTCGCCCCCTGCCAACGCCATCCCGCGTCTAATACGGCTCTCGTCACGAGTGGTCCGAGCGCAGCCTGCACAAAGTCAGCAGTATGTCAGCCAAACAGAGGACTTTCTATCTGCTGGACAAACGTGGAGCCAACAGAACAGCTACACCCATCCGAGGCAGCCCAGGAATGGGGCTGTCACAGGAGAACAGCGTTGGGTCTTCACTCATTGTTTTCCATGTCACAGTGTCAGGCCAGTGGCCTAATTTAATCAAAGTGCCATAAAACTGGCCACAGCAGTGATTTTCAGTGAAGCAGTGAAGTATTTGGCAGCAAAAATGAGTATGTAAAGCAGTGTAATAAGAAAACCATATGAAACACTCAAGTAAATGACTCAGCAAATAATTATTTTCCCATTGTTCTGCATTGGCTTTAACGGAAAAAAACTGCTTGTATAACTGAGGTTTCCCTAAAGGGTGTTGTAGCTCTAACACTATGACCTAATGGAAATGCTTTCTTGTAGTTAATCCTACAGTTCATAGGCTGTAGGATAAGATTCTGAACGGTTCCTTCGGCTATAAACTCACTCTCATTCATAAACTGCTTTTACTCGATGTGGCTGGTTTCCTAACCCCAGATTAAATTCAAGCATAGACGAAGAAAGATTTTCAATGGCAAATCACTTTTGGCATTGCAATTTAGTCCAAGACTATTCTGAATCCACGTCTGGGAAGTCAGCCTATTGAGCCATCTGTGGTTCCTTCTGTCCAAAAAGAGCAGTCATCGTTCATACAGTTCATATAAACTTGTAAATCATGTAAATGCAGAATAAGCAGTGCATTTACTCTGAGAAGCGTAATGCTGGATAATTTGTCTCTACCCTTTACTCTCAGAAAGGTTGCACTGATTGTATAGTGTACAGCTTTATTTTTTGGGTTCGGAGAGGAAGTGCCATGCCCATCAGAGCATGAACCTATGTAATTTCTGAAACTGTGATGTAAGACAGTTGCTGCAATACCCAGTATGACTGAAAAGCATCTGATTCCTGTTTCCACATGTTGTTTATCCTGTAATGTCTTTTCTCTCCCCTCTGTAGGCCACTGATGATGGTAACGCAGAAGATCACCACTCTAGCCTTCCAGGTTCATGATGGTAAAGAACACCTATAAATAAAATACAAAAATGGTTATTACATAATGCAAACAACCTGGGAGACTATAAAAGGAACATTTACTTGTAGCATATTACCGATTGGCGTACTCAGGTCTTTTTATGTTTGCAGGTATGTGTCGCGAGCAAGATGACCTCACCCCAGAGCAGAGACGTCTGGCAGTAGCGTATGTATACTATAATTTTTTTATGTTTATCTACAAACCAAGTTGCTTAATGCAATTCACTGTAATAGTTATGCAAACGAAAAGTCAATCAAAGATACATAGAGAACCGGCATTACATTGGCACCGGTTCCTGACCTTCACTCATCCAACTACCTTAGACTGTTCTAATGCCAAATGTTACTCTGTGCTCTCCAGTCAGTACGGAAAAATTAATATGTTCAAAAGTTGAATTTAAATTTGATAATAATGCAGCCACAGTATATGTAAAGCAGTAGTTGTGTTTAAAGGAGGTTACAGCAGAAACACTTACAAATACAATATTTAGGCAAGAGATTTTAAGGCCTGAATAAAAATGCTGTCAGCATATTCCTGTTTTACCTTGCAGTTTTAGAGCAGCAGTTATTATTGTAAGACCTGAGCTGCCAGCATGTAAATGCTGCACTAGGTAGAATGTGAACATTCAAACAAGAAGCTGGCAGATAGGAACTGCAGCCTTGTGTTAAAACTACACATAGCAAGCTAAATACAAGTGTCAAATGTCCTTATCAGGAAGACTCCCGGCATTAAAAGAATCGTTAGGCTATGTTGATCAGTTTAATGGGGGCAGAAGTAGTGATATTAGGTCTGTAGTGAATTAACATTTCGTTGCTGCTTGCTTCTCCAAAATGGCAACTTTACCGGAGAGGTCAAACCTTTTTTGGAGCATTTCTATTGGTCCATTCATCATGAACTCTATAATATAAATGGCAGCTGTCAGATTCTTTGGACAGCGACGATTTGGTAGCTAGCAGAGCAAGATAGCCTTAGTTTGAATTTAGTGTGAGCTGTCCTGAAAACCAAGGGTGACTAACATTGTATATCTTGCTTATGCTTGTTAATACTTTCAGCTGTATGGAGATAATCTTTTTATGCCAGGTCTTTGTTTTACGGGACTGTTGTAGTCACCCTTAGGGTAAAAACTAACCTAGATGTTTGTTCATCCAACTTTGTACCTTTATACCTTGTTGAGACAAGATGTGTATGACAATAAAAACATCTGGTGTTTTACACAGCAGGCAGCACTTCTGCCCTCCACCCTGGAGACTGGGGTTTCATTCCCTGCCCAGTCAGGCAGATCATACTGTACCAGTAAGCATCCATGAGTAAGAGTCCTAATGCGGCATTAGCTTACATGATTAGACCAGAACCCATTCTGAATAAGAGTGTCTTGTCAACTGTAGCAAAGGCCTTTTAATGAGAAGTTTTGATTTTATTGGACTAACATTGGATGAACAAGCAAATCTAGTTAATTAAACAATTACGTTGCTCTCTAATCAGGTTAGTAACAGTGCAGGAACACACTATGTACTGTTAAAACATTTTCAGGTCATTTGTAGAATATAGTCTAGCATAAATCTGACTATTAGCAGTATATTCAAATCCTACTGAAATACTGTTGAGAACAAGTTTAGAAGCAAACATGTTGTAGGCTACTTCTATCGTAGTAATAATAATTGTAGTAATAGTAACAGATAACGATGCAAACTTCAGATACCAAACATGTCTTGGCTTATCGGCTGTATATTGATTTGGGGAGAGACAACTGTGAGCATTTGCACAGACATGTTTCTTTAAGAGGGTGGAGCGTGCCTTGGCCAGCACAGTCAGTCATGTGTGAGTCAGGTCAGACCAGTTAAACGTCCATACCTTCACTTGTTTGGGGAATAGCACGAGGAATGTCCATTAAGCACTGGGACATGTTTATATTCAAGCAGAGATTAGGCCTAGTGTGGGTTTGTGAAGGGAGGGATCTTTCCAGGTAACTTTCCAAAGCTTACGCTGAGATTCTGTACAAATATTCGTGTGCACTGATAGAGAGGGGAACAGCAGTTTGCTCAAGCAAATCTCAGCTTGCTTTATAAGGATGGACTGGGTTGATTCCATCTGTAGTAGAGAAGATAAAGAGCTTTTAAAAGAGTGATTGAAACTGTGGATGACATCGTGCCTAATCTTTACTTTCACCATGAGGAAAGTGTATAAGGCATGGCTGTAGATAGCTAAAACCAAAACTGAAGTTCAAGAAACACAGGAAATAAGCCTGCACGTTTTACACAGATGGGATATTCTATGCCAACACATCCAGAACCTTCTCAGTCATGTCATGGATTCCAGTGAAACAAAAATCAATCAAAAACTTTAATTCACACAACCATGCAAAAAATCAAAGCTGTGCTCCAGTTGGCCTTCTAGTTGTTTTTTCTAGTTTAAATATGAAGTGGAACTGCTTACAGAATTAAATGAACTGAGCTGAAATATTAACTGTGTATAAATACAACAATAAGAACAATGTTTTCATTTAAATGTGCCATAGAATGCTTTTATTTACTAATTCTCTGAAAATTCTCTGAAATCGGTCTCTCTATGTAGAAGCTACGAAACTTTCAGTTTAAGATGATTTGGCTTCAGTCGTCAAAACGTTGATAAAATCATAGGTTGTAATGGTCCTTAAGGTGGAGTTGCACAGAGCCTCACTATAGTCCAAGGTTTAAGAAACCATCCAAAGTCAAATGTACAGAGCAAGCTAACATCTTTCATTTAAAGTTGTCCAGGATCTTCTTAAAGATATGAAGGTGAAACTGAACGTCTGATTAACAAGCTGCTCGAAAGGAAGCCAATTAGCCTTGTTTAAATATCAACATTAACTATATCCATTCAGCATTTCATGAAACGGGTAAGAAAGTATAGAGATGTCTGTAAAGTACACTATGCAGTCTGCCAGCGCCTATAGGAAGTGTAGCATTTAGAAGCTGGTGAACTTCAGCCTTGTTTGGAGGTGAACATGATCAGTGATTGTGATGGGTATAAAGAAAGAGGGGTATAAAGAAAGAGGGTTATAAAGAAAGGCTGAGAAGTTAGATTTCTGCATGTTAAATCTGCCACTGCTCTTCATCCACCGTTGCTGTTTTCCTGCTGGGCCGGAACTTCAGCTGGGATATGTACATTTTGGGGCGTGATTTTGAGTGGAGTTAGGACTGTTTTATAACAGTCTGGGATTTTGGAATTGGCTCGTTTACTGTTCTCTTTTGTAAATGCAGGATTTGTATTAAAGGAGGAACAGCAGTGTATGTCAATATGTCAGCTCTGTCTACTAAATTCAGAGCAAATATTTAACTATGACTATCCATATTATGGCACCTTTAAATCAACTAGTTAGTCACTGCACAGTTAATTTATCAGTAATATAGCTAGAGGCGAGTCAGTCAAGGCCAAGACTTCAGTAGTCAAAACAAAGTTGAATCAGAGACCAGATTATATATATATATTTATATAAACTGAAATTAGTAGTTTGTAGTTAGTAGAAGTTTATTGTATATTTTAAACTTCATTAAAACATATATTATTGCATTGAGAAAATAAATATAATTTTTTGTCAATTTTTCAACATCATATACTGCAGCTGCCATTACATAGTGTACAAAAAGAACCTCTTTGCATTAACTTGCATTAAACTTTTAAAAAAGAAAATTTGGCTTCTCCTCATCATATAATATTTTATAATGTATTTTTTAAAAACAACATAGTATTTATTATAGTCCAATTATAGGTCAACTTTGCAGAACTGAACACAAACCAAACATCTGTTAGCACTAGTTGGCGCAACATACATTTTAGAACCTAGTCGGTCAAACTCTAAATAGTCATCACTAAATAAACAGCTTTGAAATAGTCACTCTAAATAGTCACTAAATAAACAGCTTTGAAATTTTCAGCATCTTCAGTTTTACATCGGAATGATGTGACTGGAAAGTCTCTGCACTCACTTTGCACATACTCAGCTTTTACCTACTCTGTGCTGAATTTGGAGGTCACCACAAATGTCTAGTCAGAAGCACACCTGATTACACGTTCACTATCACTGATTATATAGGAGATTGTAGGAGATGTGCTCCTGCTTGGTTGGCATAGAAGCCTGCAGATTCACCAGCCCATTGTGGATTAGATTTGTGATCCCTGGTTTAACTGCTTAGGCCAGCAGAGGTCCCATACCACTCACATGTTATCTCTGGTATGCATAAGCACTAGACTTGCCTTTTAACCTTGCTATTAAAGCTAAGTTGGCTTAATTCACAGGTTTCCTTCTGTGGTCCTGGAGTGTCCTGATCCTGCATATTTTAGTATTCTCCCTGCTCTAATACCCTCACTTCAACTTCAGCTTGTTAAGTAGCTCATTACTTGGATCAGGCATGTTGAAGCAGGGAAAACGACCAAGGCAGGTACTCCAGGACCGGTGTTGGAAACCACTGCAATCAAGCAGTAAACCCCCACTGAAAGTTGGTGTGGTGACATATCATCTATATTTTATATTTTATACTTTAGCGCCAGGCCGTCCCTGCTGGAGTACCTCAGCTACAATCTGAACTTCATGAGCATCCTGGTGGGACCGTGTAGCAACTACAAGGATTATGTTGAGTTTATAGAGGGGCGGCACGTGCAGAGCAAGCTGAAGAAGCTACGAGAGGGCAGCCCGGAGCAGAATGGCTGGGACGCAGTTTTGGAGCCCTCGCCTGTGGTGAGACACAAAGACGGATTCATGGCTCCATTCATGGACGTATAAAAGACTCTTCGCTCAGGCTAAGACATGCAGAGCAGCATAGAAACAGCCTAGCACCAAACAGTTCTTCTACCAACAGGAGAAAGATTTAAGGTGGCCTGTGGATAAAAAGCACAGCAATAAAAGTACAAATATTGCTGATAATGTAGGAATGGGAACAGGGGGCATGCTCGCATTATGAAAGCTACACATTGTCAGAAACCACTAAACTGCAAACGCGTTAGTAAGTGTAAACGTCTTAATTCTAGTTAGTATATCTAATGTTTCTGATTACAAGGTTGTTTACAAATATTATAACTTATTTCTAAATTACTTTTAGTTATTTTATCTAGGTACAATCTTATTCCACTAGCAGATCTTTCATGAACTGACTTGTGGCAAAGGTGATGTTAAAAGATCAAGACGTTCTTCAGTATGAATGGCTGTGTGCTTGTTAGCAATGGCTGTAACTGAAACACCTAAATTCAAAAAGTATGAGGGATGTTCACACACTTTTGGCCCGATAGTGTAGATTGAGTAATTCTGAAAATAGTCTTGTGAGATTGACTGGATTAAGATGTTTTAATTTGCCAATATATATTGGAATATCAACCCACTCCTATAATATAATGTAGCAACTTGTATAGTAAAATGAATAAGTTCCTCTGCTTTATCTCAGCGGGCTGTGTGCCAGAAGCTGCTGGTGTGCATCGGCTGCGTGTTTTGGTTCTTCACAATCACAAAAGCGTTCCCCATCACCTATAACGTCGACCCCGAGTTCATCAGCCATGCCTCGTTCCTTCGCAGACTGGCCTATGCCTTTGTCTCCATCCAGGCGGCCCGTCCCAAGTTTTACTTTGCATGGACTCTCGGTATGTTCCCACCAGACGAAGTATTCATTGAGCCTATTGTGTGGAAAAAAACGCTAACTCCAGAGTATCATTGGGAAAGTGGTGTCAGCCCTAGTAACTTTAATGGCTCAATTAGTAAAGAAACAATGAAAATGCTTGTAGTTGCAATATAGTTGGACAACGCAGTGGCTTGTTTTGTTTGAAAGGATTAGGAATGCTTGGCAAGGTCCATAAAGTGGGCTACAATGACCCTACTGTGTTTCTTGTTGAAATGCACAAACCTGTTCATTAAATTAAATGTACTAAATGCTCCTGTCTTTAGCTGATGCCATCCACAATGCTGCAGGGTATGGAATCAGTGGGGTGGACAAGAATGGCCAAGTGTGCTGGGATCTCATCTCCAACATCCGCATCTGGGAGATAGAGGCAAGATAACTCAATACAGGAAAACCAGCTCTGGATATTTCCTGATATTTTATTTCTGGTTCACTAGCAGTATAAACGCTTATCTCTGGCTGTCAGTTACAGCAATGCTCCAGCAATTTTACTCCAGTCTCCACATGCTATAGATTGGGTTATAATAGAATCCAGTGGGAAGATTTTTTTTTAGCAACTGCCTATTCACTGCTGTTTAAAGTGTACGTTGAGGCAGTAAGTTCTCTGTAATGTTTTACCAAAGCGCAACGTTTGTAATGCTAGATAACACCTACGTGATAACTGACAATGCACATCAACCAACAAAACATTATTAAAGGCTTGTTTTTAAGCTTGCTTTGGTCAATTTTGATACCAATTCACCCAGTGCTAGGACAATTGACACAAATAATTAAATAATTATACAGATGCTGCTGATTAATACATATAGTGCACAATATGTGTTAAAGCAACTTTGTGTACAACAGCCTTTGTTTTTTTGCTGATGATTAAACCTCCACTGGTTTAAGGTTAAACCTGTACTGAGCAATCTGCCTCTTCTCTTATTCTGTGAACAGACAGCAACCAGCTTAAAAACATTCATCGACAACTGGAACATTCAGACTGGGGTATGGCTGAAGAGGTATGCACCAAATCTGTTCTTTATTATCTGCAACACATGAGACATTAGTATGTGTGGATAGCACTCACAGTATTGCTTCATGAGACACATGGTTTTTGGGATGAAAGCATATAAATATAGATGAATCATATAAAATTAATACTTTTATTAAGTACAGGTGCTGAAAAAAGGATCTGTAGTTCAGAAAGAGTTCAGTATTTTAGCTGTTTAATTCTGATGTGTCCTCTTGATTTGATCCAGCGTGTGTTATGACCGGGTGCCGTATTACCGGACACCTTTGACCTTTGTGCTGTCAGCCCTGTGGCATGGAGTTTACCCAGGATACTACTTCACCTTTCTCACAGGCATCCCCATCACCCTCAGTGCTCGCGCTGTGAGTCCACACACACACACACACACACACACACACACACACACACACACACACACACACACACACAAACACTCCTTCATTTGGTCATCCACTTCTTTAGAACAAATTTCCTTTTATATTTACTGGTCCACTTTAAGAGCTCCAAGCTCTAATAGATCGACTATAAAGGTGTACAGTTACTGACTGTAGATCATCTGTTGATACACAACTTATCAGCAAACTTCACTCTATTCATCTCTGGTCAGATTCTTTCCTCAGGACCACTGCTGGCTATTTGTAGGTGGATCATTCTTAACACAGCATATTAATGAAATGTCACTGCTTGGTTAGGTGTGGACCGCCACCCGATAATATCTTGCCAAAAGCGCCTATGTAGTGAAAAACTGACCACCGATGAAGAACTTAAGGATGACTAATACAAAACTCTGCATTAACAGATATGCTACAGCCTCTAACTGCTACAATGAATTTCTTAAATGAGTGTATAAATATAAATATTCACAAATTACACAATATTTGCATGCAAATATTTGGGCGCCTGGTCAAATTTCATGTTTTGTTGTGAGAATAAGCACCTTTTCTTTTACAGGCTTCTGCACACTTTAAAGCACAATTACTGTTGCACAACACACATTTTATGTTTATAGATTTTTTTGGTAATATGTTGAATTCAGCAAATTTGCAAAAAAATGGCATATTTGAGTGTGTTGTCTATGAAGCATGTTTGAACTTATCTTCACTTTAAAATCAACAGAACATGTTATGTTTTTTCTTTTTTGCATACAGCATGTTATCTTGTCAACATGCATTAACAAGCTTTAGTTTGGTCCTCTCCTTCATTTCCATGTCTCTCCTCACCTCCCCTTGTCTCTCCTGTTTCATGACCAGGTGCGCAGGAACTTCCGCCAGTATTTTTTAGGCTCCCCCACAGTCAAGTTTGCCTATGACGTGGTGACCTGGGCTGCCACGCAGTTGACCATCTGTTACACCGTCATGCCCTTCTTACTGCTGGCTGTGGAGCCCACGCTGAAGTATTACAGGCAAGAGCTTAGTCCTGCTTACCTTTGCATCCCCCCACTTGACACCTGATGAACACAACAGGAGTGAATCTCCTAATTATATGGATATGTTTTTTTAAATTCTGCATAATTAGATTACTAAAACGTAAACAACCTCTTTCAGAGTAGTTAAATCATTGTAGAGGAACTTGCTGACTCTGATTTCTTTACAGTGGTTGTTATGGGAACCAGGCGTCATCTACAACACAAATATAGCCAATTTATTTTACTATCCCAAACCAGTAAGGAACCTGGAACCTGGAACCCAGGATGTGTGTTCCGAGTTTTATGATGTTGTTAATGTACAGTAGTGGTAAATCTAAATAAATGCTGTTTCTTTGGGCCTACTTTGCAGGTACCCTGCATTTATCTTTCTGTCCTCAGGCAAAGCATTAGTAACAATTTCACTGTACTAGCTTTCTGTTGGGGCATTTTTTAGAGCCACTGAGTGTTTAGAGTCATGTGTGAGTTTAAGTATTATTAAATTTGTCTTTATTTGAGGGTCATTATGAAATAAATCTTGCTGTAGCCTTAATTTTGTTTCCTCTCTTTCTCCCTCTCTCTCTGTCTCTCTCTCAGGTCAGTGTACTTTCATGTGCACATCATCAGCATTCTAGCTATAATCCTGCTGCCCAGCAAACCCAGGAGCTGCAAGCCTGAAAAACATGCCCAGCACTCCAACAACAATGTGAAAGGAGACTGAACACTGATGCACTGTGTGTATGTGTGCGTGGAGTGCAGGCAGAGCAGAGCAAAGCAGAGGCATGGGCCTGGACAAAGACTGCTCTGTGAGAACGCAAACAAAGACAGCTCGACAGGGCCTTGACCAGCTGGCTGGTTGGCCCTGTGCTGCCCTCTCAGCCAGGACGCTTGCCAGAGAAGCACTCTGCACCCACACATACACACGGACGTGGTGGCTCTGGGGGTGACAGCGCACCCACGAAAGGCCTGAGCTGACTCTCACTCTAACAGAGACTTGAAATTCCTGAATCACGCAGAGCATTTTCTGGAAACAGCAGAATGAACACATCACAACTTTTACTAAGTAAATTAATTCTGCCCTTGTTTAGGGTTTTTAAAACTGTTCAGCTCTGGGGGAGAAGAGGAGTCTAATTGTGAACTAATACAGTCTAATATGTATTTATTGTCTCTATAGGCTTTTAAAGATTAGTTTTGTGAGACAGGATTACTATTGTATTACCATTTTGGAATAAAGAAAGAAGTGATGTTTTAAATAAGGGCTCATGTCTATTTCATGGTCATTATTTTGGAATATTTGTCCCCCTGAAGCCCACTTATGATTTTTATTAAAGTCATAGTTTATTCCTAGATGAGCATTTTCTAACCTCTCTTTATCCCAGGCTGTTTTTGGTACTGTGCTATTAAGACTGATGTGGATTGTTTTATTAAATTAGTTTAAAAATTTAAAGCATTTTTTTTTCATTGTTGTTTTTTTAAGATTTTTATTTCCTTAAGAGATTTTGAGCCAATATAAAAAAAATAATTTTAGCCCCCGTATTTTAATGGGATTGTATGATTTCCTTGCCTGACATTTTTTTTGTGTATTAATGAAATTAAAAACAAGTGTTTTATTAAGTTCTGCCCAAAAGTAGCTACAGTCTTTACCAAATGTTTCCATAGTGTTAAACATGACAGTTTGAACCAAGCGTGTCTGATAAGACTCCTATCCAATGAAAAATAATATTTAGCTGCATTACTTCCTGTAAATATCCTATTTAAAAATCATGACGCCCCAATTCACTGATCTGAAGCCTCTATATTTCTTATTTTGCAGTCTCTGTGTAACTTGCCTTAGGCGTTCATTTCTTTAGCAGCATGTCAGTGTTTCACATGAATATATTTTGAATCTAAAGCTCCAGCTAAAGTCACAAAAGAAGAACTGTTCTATCATCATTACAATTTATTTATTTTCTGACTGTGCAACAGTTTACATACCTACAGAATCTGAATGGCTTGTTAAATACCATGTTTTCTGATCTAGACAGCACACAAAAAACTGGGTTGTCTTATTTCAGAGTTTGTGGGATGAAAAGCATGCCAGATACCCAAATGTATGCACACAAGCACAAAAGAAGTGAGCTTCCTGATATATCCCTATTTTAAAACTGGTGATAATTTAATATATATGTAAACTATAGTTTAATATTGGTGTTAGACAGAAATATGAAAGGTTCAATTAAAAGTATAACATATATCAATATAATTAGCAAATTTTGGTTGTTCTAGATTAAACAGGGACGTGAACTTCTAAAAAACATTCCATGTTGTACTTGAAGCTTGTCAAAGCCATATTAACATACACTTTATCCTGTAGCAGTTTCACAGTGGACTCTTTCAGTAGACAGTTTTCCAGCTGCCACTGCCATTCTGCCATTTTTAATAATCCACTGATTAGATTGCGGGAAGACAATCTCTAGCCGGTTGTATTCACAGTCACTAACATATCCAGGGACCTGAAACCTTTTCAGTGCCTCATAACAATAGTGCTATAATTCTGAAAGTCAGGCCGTCCCTAGTCACAAGTATGAAATGCAGGCCTAGGCTGTTATTAAATACTATGATCTAGAAAATGCCATCCTGCTGCTTTGAGGATCCAATTAAATTTAAAGTAATTCATGGGTCTAATTTACTCCTAGTTTATTAATCAGGCGATAGGCATTATGGCATGTCATGTTGCAGATGGTTTTGGGAGATTTACATAATCAAACACAGAAGGGCTTTCTGGCATATGGTATTTGGACTTTTGCTGGTAATGTCATCACTTATAATAAAAATTCCTGTCCTCCAGTAAGTGGAATGCACTATTTAAGATGGCATTAGGCAGTTAAAGACCCACATATCTGCAAATACACATCACTGATGCGGTAGATGGTTGTATTCTGTTGATCAGTAAGCAGGCAGGTTCAGGAGCCAGCCAGCAAAACCAGCTCTTTTCAGAATTGTTTGGCAAACTTGATCTGCAGTCTAACTAGGGTCAGTGACCCAGAGAAACACACTCACAGGTCTGTGCTGACTTTTAGCATGGCTGAAAAGATAGTGGTCCTGTTTAGACACATTCCAAACAATCCTAGTCATTCTCACTCTTACGTAACAGGGATGGCAGTGGAAAAGTCTTAGTTAGATGTTTTCTTTGGCTTTATTCACTTAAGCGGGTGGAGATTTCCTCCACAGCTACTTACTCTTGTGTTACTAATGTCGGTGTGGAATAAAAGCATCATGCAACTGTGGTTTTGACACTACAGCTATTTAAACAACAGGGGGCGCTCTTTACCTAATAGTGTTTGACAGACCAGCCACATGGCTAGAGCAATGTACACACACCCATCTGCATCAACACTAACAAACAGATGCTCTGTTAACTGTCAGGTGTAGGTAACGGTAGACTTTCTTTTATGTCAGATGAATATTTAAACAGGTCTGTTTCAGCAGCACCTTTCAGGGCACATACTTAGAGGCGAACTTCACAGAATGTTCCAAATTTCTGCATAATTAAATGGTAAAGATGTTATGAAACTTACCCTAAGGGTTTAATACCCCCAAGAGCTCCAGTTATCACAAGCAATAGATATAAATATGATGATATTCTGATAAATGTGTGTTATAATATTATTGATATTGATATATTTTTGGCCTAAACATGCCCTAAATATGTTGTTGTTTTTTTACAGATTTTTTTTACTATTTCACCATTGCACAGTAAATAAAACAGCTGTATCTGTGTTGTAGATAGTGGGACCCCTGGTTCGCATCACCACCACTTTACAGAATCCCTAGTTGCCTAGTTCAAGCCAGTGATTGAAATGAGATTTTTTAGCATTTTTGTTATCTTTTAGCCTGTTAGCTAGCTAGTCAGCCCAGTTCTAGTCCAGAAAAAAAGTTAAACAGTCCGTCAGTTTAAACAAAAATTCTTACTTCCTCAGTTCACTCGGTGGTCCATGAGAGCGGGGTTAGAGTCAAAGATCAGTTCGTTGACAACTCAAGGGTCTTTGTTGACGTGGCGCAGTAATACATATTTCAGTTGTTGTGAAGCGGTTTGTGCGCGTGTATATTTTACGAAGGCAAGTTCAGCCAATCAGGTTTCAGAACTGGAACTGGAATTGTTTCCGATTAGCAAATCTTTTGAGTGTTTTTGTTAGACCTACAAATGTAGAATAAGTTAATTGAAGTCATCTGTATTTTTTTAGCGGGAAGTTTGTTGTGTTAAGACGTTGTGAAGCTAGTTAAGTTCATAAAGACAAGGAGTTCCAAATACATTAACATGAGCCTTTGCGCTGTATTTGTTATAGTAAAGAGTGTTGAACAGTATTTCATGTTATCGTGTTTCAGTACGGAATTGATTTTTAACGAGGTTTTCTGAATAATGCACACTGTTTTTTATTATGGCCAAGCTTAGTAAGGTTGAAGGAGAGATGGCGAGCCAGCGATCCACGTGATCCTGATCTCCCGCGCAGCAGCTCTACAGGCAGCCACAGGAATACGGAGAGAGAGAGAGAGAGAGAGAGAGAGAGAGAGAGTGAGAGAGAGAGAGAGAGAGAGAGAGAGATACGGACGGTTTTTTTCTGGCATCTTAAAATGTATTATTAAAACATTAAAACATAACACAGAACCCTATTCTCAAAAGGACTAAGACTTTATCAAAGGAAAGGATTTCTGCCAATACCCCTTTAACAATTTATTACTGTACTCTGTAGTCAGTCAGTGTCAGCGAAAGACTAAATAAACTTTCATCATCAGTCAGAGGATGCTGGTGTGCTCTACTTGTACAGTAGATTAGGCCTGAGGTGAATATTTTCCATGGAGAGCAGGTGAAGCCAGCAAGGCGGTGCTCATCACAACCTGATGAATCAATATTGCTGCTCATTTTGCATCACCTTGTCTACCAGAATCAGCAGCTATTTTTATATTCACAGCAGTTCAGCCGAACTCAGGCTGCTTGTCTGACCGTTTAATGTGGATGAGATTTGCTGCAGCTTTTTGAAGTAGTGAGCTCCTCTTGCAGGGAGTGTAATCCCAGCACCTTAAACTTGCTGAAATGATTCAGAGCAGGAGGTGAAAAGCATATTAACTTCAGCATTATGCCACAATCAAATCGAGATTGGAGCTCATGTACTAACCTGTTCCCTCTGGGCAACACAGGACTTACACTACAGCACTGTGATAGTCTCTCTCTCTCTCTCTCTCTCTCTCTCTCTCTCTCTCTCTCTCTCATGGGTGAGATGGGAGACCTCTCAGAAGAGAGGCCTCTCGTCTCACCCATGGAAGAAATTGCTCATTACCTGCACACGGAGGTTTTATTACACTGGAGGGGAACCTTCACAGGTCTCCCACGGGGCTGGGTCACATGGTTCAGAAAAGAAATACATTGTCGCTGTTCAAAGCAAACCATGTATCTAAATTTGTCTAAAAAAATTTTGTTTATTTAATTTCAGCACAGCAGCTGTCATTTACATCGTGTGTACTTTTTATGTTGAATGGACCAAAAGACATACTCCAAAATGACTTAAAATAAAAACTCACATTAAAAGTATTAAATGTTTTTTTTACAATAGTTTGCCAAGTTACTATTTTGGAGACTAATAAAACAATTTGTCAGCACAAATTAAAAAAACTGTTATTGTTATTTTTCTAGGTGAAAATCTAAAACGTGCCCTGACTTTTGCACAGCTCTAACCAGCACAGACATTTATAACATACTGGGAGGCATACTGCAATTACAATATGTAGCAATATAATCAGAGTACACTATTTTGTCCTAGTGCTTGGCTGTACATGTGAGAAATACATCTTCTGCTTAAAGCAAAACAGATGAAGAATGAACATTTTCATATGTCATTTGTGTGCTTTGGGAAAAGCCTACATGTGTTAAGCCCAGGCAGGAACATTCATGAGTCGGATGATGTATGAACTGTGTATCACAGCTGCGGAAGCACGAGTTTATAAGTAATTAAAACACTGAAATCCCAGCGCTCCAGTCTAGCAGGATTAATGAGACACTTCAGTGCATATCTGTCAGCCCCCTAACAAATACTTAGATGGCCTCCAAAGACGTTCCGTCTGATGACTGATAATCCAGCACAGCTGACAATAAAGCAAAAGTCTCCTATTTGAGGAGTAAACTACATGATACTGCAACCGACTTTTGGAAATAGTAAATCGCTGAACTGAAACTGTCCTCTGAGTACAGTCTGGAGAGGACGAGCTGTGTGACACAAACCAGAAGAAAAACTCAGCCCAGTCATTTCTGCGGCTCAAACATGGCACAGCTTTACATTCATTCATCAGAATCTTTTGGAGTGTATCTATTTTTTAAAAGTCTAGCAATTATCGCTTACTCAGATTTACGGAGGCAAAACAGTAAAATTTAACAACTAATACTATAATTTTTTTCCTCAGAAAGGCAGTTCAGCCAAAGAGGGAACATTTTCTGTTGCTCAGGCAACTTTAGCCTGGCTAGTATGTGGGATATGAGTGTCCACAGGTTGGTGACTTGTGTGAAGGTACCATAGGGATTTTAAAGAGACGTGTGCTGCCATCAAGACAATACAAGGCCTGATTCAGTGCTTGACTGGCTGCCTGCAGTCCAGATCTGTCTTCTATTGAAAATGTATGGTGTAGAATGCAGAGGAGAATCAGATGATGAAGAAGATTTTCCCTGGAAAACTGTACCAATTTCCAATGAAATGGTAAACATGCCTCTACATACAGACCTGTCTTTGTTTGCAGAGTCTGCTGGATGCTACATTTATACCCAATCATGATGAAATCACCTGTTACATATTCAACCTGAGTGTGTTGCAAACATCAAATTCATGTTTATATTTATAGACAGACAATTAGGCTGATTAGTAATTTTGTCAGTTAAATAAAGGAAAGAGAGAATGAACAAACCACAGACCTTTGTTTTTATTTCATTATACAAGAAGTCCTAACTTTTCTGGATTTGTAAATAAAGTATCATTGCTTATGTCGTAACTAAGAGATATGTAGGTACAATGCACAAGTACTAAACAAGGAAAGAAACAAGACACAAAGACGAATGACCACTTATAACCCTTTAATTTACAGGGGTCAAACCATAACGTTGGGGATACATATTGAAAGTACATTGCTCAAGTCTCCGAAAACCAAAAATAAACAGAACAACATAATCATAACAATCGTAACACTGATTTCAAATGCAGTTACGACTCAAACTCTCTTAAAACTCGTGCTGTTGGCATTCTGTTGAAAGTCATTCGTGTACAAATGCATGAGCTGAAAGATTCACACAATGATTACAATAATCCGTCATTCCGAGGCCAATAGCAGCAGCAGATTATTCCAGATACTCAGGGCTTTAGATCACTCTGTTTGTGGCCAGGCTTATGACTGTCATGCACACCGTGTTTTGAAGAATGTGAGGTTTCAGTGAAGCGCTTCGAGATGAGACTGAGACATTTCTGTCTAAAATCAGCTTCTTGGCTTTCCTGCTTTAATAAAAGGATATATGAAAGCTCTTCTTTGAGATCTAAACACCTGGAACGTAAAGCCCATTCATGCGCTTTCCAGGAAACGGACCCAATACCAGCAAGTTTCCAGAAATCAAAAGAAATGAAAATGGATGAGATTAAAAACTGCAGATTGCTCCCTAAAAGCAGAAGAGTATTGAGCTTCCTCTCCCTCAGAATCCACATCTCTAAAGAAAAATACAAACCAATCACTGCCAACATATAGTCAAATCCTATTATTATACTGAACAAACAAGAAAATGAAAAACTTGCAATGCATAGACATGCAGAGGCTTCACATGCTCTTCTCCCTTCTGCTCACCCATGATTTGGAAAGCTTTAAGTTTATGCTACTGGATCAAACAAAGCCATAACAGTTTGAGTTTATTGAAAATTGAACAGTAAATAAACAGAGCAATAATCTGCGCTGTACATTCGGTTCACTTACTTGGATTTAAATCATTTATGAAACAAAAATACATATCTTGCGTTGGGTTATTTACAGTGAAGAAGTTCACTTTAGAAGTGGTTTTGTTACAGCTGAATATGGTCAGCAGTGAAAGTTCAGCAATTATGTACAAGTGAATTCGTCAGTATTTACTTTGTCCACTTTCTACTTCGGTGCACTTTTACTCTTCCAGACGTCCTTACAGCCAACAAGTTCCAGCTACATCCTCCCAAAACAAGCTGTTCCTAAAGCTCGCAATAACATTATTCTCTCCTTCAATCAGACGCCAACATTCACCCACGCAACTACCCAAACACACCTCTGATGCCCTGCTCATTTCTTTTTCACACTAATTTAAAATGAGTAAATCGAGATCTTTGGAAGTAACAGAAAGCACTACGCATGCTGTTAAAGAAATAAATGACTCTTCAAATCATGGAGGAACATGCTTGACTGAATGCTAATGAGTACAGTGTGTAATACATTTTGCGTGGAAAACATATGGTTGGAAAGAAATTAATTCTACTGTAAGATAACGACACCAGTCATAATGCTGGGAGCATCAAACAAACAAGCTGCTGCTGTTCTCACAACAAATGATTGACCATCCCCGAGTCCAGAAATCAATGGTACTGAATATATGCAGGATTATTTGGAAGCAGCAAATGCAACTTCTAAGACTGAACCTTGGAGATGTGGAAAAATACTCCTTCAAAAGCTGAAAATAAGTGGAAGCTATAATAGAGTCAAAGAGTGGATAAACATTGATATGAGGAAGAATATCTGTTGTTGGGCCTTCTGTGTAATTTTCTGTTAAATTAATATTCATACTAGAAATGAAACTGATGCCAGGGTGGTCTCGGACTTTCCCACAGCACTGCACAGGTGGTCTTGAAACTGCAATAAAAATGTCTGCTTCATTTTACATCACTGCTGTACAATATTCCATTTACATCAGATAACCAAGCTGCACTGGAATCATTCCATACGTGTATAAATAAAGCCTCAAGCATGTAATGATGAGCTGTGCAAAATCCACAGAGGGCCGTGCGTTATGTCTGTAATGAAGCCCACTTTTCTCACTGCGACTATAACACTTAAATCTAATCATGCCTTCTAGCTGATTCCTTCTGACTCAAATTAAAATGAGGTGCACAGTCTGCAAGGCAAAAGGTCACTTCCGTTAATTATAATAAGGGGAAAAAGTGTCCAAGCAACCAAATTCATTACACTCAGGGGCCGCTGGACACAAGAGTGATTGGCTTGCCCCCCGCAGGCAAAATGTTAATGAATTCATGTGTTTTTCTCAGTTTAAAGCCGCGCCTTCTTCTGTAGATTATATTAGCATGAACAACAGCTCTGCCTCACAGAATTTCTCACAGGTATGTTGTTTGTTGTGTATTGTTATTTGTTTTTAATGGAGAGCAATCAGGATAAAAGTGTGTGTGACTGTTCATCCAGGTCCCTGCTGGTACTAAATGAATTGGCATGCATTTCATAAACGGGAGATGAGGGCTGCTGCGGCTCAGCTTTTACATAATGACTCATAAAACTGCCAAAATATCCCCGTCATTCAGCTTCTGGCTAATCCAACAGCGCGCAGGGCTGCAACATATGGACAAAATACCATTTTGTGATTACACTGCTACATATTGTAATTGCAACAATAATGGCTCCTTTAAAGACCTGAATCCTACATGTTTCTTTAATTCTTTCCCTTAAGGTCCACTTTTAACATTGGTATGACTTCGTGTACTGAAACTATTTATTTAGATCAGTCTGCAGATGTAACTGGCAGTAACTAAACAATTTTTTCATTAACAGAAGTATTTCTATAATTTACCTATTCTGTATTGTCAAACTCTTCTACTGTAATAAATGTTTTCTAATGCGTGTCTCTGTGCTGCCACATTTTAGTGTGTTACCACACAATCTACAGGCACTAGCAGATGGTCTGGGTCGAAAGTTAAACCAAGCTACAGTAATGAAGGGAGGTGGGACTTTGTCAGAGCTTCGCAAATGCTCAGTTAGCGATTAGTGATTTGTTAGTGGCTCTATTGCATATTAGAGCCTTTGTAGTATCTGCAACAGCAAAAGATCCACCACAATTATCAAACAATGTACTGTACAGCTTTAACCTGGACAGCGTACAGGGTACATTTTGGGCTGTTTGGAGGACACAGTGGAGTGGTCAGTCACATTTCCATCACTGTCACATCCTGATCTCTCATCATTCTGTCACAAAGCTGCTGATGCCAGAGCCGCACACAGCAGACTCTACCGCCGTTCCTCACCGCAGAAATACACACACACATCCTCCAAAGCTTACACAGCCTCCATTCCTTTCTCTAAACACACACACATCCCTCCTTCAGGCTACAAGTCTCGTCACTTCTTGACTGCACAGTGCCATCCACTCCCCAGAGACAGCTAAGTGTCCCTGACTGACCCTAAACTTACTTCAGCAACCTGCTTACTCAACTTTCAAAAGCCAACTTTTAAATAACTCTTACCTGCAGTACGAGAGCAGAGTGCAACCTAACTTACTGTTTTTTGCTAAATTGTTTTTGCTGAATATTTGCCATAGTACTTATAACAGGTGGCCTAAGTGTAACAGTCTGGTAAGTATAAATATAATATTAAATTATTCAACATTCTTCTGTATTATTCAAACCAACAAAAATACATTAAAATATAAACATCAAAATAGGTATGATCAGTGGAAAGGTACTGCAGCAAATTTATTTTTTACATTTTGATGTATCAGCATGATAAAACTCTATTATAGGTTTTGTTCATCACAGTTCTCATTTTTTGTTTGTTAACAGCACGGAAAACTAACCCTGCCATGTGGAGGCTGTGCTTAAGCCAGGCTGACTGTCATTCAGAGTTGGTTATGTGCATCAATGCAATGCTATATTACGGCTACTAGTGATAGGGTAATACGAGTGAACTCATAGAGAAATCAGCATTTCAGCAAAAACAAGTCTTCTAGTTGAATCTCAGGAAATCTCAGTGAGATGGTCAGAAGTGGCAAAAGGACATTCTATAGTTGAGCATTACTCTTCCTGCTTTACTAACCGGGGTTAGGACTTGAAACAACCTAACAAGGTCTAAAAGTCTCAGAGAATATGGTACACACTGATGTGTGTAGAAGCTTCACTGTGTCTGATGAACTAATTTCAACACACACTGCAATGCCACTGCTGTGTCACTGCTGTGCTTAGAATGATCTACCAATCAAATAATATCTGGTTAAGAGTGGTCCTGCGGTCAGAAACTGACCACTGATGAATGAGACACAGGATGGCTGTCAAGTTGTGCAAAGCTGGACAGCAGTCAGTAACCTTTACAGTGCACCCATACAGTGAAAGTCTCAGATCACTCTTTATTAATTTACACTCCGGTCAAAATCATTAAGTTAACGATTATTCATTTTCAGCACCAGGAAGCATCATTTTTCCAATAGTTTTTATACTTTCTGAACTCTATTGCTTAACAACAATTTTGAAATGAATATAGTAGGAAATACTGAATTGAATGAATTTTGAAATGAAATAAAATTAATGGTGGTCTCCAAGTTTGACTGGTGGGTGTTCCTGATGAACTAGTCAAAAAGTGTAGGTGAATACATATGATTTTCTAATAAAATGTGTGCACATACACCTGATTTTCTAAGCCACAGTTGGCACTTCCACACATCCAGACCCCCCAGCATGCCAATCTCCCATTACACCCAACCTGTAATCTCTCTTGGACTCAAGACACAGAATCTGCAGTCCCCTCACACACCGATCCCATCACTGGTGGGAGATGCCCGACTGCCCACACACACACTGCCAGCTCAACATCTTAGCGACAATAACAGCCAGTTATTTCTAGATAAATGCAAATACCAGGATGAAAGGTAATTAAGCCAATGTCACGGTCCAGAATAAATAAAATACAAGAAAATAAATGAGAGACATGAAAACAGCAAATAATCTTCTTATAACAGCATGTAAACCCAGACATATTCAAGCTGAACCCACTTACTAAATGTTGTTGTGCAAAATGCATTACAATTACCTCCTGATTAATATAGCCCAGTGAACCACCTCCAGTGAACCACCAGCCCTGTTTCTCTGCTGAGAAGATGCAGAGGAATGTGAGAGACATAAAATTTTCTCCTAAAGCTTGATCAAACTCAGGAATGACTTCAACCAGTTTCCTTAATATAAAAAAAAACCTTAACATTTTATTGGTCCAAATTACAAATTTCACATTTTAAATCCAAATCCTCTTAATGTAACTGACTGAATGCCCCCCAGGACAGACACATAAGCATAATCTTCACCAGCTATAAAGTAAATAATGATCACAGGGACTTTGCAGGGACCTATTTTAGACGGCATGGTTTCCCGTAAAATGAAAAAGTAAAGAAACTTTCTGTCTGACCTGAACGCTTTCTACTCAGACCAGAACAGAACAGTCCATTTCTGTGTGTGACTCACTTTTTTGTATTAGCTACAAACCCGAGTCTTACTAAATCACCAGCTACATCATTAAATGTCTCAGATTTGAATATTCAGTTCAGGTAAAATAGTTTAAATGATTATTTACAAATAAGTAAACTATTTTAACCATCACTCAGTACTCAGTGTTCCTTAAACCAGCCAGTGAGCTTTCATTAAAAAAAATTAAAATAATTTCTCGATAAGACTTCGGATGCATTCTCAATATAAAAAAAGTCATCTTGTCAAATTCATAAGCAACTTTCTCAACACCACATGCAAATTAAAAGTCTGACTTCATGAACAGAAAAAAGAATTACATTGTTACAAAACAATATGTTAAAAGAGTGTTTTTAATAAATAATTCAATGTGCATGCAGGTATAAAATTCTGTACTTCTGTGGCCCTAAACACGTTTTCATAATGCATAGTCACTACAAGCCAGTTAAGTCTCATATTTTTTAGTGCACAGCAATCAACATCGGACAAATCACTCACCCACACTCTGAGCTTTCCACAAATACAGTACTGCGCAAAAGTCCATTCATCTGGACAATAACTGTGTTGCGCTTGCAAAAACCCCTGTGTGTTATTAGAATCAATGCAAACAAACATTAGTGAGCTAGTTTTAGGACCACTGGTCTGGTTTCAGATTTCTCAAAGCCATCATACAGATTTGTTCAATTCTATCAGCAGCATTTAATTTTAATTAATTACATTTTTTCTCATTTAATTTAATTTAAAGTACTGATTAGATAAATCAGCTATTAGAGGATAACTACATTTACTGGGCTAACAGAAGGGATATTTTTGAAAACAGCTAAATAACACCAAAGATACACATAAAATCATGAAGTATTAATATTTTAATAAACACTTACTGACCAGATAAACAGCTCATAAACTACATATCATTAAACCTTTTGCACAGTACTGTATATAAATTTGTACACTACCAGTCAAAAATGTGGACACGTCTAAATAAAAATGTCTTTTCATAATCTTAAAGGGTCCATATGCAAATGTATTTGTAATTTAACTGTAACTTCAAGACTTGTACATGTAAATGAGCTCTAGTCTCACTGAAAAAGCTTAATGAAACAGTTCTTATAATAGTAGCATGAGTGGATGGGTTAAACTGCTGTAGGATAAATAGGTGTGTATATATAAATGTTTCTATATATGGATTCAATAGACCAGGGACTAGATGGTATGGGATTAATTTTACATACTTATGTACTGTTTATATACTACATTAAATTTGAAAATTACTCCATTAAATGTAAATATATTTTAATTTTTAAAAGGTATGGCAAATCTGAAAGCTTTTTAACTAAATTCTTGAAATTTATCTCCAAAGAAATTCAAACAGTGAAACTGAAACATGTGTGACCTTTCCCAAACAAGCAGCCGTCAGCAGACCTAATGTCAGAAGCAGGCAAAGCTGGCTACTTTAAATAACTTTTTTGGTTTTGGTCAGTGCATAAATTCCATGTGTTATTTTAGAGTCTTCTCCAAAATGTAGAAAAAACATATGTGTGCTCAGATTTTTGACTGGCATTGTACCTACACTGACCGGCCGCTTTCCTCTCCATTTTTTTCTTTCATCAGCTCCATTTACTACATAGGTACACTTTGCAGTTCTACAATTACAGTAGAACATCTTCAATGTACTTTGTTAGCCCTGTTTCACCCCCAAGACCCTTATTATTGGGGTGGTGGGTCATTCTCAGCACTGCAGTGACACTGCAACACTGATGGTGGTGTTCTGATAGCATGTGTTGCGCTGGTATGAGTGGATCAGATACAGCAGTGCTGCTGGACTTTTTAAACACCTCAGTGTCACTGCTGGACTGATAATAGTCCACCAACCAAACATATCTAGTCCTGTGGGCAGCAACCTGTACGCACAAATGAAGGACTAGTGTAGGACTAGAACAGAAACTGTGCAGCAATAGATGAGCTGCTGTCTCTGATTTTACATTTACAAATAAGACCAATAAAGTAGGAGTGTCCAACAGACCGGACAGAGAGTAGACAGTGTTTAAACACTCCATCAGCACTGCTCTGTGGTGGTCCTGATCATTGAAGAATAGGGGTACAAAGTATACGTAGAAAGAGAGGAACTGCAGTCTGTAGCTGCAGAACTACGCAGCCCTCCTATACGGTAAATAGAGCTCTTAAATGGAAAAAGAGTGCAGAGGTGTACTTCATGGCCGGTGTACATTTCAGATAGAAACATATTTTAAAAGGCTTCATTCAATCCCGACTACCTTGGACATCACGAGAAACACACACAAAATAAAGTTTGTCATGCCAGTTTTCGTTGGTTTGCTTATGTAAGTGCTTGTGCTTACTTCTTTCACTCTTAACGCGACTCTAACCCTGGTTCATGGTTTGCTGTCAGTGTATGTGCCAGACTCAGCAGGAAGCTCTCTAATGAAGAGATGGAGGCAGATCGTTTCCATGGTTACGGTGGGATTTTTGGGAGGCGTTAGCCTAGCTACGGGATGCTCCACGTTGAGACACCTTGGTCCTGTTACGTTCAACACATTTAAAGTATAAACACTTCATAAATGGCACGAAGCAAATGAACAAACAAACATTTCAACAGCATGTTTTACAGAAACAAACAAAAGTGTTTTACACTAGTGTGAACACATCCTGCAGTGTTAAGAGATCCTAAGAAATCTGCAGTTTGTCTGTCACTGAACAGATATGTGCCGGGTCAGGGTTCCAGCACTTTGTATTTATTGTGTTTACAGTGTGAGTTAAGCCAGGGTTGGCCAAGGAAGTCAAAAGGCCTAAAGACCTTTCCTTCATATGACCCCTGTTGGCCACCCCTGCATTAAGGCACATGACACAGAAACGTGGCTGAGGTATGTGTAGTGAATGTATGCAAATGTTTTTGTGCGTTGAAAATGTTTTGACAAACATTTTCTGATGCATGTTTAAAGCTCCATCACTCAAAACAGGACAATGTTTGAACACGACTATTCAGCAGTCCCCTCAGATTCTCCATGTTTTTCTACCTTCATCTGCTTTTGTTTTAGTTCTGTCTCAGTGCTGCCCACTGGTGGCAGGGTGAGGTTATCATTTACCTTATGTTTTTAAACATTGGTTACATAGAGGGGAATGTCATAGAGGAGAACTCAGAGAAACAACACAAATTTCAAATTACAAACTCCATCACTCCAAGGATATATCCAATTCACACAGTCGCTGATAATGCGCTGATCTCTAATAATATAATTTCTATTGTAAGATGACAATGCAATGGTTTATCCCATTGGCAGAATAAGATTCCAATGCAGCGGCAGACCCACCAAATAAGAAGCCATGTCACAATCGCTGTGGTTTGCAGGGCGAACTTGCTATTTTACAAAGACAATTTAATGGACTTTAACTCAGAATAAGCTTGAGGTCAACTCTATTTCAATCCACTATTTACTATTCAAATTACCCACACTGTAGATTTCTAATCAAATATTCCTAGTAAATGCTTAAAGGGGCACTCCAGCCAAATGAGAAGTGCAATACCACAATACCACATGTGTTGTAAACATACTGATTTTCATGGCGCATTAGTCTCAAAAATGTGATTTTTAGATTTGATCACTAGTAAAACCATCTTCTGATGATGCATCTTGAAGGTGGGAGGAACACTTTTTAGAGGATATTTGAGGGTGGGCTAATGCAAAAGGGTTACTGCTGTATGTTACTGCTATGAAGCCGAATATTATATTTATCATTAGCTTCTTTAATGGTACATAAGTGAGTTTCTTTAGTACTGTGGAATTGATTACCAATAACTGTATAATGTTTACATAGGCATGCTGGGTATTGAATTGAGTGAACACTGATGGACAAAAACACAAGTCGATAAACACAAGTGGAAATGAGCTAATTCTGCCCAACCAGTTATGTTGAGGTCAGTGAGGCTGAGGGATGCAATGATGCACTATAAAAGAGTAAAGAACAAGCTGGACTTAGGCTGGAAAACCCCTTTAAATTTGCCTCTTGGACATCTTAAACTAATACCTGCATTCAATCAAGCCCTTCCATCACAAATCAAATGCCTCTCTGCACACTTTTAAGAACGCTTTGCACACTTTTAAGTAATAAGACACTCGCAAGAGAAATTAAATAAATAGAATCTACTTGTGAGCATTACGCAAAGAAGCACATGCTATTTGTTTTCTATTAGCCTTCATTCACCATGTTTGTAGTTTTGGCTGAGTCTGCTGCTGCTGAGATAAAAAAGAACTGAACAGCTTTCTTTCCTGCACTACTGCTGGCACTACAATAGTTGATGGACTGTCAGTGTGGCCTTCGCCTACTCCTGATGAGACGAGGCTATAAATTATAACATGACTGCTAAAAAAAACAAACCACAGCCATCGTGTAAAAAGTAAAGAGGCAGCCGGAATGTTTGAAGGACGCTCAATCTCACATTCCTCAGGAACCACTGACACAAGTACCTAAGGGTTTCAACACAATGACGCTGTTGAAGAAATCCATGCGCATGGTGTTAGTTCAAGATGGAGCACCTGCTGCAACAGGGTGAAATGATGCTGCCACTGACATCTTGAGCAGCGGTCCGACCAGGGGTTCTATCATTTACAGGAGGCGCAGTCTGTCAGGGAGGCCCGTTGGGGCACATCTCTTTCTCCTCATGCGCTATTGGAAGTGGTAGAAGGAGGAGAAGTCTGCTCCTCTCCTCCCTCTTTTTTCTTATCCTCGTCATCTTTGAAGAAAAGCAATGGAAACATGCCCAGGATGCAGCCGATGCCCACTCCAATGGCCTTGCCCTGCAGGTGCAACACAACAAGCGATCAGAAGCTGCAGTGCTCTTCTGGATGTTGAAGCTGGCTACTGTGGCTACTGTGCTGAAATAATGCCCAGAAATGATCAGCATGGCAGATATTTGGTATATTGGTATCATATTTGGTAGCTGCATATTTGTCAGCCCCTCTTTACCCCATTCATCATCGGTAAGTTTTAGATTTTGTGTGTGATGTATTACCATCCTTGCAAACTCATTACAGTGACTGACTTAACGACTGCGTAGCTTGTGTAACTCATATGTCCCAGAGAGCAGTGCGTACGTATTTAGCAGAATTGTTTGTAAACATGAGCGCAAGTGCTGACCTTCATGAACAATCTGTTGCGGCATCCAATCAAGCTACAGTAAAACAGATGGACAGAGATTTCTCACCTCTCATAAACAGACTCATTTAGACTTGCATTCAAAAACAGCTCTGCAAGCCAATATTTTACTAAGAATCTTTATTTTATTTTGAGGCAGCTGTTTTTGAAGGTTCTAAGTGGCAAGATTAGTGGATTTAAAATCATTTCAGAAGAATAACTGGCCGTCCTTGTAAGCGATGTTCATTGCAACTGGCTATTTTTTTTTCTAAAAGAAAGAACAAACCTTTATTTTGTACTTTTCACTTGGCACAGATTTGTGGGGGTGCAGAAATAAAGTAATGGGCAGTGACAATACTTAGCATTAGCACAGTTTGAGAGCTGTTCATCACCAAATAATATCCATTCAAGAGCAGCTCTTGGTAAAGAACTGTATCAGTGGTCTGCAACCTTGCTTCTGAAAATCTACCCACCTGCAGGTTTTACCTCCAACTCAAATCTAACTACTCCTCCAGCTTATCAATGGCGCCTAAAAGCAGTAACTAGATGGGTCAGGTATCGTAGCTGGGGCCTGTAGGACGGTAGATCTCAAAGAGCAGAGTTGGTGACCACTGGAGTACATGGCACTAAACACAAACTAACAGTACATGTACATCACAGCAAGTGGTTTTCATTCTGCCTACTGCTGCTTCCTCTAGAGACAGGTGGCAGCTGTATTTTTAGGATGGTGGGAGTGGCAGCTGCACCTAATGCTGAAAGAGAGGTAACAAGATTTTTATGCAAATATGAAGCAGGTTTTGCCAGGCAACAGCCAATCATATTACTGTGTGTTGTGGATCATCAAACCACATGAAAACACTGAGAAGTGAGAGGAAGAATATTTTTTCATTGGTTCAAAAATGTAAAAAATAAATTACATCTTTTTTTCATCTGTGCACAGAAGCAGCTTAAAGTCTATAAAACCAATAAGCTTTCAAAAGTTGACACAGTGAACATTGTTCTCCACTGTAATGTAAAAGCTGTGTAACATTTCACAAGCAAGGTGGAATATAATGAGGTGGACAGTGTGTGTATACAATGTCATCATGAAGCAATCAGACTGCAGTGGTTTCAACTGTACTGAATATGTAGCACCAAGCCAATCTTAGCTAAATATGCTATCTTGTAGGCCACAGGTATGACCAATGGAAATGGACCACAGTTGAACAGTAATTAACTTGTAGCTATTTTGTCTACTGAAGGTTGATGGAAGTCTATGCAGTAAAAGATGATGTTTTCTGTATATTGTTCAGATTTATTTCTCTGAGCATCAAAATAGTTGGAATTACCAGGAAGTTCAGGGTCACAGACTGGTGACAGTCAAAAAAACTTGATTCACTTGATTCATGCTGCTTCATGAATTCTAATAGTGTTCTTCACCACAGCAGGTCTGCAAATCCATCCAGACTTGTCAGCTTCTTATACGATGAAAAATGTGTTCTGATATTACACACCTTCCCACCCAGAACACCTTTTCATCAGCTGTATGTCAACAATAAGCAGAAAAAAATGGACTGAAATATGAATTTGGGCTGTCAGAATTTTAGCCATCGACCTTTTCAACATCAAACAGAGAATCTGGAGCGATTAGAATTTCACACCCTGGTGAACTTATCATGCTGGACAATAATCAATTTCCTGCTAATAAATTATGATGATGTCGGGAAAGTATGTGAAGCTGTTCTTTCCCAGACAGGCTCTGTTGGCAGGTCAGGAAAATAGCATTTTTTCAGCAGTACTTGCCATCATCACCTCCTCTAGGGACAGCACAGCGAGTTCTCATAATCACTGTTTATGCTGCAGAGATGCACAACACTGCATCTGACACTATTATCCGAGAAGCACAAAGAAGAGTTGTAAGCTATGGGGTCTGGCTGGTGAAAACAGAAGATGGAGATTCAGAAAGAGTCTTTTCTTCTGCAGTTTATTTCCATTTGAGTGCCCCTGTTCAACATTTCCTTAGAGTCCACTTATAACATTTGTGTACCAAAAATATCATCATCAAAATGTAGACTTTCAGCTTTTATTTTAGAGAATCGAACTTAGAATTGGGTAAATAGTAAATGATCTGCAACCCTTTTCACACATTGCCTTCTATGTTTAGGGGCAAAAAGTAATTGAACAATTAGCTGCTCAGCTTTTTAATGGCCAAAAATATTTTTTAGTGTAACATTTAAGTTTCTTCTTGATATAAAGTCTAAAGACCTGCAGGTGAAGCAAGTCATCACAAGCCCATGAAATGAAAACAAACCTATCATATGGACACCAAAAACTTTATCGGTGTTCAAATAAACTGTTTGGTACATTCCTAAAAAGAAAGAATACTCTTCTCAGCTTACAGACACTCTCAGAAAGGCCTGGAAGACCACAGGAAAAAAGACAAGCATTCTTTTTCTGGTGAATAAAAAACGTTTCATTAGAGCTGACCTGATCAAGAACACTCTCCAGGAGTCTGGCGTATCTGTCTTACAGTCAGCAATTAAGAGAAGGCTTAAACAGAGTAAACAAAAAAGCTTGACCACAAGATTTAAAATGCAAGTAAGCCTCAAACTGTGGCATAATAGGGCCATGTGGACCAGATCAACTGATAGAACCAGTTTGATATAAAAAACATGTTAAAAAAAGTCTCTACAGTTTTGCAACAATGTCACAAGAACCGATGAGACACAGATCAACTTGGACCAGAATGATAAAGAAGAGCAAGTAGGAAAGAATGGAAGAACTGCTCATCATTCAAAGCATACCACCTTATTTGTCAAACATGGGGGAGGTATTGTTCTGGCCTGGGCATGTACTGCTGCCAGTGGAACCTATTGTCTTGTATTTATTGGTGTAAAGGCTTCCAAAAGCAGCAGGATACATTTTAAAGTGAACAGTGCTATACTATCTGCTCAGCTTCAGAAAAATGTTTTAAACATCAATTAAAAGGCACTTCACAGTGCAGAGCGACGATGACCTGAAGCATACTGCGAAAGCACACCAGGTCATGAGGAATGTTTCGAAAAGGCCACAACAATGACCTGACCTCAGTCCAATCTAGGATGCATTTTATTCACTGAAGGAAAAACAGAAGGAAAAACAGCTGCAGTAAAGGTCAGGCAGAACATCACCAAGGGAAAAAACTGCACTTGGTAATACCCAGACCAGAGTCATTGACTGCAAAGGATTTGCAACCAAATAAAAAAAATCTTTTATGTGAGTTTGTCCATTTATTGCTTGAAAATTAGTGTAATTCCTAGACTGTTTACCCAATTTGAATGTAAACACCCTCAAACTAAAGCTCAAAGTCAGGCTGCTCATATTCTTTGAAAAGACTGCATATTGAAAATATGCTGTGCTGTTTTATCTGTATCAGGCTACATTATACAATACAAACTGTTAAGTCTGTAATTCTCAGTGTTATTGGACTCCTTTCAGATGTCTGCATGCTTTGGAGGGCTGCAGTGATGCACTGGCTTTTCAAGAGCCAAGAAAACCCTGATGTTCCTCAAATAACTCTGCTACAACACAGCACACTCTAGCTGTTCAGTATGAATAAGCAGCCTAAACTGTTTTAACTGAATGGGCAGTCATGTGTAGCTGCTGTTGTGGCATCACAATCCAGATCAATTTAAAATGAGCTGGTTTTGTAGTTTGTAGATATGGTCAGTATGGTCTGAAGATGAATGGTACAGTTTGAACTTTGGTAGTGTTTGTTTATACACTACCCTAAACCACTATTCCAAAAAAATCACATTATATAGGCCTTTTAAATCTCAGCTTGTACTGTTGTTAATAATTATTTATTGTGCTGCAAAATGTATAGAAACAATTTAGTTTGTGCTACAGAGGCTGGTGAGCACAGCTGGTGTTGTTTAATGCTAAACTCACTACTCAAACTCAGACTCTTCACTGCTTTCCACACATCTTCGTCAGAATGTCCTTTAAGTTGATTGTGGTTAAAAAAATAGAATCAAAGAGTCGACTCCAAGCTATCAACTTCAAAAGTCATTGGCTAAGAGTCTACCCTGACTCTGTTTGTATCGCCTACTCATAGCTGCAAAGAAAGCAAAGATAGGAGAAGGGAGAGATAGACATGCTGAATGTTCATGAGAAGGAGAGGCATTGATAGAGTAACACAAAGTCAGGCAAGCTGGGTATGAGTAGCAGGGGGGAAAACAGTAGGGGATGAAAAACAATGAAAGACAGAGTAAGTGAGTGAGAGAGAGAGTGATTAATTACTCACGGTATGAGAGCTGACTCTTGTTTGCCACATATCAGCTTGTTTGGGACTCAAGTCTGGAATCTGCATTCCAAGCCTGCAAGCAAGAGCTTCCACATAACCTGCAAGACTACACACACACACACACACACACACACACACACACACGCACACACACACAAAATAGTAGTTTTCCATTAAAGTGTACTCTCCTATATTTCAACATTACTTTGACTAAACCCAACCTTAATTAAATGATTCAGTGAAGAATTAAACTTTTAACGAATCTCACATGTACTTGTTTGGCCAAGACCAAGTTTTTGTCCAAATGTGGCTTATTTGGCTTACTATTGAAGCTACAAGGCTAAAGCAGCTAACATAAACACTAGGAATAAGTAATTACTTACATCTTTTCCTTAAATATACACTAAAAACTTGTAGCTCTGTCACACAGCATTCAGCCCCTCAGTAAGGTTGCATGTTGATTGGACTTTGGGACACAATATGACTTTCTGTGAACTATAAAAATGAACAAGCATCACAGCATAGCTACAAACTGTGAAACCGCCACTGCAGCTCCACAACAAAACACTGAAGCAACTTACCTCCCAGCTTCTTAAGTTCGCTCAAAATCTTCATGTTGAGTAAACTCAAAAAAGCTGGTATGATTTGCCTTAAAGTTTCAAAACCTAACTTTTCTTTTTATACAGTGTATCAAATTGCAGTGTTTGTAACACTGGTCTTGTAGCTTTAGTGCAAAACTAAAGGATCTAGAGCAAACTTTGTTACAGCTTGGTCTCCCATCTACTTTCAAAACAAAACCAGCCCTGCTTAACTTCCCAGGGAGGCCAAGTAAACTTCCACTACACTAGTCAGCCGCTGACAGACAAGACATAGCAATATAGGCTTTTTAAATTATCAAATGACTCCATTATTACTCAATGGATACTGGTTTCCTTTCTAGATGTTTAAATCTTCTTCTTAAAATATAGAAGACTTTGTCCTCTCCTGTACCTCCTGATTTTGGAGATACTTGGAGATACTACGAGTTTTTCTTTAGACAGCAACAATATACTTCCAGTGCATAATTCAAATTTAAATGTATATGCACAATGCCTTTTGACTTTATGATGGTCCCTCTGTTTGTCATGCGATTTCAATTTAAATTTTTTATCTTAAAATCATACATTTTAAAGGCAATTTAAGTCAAGAGCCTGGCCACAGCATGCAAGCACCTTCACCTTCTTTGTAATAAAGCAATCTTGGGTTACTGTTTTCTTAATTGCCATCTTCTTACAAGATTCAGTTTCTTGGCTGATCAGAGTAAAATCTCCTTTGAGGTCTCCTCACCGGTGGTATTCCAACAGACACTTTTTTTTAGGTAAACTTTAGGTAAACTTTATGTGTAGTATTAATACATTAAAAACCTCATATGCATATTTTAATATAGAGTCTGGATACATTAAATCTACCTTATGTTTAAGAATACATTATATATAATACTAAGTCAGAAGACATGTAACCACTATGTGTTAAAAGGTGAAGTGGATATATACACTTGAAGTATATTAAATACCACAAACCACAGTGTCTTTTCACTTTTTCACAGTAAACCTCAGAGGATTAAACACGTTTTTGCTGCAAAATTCCATTTTCATTTAAATTTTAGATTCTCAACATTCACTGATTTCCTTAGAGATTAAATGTACAAACCTGTGACAAACATAATCTGAAAAGACAAACACAAAAACCTTCATGCTGCACAAGTAAAGGCTGCTGTGAAACTCTCAGAATCTGATAACAATCCATGTTCTCACTGTCTGGGCAGTCAAGTGGAGTTCCAGCACCACTCATCTTTAATAACAAAGATATGCAATGTCACTCAAATTTATTTTTTATTTTTTTCCAAACAAATTGTTTGGTCCCACAAAGAGACTGCTTTGATTCCCGATGTGATTGTGTAAATAAGCTAAGTAAATAATTGAGCTAATAATAATTGAGAAAAATCTCCGCCCTTCTGTCTATTAAACAAATCATACGGCCAAGTTGTGTTGTTATCTTCACCATGCCCAAACAAAAAATGGATGGAACTACGGAAATTCAGGCTTTACCTTGGCTGTAACTACACTTTTTACCTAAACAGTGTTCTTCTGCCTAGTTTTATAGATAACAGTATTTATACAGTGTAGGAGTCGGCAATGTAGAAAAACATAAAATGATATTTGTGGATATTTGCATGACACACAATCAATTTTAGGGCAGACCTTGGCGATGCAATACAGATTAGAAAAGAGATTTTACAATTCAGTATATTGTAATATAGGTTTAGCTGTGCGTCTGTATGCTACTTGTTTATGTTGGAGTGGAGAGACATTTTGTCTGTCCTATTGCTGGATACATAAATTCCTGTCATCCTTGTAGGTTTTGCAAAGTGGACAGCACAGTATAGTCAGACATTTTAAGGATGAGTCCAACCATATGGGAGTGTAAAGGTTCTGTCGAAAGGGAGCAGAGAACAACAGTTTATCACATCATTGAAAGCTGTAAAAACGTTTACCCCTCAGTCACTACATGTCTCTGGAACATGTGTGTTAAATTATGATGCCACATGGAGTTCCCTTAACCCATGTAGACAAGAGTGTAGGTCATATGACGATCCTTGCTAAAGACTCTGTGGAATGGAAGGCAGATGTCTTAGCTGTCTCAGAGTCTGAAGTCCATTGTTGAAACACATATACACTTTCAAAGTAATTCAGCAGGTGGCGCTATACACCAATATATGTCACCCTTATAGGCTTCCAACCCCACATATATAAGGCTAACAGACAATAGAAGAAAGCTGAAAGATACTAATTAAAGCACATCATGAAGTTAATAATGAAGACATTGCTAATACTATTAGCATATGTGCTATCTGCTAGTACATCTGTTGTTTTTAGCTCTTGCTTTAACAAACAAGAAAACATGCATTATAATCACATGCTGAGTAACAGCAGACAATTGTGTGAATTCATTTGTAAAATGTTTAGTGAGTCAACATCAGCCAAAGATATACTGCTAGTAATTAGCATGTATGCTAGCAGTTACAGCATGAGTTATGTTTCTTTTGTTTTATATTAAGCCTGTTATCATAATGTAGACCTAGCTGGAGAGCTAGCTAAATTTTGATGGATTCATTTATGACACCCTGTGTCCAAATTATGTAATCAAATCAAATCCTTGGTTAACACAGATTTTACGTGTATCAGACAACAGGATCAGAGAACATCTAGTGATAAATCTCTTGACAATTGTGTAGTCCATCAAATACAACTGCTATAATAATAAGAGTCCTGTATAAATGTACTATTTAAATAAGGTGACCTAATTTACAATTACTGAAGAGTGTGTTTATTATTATCATTATTATATAATGTATATAATGTATATAATATTCAAGTCAAGCTAGTGAGGTTAGCTAGCTAATATGTTAGTGAACAAACGTAACTTTACAAAGTTATTCTAAACATAGAGATTCACACTTTTCAGAATCTGAAACATTCCTCTTATGTTTCTGATTCTGCCTGTCTTCCTGTCCTTTCACCCCTCCCACACTCCCCATACCACGTATCTGTATGTAACGGACTGGTTGATGATAATTTCGCCGGTTCTTGTACTTGTGACTGTGTGACAATAAAGGCCCTGATTGATTGATTGATTTATAATATATAGTTTATAATATATTATTTTTTTACATCCTGTATTATAAACACTTGAGTGACATCATCGCGCAGCTGATGATGCTCCAGTAAAACTAGGCTTGCCCAATTTTATGTCTTGAAACAGCTAAACTATAGGTTCCATATCATAAACCAAGCACAAGTAACCACTAGTGGAATAAGGCAATTTCTTTACATAACATTACCTAAAAAAACACATCTAGAAATCTACAAAAAGTTTAATATAAAACATTCTTACATTTTTGTTGTATGATGTAACTTACTTTATCAATTTATATTTACACTGTTACAATAAAACACACAGATGGTCAATGCTCTTTATAGAGGACATTATAGAGAATATGCCCAGAAAGGTGCTTTGTCATGAAATGTGAAGTGATTATCTAAATAAAGACAATAAATATCTTCACATTTCTAGAATACTTCACAGTGTTTGAATTCTCATAATTTAACAACTTGGTACAGTTTGCATGACACTAAGTGGTGGTTTCTAAGCTTCCTATATCATCTACATTATTCCTGCAGTCTCCAGCTAGAGTTTATTCTTTGCGAGAAACTATACAAAACTTACAAAAAAATATCTGCCAGCAATTATCTCAGCTCCCACAGCTTCAGCTTCAGTCGTCAAATGATGCCTTTTGCCCTGGACTGACAAACCCTCCTCAGTGCCATTTCATCACAGCCAAATAACATCTCATTACACATCCTATTAGCTCTTCCAGTGAGAGCTCGGAAAACACTGGCAGCTCCCTTTGCACAAATACTCATCCATTATCTGTGTGCAGATGGACCACGCTGTGAGGAGCTGTAGCGACAGAAAATGAACAGTTCTGGCTGTAAACAGCAGACTGGGTCATGCCGTAAGCCTCCCAGGCCTGTAATGTTTCTGAGTTAGAGATGGCGCTCTGTGCTCGGCTGGGTGGAGTGATGGATTGGGGTCCTCTGGGTGAGAAGCAACTGCTGTGGCACAATGGCAGCAGGCAGTACAGGTGGCAGAATCAACCCAGAGCTGTCTGATCATTCGCAATGAAAGACGCTGATGTACTGCATCTGCAAACTAGCTTCTCCTTACGGGGGTTACTACCTCTGAAGCAAACAACCAAATCAGTCACTACAGCGTTACTACAGTCAAAAAATGTCTTTACACGAAGGTGCATTAGGCAACTTGTTGTATCTTTGTAGTACAAATAATCTGGAATATATAACCATGAACCAAAACATTATGACCAGTCACAGAACAGCGAATAACGCTGACCATCTCATGACACACGTCATGGTCTGAGATATATTAGACAGTAAAGAACAGTCAGCTATAACAGCTGACGTTGGATGTTAGAAATGGACAGGCTTAAAGACTTGAGTGACTTTGACAAGAACCAAATTCTTATGGTTAAACTGGAAATAGCAAGGAAGCACATGGGACTCATACTTATTCCGTACACTCTCAAAAGTGAGCATCGGAATATGGTTTGATTAACATGACAAAGAGTTACAAAAGCCCTGGGATGTGCTGGCTTCACCTCACAACTTACAGGACTTCCTGAGTCATTGCCTTCGGAAGCTGGAGCTGTTTTTGTAGCACATGTAAAGCCAATAGCATATTAGGCTGGTGCCCATAATGCTTTAGCTCATAAATGTATGTGGAACATAATAAAGTGTATTATGTACCTAAAAACCCCGCTTGGAAAACTGCATTACGGACTGGAGTGCTTGTCCGTATTTACACCACCCTCCCATAAGTCATTTTATAAGACCCTCACCCACACCACATTACTTCACCCCAATATCGGTCTGCTCAAAAACAGATGCCTAATAGTGCTTTGCATAATGTGAACTTTTACAAGTCAACTGAATTTAGGCAATTAAAAAATGACAGCATTGCACAGTCTGCTGAAGACCATTTCAGGACCATTTAGTCAAAAACTCAGGGGTCAAAAGTGGAAAATTAAATCAACTGAGGTTTAATTTGTGGAAACGCAGCCCAGTGTTGGATGTAAAACCTTTAGCCTCTGACCTACTCAGCTTTCGGCTTGAGACGATATGGGTAATGAGGCCCTGGCAAAGCTGGAAAACTGCACCCACTAAGCAAATCAGACAATTATATCAGCAAATCAGACAGCTTCACCAAAGCACAAAACAATCTTTTCTAGAATACAGATCATTAACTACTTAATAGCAGTCGACGGCAGACAGTAGATGATCGCACAGAAGTTAACTGGTGTACAAGGATTTGTAAGATCAGAATCATCAAAACAGTGTGTGTGGCAATTCTATTACATAAATAATGTGCGGTAAGTGCATACATGCTAAACTTGAACACTGCTGCTGCACATGATGAAGCATAATTATGCAAGACTCTCAGTTGCCTTTTAATTTCAATACTTTTTTTATTATGTTATTTAAATAGGCAGTTTGGTCCATTAAAGAGCAACTAATATTGTTTATACTGCATATGACATTTCCTCCATATATTTAAATTTGCTAACCGTGAAGGCCATAGTCTTGTCATGCATTTACTGGAGGCATGAAACACTATTATTCCAAAAACTATTTTAGTGATGGTGGTGGAGAGTAGGGTTTCACAAATAGGACACTCAGTATCATGTTTTGAATGTTTGAATGGTGCTGATCGATTGATTAAGCAGAAGTACTGAATAACTGAGTCATATTGTGTTCTAGGTATTTCTTCTTTTAGGGGTGTAGAATATTTGTTTCACAGTTTGAGCCTAATGTTATTTAGACGGCTGGTTAAGCAAAGTGTGCAAAGTGCATCCAGACAAATGTGTCATTAACAGCTTAGTTATTTAACAGAGGGAAAAAGCCAGTATTTGTATTGGTACCAGTGTTAGTAGATACTCAAGGTCACAGTGTCAGTACTGTAAAGACATGAAAAGGCAGTACTGAGCCATATACTTTGGATGTTGAACTAGGTGTTGATCTAGTAACTGTAAAGGCCAAAGTCTTACCATAGATCACTTGGGCCTGCTTAGCATTTTATACATTCCACAGAGTGTGGTAAAACGTTAATTGCTTAATTATATCACATATGACTGGAGATGCAGTCAGGGGTTTTGAACTGGGATTTGAACTGGGAGGTGGAAGAACCTCTATCTTGAGCGCAAAGTGGGAACGCTATAGAGATATACACAAACAACATATACCTTAAAAAGGCACGACTTACTTTAACCCCAAACACTGCACTACTTTCTAAATTTCCACTGTGACTCCCACAGGAGATCCCACAGGAGCTTCATTGCCACGCAGTGGTGGAAACGCCACAAAAGGTGTGCCTCCCAGAAACCCTTTAGGGGAGTATGGAGAATGTGATTGGCTGTGTTCCCATTGGAGAGGGACTGCACCGCAGGAGTCACTCTCTTCCATCGAGTGAGCCCATATGGGTGATTTAACAGCTATTGCACATGTGAGCTAGAAGATCATGAGGGAGTAAGCGACGTGAGTGAGGAAGAGAGAGGGAGTGAGTAATCTCACTATAGCCTGTAGTTTGTAAGTACTTGGTCAGACATCTAGCTCAACTGCTGAGGGACGGTAATGGGTTAAGTGATATTTAGATTGTGATGTGTTGGTGAGCAAGCTGGATGTTTGTTTATTGATGATTCACCTTGCAGTTCTCAGAAAAAGGAGAGAGACAAGAAATCCCAGACATCTGAGATTTTACTGGGGCATGACATTGTTAGTAATTGTCAGGCCTAATCACATGAGAATACACTGATTCAATCACACAGGCTTCAATGCAAGACCTCATACTCCTCATAAATACAAAAATGCATGTGCTGCTGCTATAAAAAGCTATAAAATAAATAGACACACTAACAGAACCCTCGTACTCGAGAAATGCATGGAAACTAATTATGGTAAATGTTAAACTGAATTTTATTATTATCATTATAGTGGCGACACATTATCTTTCTTTATTTTTAAGATGGCTCCTAACTTTGAAGAAGACACAGGAGCAACTGCAGTGCTAGCATGCGAGCTCAAACTAATTTTCATTTAATAAAAGAAGTAATGAAATAAAAGTTTTGGTCATAGTTTATTTCTATCATTAATTAGGCAACCAGTCTTCAATTAATCTATTAATAAAGAAAGAAACTGTGCACGCCATATAGACTTCACCATTTAATGTCATGGTGTCTGCAGCACTCAGGCTCATTGTACAAAGACCTGAAGCTGTATTGTCTGAAACCTGACGTTGTGTTCACAGTTTGTGTTAAAACCTACACTGTAACACAGGCAGCGTTTAGTACAGCCGTGATGTCTACCTGCAGCAGTAAGCGCATTCGTTAAATATCATCAAATGACATTATTGCACAGCATCACTTTAGAAAAAACATGTTAACAAGTTTGAATATGTTCACTTGTGGGAAAACAAGTGCCCTGCTTTGGTTTGCAGTGGTTTTGTACCAGTGGTAAATGGATTTTTAACATCACTGGGGGGCTGTTAGCATGGTAACCTAGGCTTAGACCCAGACAAATACAATTCCCTACATTTAAGCATAATACAGAAGACACCAACGCTATTAAATAAGACTAGTTCATACACTGTGATGTAATACAATTATAAAAACAAGCCAGTCAGATACAATATATATCTGGACACAAATTCAGGCACATAAACCACTGTTTGCTGTAAGAAGACATTTCAAGCCTATAAGCATAAACTATTAGATTTAAATGTCATTAAGATTAAAAAAGAATACATTTAATCAGGTATATTCAACGTCTTCACTGACAAAGGGTTTTGACCTTCTCTCTCCTTTCGAGTGTAATATCCCTCCAGGCTTCACACAATAAAGCACGACTCGGAAAAGCCCAGCAGAGCTCTAGAGAGAGTTTCCCCTGGCAGCTCATCCAGTCTGTCAGTCTCACCCACTGAAATCTCTTAGAAACAAATGCAATACATTCGAAGCAGCTTTAAGCAATCACAGTACACTTCTACAGTAGTCTGTGGATGGGAAGCAGGTCTAGACCACTCAGTACAAGTTTAAAGCTGCATTTCTGAGGATCTTGACTGATTATTCTGGTCTCATGATGTCTCTCTCTGTCAGCGTCTTCATCTACTGTGTCTGTTTACAGACCTGTATGTAGCCAAGGAGCATCTGCGCACCTGAAGACGAAGCCGACTCCACATAGCTACTCCTTATGAGGACAGGTGCTGGACAGTTTAACGCAAGTGTCTTAATAATTCTCTGTGAAAGTAGCTCCATCTGGCATGTCGGCGGCACTTATAAGCATTTCCGACAATTTAACCAGCTGATTAAAAGAGCTTGGTGTCGAGGGAAAAACTGGGCAGCGAGAGAGGACAGATTAGGAGTCTCTTTCACTTTAGGTTAAAAAAAGTCTCTTACCCAAGTCCAGCCAAGTCTGATACCAGGTTACCCAGAGCAGCAGCTGCAGAGAGAGAGAGAGAGAGAGAGAGAGAGAGAGCGAGAGAGAGAGAGAGAGAGAGAGAGAGAGAGAGAGAGAGAGAAAATCAGAATAGAATGAATGAGTGTGATAGAGAAAGCCCAAAATTGTCACCAAAATAGGTCAGCACTTCAGAACTAAGCAGAGCATGCAGGATGAGCATCCCAGTAGTGATGGGAAGAAGGAGTCACACTAAGCTGATGATGTTAAAATATTGATAAATTTGAAAAAACAAGTCTTCCTTGGAGACTTTACTCTGGATGTGACTTTACTCTGGATGTTAGAAATACAAATACTTTCTATGATGTAGATTTTAAAGGCACTGTACTCTAAACAGACACCCAGGTCCCACCACCACCATCATTAACCATTCACACTGGGTATGTTTCTGTACAATAAAGCCTTTTACTTCAAATCACTTACATATTAATGATTAAAACTGAAGAAAAGAGCACTAGGACTGGAGAACAAGGAGGAGATGAGGTGGTGGGATGTGGAAACGGAAACAGAAAGATGGGTAGAAAATTGATTGTTTGTTAGACTGGAAGGTGGAGGAGTTTTGGGCAGGTGCTCCTCCTAAACCTCAATAATTTCATACTTCCATCAAGTGACTGATCTCCTCTGTGCTAGTTATTAAACACAAATATTAAAAACAAAATTACAAGTAAATACAAAAAGGAAATAAATCATCTCCACCCGCTGTAGTGGGCAGATGTAGCGTCAAACTGTGACCGGAATTTAACATCTGATGTAAAATTGAAGTATGCTGAACTCAAATGGTACAGGTGTAAACCTAACATGGTGCAAGTGTATCAGTGGTTAACAGAACAATTCTAATCATGCTCATACATATTATACGCATAAGTGTGTTTCAGACTCACATTCGTCTTCATTAGAGCCTCTGTCTGGTTACGGATATTCTCTACAGAGTGTGACTGACTGAATCATTGCCTGGTGTACAGAATACTGGGTCTAGGTACTGATCTACTCAATCAGCCAGCAGGCATTGATCCAAGCGTCAAAGTAACACAGCGCCTTTGGGGGTTGTGTAGCGGCAATGACACACTGAATAGCAGAGGATGAAATCAGCTACAGCAGAGAAGAGACGTTGAAGCCTAAGAGAATAATAATCGGGGAGTGCTGACACTCTATTTCATTTCAAACCTTTATTACAGGTTAATGTGCTGCAGTTAATTCAAGCTAACAGGATGAACATTATTCTAAGATAAACTGACAGCATTCATGAGGTTAGAAGGTCATATGCGTCTGTGTACTGCGTACTGTGGCTGTACACTCATCATTTATTAGAAACCCCAATAATAATTTCACAGCATAGGTGTACAATTCCTACACCTAGCCCACGTATTGTCATGTTGTCATACTGTGCGGGTGGTGCAGCATTACCAGTGATAATAGGCTTTGGAATTTGTGCGCAATCTACTGTGGTCTGAGAGGGCAGGCGAGCGAGAGCCTCTTGTGCAAAAAACAAAAAAACACCATCAATAGCTTTTGCTGTGGATTTATTAAATTGCACTTGTATGGTCTATAAATCACTTCTTGTTAAATAATCACATGGCTGTAATTCAAATAAAGTCAGACTATAGACTACTGTTATTGTAGCTTTCCCTGTATTAATAAAACAACAGCCTTTTTCCCTGAATTAACAAAAGAACAGCCTTTTTCCCTGAATTAACAAAATAAAAGTCTTTTTTAGTTTCGTTAACTTTTATGTAACCACAAAGTCAAGCTCTAATAAGCAGATCCAAGCAGCACAGTTTAGACTGTGTAACCAGCAAGACAATAGTAAATGTAAGCAATCCTGCTCAGCGCCACCAGAGGTCCCTGTACCCTGTATACTAATTAGCCTAGAACACACTACCTGTCTCTCATCACCTGCTCCCTACAAAAGCCTTTCACTCCGTCACCACAATGTCTGGTATTGTTTGTACTATCCGTACGTGCAAACCAAGTCTCTTATTATCGCTGTTCAACTAAGCTAAGCTAGGCTAACACCGTACCCAGCCAAGCCAAGTCGAAGTTAAGCCAACCCAGCTGGGTCTATTCAAGTCGAGTAAACCCAGCCAGGTATAGTCATCTGTCTCCATGCTACGCCACACAATGTCCAGGTTTCCCTAGTCACGCCAGTTCAAGCTAAATCTACCTAGCCACACCACCCCCAGCGTCAGCATGTCCGGCCACACCGAGCCCGGCCAGACCGTGTTGTTCACTAACTCTACCCTTTCGTTAGGGCCTCTGCTCTATTTCTGTTCTTTCAGCAAACTCACTCCTGGATTCTCCAGTCCGAGCTCCCCTGGTTTCCTGGCAGTCACGCCCCGCCCAGCCTGTACACTGCTTATTGCATTTCACCATTGGTTTCAATAAAACAGCCTGCTTATAGATCATACCTTTGCTTCTGAGTCTTGTAAATAATGCCACACAGCTTATCTGAATTAATATGACTACACATACAAAAAATGATGAGACCTGAGAACCAGTATGATACAAGAATCTGATTATATTAGGGCATTTTAAAGCCACACACTGTATTTTCTGACATTCCTGACAACTGTCCAACTTGATTGTGCGTGAAGTTTGTAATCTATCTGCCCATTATCATCTCACTCTACCTGACACGGCACAGTGTGCTGTGCTGACACAAATGTAACAGACACAGTTGTGTCGCTGGAGTTTTACACACATCAGGGTGCATGCTAGATTCACAGTCGACTACCACCCAAAATATTTAGCCAAGAGTGACTCTGTGCTCAGAAAAGAACCTGTGTTGAAAGACTACAACTCACATAAACTGCACATCAACAGATAATCTACAGTATCTCACTTTACACCTGCAAGGTGACGCTACAAGTTTCTAATAAACTGTAATGCTGGTTGTACCTATTTTTTTATGTGTGTTTTTAACAAACCGGTCTTTTAAAATAAGTTAAAATCCTTAATGGGATTAAAAACAGTTCAGGGGTAATAACAGTCCCAAAGGTTTCGGATTGAGAATATCACTTTTATTTCTGATTTACTGAAGCGTACACTGAACAAGCAAACCATGCAAAGCTGCTCTGATTACACTGCGACAGCTGGCATTGAACAAAATGTAACAACAGGGACCTCAATAACGTCCTGCATTAGAGATGAAAAAAGAATAAGAGAGAGAGAGAGAGTGTAAAGAGAGAAAATAAGAGAATGGGGAAGAAAGAGTAGAAGCTTTCTGGCAGAGAGCCAAACCAAGTGTGTTTGACACACACCCCACAATGTCAAAGCCACGTTAAAAGTCAAACACGATTTCTACCAGGTTAAAAATGAGACGCACAAAACTGAAGCCAGCAGTTTTCATAGTGAGTCTCTAAAAACAACAGATGTTCCAGTGTGTATGTGTTGGTGTGTGAGTGTGTCTAAAGTTCATGGAGTTTTTTCAAAATAGTTTTCATTGTTGAAAACAGCTACATAAAATATTAGTGTTCATTTCATCATATGTCAAGAAAACAAAACCCCATCATGACAACATACAATATAAGAACCAGACAACGCACACGCCAAAGTGTAGAAAGTGCTTTATATTAGCACTACAACGACTCACAAATAAAATAAAAACAAAATGAACAAAAATTAAACTACGCTAAAGCACCAACATGTAATGTGCTCCTGCTGGCAGTGCTGTAATTAACTAGGCTAAGTGGTTAATGCCAGCACAGTATCGGGAATATTACACGCTACATGTTGGGAAACAGAACGTCTAATAGAAGACAAAAACACATCCGTGGAGTTAAGCACAGTGTAGTTAAATGAATGCCATGCTGAGATAGCAGTGCAATAATGAAACAGTAAGGCTCCCCACTAATGCCATCCTCTCACCCCGGAGAGAATAAAAATAGTGCATGGGATAATGTTTAATCTATTTAAGAATGCTTTCGTGATAACATTTACAATCTTCAACATCTATAAAACCACACAACCACGACTGTGCCATTCGTATCAGCTTTTACCCAGGCACTAGAAATCACATAAAATAGAACTGAATAAATGATTAAACAAGTGCTAGAATCATGTTAAGTCAGATAAGATGTAACAAAATAAATCCTGAATGATAAATAAAGAAGAAATAACATTATTTTTGGTCTTATTAGCTGTCTGGATACAGGGTGTTTACTTAATTTCACTTAGAAACTATAACTTACTGTATGAAATGCTAGATTTTCAACTGAGAAACAAATGCAGCAGCAATGTGAACAGCTTAATAGCTCACGTACGAAGTCAGGTGTCGAATGGCATCACATAATTGTGTTTCTCATTTTTTCAGAACTGGTTAACCAATTTTAAAAATAATAATACAGCCCTAGTTGGCACCAAGATTTTGAGTAATGAGGAAAAGTACTACCACCTTCATTTCAATTCTGCTTGCGTTTTCTCTGAGGTTTTAGGATCTGCACTACAGCCGCTGAGCAGAACATCTAACATATACACCCTGATGTCCTCTAAACAGGATTCCTACATCTTCTCTTAAGTTAATACATAAAACACATTGATTTGTCTCCATGAGCATCCTGCTGTCAGTCCCGGTGAAGCCCCCTGGCCTTACGAGCAACCTGAAATAGCTCTGCAGCACAGCATCGCTTGAACTTTCTCCAAAGCTGTTCTGCAGTCTGGGAAACATCTTACACGTGAAGAAAACCGCCTGAGACGCTCGTGGTGAAGCCCTGAATCCTCCAATAAGAGGGGGAACTAAAACTGTTTGTGGATGGAATGTGTTTTCAGAGTTACGTGGTTCAGTGCTTATTTCAGTTTAGTCACTCGCAAGGAAGCTATCAGTGTCTCAGATAAAGCGACAAACAAAACCAATTAAGCCACGTTTTCAGTCAGCAGTGCTGTTGTCAGTAATAAGTTACTAAAAACAGGTGCACATAGTGGTGGGAGAGATTAAGAGACCACTAAACAAGGCAGAGGTGTCCCAATTGCTGGCCGCCATCCAGAGGAGAATACCAACCATGCAACGTGCTGTCTGGCATTCAAGGAATCATGTTTTTATTTGAAGGAAAGGAAAATGCAGGCTCTTGTGCAAGAGACGCTAGAAATTTCAACAATGTATGATCTGCTGGGAGGAACTGAGGTTAGGCCTGAAGTTGTTTCATTTAAGGTCAGCCGGACTTGCTGGTCAAGAGGGAGAGCAGGGTTTAGAAACCTCGCTGAGACAATTCATGAAGGAAAAAACCTCAAAAAGCTTATTAAGGCGTTCATGGAATTTTAACCCAGAGCTCCTAATTAAGATTTCAATAACAAAACCTGCTAATATGCTCAGTATTTTTAATGAGTGTTGTATCTGTAATTTGCCAAGTAATGTGATGTTACAATCCTGGCAATGTGTTTTTGGGGAAACAAGACAGATATTATATCCTGTAGCTAAACCTCTTACAGATAAGACTGCAGAGCCTCCTGTAATAAAACTAACCCAGGTAAAGCTGTTTTTAGCATTAATACAATTAATGCAGCAAGCTCCTGTGTAAAGCTGCATTCGTAATAGCTCCCTATTACAGAACTGGTGGACTATATAGTTTGTAAGGCATTTTGTTATATATATAGTTCAACATTGTTCATTGCAGGATGTAGTGCACAGACGAAGAAGCTGTTGCGTTGTGTCAGACATATACCAGAGCGACAGTTTTAAATTGAAAGCAGAGCTTATATTAGGGGATTGACAGTGCCTACTAAGCCCTTACTAAGCTACTTCACATACATACACATACTAAGCCCAGAAAACAAAAAACTTGCACCCTAGTCCTATCATTTATTATCAACTCGGTATGTAAACATCCTAATTACAGCATGTAATTTCCAAAATCAGTAACAGGCTAATGTACAGTAATGTACAGTTCAACACATTATATGGCACTTGTGTTTGATTGGTTTATGCGACAAAACATAAATGCATCACACAAACTTCTGTGGCTTTTTCATGAAGCCCAGTTTCCAAAAGTAGGGTCTAAAAAAGAAATCAGTAATTTAAGCAGACACAAGTTTAAACATGCATAACTTTAACTGAAAAGCTTCTCTTATCATGGGTCACTTTTAACAAGGTAACCAATCAAAAACTAAAGTTAAACTGAACCAGAGATTGAATGCAGGGCTGAACAGTTAGACCAGTTTACTGATATATGTGATTAAAATGATAATATGAGATAATTATTAATTAACTGAATTAATTTAATACTTACAGCACCAGTCAGTACAGTTCTGTAAACTTGATGTAAAGGATTATACTTAAATGCTTGAATTTTGCTTCAAAAACAATATAAACAGTAAGATTTTGTAAATGTATTTCCAAAATAAGCTTTTCAATAAAACACCCACAGCAACTTTAATAAGTTCTTAAACTTTAATCTTCCCATGCAGATGCTTAAGAAAATACTAAGAGGAGCTGAATTAATATAAATGGCGGCTACTCGGAAAAAAATTAAATATACAATAGACTGGGACACAAACTTGAAAAAAATGCAATGTAGATTTTCACCAGATGACTTAAACAGGTGTATTTGATAAGAATCAGTCATTCTAGAATGACTGGGGTGATTTTATACAGAAGAAAAAATGCATAAAAAAATAATTTAATAAAATAAAAGCAGGTCTCCACAGTCAACACATTTAGTGATATTAGGGATTGAACATGATAATCTCACAAATAGGTAAACACAAATAGTAGTGTGTGTCTCATCCTTGAAACTGTAAGCAGGTCTTAAAAACCTTGCTGTGTCTTGGTGAGTAGTTAACTTTAATGTAGAAATAAGATGCTGTCTCTGTGCTAGTTGTGTTCAGGGCTGAGTGGGAAGAATTCAGCGTGCTGGACTTCATCTCCTCCAAAACGAAGCACAAGAAGTGGTTGCTTCTTTAGTCTGTCCATTTAGAGATGGTATAGTGAACAAAGATCTTCGGTGCTACTTATAAACTCATTATTTCAAACGAGATGTGTCTGTTGAAAGTAAAAGCAAAACAAAGATTTTTAAAGGAGGCTGAACGCTCTGTTAAAAGGTGCAGGAGGTAATTTGATAAGGCTACTATTCAAAGCTGGACATGGCGACGCAGTAACTGTTAGAAAGGTCTATAACCACAGTGACAACGCAAGATACAAGCTGTGTCCCAGTTTAGGGGCTGCATCCCTCGGAGTCTGCATTTGGAGACCGATTGTGTCCCAACAGCGTGACTAGGCTGTTCCATTTGAAGACCTCCTTCATATGCGGTCGAGAGTTCTTCTTTTCCACAGCACTGAAGGTACCAACGGGGGAATCCTTCGCCAGCCAACATATGCCGATGTTCACTGCGTGCCGGTGAGGACTCAACAATATGGCGCAGTCAGCAGAATGCCCAAGGTTGCTGGGTGACGGAAGAGGCGTTTCGTGAGGCAGCAGTAACGGGCAGGAACAGCAGTACTGAGACGCAAATAGGAAACTCACTATAGAGCAGACCCTCTCATTTCGGTTTGGCCTTCATGGTCTGCATGTCACTCGTAGGATGCAGCCCCTAAACTGGGACACAGCTATAGAGTGTGAAACAATCATTAATCCACCACAGTCCACCACGGTGCAGCAGACCTCGCTATCAGTCTGCTCCTATGACTGCCAGTGTTTTGATTAAATATGTATTTGGAGCAAGACACCAGCTGTGATGTTCTGTAGGAGCCAAAACATCCAGAACTGAATGATTTGCATTTATAGATGATTGCTGCCAAGCATATTTGTGGCAGGTGCAGTCATTTATAATGAAGTTTACTTTCCTGGGGTGTACATAACTCTCCTCTGATTGTAATTATCACAAGCAAATATTTACAGTACTAGCCACACGATTTGGATTGAATTTCTGCATTTCATCGTTTATTTTGATGTAAATGATACGTAAGTGCTTGAAATTCCAAAAAAAAACCTTTTAATAAAACTGCCCCAGCAAATACATTTAAGCAATACTTTTAGGATTAGACAGTTTGATACACTCACCATGACATCATATAATATCGTTTTTAATATAATACTTTTCTATCAAACCAGGCTAACTTCAATGATCCAACATATTCAAACTTCAGTTGAATCGGGACAGAAGCTATCACACATCAACCACTCTTATTAAGGTTGATATCTTTACAGAAACATCCTTACCTGACTAAACTTTCCTAAATACCATCCCCAAAATTATCCTGATTCCTGCTTTAATCATCCGTTTCTATTGTTTAATGCAGTGAAAGGCATCTACATTGCCAAACCGGCTTTTTCGCATTTAAAAATGCTCAGAACCCACAGACACAATCTCCACTACCCCTTCACAGTACCACCGTGTGTTAATGTTGATGAAACTTGGTGAATAATGAGAACACGGAGCAGAATGGGTGTCTGTAGAATCCGGCTCAACTACTACACCCTTAGGACTGCAGTCAAATGTAGTGTTTATTTCTGTAGGGTTACAAATGCAGTAAATCAGCATAAAATCACAGTACACAATGTTCAGCATGTTTACAATGTTTACATCTGTAAATGCAGGTAATAAGTGTTTGATGCAGTTTTTAAAGCAAATTTCTGCCTGTACTGTTTCCAATACCATTATGCACCATTTTTTCATCTTCACTTTTACTCTAAAATCCTAAAGAACATTAAAAAAAAAAAAATGTTTTTGTTTCACCTAAAACACGCAACTGTTTACTTCAGAATCATGTGAATTATTGAATAAGCGCTTGTGTAGGGTTTGTGTAGGGTGTTCAGCAGTATATGCTGAACAGATGAATACAGATATAAGAATGTAACAGGCAGGCTACTGTCTGCTTCCTAGCATTTGACCTTTATGTAGTATATGCTTAATTTTGGACAAAATATTTTTCAAATTGGTTTAGGTTATTTATTTTCAAATTTAAAGCACTACATTTAGATTCCCTGTACAGGGTAAATCAGATTACTGTGTGGCAGACCTGTATTGCTGAAGGAGCAAAGTAGTCTTCTAGCATCGAGTCACAGCAAGCTCATATAATTTCTTTTTTTTTTTTTTTTATGAAAGACATTAATTTGGGGGTATCTGTGTTATACTCTGAAAAGAAACTCATAACAGAAGTTAAACTAAAGAATTACCGTTTTATTGTCAAGAAAAAAACATCAAGAGCTCTACATGCGGGATGTTTTTGCAGACATAAATCATAAACCTTTCACAGCACTTATAGCACTTAATCTACAACACTCTTCACAAGGCCTCACAAAAGCTTGTTCAATATAAAAATATAATATAATATTCTATTAAAAACCATTACACCCTAACCCTATAAGGAATTATTATCAGTCTTCTTGTACATTTGAAGAGGAATGTATGCTAATTATTATTTGACCCATTATAAAAAAATAGATACATTTATTGACTATAAATATACTCCTACAATAGCAAATACTTTTTTTTGCCAAAAATATAGATATATATGTATGAAAATGTATAAAAGAATGTGCATTTTAAAAATAATTCTGTTTCTGCAGGCTTAATGAAACCACAAATGCACAACAACACTGGTAAACTGTGAAGGGTCTAGCACTTGGATCTTGGTTGAACTAGATCTGGATTTTATCCGCAGGATCACTGCAGAACTTTGCATAAACCATTCCAACACAGACATGATGAATGCAAGCACTGAAAAAAATCTGCATTAGTGTGACCTGCTGCAATGGAGAAAGTGAATATTTCCAAAGGCTTATATAAGCTCTGTCTGCCTGAGTGCTTCCCCATATAAAAAGATCAGGCACAGCCAAATTATACACTGCTGCTGACTACAGTCTACCTAGGCAAGAGACAGGCATGTGCTTGTCAATGTGTGAGTGAGTGGGACAGTCACACTGTCCTGGCAAAAACACAACAATGCAGCCCTCCGTACAGTATTCCTGTCTCCTTTTGTATCTTCTTTAAATCCCGAATGCACAAAGCAGCTTCCTACTCTTTTGGTTCTACTGTTTCATTTCCACAAGCAAGATCGATAGCACTAGTCTTCAACCCTGACCTCCTGTAAAAAGAGAAACTAGCTGGGCTTGGCTGCCTGTTTGTGTAATCACTGTTCTCTCCAGAGCTTGAAGATTTTATGCACAGAGATGACGGTAGGTGTATAGGTCTGCTGGTTCTAATTTGCTAGATTTGGCATAATTGTTCAGATAGTGGACTGCATTATAACCATGTTACTCACTGCTCGGTACATATGTTGGATGAGAAGGCCTGGCCCACAGTGAGTGTTTCTGTTCATCTCAAAGGTATTAAGTGAGGTTAAGGCCAACCAAACTCCACAAACTCATCAGACCATGTATTTAAGGACCTGGCTTCATGAACAGTCATGCTGGAACAAGAAAATGTTTTTCTTAAACAGTTGCCACAAAACTGGAAGCATATTATTGTAAAATGTCTTTGTCTGCTGTGGCAGGGGCCAGTCAATACCCTGAAACACAGCCCCAGATCATTACCACTCCTCTACCAAACTTTTATTGATGGCACTGACCGTTCAGTGAGAACCATTCTCTAGTCATTCGCCAAACTCAGATTTATCCATCAGACTGCCAATGAAGAGTAATTCAATATTTCAGAGAAACGTTTCCAGAGTCGAGTGTACTTTGCATCACCCCAGCTGATGCTTGCCATTGCACATAGTGAGCTCAGGCTTTTATGCAGCTGCTGAGTCATGGAAACCCATTTCATGACTCAGGTTGCTTGCAGTTTAAAACTAGTTTGTGTGGTCTAACGCTTCATGGTCAAGCTGCTGCTTCTCGATGCTTCCATTTCCAATAACAGGATTTAGGAAATACAGCTGACTAGGGCAGACCAAAGCAGGGCACTGACTCTTGACAAATGGGCCATTCTATGACTGTGCCACCCTTTAAAGTCATTGAGTGCTTCAGTATGGCCCACTCTACTAATGATGTTCGTCGATGGGGGTTGCACGTTTTAGCAATGGGTGTAGCTGAAACACCTTAACTCAATTTGGAGGTGTATCCATTTTTGGCCATTGAACATATTCCCATACTCATTTCAATGTTTTCAATAACTGCAGCTTCTAAGCTGTAATCCCTGCTGTCATGCTGATGCAAACATTTTTATCTATTCACTGCAAATGCAAGCAGTATGAAAAGCACACTGCTGCTTCTGGAACACGATGTTTGCAATGGCTCGTTCAGTAACATGTTTTTTGTTCACATTCCTAACACCTCTTTGTGTGGCACAGCGAGCATTCTGCTTTGGTGTCACAGTTCAGAGAAAGCGCTCTCCTCCGAACGTGTTGACAGTGCTACATGTGCACCGCGTAATATATCCAGTTTAAAAATAGACTGTCAATGTGGCTGAGAGAAAAGGTAGGAGCACCATCCTACCTCCAAAACATAGCCATCCCACATTCCATTAGAGCTCACAAACAAGGCCAAATTGACACAATCCACTGACACAGCAGAGTACAGTAGCCTGAAATGGGATGAGAGTGGTGTCTGTGTCTGAGTGTCTGTTCAAAGGAGTTTATTTGGAATGGTTTCACACAGAAGTCAGCTTTAGAATCGGGTGTCTAAAGATTGCTTTTCATATGGGCTAACAAGCATTTGAAGCTTATATCCTGCCAAAAACTGCATGCCAAAATCTTCTGGATCAAAGTTGTAATGTAAGCTAGCTCACTTATGAAGTGTAATGAGCTATATTATTAGCTATATATGATATATAAAGTACAGCATAAAAACATATCTACTTTCTTAAGTAGACCACCTTTCATTGTATAATTTCCAGTCAATATGGTATTCAGGTACTCAGATATTCGTTCGTTGGATAGGTATTTGTTTTAATTTTGGGATTTGGATATTCTTTTTTTCTTTTATTCAATAAAGCCAATGTGCAAAATATACTTAGTCAGCAAATATTTGTACTATAATTACTATAATAATCAGGTTGGCGGCAGCAATAGAAAGGCAAATTAACAATCACAGAACCTGCAAACCTTGTTCATCGGACGCCATTTTTTTCCACTCCAATACACTTAACATGTCCAGGTTTAAGTCTCTGCTAGGCTGTCTGAGGTTCTCGTCTTTTCTGCTGCAGTGCTGTGTTCCTTGTTGCTTAAATTAAATCTAACCTTAGCCAGCTATAGTTAGTTAGTCTCAGCTCACCCTTAGCTAGATAGTTGGCTATTTCTGTCAGCCCTTGTTTGACCGACAAGCCTGATAACCGAAACACAAAGATGTGGCTTCATAGCAAGACACCCACAGTCTATATAACGGGTGTCTGCAAAGGGCCAGTCTGGCTTTTGCCAGTGAATGCTAACGTAAGCTAGGTTATCAAGTTACCTAACATTAGAGCCCCTTGCCACCAAACTGTTTATCTTCTTTATTTATAAATTGTAACTCGCCCAATCATCTGTAGTCATTTCCTCTTCTCTTTCTCATCACAAAAAGGGTAGTTTTTGGACTTAAGGTGGGAAAGGCTAGGAACCAGACCTGGACAAGGTTGATACACCATGGCTTGATAGTGAATGATGCTTGTAACCCTAACATCACCCTGCTTCTGATTGGTGCCAAGAAAACTGTAAACACAGCCTTGTTGCTGAGCATTTTGTAAACTAGTCTGACTGAGGAGCCAATTCTGGCAAAAAAAGTGATGTAAATACATACTTTCTATACAGCTCTGGATACTGAGAAACAGTGAGAATCAGTTTTCTCCTGCATGTTAATACTGACTTCATATAAAACGGCTGCACTTAGGAAAGGTCTGTTGCAAAGCAGGTCAAAGTTCAATTTGGAACTTTGAGTGCAGTGGCAAAGCAGTGAAACTGAGAGGCAAAGGGTAATACACTCTGGGTACTAGAAGTAAAGCAGCAGCACTCCATAGGATCCAGGTAAGTCGCAAGCGCAAGCATTTTCGTCGCTTATAATCTGAAGTAGTTTAAAAAAACAGAACAAAAATGGTAATAACAACCATGTAAGCCGTGGTTCACCACCAAAACCCCATCAGATAAAGTTCAGTCCATCGTTTCACAGACACTTCAACACATGAAAGGATGTGTTACTGTCAGAGAGTTGTTACTGAGGTAGAACATCAGAACTGAACTAAAATGAGTCTGAACTTTCTGCACAATTTTGAAGAACCAAAAGCAAGTCTTCCCAAAAGAATGTGAAGTCTTGTCACTCTAAATATTGAAAAGTCTGATGTTGTATTTAGTTGCTGTTAAATATATGTTTTCATATATTGAAAAGCTTGTATAAATAATCTGACTGCACAGTGTTGTATGCGTGCAGGTTGTACCGTGCTTATCTGAAAATTATAGCTAAGCTTCCACTTCTTAGCTACACTAGCCTCATTGCAAAACTAAAGACACAAGGTTCAGACGTTTTATTAAAATATTCCACATATAACAGCATTGTGCTATCTGGAACAGCTCCACCCAGCATGCTGTGAGAAATCCAGGTATGTCTCTCACCCTAAGCTGAGAAGCACTGGGGGCAAACCTAGAGCCATAAAAAGGAAAATCAATAACATCACATTTGCTGGAGTCTCACATGGGAGAGCAATTTCACCACATATTCTGCTTCCACACAACTGGCTGGCTCCTCTCGTCCGACTCTACCTCTATTACAGACCTCTCCCTGTATTTCGGGCGTAAAGCAGCATAACGAGAAAAAAACAGACAATATTTGTGGTTTCTTTTCTCAGTTATTACACGTACCGGAGGTGAATATCCCTGTGTCAAGTATGTCCGCATAGGTTCAGTTTCAGAAAGTAAGGACTATGATAGGACATTTATTTTCACTCACTCTCTATCTCTCCTTCACTGTCTCTCTCATCCTGCGTCTAGCCACGTGTCTTTAGGGAAAAAAACGAGTTGGGATCACAGTTGGGTATGTAATTGTGTTATGTAATCATGATACTGAGTGCAGAAAAAAGGCAGTAATAAGATTAGAGATACATTAAAATATAGGGTGATTACAAGCAGGATAATATTAATAGCACTCTTACACAGTGTTCCTGGTGATTTCCTCTTCAGTGTTCATCTAAACAAGCTAAATGGATTAATCACAGCCCAGTAGTCTAAATCTGGATTAATCACCACTTAAAACAAGTTAATCACAGGAGTGCAGTTCTGTGAAACTGAAACTTAGTCAGAAAGTCTAAAAAACAAAATTATTGCCACAAAACCATAAGTGTATCTTTCAGCTGTTTCTCCTCAGCTGCTTTAGAGGCATACAGTCTTCCTTTAGACATAATTAAAGCCTCTGGAAATACATTATTAAGTTTTTAAAGTTTTTTAACACCAAACTTGGTTGTTATGTTAAAAATCCACAGAAGTATAATAAAACACTCCTTCTTCCTTCCTCTCGGAGACAATATTCTGATAAACTTGCATGACTGACAGCCTTCATTATGGACTCTCCCTCCATCACTGAAAGCCCATCATATATACATACTGAACAAAACAATGCCTACGGAGAGAAACACGGCCAGTCATGTAGCTGATATAAGTCAGGAACTTCAGGTGATGTTCTTACCATCCACCAGAATTCTAATGGCTACTTCCAGCCTGATTGTGCACCATGACACCAGGCAAAAGTAGGCACAAACTGGTTTCCCAAACATAACAATGAGCTCAGTGTTTCTCAGTAGCTTTCCCAGTCATTAGATCCTTCTAAATCCAATAGAAAATCTTTGGGAGGTGGTAGAACAGGACATCTGCTGCATGAAAGTGCAAGTAAAAACCCTGTACCACTTGCATAATGCAACCAATACAACATGGACCAGGATAAGTCTTATGGAATCTCTGGCACAATACATTTTTTAAGTAACTCTTTCAACCCTGGTCAAGTTCGCTGCAATTCTAAGTTCAATGCAATCACAGTATCAGTCCAAAGTTTGGACGTACCTACCTAAAGACAATTTCTTTATATTTCACATACTGGAGTCATAATAAAAAAGGGGTAAACGATTAAATAACATGCATGTAATTATGCAATGAGTAAAAAGTTAAACAAATCAAACTATTCTGTATGTTTAATGTAGCCCTACTTTGTCTTTAATTATCTTTGCACATTTGTTCCTTACTCTCTAAAGCAGCTTCATGAGGAGCCACTCTGGATTTTTCAACAGGCTTGCAGAAGTTTCATAGGACATTTTTGGGCAATAAATTCATACAAAGACATACTCTTTAACATACTCTTTAACATACTCTTTAACGTTTCTTTAAAATTTAATACAATTAGATTTGAATGGGAAGACTATGACTAATCGAGATAGTGTCAAAGGTCGAGTCTAGACCAGAAAAAGTCAAAAACAGAAAGTCCCAATAAATTACAGTCCTCTTGGAAGCCAAGCCTTAACTACTCTTAGATGTTTCCAGTTCAGACCTGGTGTTTTCAAATTGTTTGGTCAGTACAAGCATTATAAAGCTTTTTGCTAAATTATATAATACAATTATATAAATACATAATTAATTACATAGCTAAATAAAAAGTTATATATTTGCACAATTAACATTTAATATTGACAGGTTGGCACCGCTGTCTCTTTTCCATTTGTTCTGATGTTAGTAACTCTAGACATAACAATGGTAATATGATGGGTAGTTTTTACTGCACAATACAGAGAAGATTAACTTTGAATTAAATAAAATAAAAAATCTCATCTACTTGTAAAAACAGATATAGCAGGGTTTTTTTTAGGATCAAACTATTTATTTATTAGATACTACAAATTGTTAGATTTTGTGCAGTAATTAAAGGAGTTAAAGAAAGAAAATACTAATAAATATTTATTTTAAATAATAGCTGGATTTGAACAAGACCAGTGGATAAATGTGGTGTCTGGACATGGATACTACAGCACTACATTTATACAGGACTGCCCACATTATTGACTACTCTTGAACATTTCAACTTGAAAAAAACCATTAAGCTCAAATGTTCCCAAACTGTACCTGCCATGGTTGAGATGCCTAAGATCACTCCTATGGACAGTTCAATCTGTGTTCCCTGTAAAAGAAAAAAGACACCTGCGATTAGTTCAAGAAAATTCAGGTAAACTGAAATATATTCATCGCATGCTTTCTTTGTATGAACAGAGCATGGTCTGACTCATCCTGTCGCTCCACTAGAACTGTCATGATGAGTGCAGCTGAAGTGCTCACATTAAACCCAAATGGTTCAAGTGTGTGGAGAAGCACTCTACTGACTTACAATGAGTGAGGCTTGTGCATAAATGAGCTTAAAGAGCTGTGCTGAATGAAGGCAGATAGCAGTGACATTACGTCCTCAGAAAAAGACTTTAGGACTAAACTTGAGGGCTTTATCGGACCCGAGAAAACCCACGACACCACCTACTGGACTGCACCTCTTATCAGCGTCTGGTCAAGGCATACTGAGTAGCTTGAAAATGAATATGTCTTTCACAAGCAGCCCAGATTGTATTTCTTTTTCATACAACCACTAACGGCTAACTGGCTACTTGTTTTTACTTCAACTATAAATGGAACTTACTGCAACAATCATGATGGCATTGTCCAGGAAGCCGAAGCCGATGAAAGGAATAGCATTGTGAAGCAGCACTGCAAGAGAAAAAGACCAGCTATAATGAACAAGACAAAAGAAAAGTTTTAATAACTGCTGAGAAAACAATGTGACACGTTATCCAAATAGAAAGGGTTCAGCATTTAAAGAGCAGAACAGCTCATAACAAAACCAAACATGCTGCAGAGGCCACTCCCTTAACACCCAGCAGGATGAACTTTGAAGCCCACTGTATTGACCATTGTGCTCTTCAATATCCTCTCCAAATGAGTGTGCTCAAAGAGGCTTAGCTTTATATGGAAGCCACTCGAGAATGAGGTTCAGGGCTAAGCTCCTTGTGGGGTTGCTGTGGCTCATTAGACAGAGAGGGAGTCAACATTATGCTACAGGTATGGACTGTGATGAAGCAGGGCTATGTTGGTGTACCTGAGCCACACAGACAGAATGTAATGCTGTAATTATTACTAGTTTCCTTAAATGTCACATTGTTGAGATTTGGATTTTAATTTTTAATCAATTTGGGTTTGCAAGAAGAGTAGAATTTTACTTTGATTCAAATTTAATGAAACGCTAGTGTTCTGTCTACAGGCTTGTCTTGAGAAATTGGTGGCTTAAGCAGTGCAAGTAACGAGGGATAAATAAACGACAAGTAGAGGAGTGCGGGTCAGTGTGCTTGGGGACCTGCCCAAAGATGTAGTTTGGTGGCTGTTTCAGTTCAGGAGAAAATGAATAGGACTGCATAGGAAAAAAGAGGCATGGGAAAAAACGACAAACAGACAAGTGCGGTTCGAACCAATAATACTTTTGTGTTCGGGGGTCTGCCCTGAATCAGTGTATGCGAAACGGTGTCTGTTGGTCAGGCAGAAGTACAGTAAGCAAAGTGCAACCATATTAAAACAAATGCAAATGTACAATAACAACTCAAGAGTTGTAAGTGTGAAGTGTAACATTTTTAATATATAAAACTCCTGCTGTACTCCCACTACGCATGCATTTCTTTTTGTTAGGGTATTAAGTGTGCTGAGCTTGTTTGTGTTTGCTGTTAGCAGTAGCAGCATGTGAGAAACCACATGACAACCACAGAACCTCCAGAGAACCCTGACTAATTTCACAGTTCTGCTGTCTGATGAGAAACAGCTTCAGGTACTTGACCAGAGTGTTGGATAGTTCTGGGTTCAGATTCAAGAATACTATGCTGTACTGCAATGCCAGGTGTAAAAACTGGTTTAATAGAAATGGTACATTTAGCCATATGTTGAACTTGATTGTTGAACTACCATTTCAATTAGGAATGTTTTTTTTTTTTTTATTTAAGCTTAATTTTTGTTAAACAACAGATATTTAGCAAAGTGGCTCTCAACTAACACTGCTGGAGTTGGTCACCTTGGCTAGGCGTTGTTCCTGACAGTCTGACAGTCAGTTAATGTGGATTTGCTGATATTTCTCAACATAAATTGCTAAAATATTTAGAATCATGACCCAGTTAGGCTGTTGTAAGGCAAGCTGTAAACGTTTCAGTGCAGCTTTAAGCTACAGCCTATAAAAGTGTTACAGGTTAGTCAACATCGTTAGTCTGATGACAAAAAAGTTAAAAAGCTACAGACATAATGTATCAATTTTGTTTAAACTACGCATATGAATTTGAAGCTAGTAGCAGTCATAGAACGTGCCGTACATGTGACACACACACACATCTTTCAGCTTTTTCCCGTCTACAGGGGTCGCCATAGCGAGTCAAGTGGAATGCTAGACTTGACAAAGTGTTTACATGGGATGCCCTTCCTGACACAACCCTTGGGAACACTTACACTCATGCACACACTCACACCTACGGGCAATTTAGAGTTACCCATCAGCCTAACTTGCATGTGTTTGGACTGTGGGAGGAAACCGGAGTACCCGGAGGAAACCCACTGAAGCACGGGGAGAACATACACACAGAACAGCCCGAATGGGAATCCAGCTGGGATCCTCCTGCTGTGAGGCGATAGTGCTAACCACTGCACCACTCTGCCGCCTGGCATACATGCGTGACACATGTAACATTTTATGCTATTGTCATATTTTTGTTAGACTATTTTTCCTCAATCAATAAAGCCTACAGGCTTGTTTCTAAAAACAGCAGTGCTGTGTGTGTTTTCATGTGTTGTGTCTTTTAGTTTTTTTTTTATTTTAGGTTTGTTGGTTAACAATTATACTCGACTAATTTTGCTGAAATAGTTTGTACTCAGTTCTATATTCTATATTCAAATTTCTATACTTTGTTATACATTATTAAACTTATGTGTGCAGTAATGCTCTGGAATATGTTAGGGGTTTTGGAAATAGTGGCCTGTTTAATCCAGCGCAACCTCGCTGTGCACTCACACCCAACTATGTCAGCTGTTTTACTGATAAGAACAGAGGAAGTGCAGGGTAATTTATGGACAACCCGTTTGAGGAATGTGAAAATGGGCCCACGCTCTCTTCCTCACACGCACACATACACACACACACACACACATACACACACACACACACACATACACATACACACACACATACACACACACACACACACACATACACATACACATTACGCATAAACACTTACCATATCTCAGCTGAGCAGCAGTTGGAGGAGCCATTTCCAGCTGCTCTGTAAAGAGAGAGAGAGAAAAAGCGCTCATGTCATCGTCCTGAGACATAAATGTGAAGCGGGACCTTGGAGTTATTGGAGGGTAGCAGGCGGAGCATGAGGGCAGCGAGGGCAAGTTGAATTAGACAGCTCTGACTGCATTCTGGACTCAGAGAAAAGGCACAGCTTGGCACACATAGGAGCTCAGACTAAGCTAAGACAAACAGATGCACCTAGCCAAATTACCTCTGCAATCAATAAAACCTGTTATAAATGCACACCTGGGGTCAATATTACATTACTGCCAGTGACTGGATCACTCCTCGGGTGCCTAAAGCTATAAATGAGCTGGGAGAATTCAGCTACAATGGAGCAGCTATGTGCTAAAGGCAGAGACCCCCTGTATTTATTTAATCTCCGGTCAATATGGACACTACCTGCAACTTACTCATTTTCTCAGCACCAGGAAAAACATTTCTACAGAAGTCTGAACAGCTAAATATCCAGGTAGTATTTATTCACTTTTGTGTTTTCACTGTCGTTGCTGTTGTTACTAATACTTATAATACGTTGTTTTTAAGATATTTTCTTTCATTTTTATTTTATATCAACAGAGATATTTCACACCTCTAAAGTTTAGTCTTAGAAGTTGGTGTCATTTTTATGCTTCTCACGATCCAAAAAATCTCAAACACTTTCAGTGCTGTTGAGGTCTGGACTGGGTGGTCAGTCCACTGTTCTGAAAACACCAGCAGCTTCTTACTTTGATTTGCAGATAATCTTCTTTTTTGTCTGTTTCCTTTTCTCAGTAACCACTTCTTGACAACTACACATACTTTCAGACCAACAGCCCTGAGTTCTCCTTACAGTGGAAGGATGAACGAATGGATTTTTTCAGATATGAAGAGTAAAGCTAGGTTTGATCTCCTTAAATGTTTTTAAAATAATTTAATAATTCCAAAACGGTTATTTCCCTTGTTTTCATTTTACTTTATCCTTCTTTAAGGGGATTATCCAATCTTCTTAGAAATATTCCCTGAAAAATTAAAACTTGTACTTAATGACGGTGAGGGTCCCTTTAATGTATTTCAACATACTAGTTAATTGATTTATATTTATCAAAAAATGCCAGGCAAACGTTGGTATGTAAACATCTACTCTACTTCTAACTATAGGCTGCTTGTGACAAATGCTGACATAATTGAGTTAATATTTCTCCTAAAAACATAAATAAATATAAAGGCAACTCCAGCAGGCAAATTAAATGGTTTGGATAACAAATAAGGCATGTAAACGTTGATCATAGAACATAGATCAAGACAACGTGGGGAGCTGAAGTCGTGGAGGGACAGAGTCCAGCACATTTAGGTGATTTTCTTACATGTCTGATTCAGTGCTGTTGAACCACCAAATACACAGTTCACCACTCCTGCTTTAGATACAGCAGCTGTAAACAAATTATTACAAGGCATATTTACATAAAAAGAGCATGGTAAAATTAAGTAGGACTGAGCAATATCACAATGTTTTATCACTATATCATGATAAATTTGGCTAAAATAAGCTTTTCCGAGCATGCTTTTTCTAGTGGATGACAACAGTACTTAAAGAATATTCCCTCATTAACACATCACAATTAGTCCTGTTTAATAGGGTTTACTTCAGTGCAATATGTGAAATATTAAAAAGTACTGTTTTAATATCTGGCACTACTGGTTTTTCAGAATATGTCAGAAGAATGAAATATTGTAATTCAAATCACAAATTGAAATACATTTTGCAATGTTACCTGTCCCTACATTCAAGTGCTCCTCTTTCTCCATATAAGAAATTGAATAGTTGTTTATTAGATCAAGCTGAGGTAGACAGAGAACTCTAGCCGGTGCTTTCTGATTCAGGGGCTTTTAGACACTATTTATTCACACTGCATCATTTGTCAATCATGGTGACACTGGAGAAAGTGTGCTCATTCTAACTAATCCAGATATCCACACTGCAAGGACTTGACAGCTAATAAATAATGTATACCATCACCTGTCACTTTATTTGAAACACCAACCTTGTACTTCCACTAACTGGCCATTTTACAAGCTCCACTTACTTTATAGGTCTCCTACCAAGTGTGCAATTACAGACTGTGGCCCATCTGTTGATGCACAATTCATCATCAGACAATGTCTAATCTATTTGTCAATGGTTAGGGTGATGGAGCATTCTTAGCACAGCAGTGACACTGGTATTGTAGAGCTGTGGTACAGTGTGTGGTAATAACATCACTTCCAGGTTGAGAGTGATTCAGTGTGTAAAATAGTGGAAAATATTACAGAAAGTCATTAAAAATCAATGAAATCATTCAGGTTTGTTTTGAAGTGTTTAACCAGACGTCACTGTTTATATTCAAAACATTAAAACAAGTTCTTAAAATGTAATTTTCATGTTGCGTCATAAGCCAGGCTTCCAAACACAAACTACGGCAAGAGCTAGCGAAAACCGTGCATCAGCAAGACAGAGTTACAAGATAATTGAGCTACAGACAGTAATTAAGCTACAGACAGTAATGGAGCTACAGACAGTAATGGAGCTACAGACAGTGATTGGGTTAAAGGCAGTAATTGGGCTACAGACAGTAATTGGGCTACAGGCAGCAATTGGGCTACAGACAGTAATTGGGCTACAGGCAGCAATTGGGCTACAGACAGTAATTGGGCTACGGGCAGTAACTGATCTAAAGGCAGTAATTGGATTACAGGCAGTAATTGGGCTACAGGCAGTAATAGGGCTACAGATAGTAGTTGAGCTACAGACAGTAATTGAGCTACAGACAGTTATTGAGCTACAGGCATAATTGGATTACAGGCAGTAATTGGGCTACAGGCAGTAATGGAGCTACAGACAGTAATGGAGCTACAGACAGTGATTGGGTTAAAGGCAGTAATTGGGCTACAGACAGTAATTGGGCTACAGGCAGCAATTGGGCTACAGGCAGTAATTGGGCTACAGGCAGTAATGGAGCTACAGACAGTAATTGGGCTACGGGCAGTAATTAAGATACAGACAGTAATGGAGCTACAGACAGTAATTAAGCTACAGACAGTAATTGGGCTACAGGCAGTAACTGGGCTACAGGCAGTAACTGATCTAAAGGCAGTAATTGGATTACAGGCAGTAATTGGGCTACAGGCAGTAATAGGGCTACAGATAGTAGTTGAGCTACAGACAGTAATTGAGCTACAGACAGTTATTGAGCTACAGGCATAATTGGATTACAGGCAGTAATTGGGCTACAGGCAGTAATGGAGCTACAGACAGTAATGGAGCTACAGACAGTGATTGGGTTAAAGGCAGTAATTGGGCTACAGACAGTAATTGGGCTACAGGCAGCAATTGGGCTACAGGCAGTAATTGGGCTACAGGCAGTAATGGAGCTACAGACAGTAATGGAGCTACAGACAGTGATTGGGTTAAAGGCAGTAATTGGGCTACAGACAGTAATTGGGCTACAGGCAGCAATTGGGCTACAGGCAGTAACTGAGCTAAAGGCAGTAATTGGATTACAGGCAGTAATTGGGCTACAGGCAGTAATAGGGCTACAGATAGTAGTTGAGCTACAGACAGTAATTGAGCTACAGACAGTTATTGAGCTACAGGCATAATTGGATTACAGGCAGTAATTGGGCTACAGGCAGTAATCGGGCTACAGATAGTAGTTGAGCTACAGACAGTAATTGAGCTACAGACAGTTATTGAGCTACAGGCATAATTGGATTACAGGCAGTAATCGGGCTACAGGCAGTAATTGAGCTACAGGCAGTAATTGGGCTACAGGCAGTAATAGGATTACAGACAGTAATTGGATTACAGGCAGTAATTGGGCTACAGGCAGTAATTGAGCTACAGGCAGTAATTGAGCTACAGGCAGTAATAGGATTACAGACAGTAATTGGGCTACAGACAGTAATTGGGCTACAGACAGTAATTGATCTAAAGGCAGTAATTGGATTACAGACAGTAATTGGGTTACAGACAGTAATTGGGTTACAGACAGTAATTGGGCTACAGACAGTAGTTGAGCTACAGATAGTAGTTGAGCTACAGACAGTAATTGAGCTATAGACAGTAATTGAGCTGCAAGCATAATTGGATTACAGGCTGTAATTGGGCCACAGACAGTAGTTGAGCTACAGATAGAAGTTGAGCTACAGGCAGTAATTGGATTACAGACAGTAATTGGGCTACAGGCAGTAATTGGGCTACAGGCAGTAATTGGGCTACAGGCAGTAATTGGATTACAGACAGTAATTAGACTACAGGCAGTATTTGGGCTACAGGCAGTAATTGGGCTACAGGCAGTAGTTGAGCTACAGACAGTAATTAGACTACAGGCAGTAGTTGAGCTACAGACAGTAATTAGACTACAGGCAGTAGTTGAGCTACAGACAGTAATTGGGTTACAGGCAGTAGTTGAGCTACAGACAGTAATTAGACTACAAGCAGTAATTGGGTTACAGGCAGTAATTGAACAGAGATATCAAAGAGTTTACCTTTAGTTCTCTTTCTACATCTACAGGCTTTTATACTGCAGGCCTACCACTGCCTTTTATAACCAAGTGTACTGCAGGGGAGATGTCAGTACAGCTATGCTTTAAAAAATAAAAGATCTGAGGAGTTCAGCTTTGGCTGCAAAAAAGGAATGAGGTGCACATCTAACAAGGAGAATGAGAGATAGGCAGTTTTGGATCTGAGCATGTGCTGAATGAAAATCCTGCTATAAATAAGTTATGAACTCAGAACTCAGGCATTGTTTTTCATTAAAACAGCCTTTTGCAGACTAAGCCTTTCCTTTCGTACCATACATGGCAACCATACATGTAGTCATTAAGGTAGCTTAATTAAGTGCGTTTCCACCCTCAAACAATCAGCCACCCTCAATTTACATGTGGATTTTGTGAAAACCCCAGTTCACACATATGCAGACATGGTTTCTTAAAATTCAAGTTACTTGAGGCAATATCTCTCACTTTGGCTTCCCTAATGATCACTTTCATTAAAAGCTGCATGGCTCCCACCACAAAATAGATTGTACTTCTGCTGTGGCCAAGGACTATCCATCATTAAGGACATGAGGCTTAGCTTGCTCGATGCTATGCGTCTCATGCTGATGCAACCTCCATTAAAATGTCTACAGCTAGATGTTTAGTGCCAGTCACAGCGATTTAGAGCTTGTTGAGCATCTCTATTGCTATTTAAAGATCGAATGCTACTACATTAAAAGCGCGTTAACAACTGTTAAGTGCTGCTTCCATGTACTCAAACTGTTTGTAAGCCAAATTTGGTTGTTGGTGTTTAAATTCAACACCTTCCTACCACCATAACTCAACAGTTAAAGCAGCAGAAAAGCAGGGAAACAAACACAGAATCTATTTTTACAGTGGGTTGATATTCCTATGAAAAAAGAAAAAAAAGTCATGGTGGGGAATCTGGAGAGTGCTTGCCTGTGTTCTTCGTGCACACTGTCTCATGACTTTTGCAGAACAAAGAGCTGACTGATTAGACGTTTTGATCGGGTGTGATCCTGCATGGACTCTCTGCGCCCATAGAGCACAGAACAACCGAGCCGCTTTGCAGATGAAGGAAATGCTGATTCCTGCTGTTCGGTGTTGGCTGCCGCGCTACTGCGGTGGTACAATCACTTGAGCTGCTCTCCTTAAACCTCTCATCATGCTTTAAAAATGTGCCAAGGGCATGTAAGACTCACTGTCTAATCAATTAAGATCTGCTTAGGCCAGTGGTTCTGAAGTACAAAATTAACAATTATTATTTTAAATAATAACAGATTACGGAAACCAAAATTTTACTGGATTTTTCATGATAGGGTAACATGATTTTTCACAAAAATCAAATCAACACAACTTCTCATGCCCCAGATTAGCTGTAACATGCTTTGCAGAATTTTTTTTTTCTATGCAGTTAAAGAAATCCCAAATTGAAGAGGTCTTTAAAGTCACATGTACTTGACGATGCGGTTTGGGACACAATATGATTTACTCTGGACTATTAAAAATGAACAAACCTTAAGCATGTAGCTGAACACTGTGGGCAGCTGTAACAGGTGTTCCCCACAGAATCTAGTTCCTGTTTATATTCACGCTCATCATGCAAGTATATGGATCTGGATCTTATCTTTGCAATTTCTGTAGTTTCTATTTTAACCCCAAAACTGAATCACAACAAATCTGTGAATGTGATCTACAGCACCCATATGCCGGCGTGAAGTACAAGTTTGCTTACATAAAAGATCTGGGTTACTATTGACTTCTTAGCGCCAGCCCGCAACTAAAAGAGCTAACTTTGTACATCAAACATGTCCTGGCTGATCAGCGAAATCTGGGTTAAGTGGAAAATCACGTAAATTGGATTTATTGCAGAATCATTTCTTTAAAAGCCTTGAGACTGAACTTTTATAATAGCCTAAAAAACAGTTGCTAAGTTAACCCCTTATTTACAGGAGCCTTGACCGATAACTGAAACCAGTTCCTGAATAAAAGCAACATGTAGACCTGTCCGTGTACTTTTAGCTGATGATCAACTGTAACTAATTGCAATTACTTATTAAATTATTTTTCTTTCTCAGTGCATGCAGCTACAAACGCAAGCCTAAATGATCTGATTAGATTTCTTGCTTCCTATTATTGTTTACGTAGAGGCTAACTATGTTTATTTATATTTATTTGGAAACACCAGACAAATGCTTGTAGTACACTACTACAAAAATCTGAAATGCGATGACGTTATCACCTTATGATAAAAAAGCCCACACAAAAAAAGAGATTAGAGTTGGGCCCATTGTAAAACTGTCAGGCAGACCGCTGGTTCAGGCCAGCCAAATCCAAGCAGGGGTGGGGGACATTTCACAAGACAGGATACCTATGATGGATAACTGAAAGGACTGCCAAGATGGATAGCCTAAAGATAAGCCTATCCAACAGTTGGAGAGGTTAGAGATGCTGCTATGGTACAATCCACAGTTTTCTAAGAAATCCTGCTTTTCAAAATTCCTTTAAGAGAGGTTATCTGTTTATAGACTCCAAGAACAGGCAAAACATTGACCAATGCAAAGTTCAGCTGCATTACTTCAGTAAGCTACTGCATGTGACACAGTAGGATTCATACTTCAGTGAGTCACCTTAAGTGAAAAGGAGCAGGGCCCCTGGTACCTTGTGTCACACTTTTGCACTCCTGCTTCTACACTTTAGCGCATTTAGTATGCTTCAGTCAATCTCCTCTGAGGCACAACGCTTGGTTCAGGCCTCCGTGAACTTGGTTCAACTGCCTTCATGAAAGTGAACACAACCCACTGTGACAGGGCTATTGGCTGACAAAAAGCTCCATCCAGGCCATTCAAACTAAATGTGGAATATGATACCACATTACTATGAGTCATGTCAGCACAAGTAGACTACCTCAATAAGTCACATGACTGAGTAGTTCGGCTGGGCTGTGTCATGTCCTCGCTGAATAAAACTGGCCACCGTACAATGACACACCCCATCCTTAATCTCTCAGAGGCAGGCTCTACCCACTGTCCTTTATTAGTGCCCATGGGAACTGAGTAGTGGATCTAGCACAGGGAGGATAATATGTCTTGAAGACATGGCTAGTACAGAAGCACTAATGTGATATAAAGAGGAAAAAATAGCTGTAAGCAAAAGTAAAGGCCGCAGAATGGAATCACAGCACTAGTGTCATGTGTGGTTGTACTGAAATGCTGGTGAGACTTTAATATCCCCAAAATATTCATACCGAAATCATACATGATATTCGGCTCTCCTTTTTATCTTAAACCCAAACCATGCCAGTGAAAACTCTCTCAAAGCATAACAGGCTGGAATGTAGGGTTCAAACTTTCAGGCCAGTACTGTATTCTTGGTGTGTGCCACACATGCAAAATGGTGGAGCATGACTCATCACTTTGTAAATGTGCTTTCATCTTAGCAGGGCATTATGTACTGCATTGGTATTATAATATCCCTCTCTATGTAGCTGTGAACAAGCTGATCTTGCTGACAGTCTATTCAGAATTTCCATCACCTGAGAAACAGTTACACTTCATATCAAACTAACGCACAAGCATCAAGGTCATTGAATGTGTGCATTCAACCACAATTTCCAACCTATTTACTGAGGTCTACATCACCCATGCCCCAATAATGAGCCCCCTTTCAAAGTCATTCATCATCTTCTCTTTTTCCTACTGTCTTCTTAACCCAATATTAAGGTCAAGTGGGACTGCTCAGCACTTGTACACATGCATGGTAAGATCTTAACTGCTTAATGCTGTCCCCTGTCTGGAGGTGTCCTGCACTCTATTTTCCTTAATATACACACCTCTGTACAGGTACAGCAGACCCTCAGTAGAAATACAAGGTAAGGATTTGTAATGAAGTGAAGGTTCTATGAATATATCATATGACCAAAAGTATGTGGACACCTGACTATCAAACCTATATGAACTCATTGTACATCCCATTCCAGCTCCATATAGGCTTTTTACAAGATCAAAAAATTCTGATGTCAAGCACTAAGGCATTCCTGAGGGCCTACATTAGGAATTATCCCAAAGGTGTCGGTGTGGAAGAATGGTCTAAAATGTCTTTGTATGCTGTAACATTTGTATGTTGTGACATTACCCCTCCTCCTTCACCATATGTGCAACATTTGTTTCACTTTTAATAATAATAATAATAATAATAATAGAGACATTATATATTTATCACACGCCCCAGTCTCCTCCATGGCTCATCTGTAAGTATCATGAGTGATCATTACTGAAACCACTGGCCCCTGTTATATCTTCTAATCCTGCACTTGAGATATGTATAAAAATCATCCAGCCCCTAAAAGTGAGTTAGGCATCGATCACCCTCCTTTAAGAACGTTGCCACACCTGGCCCTTAACAGTCCAATTTGGCTGGAGATAAAAACGGGCTGAAGTTTCTTGTGTTGCTTGAGCAGATCAATTCTATTCCTGTGCAATCAATATGGAGCAGAGCCTTGCCAGTCAGATGGCTGATGCTTTTTAGACCCCAAAAAGGCTCCCATCATAACTACTTAGGTGTCATATCTGTGGAAAACCATTATAAGGCAAGAACCCATTCAGATGCAAGGGCCACAATCATGTAAGGACAACGCAGTGCGTGCCATATGGAAGAGAACTCACGTGGAGGGAAGATGAAAGGCAAAAAAGGCACTCGTCTGGAATCTGAAGTATAAAGTGCAGCCAGAAGGGACAGATGGGTTTTTGCTTAATTGAATCATAACTTTTAGCCTTTCGCTAAAAGAGGACACCCAGGCCCTCTAGTGAGACAGTCAGCCGTCCCTGTCTGGACTCACAGTTGGCTTTCATCTAATGAACAACTTACGAGCTTGTTTGAGTATGCGCGTTACGATAAACAGAAAAACATTTGCAGATAAGGAACATTTGCATACAAATAGGCTCTGTGTGTCTTGTTTGCTGTGCCTAGGAGCGTAATTAATAGACACATCTAGAACACCTTTCTCAAACTGCAATAATAAAAGTGAAACTAATCTCTGGTAAGAACGGCCTATAATCTTAAAACATTCATTTGAATAACAGCCATTCTTTAAAACATTCTCAGCGGGAAAACAAAGACATCCGAGAAATGTTTGTTTTTAATATTTGGGTGGGTTTTTTTATCCTCAGAGTGTCATTTTATTACTACTAAGAAAGTACTTCAGCTGAATGATTGCATTTGAACGCATAGACCCTCCCAAATCTTAAAAAAAGGCTTCGTTTACTTAATGACACGTTTTCTGTCTACTAAAATGTGCAAATCATGTCCTCAGTCTTGTGTCCTCTACTGCAGTAACACAATTAGTAACCAAAGTACTGACAGTTAATTTAAAGGTTTGGAGACGCCTATTTGTGTCAGCTGGATTCCACTGCTGCGGTGTGGACTGAGAAGCTGAAGGGAGTGGAAGGAAATCAATGCTGCCCTGGTTACGGCACAGCTAGAAGGATGAGCGGATGCATCAATCTTGGACAAATCCACTAAAACCTGCCTCTAGACACACTGCGGTGGAAACAATACAATAGTGGAGGAGCGACGATGAATGGGGAAAATCTGGCAGCGCTCGGGAACAATATGGAAGCAGAAGAATGTAGTGATTTATAGTGATCTAAATTTGTTAGTGCTCAGACACTGTGGAGCAGGATCGTATATCTCACTCGGTGACAGCCACCTTCAGACACACACACACACACACATATATACACAAATCTGCTTGTAAAGTGAGTTCACACAAATTTCACTGACAGTTTATGTTGGTACAATTAAATCCGAAGCAAGAGTGCATGTAAATGCTTGATTTGTAATTAACTAACCAAAACTAATGTAGGGGTTGCTCGGACAGCTCAACAATATACTAGCAATATGGACGCCTTTGAAAAGACATTGGGGTCTCTATCTCCGGTTTCTAGGCTAGCAATGGAAGCTAGCTTCAAAGATCAGATATTGAACATCATTATCTGTAGCTTCTGAATAAAACTAGAATTAAAAAATTTGCTATTCATGTGTTGTTGGATAATTTTGTAAAGTTTACAGTCTGTTGCTTTGAACATTTTTTTTTTGTTTACTTATTTTTGCTGAGTCATCTCAACAGCGGGCAAGTGTCTTAGCAAGAACACCTAGAGTGCAACTGAGTTGGATACAGATTCATGAAACTCCTGTGCAAATCTCTGGTTCCCTGCAGGCTAATAATGAAATCCAGGGCATGTTGGAAAGAGCATGTCACACTCAACTGAGCATCTTCCTGTGTGGAGTGTGCATGTTCTGCCTGTGCTTGAGTGGGTTTCTTCCAGGTTCTCCGGTTTTCTCCCAGAGTCCAAACACATGCATGTTAGGTTGAGCGGTCACTCTAAATTGCCCATAGGTGTTAGTGTGTGTTTGCGATGCGATGGACTGGCGGCCTGTCCATGGTGTACCCTGCCTTCAGCCGATGACACTGGGATTGGCTCCAGCCCACCTATGACCCCAATAAGCAGGATAAAGCGGAAGATAATGGATGGATGGATGGCAACCCCTACTATACTAATTATTTGTCTACACAGAGATTCTGTACTAAAGTGGATGTATACTGTGCTTTATTGTTTTAACTGACACCAAAAAAAACCACAGTTAGTGCAGAGGCACCTATCAGTAATAGAGGATTTAGTGAAATAATCACATCTCATTATTCTAGCATCTTAAACACTAAGACATTTTGTTTATTTCATGCCATTCTTTTCAGTCATAATACATTTAACTGTAAGAACTGTAAGAAACTGGTCAATAGTGGTTCACAAGTCACCGAACGCTGGTGTCACTGGCCCACTGTTGACTGCTCCCTACTGAAGCATCTGCATGAATTAGAGTGTGCTTCATGTAAATGCTATGCAAATATGGTACATTAGGCTGGCACTTCAATCATCATTACCACTTGTTTCCACATCATATAAAAATTCATAAATCAGACACCGAGAAGTTCATATGTCATTATAGATGCACAAATCTGTGCTCTCCTTTCACACAACTCTGACAAATAAAAGCTGCTGCTTTTCTCATCTCCGTTATAATGTGCAGCAGTTGATAGCTATTCTGCAACTTCGCAATTGTTTCACCAGACAGCATACAAAATAAAAACAAAAGCTTTGTAGACATTAGGGCTCTTAGCAGATCTAATCAATTCTCTGCTTCCCTTATGATGTTCTCTCAACCAAACTATTTAAATGGGTTTTTAAGAGGGGGTAATTCTGCAAAGACTTCAGTTCCTGGGGTTTAATCTCTTGCCCTGACCCTTACAAACAAATACAAATAAATCAGCTAATGTTCTGTATCTAGATAAGCAATTTGCAACACTCCATTTGTCCTTTTAAGGGCAAAAAACACAAGTATATTAGATTTCTTTAAGCCATGATGATATTTGGTAGAAAATGAGGGAAGCCAACGTCTTTGTACCGTTTAATGACTTAGAAGAAAATCAGAAGCTCAGTATACATTTTCTCCTCATAAAATGATTGTATTAGAATCCTGTGAAAATGTCCATTCAGTTAAAACTAGCTTCGTTCAAGTCAAATAAAACCTGACTGAAACAAGCAAAGTAAAATTCTCCATATTCTTCATCCAATCAAATCTCACAAACACTTTAAAAGCCCCATGGAAAACCAAACCGATATAATAGGCAGATACTGTTTAAAGTTCTTTTAAAACACAAAATTTACCACCAAGTACATAGTCTGTATATGAAAACTGAGCATGAAAAACAGCATGTATAAAATGGACTGTTTTGTCTGTTTTCACAGGACAAAGTCATTTCCATATATCCACTCATTCAGCTTACACAGGTTACACTCACCCACTGCAGCAAGTGTTTCTGGTAGAGCTGGGCGATATGCTCTTTAATAAAAATCTTACCTTTTTTTTCACAAACAATCTGATTTTAGATTTGAATCGATAGATTTTCCTACTAAAAATCAAACAACAGACGACAAAGAAATAGTTCAAAACAAGTTCTACCTTTATTTTGCTTTAATTTAAATTTCCATTTGGGGTTTAAGTTAAAGTTAAAGCACAAGTCTGGTCTAAAACTTTCAACATTAACGTTAAAGAACTCTGACTTTTCCACTGTATATATGGGCACTTTGTATTTTGCAATAAATATAGCATCTGTGATTGCCTTCCAACGTGCCCCATTCTTATCATACAGCACACAGTTGGAAAACGTGGTAGGAACGGTTGCTTGCTTTATTTAGGGTGGTGTGCTCGTGGAGCGTCTGTTTTCATTCCGCTGGAAGGAGCTCTTTTCCCACTCTGCTGCATGCTTCTGTTCAAGGTGTTGAAATAAATTTGTTGTGCCACCATTTTCAGACACGCCTTACAGCGAGGACTTGTTTGGTCTGTGTCCGACACCAGATCCCGGAGGAAGTTACTCTCTTCTTGGGGACGAAATCCGGCTTTTCCCCAATCGCTGCCAGGTTGCTTGTGTGTGTCTATGGCAAGCACGGGGGACTAGGGAAGGTCACATTGAACTACAGAAGACCAAAGGGGGGCGTCGGTGGCGGACATAAAACTAAGAGAAAAACAATTTACATAAAACACACCGTCCATCACTGCAAATTCTAATGAATCGATAAAAAATGGTTTATCTCCAGCTCTAGTTTCTGGAGTGCTTTTTGAATGAATGCACAATAGAGGTGGACAACATGAGAATATTGGTATTGTTCTTGTTAGAACAAAAACAATACACTGACATTCTCTGGTAGATCTACACACTTGAAACTGCCTTGCTCTTCTACAAAAGATCTTTTTCTAAAAGCTTCGCTTTGTAAGATGTGTGAGTTTGGAGATGTCTCTAGTGGGAATGTGTTACGGCACACGATGTGTGGAAGAACTGTTTGTAATGTTGGCTGTGCTTTGGATCTCTTCATACAGCGGATGAATCTGTGTGCGCATTAAAAGAATATTCACTGAAAGAAAACTCAATCAAAACTTGAAGTTAGGGAGGTGTCTTCTGAGGACGCAAGTATACTGTTGATCTTTGCATTTGAGACCTGAACATAAGCGTATCTTCTTTCTGAGGCCTGTGTGTGAGGTCATTACATAAAGACATATGACAGGGTCTAAAAAACTCCCACAAAATCCAATGTGAAATAACTGATCTCAAGTTTCACAGAGTGAGTCACAGCAGCACATGCGCACCATATTTCCCTTCTGTAATACAGCAGTTAAACACAGTGATGATTAATTTATTTTGAACAAACATACATGCAAGGTTTCCAGTATACAGTGTATTTCCCTGCAGAGCAAATGCTGTATGTGTAAAAAGCCACCTGCAGCAGACGCACAGAGGAGTTATGTATGAAACAGGCTTAGGCTACCAATCCAGTTCAGGACCGATCGTATCCTGATGACACCCTGATGGAATGGGATCAGATTTTGTGAAGCTGAGGTACTTTAAACTTATCCAATCTCGATGTTGCAGTGTCATACTCATTCTAACCCCGTCATGTACCAGTGACTGCGGAGACTTGGCAAAAGTTTCCTATTACACAGCAGCCTCGGCTTTCTCACAGATCGGAAATTTAGGAGAGCCCAGCATTGTGGCACAAAGGGAGAAAAATGGGAATAGAAATTGGAATAAATTAAGAGGTAAATAAAGTAGGACAGCAGGGACACATCTCATGGGACTAGGCGCTGGGATAGATTCTGCACGTACAAATGTGGCCCCTGAATTCCCCAAAAACCAATTAGAACCAGCAGCTACAGAGACAGGGAGGAAATAATAAGGGCTGCGTCCGTCCCCCAGAGCACCTCTTCTATAAAACGCACGTCAAAGGAGTGGAACAAAGAGATAGAAAAGCAACGCAGCTCACGTCTTATGCAAATAGGTTCAAGGGGACCAGCTGGCAGACTTGAACTCTGTCACAGAAACACACACAAATATGAAATGAGGAAAATGTGAACAGCATGAAGTTCCTGAAAGGAATCCAACGCCAACGCTGCCAGTCTCAGATTCGCTGGCACTCACTGATCATCTGCTTACCATGGCTTTTAAAGTGATAAGCTACAATTAGCATTACAGTGATTTCACCACTAATAACGGATCTTAGACTCAATGCAAAAGTAGACAATATTCCACAAACAACACAAATCTAATTCAGATATCCTACACTTGTCTTGTATTTATCTTGTATGTCATAATTTATTTTTACTCTATTATTTCTACAAAATATATCACCTGTAGTCTGTTCCACGTGTCCTTTGCTGTTGCCTCAAGTCGTTTTTCCATGATACAGGCCCTTTAATAACTTTAATACAGAAAAGTTTTAACACAACTACTCAAATATGCATTTTCCAGATATGTAAGACATTCTGATGTAAAGGTTTGTGTTTTATCACTAATGAAATTAGTTTCTAACACAAAAGACATAATGACTAGCAAATGACTAGCAAACACTGCTTAAACTGTTGTTCACACATAAAATAATATTTTAAATAAAATATTTAAATCTTTTAATTTCACGTAAAAAAACAAAATATTTGTAAAAAAAAACAACATTAATAACTAAACACAAAAAAGTAACTATTATTTTCAAGTTTGTGGTTGTGGTTTGGGATCTAATAAATTATGATTTTGTTTATATATTTGATTTATGATTATATATTTTCAGTGTATCATTAATACACTTATATATGAAGTTTATTATTATCTGAAATAGTGCCTTGAGCTTAAATACATTACAACCCTTGTAATTTATTTTACTATGGAACTATTTTTTTCTATTTTGGTAGAATGACCCATATATATATAAGATAAATAGAGGCCTTATGTGATGAAGGATCAGTGAAACTAGAACTGGATTTTGGGGAAGGAGTATGTGTGTGGGTAAGAGCAGTCTTCTCATAGCTCTGTCAAATACAATACAATTGAATCCAATTCAATTCAATTGTACCTCACAGATCTCCAGCACTGAAAGAGTATCTCCAACACAATGTTCCAAGTCTTGGTATCATTCTGTGATTTATTTCAATCTACAGATATTTTAATCTCCCTCTGTAATACAGCACCATTGTGAAGCCCACTGAGAGCTGGCCAGGTTTCCTTCAAGTACAGCCTCCATTCAGTGAGTTAAGTATTACAGTATAACAACTAAAGTCAGCAATATACTTTAAACAAAAAAAAAGATTTTAAAGTGCCTTTTTGGCCTTTTGGTTTATACAGTCTCTTAAACATTCCTCATGACAGCTTTTGGTCACATGTATCAGAACGATGTGCACTAAGTGTACTTAAGATTCAGCGTTCAGCAGCAGTCAGATTTTGCTTAGTTCCAACTTTAAATCTCCTAAAGTGAGTCAAAGCACAATGCTCTTTAATGGAATTAGTTAAAAGAGCAAATACTGCAAATGGAGAGAGGACCTTTCCTCTGCTTTCCTGCACTGGAAAACATTGAGAACATTTTGTATGTACTTTTTATTTTTTATTTTTACTGAAGGATTCATTAGACATTTACTATTTGCTTATGTAATAAAATATACTTCAGGTTTATGTTGCTGATATTCACAAATCAAAAATGTCCATGTGTGACGCCTTTTTCCATTCATTATATTTATTTTTATTGAATATTTTATGTATTTAAATATTTAAAGTGTTTAAATTCTATTTTTTATTGATTTAACTGATTTTTAACTGACAAATAGCCCCCGTATTTGTTACAATTAACCCACCTAGATTTTATACTAAACTGCTCACAAACAGTACATGTTGGTTACAAAGTGTATTTGCAGCAAAGTGTATTTGCACCCAGTTTCTTGTGTAAAACTATACGCTAATACTCAAAAAACCTTTAGTAAACACCTAAATGAGCTATATCTCGCTCTCCTATGCACCCCATTCAAGCTGGAGGTGATGTTCTTAAGTACTGCCACAGAAAGCAGTAAGAAACTCCACTGCTTAACACATTTACCTGAATAAAACAACTAAATAATCTCATTTTTCAAATGATTAATGAAACATTTTGAAGACTGCCCTATCTGCCACCTCTGTCTGAGCCACTTGCAGCTTGCTGAATAAACTGCCCTAATTTCAGCACTAAACGGCTGACCCCGACCCTCCGACTGCTTCATCCATCATTTCCTTGTCTGCCTGCCCCACAGATCATCTCCACGAGTCTGACTGGTTAAATCGCCATTAGGTGCAATTTCTCCATTTGTGTGAAGCAGTAACAGTGACTGGAATGATAATGGGAGCTATCTTAAGGGAGTAATATAACAATATGGCAGGCGTCCTCCAGCAAGCAAGGACAACGCTGAATAACAGCGCCTCATTTTCCCACTACAGGGGTCATCATGAGAGATTTAGCATGAGGACAACTTTGAAATCACCAAGAGGAAAGCAAAAGTCATCATTTGCAGAGTTTGACCTTTTGACTAATTGTACTGACTCAAAATTCTGTACACACAGGCACGCATGAGAGGTTTGAGTATTTAAGCTTTAACCATAAGTAGTCTGCTGAAAGTATTAAGCCTACTAACAGTGGATTATAAAGTTTACTAACAGAGTTACTGTGGTAAATGCATGCACTGCTATTATGCTATTACACTGCGTGTGTCTCTGCTGCTGTTCACGTTGGCCTGTCATGTGCTGAGACTTTTAAGGAAGTCTCAGAATGTGGGGAATGACTTGTAATGCAATATTTATTGCATATTTTATTGCATACTTTGTTAAAAGTGTACTGACAGTGTGCAGAATCTTGTCTTACTTTTGTGGGCAGAGTGATGTACTAGACAGTTTTACAATGAACCCAGACAAACCAGTATCTAATATAAATGTATTATCTGTTAATTACTGAATTAAGATATGATCTGATTACTTTCAGTTACTTGTATTAAAAGCATGTCATTAAATAAAGACAAAATCAGCAATCAGCAATGGTTTAACTTGACATAGGCAAAAATGTTTGCTATAACTTTCATTTAAGACTCGACTCTAAGTGTGCAGCAGCTAACAACAGGCTCAAACCAACAGTCACTGATCTCACATTTAGTGAAATGGCAAATCTATATATAAATATATATAGGCAATATATATATATATATATATATATATATATATATATATATATATATATATATATATATATGGTCGCTGTCCAAAGAAAAACAAGTATCTCTTAAACAGTAACTTTACAGGAAAGGACAAGAAATGTCCTAACTTTCAGGCTAGGCCAATGGAACCAGATCCAAGTGCATTTAAAGCATTTCTATTGGTCCACTGATCATGAATGTTTTACACAAGGTAAACAGCAGCTGTTTTGTTCAAATAATGCAGAAAAAATTAAATTTGGCAAAAATGTGACTCAAGTGATGTTAGGTGATGTTAGGTGATGTTAGGTGATACTATATGTTATATTAAGTCCCTAAATGAACTTGCACTGCAACACAGGTGGCTTTTTGTGCAGCCATAATTTCTAAAACTGACCAGTCGTGCTGCACCTCTAAAGGTGTTATAACACCAGTCAGAACTTCTGTTGCATTCACAAGACCCTTGACAAGTTACAATACATGCATTTTCTGTTTTCACGTGCTAACATGCATTTGCCTCAAACCAACAAATGGAGCCGCTTTACATTTTGCTGTAAAGCTGTGGATGATTATGTAATGAGATTTGTGTTACGTTTGTGTGCACCAGTTATAAAATAAGACTTTCTGTCTTGTCACATCTTTATGGTAACTGGGTTACTAAAGTAAAATGATTTGCATTAAATTCATATCTCTGCTATCAAATACGATGATTACCTAGTGCACCACACCTCTCAGTCATAAGTACTCAGTATGGTTAGTGTCAGGCAGATACTGAGAGAAACTGGCAGAAAGCAAAAAAGAGCTTCCTGTCAGAGCTACCCTGTTAGTGTTTCACTAGAATGAAATGGGAGACACTTTAAAGCAGTTTTGAAAGTGGGAGATTCAAGAGAATCAGCCGAGAGGTGTCCCAGTACTGTCAAGATAACATGAGGACTTCAAAAACCTTCAGAAATCTGCTAACAAGCTGATATTTAAGAAGCAGAACGAGCTAAAATGTCTTTTGCCAATGTTTAATACAGATTTTATAAAAATAAGTGTTGGATGAATTAATACCTACTACATGTCCCACTACACTTGTGCCATCTACTTATTATACATATCTATCATCTACATCTACAATATAGGTAAATAATAATTACAGATTGTAACCCCTGTGTGTCATGCCCAATTTGCCAGCCACACTCTCCATCCATCATTGGTCAGTTTCTGACTACTCTGTTGAGCAGGTATTATTTGGATGATGGATCATTCCTAGTTTAGCAGTCACACTGATATGGTAGTGTGTGTGCTGTTGGTATGTGTATAATGTTGGTGCTGGAGTTTGTACACACTGCTAGGCTGCAAAATACCACCCACAAATATCCATGGTTAACACAGATTATGCATCAACAGAAGGGCTACAGGCTCAAATGCTGCGTTTAGCAGGTGGTGATCACAGACAAACTGGATATTACACTGAAAACAGCAAAAATGGCAGCATACCATAGTACTCAACGTATCGTTCCATCAAGAGTTACATGTTGCTAACTTTTGCCATCTATTATCGCGGTGTACTATTCCAGATATTGTTTTTTGGGGAACAATGGACAATTGGGGAAAGAAGAATCAATAGAGCATCCTCTGAATATTTACACTTAAACAATCAGCACTGCTATCTTCACAGCCGTTGAAGCTGTCACCATTCCAATGCTTGTGTGTTGACATGCGGCTGTTAATGATGCACTGCATTTTTTTAAATTCAACATTTAACACTATGAACCAACGACCGTGGTCCGATCATGGTGACTAAATCATTCCCCAATCAAAGCTTACTGGCCAGTTTAAATGTAGACTCTCTGGATATTGATCTCATTTCCATATGCAATAATGATATTCATACACCTACATTTGAATACTTATACAGACAGATAAAAGATAAAAGATAACTTGCTTAATGAGAGGCAGGAATGGCATTAAAAGTTGTGAGTACAGCACAAGCGGTGTTGGACTGTGAGTGTTGTCGTATTGTGTTTACATACCAAGATCGGATCAAAATGTGTGCATGACTAGAATCAGGACAAGTGGATACAATCACATTCCGGTTACAAATACAGTTACACTCATCTGCTAACTGCGTATAAGCAGGGCCTAACTGCACAACGTTAAGGGCTGTGAAGACGGAATAGATGAAACTACATGATAAACAGGGCAGGTGTATTTCAGTAAGACCAGGAGGAACACAGCTCATCCCCGCACTGGACTCAAACCCTGCTCTTCCATGACAGCTAAACAGATTACTACACAAAAAGTATATGCACAGCTCAAAAATGACTCACCGAGCGTTTGGTCCAATGGATGAAGCATGACTACTGTCACAACAAATCTGCATCATCATAAAGACTGTTTTGAGGAATTTAATAAACATTTCTTTGATTTTGTAGATCTATCACTTTCACAGTTTCACAGTCAAGCATTAGTACACCAACCTGGCTCGAATTCATATCTGAAAACACATTTCAGGCTTTTAACTGACTCTCAAAACCTTTTGCATGGAATGGCAAATCATGAATCATGACAGTACCAAAACTTTACCAAATGTTTCAGTAGAGACTGTTTCAGTAGTAACAATTTAATACACAAAAACGCTACTCAGTACATAACTAGCAAGAACAACTCTCAACAGCGGTACACACATAAAAGCAAATCATTTGTCATTATACACAAAACCACTGCACTAATTTGCAGAAAATGTGTTCTGTTAGGGAAAATTCTTTAAGGTTACGCACCGATTTTCAGATTTGGCATGCATTTACTTGAAAAAATTGGATCTAACTGCTCCCCATGTTGCCATTAGGGACAGGGAAGCATTTAAAAGTAGTCTCTCATTTAAAAATAATTCTGATTTTTTAAATAATATACATTTATATATATATATATATATATATATATATATATATATATATATATATATATATATATATATATATATATATATGCAGTCCTGCACTATATTCTGCAGCATGGTCCATTTAGAGCAAAAACATATGTACATAAAATGCAAAAGCTGTTCAGATGTCTTTAGAATGAAGCACCTAACGGAACTCACTCCTTAAGTTCACTCACTCACCTGTTTAACAGACTACAAATACTTTACAAGTGTGAGCAGCCAAACAGATGCTGATGCTTACTTACAGAGCAGTTCTTTTTCTTCTTAAGAGCAGTGTTTCGCTTCAGTGACACTTCAGTACTTGTGGTACATTCTGCAGCCTTTTAATGAAAGCTCATCACTTCTCATATCATTAAGTGTGCAGTACTTTACAGCGTGTGCATGAACAAAGAAATTAAGAATGTGCACTACTTGTCCAGTACTTTTCACATAATCAAAGAAAGAAAGGAACGAGCAAATAGGGCTGGGCGATAAAACGATAATAATTACCGCCAAATAATGTTCCCTTGATAGAACTATAAGACGTAGTGTGTGTGTGTGTTTAATTTATTTATCTTCTGATAAAAAAAATGTGACAAAATTTTGATATCTTCACTTCTCAAGGATCTTTCTTTTCTTTTTACTACGGTAAACAGGCAGTAATGATTTGATTTATATCATGATATATATTGATATCAACTGATATGAAACAAATTATTGCAATAATATTTTTTCCCATATCGCCCAGCCCTATGAGCGAAACAGTCAAATGGTTAACTAACCCCCACACAACATCTATAATTGGCATAAGGCCTTTTAGTCAATAACGCAATAATCACATGACGTTCTAATCAGCCCATCAATGAGATGACTCAAGGTCACTGGCCTGTTCATCACAAGCAGCTCTATAATTAGCCAAGCCCTCACAACTCTTAGTGCACATGCAGTGTAAGAGGAGCCACATAACATCATAGCATGAAGGTGACAGTCCGCTCTGGAGCTTCAACACCAACGTCTGCTGCGTCAGAACAGCAGCCCTTAAGATACACGAAAAAGCAACAGGCAACAACAAGACAATGCTGCTGAAGAGGAAGTTGGATATTGCTTCTAGTAAAACAGAAGTCGAGTTGTTATTTATAGTACACACCACAATACGGTACACACTTCCTAATTTTGGTCCTATAATACATCCCCAATTCCAAAAGTTGGGAAGCTGTGAAAAAATGTAAATAAATGGTAATAAAAACAAAATGCAGTGATTTGCAATTCTTATGGACTGTATTTTATTTACAATAGAGCATAGAACAGATATCATATGTTGAAAATGAGACGTATTACCATTACATAAAAAATATCAACTAATTTTGAACCTCCAGCCCGTCTATGCTGTTCAGCAGTGGTGGGTCTTCTTTACCGATTGTTTCGCTTCATGATGTGGTGGATGTTTCTATTTGATTTATGCTAATTAGATTATTTAAGCTTATATCACTTGTCGTCTACTAGATTTTCCAGCAACTATACTTATGAGAATGCTTTTTCTAAAAGAAAAGCAAATTCTTTCAGCCTTCAGTGAATGAACAGTAATGGTGCTGACGGCTTCCTGACGAATGCACTGGACGTAATCATGAGGACCATCAGGTGTTTAGGCTGCATGTCTGTAACAGAAATCCGTTCAGACGCTGGAAGCACTCGCCGACTTAAACACTCATGTTTAATTGCCATGGTAACTGGCTTCTTATGCTGGCTGGAGGCCCAAGAGACGAACCACACACAAGGTGGTCTCTCATGCTGGGAGTAGATGGGAGATCCTGGACATGAGCCCTGTTGAGTCTCCAATTAGTGCTAAAACAACAAGCCTTGAGCAGAATTTGACTTTGTCTTTGTGTTCTCCAAGACTGAAGTAGATCCAGCACAGGTCACTGAAGGACAGCATGCAGCTGTGCTTTAGAATAATTAATAACTCAACAAATCCATGAAGATGAGTCTCCAAATACAATAAGTCTTCACGCTTAGAATGAAAACTAGATTCCATTCTCTACAACAGATTAGACGTTGGTAGTTGATTCGCTGGGACAAGGTCGTGTGGTTTTTAAGAAGCAGTGCAGGTTCAGTATTAAAGCTTCACTGACATTTTACAACAAGATAAATCTTCTCCGGTAAACACCGCAACTCCGCTGGGAACAGTAAGCAGCACAATGATCAGGCAGGTGGAACTACAATCTAATGACTGTCCTTCCTCAGGGAATGAAATCTGATGCACACAAACAAACATACCACACATACCTGCATCTCAAACACTGATTGGACGAATGCGAATGCAGGGATGCAGGAAGTTGTTTTAGGTGCTGAATATTTAAGCGATACACACGTGACGTGGACGATGACGCTATGAAAAACAACAGACTTTTTTTTTCTGCTGGCGCTCATTTTCAAACTGCTCTTCCATTCTGGGTGGGATTTATGCCAATGAGCTGAGCGGTGACCAATCAGACTCAACCAGCCACAGCCACACTATGACATCACTAGAACCCACAATCCAGTCGGGAGATAAAACGGCTGACAAAACAAAAGTGATCAGCTGTTGTCGAAGGAGAGATTCAGCTCATTGTAATGAAAACACATTGTTAACTAAAAATAAAAAAATACAAACAGGCTGCTTTTAGTCTTTTTAAAAGAAATCAGCAGGGATCATTTTTCACACCTCATGAGTTTATTCAAGTATATCAAGTATATTTTCTGTTTCACATGTTTAAAGTAATCTAACACATTCAGAGGTGTACTCTGGTGTGGTCAGTTTATTGTTCTGAGAACACCAACAGATTCTTTATTTCATTTTTTTAACTGCTATTTGAGAAGCACACATGATTTTAGGCCCGCAGTGTTGAGCGTTTTCACAGCAGAAGGATGAACAGAAAAATATGGGTTTGTTTCTAAAGCCAGAGTGGAGCCTGATTTAGTTCTGTCTCTCAAAGATAAAAAATTTAGGTGCTGTTTAATCTGACAGCAACCGTTGTGGTGGTTTACCAGGTCTTGCAGAAACTCCAGTTTTGCAGAAAAACCACCTTTGTTTTCACTTCTTTTATATTGACTTCCCCTTTTAATGTAAGCCAGATTAAATCTTCTAAATAATGAACACTTGTAGAGATTAAATAGGATGTTAAATTAAAGGTGCTCTCTGACTTGCAAGAGTGGTTTCCATTAAACTTATCAAATTATAATAAAAGATCTGCTTGTCTATTTAAAAATGCAACGGTACAATACATTAAAACGTTAGACTTTGCATTTTTAACTCTTATTTTAATAAAAAACTACAACTATTTTTAATGCTAATAACTTCTGAGAGTTAAAGCACACTCAACATTTGTCAGTCCACGTTCTACAGGAGCACTAGCAGAACGATCAAACCTGTAAATCAGCTCTCATATTAAGTGAGCCCTCTTTCTAGGCTTGCCTTTATTAGCTTCTGAATATTTCATTTCTCTCTCTATGTGCTCAACTTCTGAAACTTCTTTGTCCAGCCTCACTGAATGAAATGTGCCCCCCATATGTCAATTTAATTGGCTTTTGAAATTGCCTGCGTCATGCCTTGCTGGAAGTGAAAGGTTGGATAAAGGAGAAATCAGTGTAAAGCATGTGCACACAAACTTACACATTAAAAAACCCATGAAAGAAACGTGCAGACGCAGCCTATCCCTACCTCTGTCCTCACTGAGCTACGTCTGTGCAGTTCTACCATAAACCTTGTTAAAGATGACAATATCTACACGCGGTGAGCAGAACTTGTTTTTTAATTCTGTTTGAATCACAGAGCATTTTTGTTTTGTTCACTGTACATATTCATACATGTACATGTGATTTCTTCACCTCAGATTTCTGTACTCTGATAGGTCTGAGGCGACGTAAACAATTGCGTTGAGGCATTGCAACAATCACTCACGCGCATCTAAAGTTGTGGGAGTGTTTCACACAGAAACGCTACAGTGTGGTGCTCTGTCAGCTCTGCACAGTGGAGATGATCACAACAGTACAACTGCTATACACGAGCACTTGGAAGCTCAAACATCCCTTAGCGCTTCGTCAACACAGCAGCAGGACAGCGCCTGTTTACCTGTTGTTCTAATCTTAGCAGATTATTTTAAGCCCACATAACTGGTTCTCGAATGGCTCTCTGCCAAAATATATAGTTCACTCACTGTCCTATTTCTTGTGTGTGAGGTGTATAGGCTATGTGTCATTTGTGCTACTAAAAGTCCAGTCTTTTAGACTTTTTAACCATTTGTAGATCACATGCATTTAAAGTACCCTTTAATATAATAAGTCTAGAATGGCCATGCGTTTTCCTTGTGTTTTCCCCCCATATATATATATATATATATATATATATATATATATATATATATATATATATATATATATATATATATACACACACAAAATATACACAAAATCATCCATTGATTACAAATCCAGAACAAAATAATACAAATTTTAATTAACACACTCACATTAGTGTAATCTAAAAAAATAATTGTTAGATTAACCGATTAAGAAATGATCGTTAGGTGCAGCCCTACTCTGAAATTTTTCCCCGCTGATACAAAGTTTTCACAGAACAAATGGAAACTTCCTCAAGACTAGCTTTTGCAATTTAGCTGTCTTAGGATGTATGAGTAGATGCAGAGTCCATATCCAAATATTTAGCTAAGGTTTAAGCTGAGACAGCAACTAGAAAGTAAGAAATGAATTTGCACACCGTCACGCCCCTGAAATGCTCTTATTATCTGATTCGCAGCATGCTAATCCATTATCTCTCTCGCAAATGGAATAAACTCACTGATTACCACTATAAAACCTTCTTCCTACTGAATGAGCTGCTGATCTTAATAAAAACAAAACACACAATTACACTTACTTACATCCCTTTTTCTAAAAGTATAATCCACATTAATATGTATTAGCCAAAGTTATGTGTTCTGTAACTGTTCAAAAGTCTGTGAGCACATTGAAAACCTGAAAAACGGAAAAAAAACATTTAAACCTGTAAATGAAACGACAGGATATTTCAGAATTTTGAAAAAGTTAAGATTTATACCATTTTGCACTATTTCTCTGTGACTACTGAAATATCTGCAGATTTTCAGCCTTTGTACAAAAAAGTCTGATTACTAGTCTGAGTCTTATTCATTCTTCTGAAGCTCTTGTTCAGACGACTCTCAGGAGCTTTTTTTATCAACTCATCAGAAGCTTCTGCTTTTGGATGACCTTGAGCGCATGTCGCCATTAAAGCAAAAGCAGGACCTAATACCAAGAAATTCAGAAATTCATTATATTGCACATTCTGAAATTGTATTTTTGTAGAAAACTGTCATAATATAAAAACCACACATATTCCTTGATTTGCTAATGATCGCCTGCTATGCCTGAGTGAAAGACTCTTATTATTGAGGATAGATAACAGCACTGCTTCTTAGCAGTAGGGGGCTTAAACACAACACTAAATGAACCACTGTCTGCCACCAATCTTCATGATGAACTGTTAACTGTTAATCAGAATCTGTATCACAAAATCTATACAGCATCACAAAATACAATGATCTTATGTATAAATATAATCATCGGCTTCAATCCCTTCCTTTCCTATCAGTATATGTGAGCATTGGTCTAATGTTCTGAAATATATTAGAGCTTCTAGCATCTCATGTATTACAAATATGTACTTCACTGCAATGTAACACAACTTCTATTTGTTTATATGCCATATTGCAATGTTTCATAGTGCATATACACTGTTGTGCAGTATAATGCAATGTCTGTGTACACCAGCCAATATGGAACACTGCAATACAGTGTATTGTCTAAGAGCATATATACTGCAGTCTATATACACTACACTGTAATACAACACAATGCGTAGTAGTCTGCATACTGCTGTCTAGGTACCACACTGCAATATATAATAGTCCATGTACAGCAGTCTATATACTATCCTGTACTACAACACAATGTCTAGTAGTATACATACTGCTCTTTATATATTACAGGGCAACAACTAATGGTCTAAGTACAGCAGTCTATATACTACACTGCAATACAATATAAATACAATTAATATTCTGGGCCAAAAATTGGCATCTTTAAATTAATACCATATCGCCATACAAACATATTGTGATAAAATGCTAATAATACAATAACATATTGTAATAATAAACTATTATATAATAAAATTTACTGAAGGACTTTCAGAATCGATTGCTGTTAGGACAGTTTTGGCTACTAGACAAAAGTGAGATTTAAATGAGATCATTTCAGTTAGTGTGTTAAATTGCATTATATGTACACTTGATACGTAGTGAATTTTATCTCCATGGTTACAGATTTATTTCTAGTTGCCTCAGTCCAACTGTCCAAGTCCTATTGCTTATTTACTGCAGCATCTATATATATATATATATATATATATATATATATATATATATATATATATATATATATATATATATATATAAATATATATATATATATATATATATATATATATATATATATTACACACTGCAGTGCAAGGTCTTACCGTCCTACACTATAAGGCCCCATAATGACCTACATTTTACCATCTAACAATGTACTACAACCGAACAATACATTTACACTGCATTTCAAAGTCTATATACTATACAGTAACACCACAACCAAATTATAATGACATTTATTGTGATGGTTCATGTTTTCCACCCTTTTCTTATTACCTTGTGCGATGGCTATTGACTCGAAGCGGTGTAGTTCGCGCAGCAGGCATGAACGCTCGGAGGGGTGCAGGCCATAGATGAAGTCGCGTGCCCCTTGTGGTGAGCTTAGCGGCTCCACGGGCTCTTTGCGAGCATGTGTGCCCAGACTGGCGCTGTGGCCAGGGGACATGCATGGCGGCAGTCGGAGTGCCCGGAGCAGCGTGGGCTGCAGGGCTCTTCGCAAACACGGCAACATGAAAGAGAGAGGGAGAGGAACGAGCATAGAGGGAAGCCTGAAGAGGGGAAAAAGAGAAAAGCAGTTAAAAGCAACTACTGTCAACATTGTTACTGGTAGTAAAATACCCTAGACTGTTTCCTTTAGTTAGAATCTTGCCGTACCCTCACTCTGAACTGCTCAGACAACTTCTCATGTCTAACATCTTCATACCAGTATATCAGTAGCCCACAGGATCTTTATATATTTAATGGTTTATCCAACAAATCTCTTCTCTGTATAAAGTCTAAATACTAGGGCTGTGTGTTGACAAGATATACAATACATATCGTGATACAGCGGTCACGTTTCAATATATCATGATATATTGCGATACTGCAAGCAAAGTAATATACTGTGATTTTTTAAAATCCTACTATTAAAACACACCACTATATGAACAGGTTTGCCAATGTTTACAATAGCATTGCATCCTTGTGCTGCTTGTTGATGTTGGAGTGGAGCTGAAAATAGATTACATCACTGCCATCTAGTGGTCAGAGGTTTAAACACAACACACAATGATTCGCTGTCTGCCAGGAATCGATACTGTGTTTTTGAGAATTGATACAGTCTCACTAAACATAATATATATGCACTACACTGCAAGAGAGGAAATTCTCACACCAGCAGGATGTTTACAGATAGAAATAAACATCAGCCTATCGGACTAATTTTATTTTTTCCTGTTCAGTAATACTCTAGTTCAACGTTGGTACAGGCACACATTAGTAGGTGTAATTATTATTAAATATGGGGCTTAAACACAACATGAGTTATAAGAACTGTATACTCAAACAATTATATTCTTATATAAAGGAATTTCTATCGCTGCGTTGTTTTTTTTTCAAATAGTGTTTTAGAACATTTATCAATCTCTGCATAGTATGCAGAGAATCTATAGGCATGTCCAGGTATGGGTATGTATCCCACTTATTAACGATTCTCAATGTTTTTGATGCTCCTTTTTATCATTATCAGATTTAAGGAAAATATTTAATAAAAATTCTTGTTCGATATAGAACTTCAGCTGCTCAACTGTTCAGGATCTCCTTTATTGTCTTGTTTACTGTATTTTTGCTCATAATTCGTCACATGATGTCAGTAGGTGATGGGTCTGGACTGCAGGAAGGTCAGTTCAGCACTCAAACTCATTTTTGCTACAATGCCATGCTGTTGTATTACATGTAGAATGTGGTTTGACGTTGTCTTGCTGAAATAAACAAGACCCTTCCTGATAAAGACATGGTCTGGATGCAGCACATGTAGCTCCAAAACTTGTACATATCACTGAGCATTACTGGTACCAAGGGCACAAATGGGTTTGACCCTATCCGCTAAAATATTACCTATAAGCTGATTCCACTGTAGGTAAGGTAGTAAACCACTGTATGTAGTGATGTAGGACAACATTTGTGGAATTACGGTAAATTGCAAATAAATAAACAAAATACAACATTATCTGAACTTCTGTTTATTATTAGATAAATCCAATTAAAGATCACTTTACAAACTAAACAAGATACTCCACATTACATGGTACTGCTGTCAGAAAACTTATTATGGTTTCATGACTAGATAAGACTAACATTAATGTTAGACAGTAAGGCTGTGTCTCAAACAGCACACTCTGCAACTTTACTGTACAACTGAAAACACTTCTAATGATGGCGTTGTTTTATTTATTTATTTATTTGTTCATTTATTTATTTTATTTATTATATTGTTTTCACATTTAGTGTAGTAGCAGTCTGCAGTTTGAGACGTAGCCAGAGAGTAATGTGACTTTAAAATTTAGCTAACCCAAACCATCCTAGTCTGTTACCATAACAACACATTGCAGTATATATGATCATCTTTGCTGTTCATTGCTCTCATCACTGACCTCGCATTTAAAGCTGGCGCGAGCTACCCGACGCACCAGCGAGGCGAGAGCTCGGCTCAGTGAAGCTGCTGACTGCAGGATATTTCTAAACAGGCATCTCAACATAAGCCTGAACATAAACTGAAAGTAAAAGACCTTTTAAAGTAAAAGTTTTTAAACTATTTCTTCTTTTTCTGTGGTTTAATTTTTGGGTGGGATAAATCTACCTGCTGCTGATATTGGGTGGGTCACATCCCCCCATCCCCCCGGTTCCTACACCAGTGCTTCTCCTCTTTTTAGCCTGGAAGATGTCGGGCCCCCGATTTCCAAAAAGAGTTTCATATTTTCTTATTTCTATTCATTGGACCATCTGTCTGTTTGATATGTACTATTTTCATTTAAATATAGGGTTTCAGTGATTTGCACATCACTGTATTCTACTGTTTTTCTACTGATATTCACATTTGGCACTGCATCCCAATTTCCTTTGTAAATGGGGCTGTACTAAAACACAAAACCTAGGCAAAAGTCTGATTGGGTCAATTTGTAAATCGATTAAAAAACTTACGTAAGAGGACTGAGATATATCTAAGAACTGATTGTTTTTCCTAACCTTAATTACTTCATTACTAGTACAATCAATAGGAGGCACTAAAGTAACAATCAAAGATCGCCTCTAAACCTAGAAGTGAGGCGTACACTGATGCTAATATTGAACACATTATTTTTAGGTGACACTGCCTCCAGTTAAAGCCTTTACAATTTAGAAAACATTGAACTGCACATTCCTTGATAGCTTTTTCAATTTGAGTCCTCAATCGACAACAGTGTTTCAGACCCACCCAGCAGAGACAGAACTGCCACACCAATCACATGTGAATGATAGGGTAACAGATGACACCAGGTTATCACTACTAGCTATTTATATATATAGACTTATACCATCTACTACTAAATAAAAGACTCAGTGCTTTAGAGGGCATTGCCATAGATTTTTAACTAAATTCACTGTTCGTCTGTAGTGGTGAATGCTGGATGCCTCTGAAAGCTTCTTCGCAGAAAGTTCTTACATGAATGGGCGTCTGAGATAGTAAATAAGACAGCTATATTTATTTGTCTACAATGAACCATTTTCCATCAATCATTCTGAATAGCTGGTTTGACTACTGTGTGTGAACATATGCATATATATATATATATATATATATATATATATATATATATATATATATATATATATATATATATATATATATATATAAGCTAATTGTTAGCAGATTGTTTAACATACTTTATCTTAGCAATAAGTGTATTTTCAACAATAAGAGCACCAGATATCATTAGAACATTCTAATGACATTGTGTACTTATTCTGAAAAAAGTACACAATAATGTCTTGTAATCCATTTGGAAGAACAAAGTTTAGTTCTGGTTTAGTTCTGTAAAACCGCTACTTACTGTATTAACGCAATTGTAATATTTTAAAAAAAAGTTTTTGCTGAGCAATTAAAATACTTACATACATATACACACACGGAATAGTCTGACTAAAGACAATAAAATGCTGCTATGAATCTGCTGAATGTGCCACACCTGCACAAACTTACAGCAGCATCTGATAAATAAGGACACTGCAGCTCCTGTCCACTGAGCCGGCTAACGGTTTCAGAGTTCCCGTTAGCCTCCCGGGAGCGAGGGGTTTGTATAACGGCACTACTGAATAACCTCTTTTCTAAAGTGCTCCTGGTTTTATGGAAAATGTGATGCACTTTGCTCTAAAATGGAGCTCCTGTCCCCTTATGGTCCCACCAGAGAGCGGACTTGTGTTAGTGGAGGACGCGGCTTTGTGTTTATCCAGGGAGACAGAAGCGGGACACACCGCAGTTTACACACCTTCGCTGGCAGAAATGGAGCATGACACTAAATATTTCACACTAACAACGAGAAAAACACACGCTGTCGCTGACTGACCACACGCATACGAGCCGTTACGCTGCGTGAAACGAGCAGAAAACGCATAACTACAAGTCCAGCAGTATGAAGTGTGGAGTGACTGTGTGTGTGTTTGAATGTAACGTTACCTCCGACCAAAGGCTCTGCCGTGTCCCGCTATCGCCGCTAGCCGCTCAGCATGGAGTCAAGAACGCTGAAAACGCTGTCCATTGACCGAGACTATCAAAGAACAACCGCTAAACCCGCCGGCACCGACTCAAAATCGCTCAAAAGTGACATAAACTGTAACATTTCCTTCCCATGTCCTTGTCTCTCCTCCTCCAGCCGAGCTGCTCCCTCACTCACCCAGAGATGTTGTGGCTAACGTTAGCTCGGCTCAGTCTTTACGTCGCTATGACGACATTCAGCAGACGGGTTTTTTTTTCTTTACAGTAAAACTACAGTAGCTTACGTCTTCAGTTCTGGGCGTGACTCGATGGACGCGTTTCAAACCGCACACATGCAGACTACGTAGGGCACTTCATGGCTGTATTCCAAAAGTCAGATATGACGCCTATGTAGGGCGCCTACAGGGTGGGCCATTGTTTGCGTGCCTTAAAAAATAACAAATCCCACCCCGAGTAAGTTACTGCTGCTAGAACCAGGGGCGCGTCTCAAACAAGGGACAGCTGTCTGCCCCTTGCTGACTGTTAGGGAAGGGTCTTAGTAGGCAACATCTGCATCCAGGAGCACTATGTCCGAGGAAGACTTCTCCTTAGTAATCTAGGTCACACAATGGAGCAGTCTGAGGAAGCTGCATCGTGGTGTCACCGGCGATGTGTCTCTTAAACACTCAACCTTCAACCTAAATGTTAACTGGGATTAAAAACAACATGCTAAAAAGCTAAATGTGTGCAATCAGGCAATTCCTGAAACCGACATTCTGCACTTAAGTGTGTAGGGAATATAACAGCACTGCCTAGGTACTCTGTGGAATGGAACGCAGCCAGTGTTCCGTCTGTGTTCCCAAAATAGAAATTTAATTTAAAGAAGAACCTTTTTAAAAACTCTACATAATAAACAGGCTAAAAACAAAGTCGCTCAGAGTGTAGACAGTATGTGAAATACTCCCTAATATTTCAGGGCAACACATTGTTTATCAGTTCTTCTGAAAATGCTCGTTTCTAGTTTGGTAATGAGCTGTTTCACACATTAGCTGAGGTGCCTCCTGATTGTGTCTTTTTTGTGGGTTGTGGGTAAAGTAGCTAATACAGGATAACGCCTTGAGTTCATTTTAAGGGCCCCTCAAAATATTGATTTTGTGACTTTCAGGGGCTCAAACAGGTTAATCAGTGCTTCTTGGACCCCTCCACCCAGGACCCCTTGTTTTTCACCCCCTGGATGTAGACATTGTACCTGGTTCCTATCACCACCACTGTATAGAAACTCTGGAATACTGAAGTACATGTTAAGCTATGAATTATTCAGAAATTCTTAAAAAATTAGTGGAATTCCCATTTGAGGTGGATTAGGCAGCTACACATCATAGCGAGAATCGGTAGTTATAAGTACTTCCATCTAGTGGCCATCTGAACTAATGTGGAATCATATGCAGCCTAGCTGGATTCCATTCATGAAAGAGGCATCTGAGTAAGCAAAGTGGACATTCAGTCACTGCGCTGCTAATTTCTTACTGAATCCTCTCAGAAAACATAGCCAGACGAGTCAGCTGTACATCACTGCACTGCTTAGAAGTGGTTTTGTGGGAGAGTTTGTAATAATATGTAAAACTTTTCTTAGTAACTAAACAGTAGATGGTTTGATTTTTATTTGCTAACCACGTAACGCAGCAGGATTATTGCAATGTAATGGAATTGTCCTCACACAGCCCCCTGTATGGAGCAGGGGGGCTACCTCTAGCCTGGCCTTGTCTGCTTGGCTCTGCTCCCAGTGGAGATGTTAATTAAAAGAGCAGCGCAGTAAGTGATGTGTTGTACACAGATCTAGAGGGGTTGTAGTTAGATACATGAGGAGACGCCGTTATAATTATTTATTAGATGACTTAATGAATTAAAAACAATCAATGAAAAGATAATCTGTAAATGGATGAGAATCTAAAGATCTGAAGATCTAAAGCGAAAAGAATTTACATCCTAATTCTAACTTGTAACCAGGTCACAAGTTTTTTATTAATAAAAAAAAAAAAAAAAAAAAAAAAAAATATATATATATATATATATATATATATATATATATATATATATATATATATATATATATATATATAGAGAGAGAGAGAGAGAGAGAGAGAGAGCTCATCCTTTAATTTGAAAATAATGCTTATTATTTAATAAGAGATAAATGGTGACATCATTAAAGCGTATTTCTAATGGAAGTACTGAAAATAACTGTGGCTGTGAAGCTGTGAAGGGATGTAAACAGGGTGACAGGTATGAAGTAACTGGAGAAGAAAAGCATAGATATCTTGTGTTTTCTGGAATAAAACAGTTGTTGCTGCTGGTTTTAACCGAGATTAACACTTGACACTTTGCAATAACGTCAGCTTTAATAAAAGAAGTTCACCCTTTACTGCCAAACCCTGCTTCTCTGAGTTTTCAGAGTGTCAGACAAACTATTTAATCAAACTGTGTACAAAATGATTGCAATTTCCCTTCAGTTCACATAATTAGTGTGCTGGATCCTTCAGCTAAAAACAGTTCACTGATGTTTGTTTTCAACTATTTGACATAGGAGTTAGGGAGTAGGACACAGACATCATCACCACTGTATGTAACAGTTACTAAGATACAAAAATCAAATCTTGTTTTCTTCTTGTATGATGTAGAGCTCTGCTCTACACTCCACTGCACTTGCGAGAAGCAGGAGGAATGAATAATGTAGCTAATGATTCTATCCTGTTTGTACTTACAGCACTTTGAGCTGACAGCGAGGGACTTCAACACATCCAACGTGCTCCTCTAATCAAAGATCATGTGTTTCTAATTTTAGAGTCTGGCCATTCATTAGAACCATATATCCTATACTGGAAGGTTTAAGCCTCATATTTACTAAAGATACACCTACAAATATTATTTTAAGATTATCCAGCAGGAATCATAACACCATGTGAATTCCACTGATATCTCAGAATATCTGTTTATAATTAAACAGTTGGGTTGACATGAAAACTCATTTACAGTGACTGATGTGAAATCGTTCAGAAACTTAACTGACTTACAGTGGTTTTGATAGGAGTCAGAAGACTCCAACACACACACATTTCGGCTTTTTCCCTTCTACAGGGATCCCCACACAAGTCAACCCCAAGCCAGAGTCAATTAAGGGTAGGTTTGTTTTACATCGGATACCCTTCCTGACATACCCCTCACCACGTACCCAGACTTAAGATAATGCACACTCGCACAATTTAGAGTGACTGGCCAGCCTATCATGCATGTGTTTGGACCATGGGAGGAAACCCACTCAAGCCCGAGGAGAACATGGACACTCCACACAGAACAGCCCGGACTGGGATTCAAACCTGGATCGTATTACTGTAAGGCAACATTTGCTGACCACTACACCACCATGCAGCCTTTAGGTCTCTAACACAATTATAGTTGTTTATTTTTTGTTTACTGTCTGAACTGACCAGTGAGCCTACATGTGTCCTATGAGATGTTATGTTCTGAAGGACAGAGCAGTAGTGTTTTTTTGCCTTATAAATCTCTCTGTATTTAATGTACTTTAAACCTGTTTCAGTTCAAAAGCTTCTCAAATTTCTCAGAAATCAGCATATAGTCGCTGTCCAAAGAAAAACATGTATCTCCATTTAACATTTTTTTTTACGTTTACATTCCGTGACGAATAGACCAATAGGAATGCTCCAAAACAGCTTAAAAATAATTCTGGTTCCTTTGACTTCCATTAAAAGTAAAGTTTTTGGCCTCTCCTGAAAAGTTGCCATTTTGGAAATACTTGTTTTTCATTGGACAGCGACGATATTCATAATCATTTCATATAATAATTTTCTGTACTGTGCTCTTCAGACATGTGGTTCCCATAATTACCACTGTGAATAATTCTGAGCATGTTTTTTCTAGAACAGAGCATTACACACCAAACAACTCCTAATGTTTACAGCTTAGCCATTTAATTCTGTAGAAATCTTAAAAATTGGTGGAATTCCCCTTTAAGATCTTCTGTGTATAGACTGAGACTAACATTTTCTTAAGGACTCCTGAAAGGTTTGCAGGTTAGACAGGGCAGAGAAACAGGCCCAGAATAGATTTAATAGTCGTATGTTACTTACAGTACTTGCAATGTGTTGTTTATGATGTAGAGTCTTAAAAGAATATTTTGAGAGTAGGTCGGCTTATGACTTCATAAAAAAATATTGGCTTCATAAAGCCTATTTCTATGACTTTCTTATTAAGATTCTACAATAAATCTTTGCACCCAATAGCTTTTGTACCTCAGGCCCCCTGAAGCTTAACGGTTCCACATTTCTTTAAATCTAATCTGCCACAGGGAACTCAACCCTGCCTCTGGCAAACTGCCAGCCCTCAGGCTCGGTCCAAGCCTAATCTAATTTACCCCAGTCTGAAATCTTCATGTCTCTGTAATAAAGTAAGGTGTGATAAAGTAAGGCTGAAAATAAACTCCTGGCACACTTAACCCAGCAGCTTCTCGTGACTGTGCCCAGTAACAGCAAAGGCTGAAAGCAGTTATCAGTAATGCAATAAACGAGCTTACACTAAAGGGCAGCAGTGAGGCTCGGGAGGTGCTACTGAACTTCTAAATGCAGCTTCTCAAGATGAACTCCTGAAGAGCACCTAGCAGTACTGAACAATCAGCCTCTTGAAAAACTGCCTCCTGGCAGAGTAACTCTAATGAAACACGTCTTATTAGTTTAAATCCGACTCATCAGGTGGGGTAAATAAAGGCTGGAGCTTCCAGCAGATCTCCAGGAACTGAGTAGAGATACACTGTCTTCTGCTCAAGTGTGCTGGAGTGTGTTGATGCTGCAGACACCAAGAAGCCTGTAGGATTACTACTTTGTCCAGGCTTATTGTAGTCCCCTCCTACACTTCACTTCCACCAACACGTTTTATTCTTTACACAGTTTTTAGTTTTTATTGCAGTTTTATTTTCCTGCATCTAATCGACAGGTCTTACTAAACTAAAGGAGATCTAGTGTTTTTACTAAACTCAGTTCTGAAACTGGCTTGTCTGTACTGATGTGGTGCACCTGCAGTCCTGCAGATCTCATATGTACATTCTTAAAGCCTACATGTTCAGTAAAGCGTTGGGTAATTAGCTTGTTCGTTAGATAGGAGGTGCAGATCTGGGGGTTCATTGGGAGTATTATGGTAACCTGAGAATGTTGGTGTTGTCGTCCCGCTGCTCTCACACGCTCAACCAGGTTTGCTGACTGTGGAGCAAAGAGGTGCTGACGTCTCCGGGAGCTCTCATGTCTTTACCTTTTGGCTCTCCTATTAGCTATGCTGTAATAGCCAGGCCTGCTGGCGTCACTGCTGCACCTCACTAAACACATTATATACTGTTCTCTGTTACTCAGAGCAGAACTAACTATCTGTGTGTTTTTCTCGTTGAGCTTAACAACTACTTGTCCCATGTTCTGTGATGCTGAACGGCTGCCCATCCTGCCATCTGATGCTGCTGCGTCATCTCCCGTGACCAGGTGGCCCTGTTTGTCTGCATTCTGGACCAGTTTTCCCATCATGGAGCTTCATGGTGCTGTCCAGTGCCTCGTGAAAAAACCCACCTGCATGACCCTCTGACACCTTTAAAGATTCCATCAGTTTACTTAATCTGTAACTTTTTCTTGTCCTGCTCTCACAAACTTACCAGTCCTTTCGTCTCCTCCTTTCTGCCTCTGTATTCATTTATGTACAAGGTAGTCAATCTTATTCTTATTGTATTTGTACTTGTTTTGTTATCCGTTGTTGACCAGAGGAGGATGGGTTCCTCTCTTTGAGTCTGGTTCCTCTCGAGGTTTCTTCCTCTTGATCTGTATTACTTTGTTCTCACCACTGTCGCCTCTGGCTTGCTCACTGGGGGTTAGACCCAGACTTTTTTTGTAAAGCTGCTTTGTGAAAAGCATCTGTTGAAAGGGGCACTATATAGATTAATTAACCTTAACCTGTAAGGTATGGGTGGACAAATAAAATATTATTAATACTATGTATTACAAACAATGTTTTGGAACAGGAAGAATAATGTAGGTTTTTATTAACTGTTTTGCACTAAATCCAATGAAACAGGTCTAAATATGCTCTCTTTAAAAGGTTTCTTTAAAAGTGTTCCTTAAAAGTGCTGACAATATCAATAGAAAGGTATATTGTGACTATTAGTTAAATCATTACATTATCGCCTTGTTGCCCAGCCCTACTCTGAGGATGCTGGTTATGTTTACGTAACTGATTGGCACACCTATCTACCATATAATTCTAATCATATGGTAGATATGTGTGCCAATCAGTTACGTTAACATTTGGGTTAATTAGCAGTGATTACATGGTGCGTTACTGGAAACAGGCCTGAATCTGAACATTTCTGCCGTATGGTGTCCCATTTTGCAACACAAATAAATATCAGAATACGTGGAATTTTGGGATGCGGTTGTAAATACATTTTGTTTTGGTTCATTTTACATTTTTCTTCAAAATGTTTTGAAGCAGCAAAACAGGCAAACAGTGACATTGGCTCGGCTATTTTTCACTTTAGAAAAAAAGAACAAAGAGATTCATGCCCTCATTCAAGTGTTTTCACATAAATGCATGTAGCCCAATTTGACCACTCATGGAGATGACCTTATATGACAAAGCAGAGGAGAAGCTAATCTAAGTCCTAGTTGGTGTGACACAAGCTAATTCATCATATTGGTAAAAAAACATTTATGGCTAAATATATTGCATGAATAAACTGTGCTTGATGTGCTATGGCCTCTGGCGAGGTTGCACTGAAGCAAAAATAATAGTGAATAGATTTGTTTACAGCTGTTTGACCAGCACAGCAGACAATATACTCAGATGTGAGCTGAACTGCATTCATTTAATAATTCTAACCTTTTTGAATTTTGCTTGTAATATATCACTGGTGTTGGAAGTTGACTTGAAAACACCTATTGCCCTCCACATTGAGGTGGATTGTAGAGCTTCATGCACTTTTTGGATCAAGGCCAAAGATTCACAATCATGGGGTTTGTTTACCTCCATCCTATTTTGTTTTCCTGAACACTCAAATACATTTATGAATAAACCAAACACCATTTAGGCACGTTTCAGCTTTTGGTAAAATGACAAGGAACAAGTTCCAAATGCTGAGCACTGAAAAGGCACCTCTAGAAACAGAAAGTAGAACCATCAGACCTTTGAGCCGGTTAATCATTTCTGTGCACAGAGCTGGTGAATGTGATTTCTCTTTAATGTGTGCTGAAGCAATCATTATAATGGAAAACAATACAGAGGCTGGAGCAATAGCACAGGAAAGGAGGCCAAATCTCAGAATAAACTACTTAACCTATATTTCAACCAAAGTTCTGGATGATCCATGCCATCCTTTGCAATATGAACAAGAGGGGGGTGGGGGGCTACAAATTTGGCAGCTTAGGAAGGACATAGCAATATAACTGTCTATACACAGATAATATCAAACAGCTCTTTACTTACATACAGGTTTATAGCATCATACGCATGTAAGCATCCGCTAAGTTGCAAAGAATTGAGTTCACAATATTGCATGCCTGGTTCCTGATGACATTTTATGAATTGGTCCATGGAGAAGGGAAGTGGACCCTGTAACGCTGGGAAAAAGTATTTTCAGACTGACAGATCCAGTTAGAAGGTTTTAAATGGACTATTCAGGAAGCAACAATTTCTATTTTTAATAACAGCCAGACATGTGCAAATCTTTTAGGTATTTTTATGTATTTGTTCTCATTAAACAACCTCTAGATGGTCGTTATTCATTTTGTTAATTTTGACCTGCCCTTAAAAAATGACCTGCAGTTGAAAATCATTGGGCAGCTTTCAGCTCTAAAATCGATCATCATAACTTTAAATGGGAATTAACAAGTTTACTGCTGTTAAACAGCCAGCAGCTGCAGTGTGTGAACGACAGAACCTACAACCACACTTTTCGTTATCTTACATGTTTTGTTACAACAATTTTAGCAGCAGACTAACCAACTGAATAAAGTAGCAGTTACTCTTTTTCTAGTTTTCTTCTAGTGGCTCCATATACAGTACTGTGCAAAAGCAATATGCAAATTTAAAACCATGTATGTGGATAATAACTGCATTTCACTATGCAGGTACACTTACAACCATCATCAATGGTTACAAAAAAAAGTAACACAAATTTGTTATTTGTTGTACTTTTGTTTGTTAGGTTTGGTTTGGTTCCAATTTCCAGTTTTCCAATTTGGTCACCAATTCTTTCACCAAGTCCATCACCTGCACACCTGATTTGATTTAATGAAGTGTGAGGTATTAGAATTGAACAAGAAACAATAATGAGCTTCCCCATTAGAAGGTTTGGAAATGGATAAAATGACATATGTACGATTCCTACTCGTAAACAAGTTCTGAAGCCCAAAGCACACCAAGAGGGAGAAACTCACCTCTTTTCTCAGCTGCCTGAAACACCTCACTTTAAATTCCAGCCCTTTTCCCTGTTACAAGGTGACACAATCATGTAACACAATCCTTCAAAACAGAAGGTCAGGTTTGCAGTGTGAGTATGTGCAGCATTTTTGGAACATTTTAAATCAATTCAAGCACGCAACTCTATTCTAGTAGACCCCAAAAATAAAATTATGATCACTGAGGATAATAATTAAATCCACTTGTTGAATGTATTTATTGTAATAATAGTGAGCAAGAATAGTGAATTCAGAGCACAAAACACTTTCTGGACAGATAAATGGCTTTTAGAGCAGAATGTATATATAGGTGACTTTTGCACAGTACTGTTTGGCTAATACAAGCTTCGCACAGGCTGTTAGAGAAAGGCTGCAGAACAGAAAACAGCACCAGTTTTTAAATAATTAGAAAAAAAGATGCATTAAGTCACAGAAGACAATATTTCACAACCATCACTTAGCTGCATGTTGGAGAATGTATGAGATGCGCATATAAATAAATCCAAACACTAAAACTAAATACTACATATAACACCCAGCGTCAGGGGTGAACCAAGAGGTACAGACGTTTGAAATGAGAGAGGAGGAGAATGTACCACACACACGTGTCCCTACTGATGTGCTTGTTTCTGTGTAGCACTGAGCTCCAGACGAATCCAGCTTCCACTATACTCTATGATCTCAGTGGTTTAGTGATGCGTTGGCCAGGAGCACTTGAGATGCTAGAGACCAGCGAGCAGAACAGCTCTGCAGCTGTACACAGCTTTCTCACGATCAGTGTCTGCACTGGTTGGGTTACCTTTACCATATGCTACGATACTTTCGGAAGGCTTTGAGCTCGTCCCTACCCCTGAACTGTTTCTGTATTGCACCACCGACGACAACATGGTCTAAGAAAGAGAGAGCAGACAGACAGTGGGTCAAAGTGTGTGTTTGTGTGCTTTTCTAGAGTGCATTAACATAATATACAACATATTTCACAGCATATATGGGGAAGAACTGGATCTATAGTGACAGATTACAACAGAGTGCTGAGCAGATGAATAAATTAGAAGTCTGTGGGTCGCCACCCCGTCATTATTTACACTTCTGTACACACAATAAAAGTACTTTTGCCTTTGCCCCGAGATAGTGCTTAATAGTAATGTATTTTGAAGCAGAGACCTCGTTGAAAGCATTAATAAAAGTTACTGAGAGTAAAAGAAATCTGTAGTTCTTAAACTAGTGTTATGAGTTTAGCTTATTAGGAGATAGACAGTGTCGTAAGATTGAAGCAGCGGAGTTGTCAGTGGCGAATGCGACATGCGTTTGTGAAATATTCTGCACAAAATCATTAAAAACAAACTCTTCCGTTTAAAAGTAAAATACTTGCGATATAATAAAAATAAAGCCGGCTTTGAACACTCTTCTTTCCTTTTTTCTTTAGGCCTCAATGCTCCCTGGCCAAATACTTGCTCTCTTCGTAAACTCATGCATCAATTCATCAGGTCAGATGCCGGATTTGAGTTATAGAGATATACAGTGTGATTGCAGGGGCCCAGCCACATAGTACTGTTATGAAATCTTATGCTAATGAAGCGGGATTTGGAAAGAATACATAGGAAAATTTAAGGAGATTTACAGTATAATTGCAGGGGTCCAGCCACAGATTACTGTTTTGAAATCTTAGGATAATAAAGAGAGCCTGCACTTTGACTGCTGTGCACCAGTCACCCTATGCCTTATATGCCCCCCAAAATAAAATACATAATAAAACAAGTATAATGGAGAAAGCTCTCTCATACCACCTATATTACTGTAGTTTACGTCCACAGTTAAGTCTCAGGGTAATATACAACAAAGCAGAATTTGGCACATTAGAAGAGGAAAGTTTGGAGAGAGAGAGAGAGAGAGAGAGAGAGAAAGAGAGTACAAGGAGGCAAAGGTTACTAAATTCTACGCAGGGTATAAAATCAGGAGAGGTCTTAGTCTCTCTTCTGCATCCTTCTCTATTCAGCACTTTGCACAGTCCAACCAGGAGTCAAAGTCTCTCCACTGGAATAAACACGAGCTTACAGGCCACCGGTGCAGCTGAAACCCTCGATCCTCCTAAGAAGGCTTAATGACGCAATAATAAACCTTAATAAACCTTAACAAAGTCTTAGTAATTAAGACTTATGCGATACGTGGTGCAGAGCGATCATTGGTCATGGTCTTTTTCAGTTTAACTCCGCGCCGGATAGCCAGAAGCATGGTGTCCCCCTGCTGGTCGTCCAGGTCCAGATCCTCTAGTGCTCCCTCTGGTACCTCCATACCTGCAGCCATGACTTGCTGCCCGGGAGGAAGGGGAGGGTTAGTAGAGGCTTGACCACTCCAGGAAGCTACAGGAAGGATGCCCTCTTGCTCCCCATCCTCGCCCAGCGTGGGGGAGCCTGGGCTGGCTAGCTCCTCTACCTCCTCGTTACTGGGAAGCGAAAACCCCCCAGGAAAGTCAGGCACAGTAGGGGTCAGGACTGGAATCATAGGGGTTTTGATGGGGAGGGGGCCGACGCCACCTGATGCTCTGCGGACAGAGGGTTTAGTTGAAGGGGTCCTGCGGATCGTGGCCACTCCGGGGGTGACAATGACCGGTCCAGGTGTGGATGGGAGGCCGGCAGTGGAGGCCGGGCGTTTGGCCTGGAAGAGCTTGCGATAGGACTGGCTGATGTCACTGTTGCGTGGGATGGTGGACGATTTGTCAAAATCCTGCTGATCTGCTTCGTGGTCGCCACTCACGGAAAAGTAGTCATAGTCGGACACTGAAGGCAAGAAGGAGTGAATTAAAAAATGGATTGTTTTCTAAAAAAGTGATTGACTACATATAACAATGAAAATAAAAAGCAACTGATGTATAAACATACTAGTTGAGATCTGTCTTAAGGAACCCACATCTCACATCTCTTACAATGTACAATCATAAACATGCAAGTGAAAAGCTCTAAGCAAAAATAAATATTCATCCTCTACGGAGACTACACTTCTGCATGTTACTGCATAATTACTGTTGGATAAAAACATGTGCTCACTTCTTTTTACTTAGAAAGTTAAAAAAAAACATGTAAACTGACAACTTTGTGTGGCACCAAAATAATTTTCCCATTTTTTTTATACCTTAAAATTAAAGTGATTTGTGTAATTGACCTCTATTTTGACCGGCTACATCGCACCTTATTCAAAAAGCAGTCCAGGCGGAAACACTTCTTATAACCTCTATGAGACTTAGTGGAGCTAACTTGGTATTTTAGAGTTACACATACCCTGAGAAGGGATGGTGTCCTCAGAACAGCAGGGTGTGGTGGTCTGCGTGCTGTAGCCACTGGAGCACTGGAGAGAGTCTCTGCTGGACCGCTGAGTGTCCAACTGCAGTCCACGAGACAGGGCCAGGGCCAACTCCTCACGAGCCTCCATATCCTCCCCCTATGAACACGCGCACCCAGAAAGAGGCCACATGCACGCACAAACATAAAAAATACTGCTTAAACATCTTACAACTGCAAACCAATAAATACAGTCTACACATTCCAAAAAGCCTATTGGTTCTTGCACACAGGACCTGGGAATAGGGGTGGGCATATCCTGGATCATCATCAATTTTTGAAGAACGTGTCTAATGTTTTCTTGATTTTAGTTATTTCGTTGATTTTAGTTAATCACAGATGTGCATCTGTGATTGCGAAACAGTTGACCTTGTGGGTCCTTACAGTCACTTTAAAGTTAGTTAGTGTCCTTGTTACACTGCAGATACTGAACACCACTACAGAGAAAAGCAACAGTGCCAGAACCTGTTTTTTTTTTTTTTTTTTTTTGATGGACTTTATGTGGAACACCCAGGCAGGACAAGCTCATTACGGATGTATAATGTAGTCTGATCTGTTTCTGTATAATGTAAAAGTATAATGAGGTCTGACGAAGACATTTTAAAATGCATCAAAAGAGTGAAAACTGAAAGAGTCGGTAGCCTCAGACAGCCCAAAACAATGGATTTAGAACTCTTGTTTGCTTTGTGTGGACGCTGTACAATCCAGCTGACTCACCTTCGGGGTAGCACTCATGCTCCTGGCTTTCTGGCTGTCCTCGAGCAGAGCAGAGGCCGGGCTCGGCTGGAGAGAGCCGTTTGAATCTATGGCTTCCTTTGGCTCCTTTTTCTTCCTCAGTGTGTTCACCATGGGTTGATCATATGGTCCAGGCTTGGCCCAGTCCTGCAGCCAAAACAACGTTTAAGCATTATACATTCAATGCAACTGCAGGTTAACTAAAACTGGAAATTACTGCATTATCATTACTGGTCACTAGATGGCACTTTTAATCTGTGCATATATTTGGGTGCAGATTTCACTAAGTATGTGGTTGTGGGAGGCTAACTATTAACTGTTGCAAGCACTGCTTTGAATCATTTACCCAGAGCATGAATGCTTGTTTGAATCTTGCCTTTTTTTCATATCAAGGTCCCATGTGGCTGTTCTTTGGTAGAAAAAAAACTGACATCCCATACTGTTGGATTTACATAGCTAGACAAGACTGCATCGCTTAGAAGCTATAGCTAGTTTCATGTATCTGCCTCACAACAAAGCCAAGGGGTCCAGAAAAAAAAGCCAAGAAAAAAGGGATTTTAATTATTAGATCAAAAACATGCATAATTACACTGTAAATGCTCCACTAAGGCTGGACAAACTTTTTAAGTTAAGAATATATTTTCAATAGATCATTTTTTCAACCATAATTAAGCATTTGTGTGTAATAAATAAAATTTAATTTGACTACACTGACTGTCATTATTCCACTAAAGATGTGTCAGTGCTGCCATCTAGCGGAGACTTGCATACTGATCCACACGGCAATCGTCCCTTTGAGGAACAAAAAATGGCCAGAAGACATGTGGACACGATGAATGGGGTAAAAAAAACTGAAGGGATGAACAAACCTTCCAACTGGGGACCTTGGAGGACGGGGGGAGCATGCCGGGACCCAGTGTGCAGTAATGGGGGTAATCGGGCAGGAGGCCAGAGCCTGGCCTCGACCATGACCTCAGAGTGGATGAGGAGGAGGAGGAGGATGAGGAGACAGAAGAGGAAGGAGGGGGAAGGAAGGGGAAGACCCCTCCGGAAACCCCACCAGACAGGTACGTGGTCTCTCCAAGCCCATAGAGATCATAGCCATTGGACAACTGAGGACATGCGACGGGGTGGATGGGATAGAACCAGATACAAATCCAAAACAGGAAAGAAAAAAAAACAAAACACAAATGAATGAACAGACAAACACATACGATGACAAAAAGCAAATAATATGACAATAAAGGGCAAAATAAAGAGCGGGTCATCATATTGCAGGTCATAACAGACGAGGTGCAGGAGACAAACTCTTGACAACTAAAACAAAAGTGGAGAGCATGTGTCCATCAGCACAGATTCCACAATGGGGTGCAACAGGGAAATACTGAAGCAAGGGGCGCAAATGTTTGGGGGACCAATGGTAAGTGGTTTCAGTGATGACAGAGTCAAAAGGAAGAGGCTCCAGTGAGTAGAGGGCCAATGTGGAGTTCACCTTTTCTGTGGAGGCGGAGGCCCCGGCTGAGCCGAGGGAAGTAGGAGAGCTGCACTCGCTGACCGACTGACACGTCTCGGAGGCATCTGACGAGCCAGAGCTGGAGGTGGTCTGCAGCATGCACAATGGATAGATCGAAAGGAGGGAATACACACACAGCGTGTAAAGGGATCAGCATAGCCAGCATGAAAGCAGAGAGAGAGAGGTTGAGAGAAAAAGAGAGAGAGAAAGTTGAGGGAGAGAGAGAGGTTGAGAGAGAGGGAAAAAGATAAAGTAGAGAGAGAAAGAGAGAGAGAGAGAGAGAGAGAGCACAGAAAAAGCCACAGGTTAGGCACTACGCAAAAGCAGCAGAAACGTCAGGCGGAGTTAGTGAGAGTGGCTGAAATCAGAGTAAACAGCTGCATTAGAGTGGGAGCAAGCCACAGGCCTCTGCTAATTCACATCTGTCAGGTTCTTGGAAGAGAGCGAGGCCGTGTGTGTCGGGAGGGGGCGGATATGCAGGCATTTAGGAGCACGTGTGAGCTGGAGAATGAACCGCCGGAGTGTTTTCCCTTCGCCTGTGGGGAGCGTGGTGGTGGCGGCTGGAAGGAGCTCCGAGCCTCATGCTGTGACCTGATTTAGGGGCTGGATGATACTCGACCCTGAATGATGGCATTGCTGGCAAAAGTCCTTAACCCGCAGCCCTAGACTTTGGAGAAACCAGGAGCTGTCTGTGCCAAAGCAGAGCTTCCACTGTGGTCAGTCCTCCAACCACTTTTAGTGAAGATGACCTCAGCATCTTCCGCTGTTCCCAGACCGGCATTTCCCCAGGGGGCTCAGCTAGGCCACTTTAAGGAGGCAGTAGAACGCCTTCAGGTCTCACAGCGATCATGAACCGGAGAGGTGCAGACCGCTGGCAGACACCGTCAAACATTTTGCGGGTGTCTGGAAGAATTGCAGGGCTTTTTTAATATGGGGGGAAAGTAAGCTCTGCATAATTCGAGTTTAGGGTCAAAGTTGGTTAAGTCATATTCTTCTTGGATCACACTTTTTCAAAAACTTTCAAAAAAAGCATAATTCAACCAAATGTTTACAGTGACTGACAACGAATAGGAGCTGGTTTGCAAATAGCATGGTCGACAGCTTCAAGTAGCCAGGTTAGCATCTAGTTTAACTATTCCTTTAAGGTTCTTCACCACTTGAAAGCTGGACACGGATCATTAGCAGAGGGTAACCTCTGCCAACAACCTCTGCACAATAAGACTGAGGGCTGGCAGTGCCTCATGGGAAAGTGGAAAGTGTAGCATGGGAGAGGAAATAGAGGAGCACAGTTGGATACCCTTCAGCTAGATGCTAACTGACTCCTAAATAAATGTAATTAGTTACAGAATGACCACGGACCACAGATTGAACTACAAACTACAAGACACCACCTGCATGGGAGGTTCTGAGATGGAATCCACTGTAAGACTGTAAAGATGAAGGATTGAGCTGGACCTGGGGGCTCTTTACAGACATTCTTATAATCTCTCTATCATAAAGAAAGGAAATATAATCTCCTTAAAGAAACACAGCAGTCCAGTAAACGTCAGTACTTCTGTTTTAAAGCCATGTTACACGCCACATAACCAACGTGACCAACGTTAGCAGCAAAAGGTAGTGTTGTTAGTTTATTTGTATTAAGGTGGGAACTGATCTCTTACCTGTGGGGCAGAGTCGGAGGGCATGGGCGAAGGCGACTTGGACTGGAAGGCATCGTGCGATACGAAGCCCGAGTCATGTGAGGAGACACTGGCGAGGCGGACGGGGGCCTGCTGCGGTAGGGTGGAGCTGCGGTAGCGATAGTGTGGGGAAGGGGAGTGAGAGTGCGAGCCACTGGAGCGCGAGTCACTACTGTTCACACTGTTCAGACTGCTGTTAGAGACAGGAAGGGGGCGGGGCACAGGCAGGAAGTGGGACAGAACAGAGGGATAGGAAGGGAAGGGAGACCGGGAACCATTAACACTCCACACAAACTCAATGCAGCAGGCAAAAATAAAACAGGAAAACCAAAACAGAACCGCAACGTGAGGTGTGGAACAGATAAAACAAACAAAGAATGCAAACGCTCTTCTCCAGGGGAGTTTCAAATGAACCAGTCTAGTCATATAGTCCTGTTTGCATGACTAACAAACCTACATAATTTAGACGAGTGTTCCCAACCACAGTCCTGGAGGCCCACTGTCCAGCACATTTTTGTGTTTTAATGCTATTACACAACCACAGCTCAGTAAGGGGCAGCTAGGTTACATGTGATGGGACCAGGGCAAACAATACAGAGCTGTGGGCCTACGGGACTGGGGCTGTGAAACACAGAACTAGACTTATGATTCAAAAGAAAGTCTTGGGCCAATCACTGATATAATATCATTAAATAATTAACCAATAAGGATTATGAAACTGTTAAGCAGAAATTTGTCACTTTATTTCTTCCATGTCTTATTAGGGTTCGGCACTTATATCCATCACTGGAAACTCCAGTATTGGTTTAACCTTAATTAGCAGTGAGTTGCACTGTCATTCCTAATTATAATGTAACATTTAATCATTGTGAGGCTTTTCCAACACGACGGCCAAATTTGTACAAATTTAACTAAAAGCTTCACGTCAAATCTGGTGCATATTTATTTCGAAACTAAGAATCACAACAGATTAAAGTAGCGCAGGCGGTATGTCTGAAAAATAAAGATACTGGTTAACAGTCCATTCTGCTAAAAGAAAAAAAGGGTTCATTAAGGAGAATGGGGAGTTCTGCTGACTCTAGTAGTGCCCCCAAAAATCCTACAGCAGCACATGCTGAGGGCTCTGCATCAGCTCAGTGTCAAGGCACTAAAATGATTGAAGTGTTTGTAAAACTCCTGACTCCTTGTAACATACCAATAGTTTAAAATAATGATTTAAAAAAGGTTTAAAAAAGCATTAGCATTATTTATTTTAAGTTGTTTTTTTTTACATTTATCATCCCAGTCTTATTTAAAATGGAACAAAGTGTTACTTCAAAGAAACTGTATGTTTTCTTATTTGTAAAAGTTGTTCAAACCTAGGAAGGCCAAGAATAGTGGCCTGCAGAACACTAAGAACGTGTCACTGATATAATACAGGATAATTACTGTGTGCCCTGATTGATATTTTTAGACGCTGCTCTAAAATCAGGGCTCTTGGCAAATGAAGCTCCTAAAGCTCCTCTTCATACCCAGTAAGAAAGGAATGTACTGCCAAAGGCAAGTGTCTAATAGTGTAATACAATAACATAAAAAGAGACAAGGACTTAAAAACCAGCAGGGTGAAGTCTGTCCGCCGTTGTGTAACTCTACAACCTTCATCAGTTAGAACTGTGCGGCCTTGACTAGCGTCAGGACAGACAATAAACAGAGAGCAACAACACAGTAAGGCAGGCGCCATCACACAAACTGTTTCTGCATAGAAACAGTTCACTGGACCGTATGACAAACAGTGCATACAGCTGGACACATACAGGGTGGAGGGGGTTGGTCAGGGACGTCTTATTGTATTTAGAGATTTAAAGCAGAGACTATAGCATTTTATATATCTTGTGGATCAAAAACCAACACATGTGAATTATACATCTGATTTACATTCTCATATCCAGTTAAAACCATACAATGCTGATAGATGTCTTCAAAACAGGTTCATACATGCAACAACCCAAGACACCTGAGTTAGTTAAATCATGTAATGCAAAACATTTACTGTGTTCAACACTAGGAGGCACTGTGAGGATTTCAGACATTTCTTGGCAGTGAAGTGCACACCTTGGGTATGCTTTTGGCTGCTTGGGCCAATTCAAACCAACTAACCATTTTTGTCTCGTCATGCTTTCAAAACTTCATAATAGTGAGGAACTAAGATGCTTACCTGCACATACTGGACTTCCTGGACATAGTGGTGCTTGGAGAGGAAGGAGGGGTTTGATAAGACCAGCCATAATCTGAACCCTTCAGGTCATGTATGACCTGCATGTAGCAGACACACACACACACACAAGCAAAAGATAGGATTAATGGCCTTTTCCCATGTGTATTACTATAGGAGTAAAGCTAAAACCAGCCTTAAGCTCAGTAAACAGTGATAAACGTTTGGCTTTTTAAATTACCAAACTGCAACCAGATATATTTGTAAATATTAATTACATGTTTTAATAAACAAGATCTCCTGTTTATCCATGTCCTGAGTGAAACCCAGGGGAACAAACAGAAACAGATTTTGCGTCAGACCAGAAAGCTGTCACAGGCGTGGCTTATCTGTGTCTGGACCTTGAACAAGGCTGTCAGAGATTGACAGGTAGTCAAAATATCACGTAAAGGGAATGATTAGTCACCGACTATCCAGTTCTTCCACTCAGACTGCAGACTGATTTGCACGACCCACTGGCAATTAAAGATGACCTGTCTGGTGAAGCTTGTTTACAAAGGATGACAAAAACACATCTACCTACATAAAAGTGTCTATGTAAACAAATAACATTAAATACCCTTAAAAAGGTCCTGCTGCACAAAAGCTACAGGGTTCAATTACAATGATTTTATAAGTTATGCAAACGACATGAACGAAACTAAAACAATAGCTGTTTGCTGCCCTGCACCAGTCTGCACCGACACAACAGCTTGATCGGCAGAACATCAACAGTGAAAATGTCACCTTGGTGGAACTATTTGACGGCTCCTACACGGAACATTAGACATGCCTTTTTAGTCACTGTTGAAATGACAACATTCCAGAACAGGAGCAGACGGGAAAGCCCTCGCTGATATGGCAAAGCTATGTACAGCTCCAGGTTTTAAAGGATGAAAAATACTGTCAAACTGCATAGCCTATCTGCATCACCTTCAATGACCAACCGTTCTTTGTTGCTAAGGACAATGGATCTTCTGACATATTCTGTAATAATGTTTGTACATATGTTTTATGTAAATTGTTTATTTTTTTATTGTTAGCTTTTCAGGTTTGGGTTTTTTGGCTTAGTGTGTCCTGAGTTTCAGTTTCAGCCAAGGATTTTTCCACATGATGGTTTACCTGTCAGGCTGTTTATGGACTTGCTGGAAAAATAACAAACCTGTTCACTTGCAGGGGGCAGTTTGTGGGGGTCCATGGTCAGGGCTTTGAGGTCATCAGCAATGGTCTGCAGATGGATGACCTCTCCCAGCATGGACATTTCTTCATCCTTAAAAAAAAGACAGATCAGTTCAGTACATATGAATGTATCTGCATGTATGAATCACCCTGACATCTTGTAGTATGATGCACTGATTTAACTACTTTCATGAGCCATGTGTTCAGCTACGTTTAGGTGTTCTCTTGCACTGATACTGCAAGAGAACCTCATGGGCTCCTTCTACTTACCACCACTGGCCGGAGCATAGCTACGAAGGTACAGAAGCGTGCTCTCTCCTCGATCAGGGCCTTTCGCACTGCCTGCTTTTCGGTCTCCTCTAGCAGCAGGTATTTATCATTCACATCCTGGACGGCGCTGTCCAACTGTGGCTGGATGTCCCCTCTCCCTGCAACATGGAGCACAATGCTTAATGCACATTATGTAGCACATTTATCTCTGCTCAGATCAAGAGACACATGTATCGATATCGAGTCCTGGGCTGATATTTACTTTCGTTTTTCATGTCCCTGTAAATAGTCTTACTGCCTAAAAGTCAGTGCCAGTGTTTAGTCTGAACAGTCATTAAGGACAAGTTATTCAATTTTCAGTGTCAACAAAAAATATATATACACGAACACTAAATAAAATATCAAATAGTATTTGTGTTTTTTGTGTTCTACTGCCAAATTCTATATCCCAACAAGAGCATTTCTCAATGCTCTTACTGACTATATCCTCCCTTTCAAAGAGATATTAACACTGTAATATGACTAAAGTACATGTTTATGATGAAATAAGGTATAAGTCAATCCACTTGTACACAGTGAAGGGAAAGTCAAAGGAAAATAGGGGAGTTTCCAAAATTCTTAGATGTTAATTCAAGCTTTCATCTTGGGAAAAGAAAAGAAAACAAGTTTCACTCTTGTTGGAGATCTAAGAAAACCACAGGTGTTTCTGTCCATCCTTCAACTGGGAGAGGACAACCCAGTGCTTTATGTGTGGCTTTGAATTAGCTGTTATTGAGAAAAATAAATGTGTAAAACAGAAGAACGTTTACACTACAACACCAAAATCTTTTCTGTTAAATATTTGATGCTGTTTTTACAGTATAGAAATAACTTTCTGTATAGTAATAACACTTTCTAAATGAATGTAAGGGTGGTCTCTGTGAAGCTAGCAGTACCCAGATGTAAATGCAGTGGTCACACAACCACTAATATTTTTTTTCTTATGTAAACAAACAAAAACAAACTGACCTAGCTGTCTGAGATGGAACCATAAAGAAAGCTACAAAAGCTACCGAAGAACTTCTTGTGATTGAGAGAGATATTTAGATACTTCTGTATTAGGTTCTGTATTAGATTAGAACATAATAAGACATAGGATTAAACTGTTCTGTCATACTTGGACCCAACAGAAGCTATCATAGTCACACATGCAGAAATAATTGGCTCCATTTGCTTGGAGTGTTCAGTCTCCATTGTGGCTCTAAAAGCTGTGGTGCTACTGGAATTTAAAGTTGTCGATGGAATGCAGTCTTTAGTCTTCCCAAAGCCACTGTTAAGACAGTTATTTTGATGAAACCCAGATTTTCAGACGAAAATAAATAAATAAAACAATAAATCACAAACACAACAAAAGTGTCTTTAGAAGCTGTTTCACTGTATAATCTAATGGGTTGCTTTCAATTAAGTGTGACCAAAACACCATTAAAATAAAAGACAGCTTAAACCACTGTGTAGTCTACGGAAATTCGTCTTCGATCGGAGACAATACAAATTAGTGCGATTTGTGACACTACTCACATTAAATCCTCCCTGTTCTTGTAATGGAAAAGCCCCTCCAGACAAACACATTGAGCATATCACACATATGGAACCTCTTTAAGAAACAAACCAGATTCACATGCAAACAAGGTTAAAGCCTAGTGAGACAGACATAGAGAAGCTGCTTCTCGTACATTGAACACATGGGATTGCCATATCCTCATGCAAGCCCCTAGTTTAAAAACAAAAGCACGCACACGCACACACACACACACACACACACACACACACACACACACACACACACACACACACACACACACAAACACACACACAAACACACAAACACACACACACACACACACACACACACACAAAAGACTGCCATATGTGCATGCATGTTAACATGTGTGCTATTATCAGCTCAGCACACTGGCGGTCCGGTCTAACAGGGAACGTTTCCACCTCTTTATTTAGGATTTATTCTTCAATTAATAAACATTAATTAAAAAAAACCTTGTTTTTGATACAGTAGGACACACCTGAGGCAAAAAGAAATTCAATTGTTATTTTACAGTACCATGCCTCATTCAAACACATATTTAAACAAATACTGAGACACACTCTGTATCTCTATATAACCACACATTTCCATAATAACAGCACAGTGGCTGGGTAACTGTTCAGATATGGATTTTATACCAGCTGTGGTTAGGGAAAAGGGAGTGAGTGGATGGGTTAACCAGTGATAATTTACACAAATGCAGCCTCGCTTGAGAGAGCCCGTTTATGGTAGAGGAGTCTGTGAAATAGAGAGAATGACTGTTCTCACTTGTTTTCTCTTTCTTTCTTTCTTAATTCTTTTTTTCACTAAAAAAGGTAGCAACGTTGGGAAATATAGGTCAGAGAGTGCAGACTGGATTCCATTCTGCTACACTTCAGGCCACTGACTCCGATCTAGTGTTCTTAACTCCTAGAACTTTCAAAAGGCTCATAACATGACATTTTTTTAAAAGTTAATTACAGTAATCCTCATTACAATGGTTGTTTGACTAGCTTGGGCTACCTCTACATCTCTTTCTGAATGTGCATGCCATATGGCAGTAACTTAACATGCCCTCCTGAAAAACGAGCTTTTATGAGATTATCCTCCGTGGACTTTGTTCACATGAGTGATTTACAGTTCCCGCTATTGCGGCCTTCCTCCACTTTGACCCGCAGGGTCAGAAAAACACATTTGCAAGGGCCACGAGCAAACTATCAGCCACGCTGAAAAACTGACTTAGACCAAGCAGCTACAAAGCTGAATAGATCTTTCAGAGAGTAACAGTGGCGTGTGATGTCCATGTTAACCTTGTGAACGTTTCACGCACAGATCACAAACTGTGACCTAATGGCAAGGGTCACTCTGTCTAGAAGGTGCAAGTGACAAACCAGGTAAATTCCTAAAATAGCTAAGATGAAAGCCCCTTTATTTGTCTACATTCACCAAAGCACAATCCCTCCTAAAGGGTCAGTACGGCAAAGAGTACAAAGAAACTGCCTGTTTTCAAAATAATGACGTAGCGTAAGAAAAACTAGTCTGTTGCACAAACCTGTTGTGAGAATGGCAGCAGTGGTAAATGAATCAGCATTATTAGTCTAAGATATGCAGGAAAAAAGGTGTTACTAAACATTTTTTTCAAACAAAGGCTATCCTCATCGTTTGGAGAGTGGTTTCGATTCAGGTCAAGGCACAATAACAGTCAATATATAATGCTGGCCCTAAGAAAAGATAAATTGCATCTGGAATGCTGTACTTGATAATATACAATCTAACATGCTGTCTAACAATAATGTGTAATGTGTTAACCGAAAGTGCTAAGATCAGCTAGCCATGCTGTTTTTTTCTGCTTAGCTGCTTAATAAATTAACCAGATGTAACTACACAGCGCTCACATCTGCAACTAAAAACATTCTGTGTAAGAATAAACATTAATACACTCATTATACATCATACTTTTGACCTGTTTCAATAGAGACTGTTAAGAAACCTTTAGTGTCTACTTAGTCTCTTCAACTAGCTTCAGTATCTATATCTAAAGATGTTGTGCTCTGCCCACACGCAGATAGAGAGTAAAGATACCTTTCATGTGTCAACCTAGCCCACTGTCAGGATTCTGCCAGTTGCATTCTGATTGGCTGTCTGCATTTCTGCCCATGCACATTTCCACGTTTATGTTGTGAAGGAGATTGCCTCCTTCTTACATCATGCCAAGCAGCAGGCTTATAAACAGCCATATTTTGTGAATGTCCTTGTCCTGCATTTCCCAGAGAGACTGACAAAGCAACATTATCAGACCTTAGGCACCTTATTACAAACCTGCTGCTTTAACGTCCAGTTTGATGTAGTGTGTAAACACTGTTCTAGTTCTATAATGTATAATGTACCATTCATTCATCCACTCACACTAACTAAGCTGCAAAACAGCCTGCACTGAATTTACTGTTTTTATGAGATTGCACAAACTTAAACTACACATCTATACATCTAATCTTAACACAATTACAAACATCCATCTATTCAGGTGACAACAGATAAGCTCCGCCCATACACGCTGACTTAAGGACTATGTGGAAACCAGAACCGTGCTATTTTCCCATATATCATTCCTAAAGAGGACTGTACAAATATAAAGAGAGGTTGGACAAATATAATGTAATTGTTTACAAGGTATGATATGGGCTGTTCTAATCGTCTTTGTGCTACGAATGTCTAGTCGCCAAGCTGAAAGTTTGACGGACATAGCGAAAGTAACTAAGGAGAGTGGCAGTTGTCATTGACAGTTGTTGAGTAAACTCCAACATATCAGCTTGTGTGGTTTCTGGCACTGTATGACAACATTACTGACAGAAATGGACATTAAATTGACGTGCACAGAGAAACAAGACACACGGCAAATAGATACCCAAATACCAGGCAGAGGCAGGAGTTGCACCACATTTGGAGGTGGGGGGTACAGGGAGAGGCTAAGACTGACTGTACACACAGGCAGGGGGATTGAATGGGGGGTGGTCGTATGGCGGCAGCCTGACTGGGTCTGGAGGGACCACACACATTCTACCATACAGTCTGGACACTTACCCAGGGCATCAGCTGCTCAGAACAGGTGCATACCACAACATGAAGCAGAGGAAAAGAGGAAAACATCAGGGTTTCCACTATCATTTTTCATACTATGTACACTTGCACAGGTGCACTGTGTGTAAGTTCATTAATTGTTTTATCAATACTTATACTCAATACAGTTTAGTCCCAGTCCGTTCTTGTACAACAGGTTTTATCGCCCCAACCCTGCACTACTGGAGGGAAAAGGCTTCACGACCCTTTGATATTAGGTATTAAGTGCTCATGGCAAATAAGGCACAGACTAAGATCACATGTGCAGAGATGTAATGTAGTTCTGCACTGGCAAGAAGCCAAGTTTAGAATTTTTTATCATTATTAAAGCACACTGCCTTCTAAATTTGCCTGAGGGTATGTCCCTCATTTCTGCTGTCTAGAAATCTATATAGTTGCATATTAAAGTGTAGAACTGTAATGAAAGAGTGTCACAGATCTAGGAAAAAATAAATATTCAACACGTCAGAATTGGCCGTCCATCGATGAGTGAAAGAATTCGGCACACATTTGGTCAGAAATGGTTAATCATAACCTCAAATGTATGGTGCTGTGCAAAAGTCAGAAACTTTTTCAGTTAAACGCTATCCAGTAAAAAAAATTCTAGCATTCTTTTTCTAGCAGGATTAGACTAGACTTAGACTTCTCTTAAAATAGGTGAAAAAAAACTTAACCGTGCAAAACATAGACCAGAACAGTCTCCATCAGATGATAACTAAACTTAGAATTTTGAGAGAAAGAAGACAATCAACTTCACTCCTTTCAAATCTGAACATATTCACAGGTGTTTCTGTCCAGCCTTTCACTGTGAGATAACAACTCAATACTGTTTGTCTAAAAGGCCGTGTGGCTGCCAAGACGCCCTTATTGAGAGACACAGAAAAAAAGAAAAACAAATGAGCATCAAACAAAGATGCCGTTGTCATTCTAAAAACAATCGGCTGTCCAATCAAGAGTCCGGACCTCCACATAACTGCATGTGTTCGATTATTTGGACTGTGAGGAGCAGACAATGTCACCTTCTAAGACTGAAATATGGAGGTATGTAAAATATCTGTGCAGATTTCTTTAAAAAAATAAAGCTTAAAAAGAACAGAGTCATTATGAATAAGTATATAACTAACTACAAAGTGTTTACTGGAAATATAATAAATGAATGCACTTTGGCTTATACCACATGTAGCCCCACCAACAGTTCTGCATGCAAGTCTTCCGCTGATTGCATAGCGTATACTTTGCTATGTACACAAAGCACATAGCAGTCTGGAAAAACATGTTGACATGTCTGGAGAATCTATATGACACCATAATTACATTTACTGCATGTTAGATTTTAGAAGAGGATCCCTGTACAAGAGAACAATGTTTTGTTTTTTTTTTAATAGAAGGGATTTTAAAGACGAAACACAACATAACCTTCAACAACATGGATGATCAGAAGAAAAAATTAAAAGAAAAAAAACTTGAATGCCAAATCGAGCCTAATGTGTTTACACAGACTGACACAATCTCGCTAATCTCTCCTTGAAACTGGAGCAAATTAGCTCAAGCTTTGCTGTGTATATCACTACAAAAAGCATAATTAGACAGCTTTGGCGTATACTCTTAAGAGCAGCAATTGCGTAATGGTAAAGACACGGGATTATGTACAAGCCTCCAGAATAAGTTTCAGGGCTATTTTATGTATGTCCTCACTTAAATCCACAAAGCAGCATAAACAGCATGTTACCAGTTTCTTCTTCGAGCTCAGGCTGCAGTTATAGCTATATTACATAAAATGCTTATAGTCACACACTGCACTGCCATTAAAACTCCTGCTCAGCGGATGTCTGATTTGCCTTCACTCAAAACCATTGTTATTCAGATTTAGCTGTGTTGGGAGATGAGCGCTGCACAGAGGATTTGATAGTTGTTGTTACATAACCTTCTGTTCTCAGAGTCCAGATCTACAGCTAATTTGCCTCCAAATGGCTTCAGTGCATCTAACATGACGTCACCTTCTGCCCACCTCACCCGACTCTCCTCTTACGCAGGAAGCGATGTGAACTGAAGGACGTTACCTTTCTTTGCTTTCTTCTGCAGCTTCAGGGTGTCTGAAGATTTCTTCTTGATCTCCTGTCTGGCCCTCTTGTATTCTGTAGACAATGACACAAAGACTGAAGACTCAAATACCCCATTAAAAGTCTAGGCATGAACACTGGACATGCGCAAAGGCCCAACAGTTTATAGGCACCTGCTTATCTAACAATCAAAGTTATTAACAAGGGATTTTTCCCAATTTTCTAGCAGCAATAGCCTTTTTTGGGAAGGCTTTACATTTTGAAGATTTTATTCATTCACAAGAACATCAGATCACAAACACCTCAGAGGTAGTGCATAGAGCTCCCTCGCTTAAAATAACAGACTCATGCTGCTCCACAGCCCAATTCTGTTCTACTTTTACACCTCTAAGTAGTACCAAATCGTTTATAGAGAGTAATAAATGTTGCATGATAAACATTCAGTTATGTGTTATGCTACTGTTCTGCTGAAGCCAGCTAATGTTATTCTACCAAGCTTTAACTTTCTTATGAAAGGTTAAGGCAGTGCAAGAAACAGGTATTACTAATGCACCACGGGGAGTCATCATATTTCACCTTTCGCATGGTCCTTGTCCAGGGTGTTTGCTCCTCTCTTCCAGTCCTCCAGCTGCTCCTGAAGAGGATTGATCAGGCAATCGATGAACGCCCTGGAACCCATTAAGGAAAGAAAACAAGACTGTCTGAGAAAGACATATTCACTGTCTGTGAGCTTTTCCTTTTGCAAATGCTAACAAAGTATAAAGCGGTTTCGGACTCTCTATTTCTTGCCAACAATTTCTTATTAGGTGCCAGCTCTAGAAATGCCAATTCAATTCTTCAAAGCAATTCTTTTATACCAGACATAATATTTATTTGTTTTATCTTATGGGCAGCATTACATTTTCTTTTGTTCCAAAAATAATATATTCAAACAAACAAGTATTTCCACATCACGGAAACTCCTAAAAGCAGTGAGTTGTCTGCACCAGGGTTAAGTTAATCATTCGCTCCTTCTCCTCATTTCTCATGGCATGCAGAAAGCGCAGGAGCAGCTGAGACGGGACGTGTTAAATTTAGCCTTCTCGTCTGCAGTCGCTCTTTCCGAGGTCGTCCTCAGGAATCCGACGACTTGACCGCAAACTGCAGATTTACTGCACGGCTAAGGAGAACTTCTATAGCGTCTCCTCAAATTAGAGCTCACGCGCATGTGTGCTGCACAGCACGAAACACCGTGGACAAGCTGAAGCGACTGGGGTCGCCTGCGATCTGCCACCACAGCTCCAGAAGTCTCTGTGCTGTGGCAGACGCTGTTCTCCTCCCTGCAGACAGGGAACTGCAGGAGACACTGCTGGCTCACTTGTGCTTCCTTATACTCAGTCATAAACCAAAACTTCATGGCATTTAGTGTAATGGACCAGGCGTAATGCGTGAAAGATGAGTGCGGGTATATTATTTAAGGCAAGTGGAATGTATTCAATGTGCTGAGTTTCAGCAAAGCAATACTGTAATGGTAGTAGTAAATAGTACATGCCAACTAATGACATCGCACTTGAACTTATCCTCGTAGTCTACATGTTGTGTAAAACCGTATTTCTTGGTAAATGTCAGTCTTGGTCCTGGTGTTCCTCTGCATGGTCTGCATAGTGGAGTATTTTTCTTACTCAAACACCATTTAACTCTGTAAACAACTCTTAAATAAGTCTGGTGTGCTGTATTTGGGAGAATACCTAAACAAGCAGAGCAGTTAACCTTTCAGTCAAACTGTGATATAACATTAAGGGAAGACAACTTGCATATGAAAAACTTTAATTTACTATTTGTATTCAAAAATAAATCAGATTGGTACATCCAGGAACTTTGGATTCAAACATGTCCCAGTCCCATTTTGGGGAAAACACACAACGCTGTCCATAGACTGTAATGTAAAATAGCAGTTCAAAACAAAACCAGAGAACCACCAGAAAATGTTCCTATTGCGCAGTCCCCAGGTAATCTCTGGCCTTTAGTTACCTGCCTGACTGAGAAAATGGAATACCCCCCTAGCCATGTTAGCCCAGTTGTCTAGGCTGAGCCCCAAAGAGAACATGGCAAGTAAACAAATCTGTTTTAAATTAGTTGTTAGTACAAACAACGACTTTTTGGCAAAGCATTATTAATTTAAACCTGTTAGTTTAAGTACACATTTTAACTTTCTTCGTTTTGTTACTGTTGTCTACGCATGACGCAGGATTATTGCCCCCAAAATTGGGCATGGTGATGATAGCCTACTCTGGATGACGTACTGCTGATATGGTATGTTTGGAAAATCAGACACATCGCTACCAGGACCAGAGCCGAGAAACTGTGATGTATGTTTTGTGCTGCTGGAACACTCTGAAACCTCTCAGTGTGATGGCCACGTGTGGACCCACTCAGCAATCCTAAAGCATTCCAGTTTTGATGTTTATAAGACACGGTGTTCAGATTTGTGGCACCACATGAAGACAGGATAGTAATGTTATTTCACACGTGAGTGCGTTGTTTTATGAAAAACAAAGGTTGGCAGCTGTAGAGTAATGGTGAGAGAATATTTACATCGAAAACTGCCGCAGCTTGGCCTCGATACTTCTGTGCCTCATACACATCCTGGTGAGAGCGGAGCCAATATCTCTGGTGCCACCTGCAAAGAAGAAAAGAGGGAAGACAGCAATCAGCAATCAGACATAAACTAGACTATCAAACTAGTTTGACACAGACGCCTGAGAAAGAGTAGATTCCTGTCAAAATGCTAAACCTTCACAGCATGCTGCTAACATTGACACAAGTGTCCCAAACGGAATCACAGGGGAGTAAGAGATGGGGACAGGCCAGCCCGACACCTCCCTGCTAGTGTGGGATCCCAGTGGTAAAATGACCTCATCACATCACTAAGGGAGTGCACAGAGCTTCCTAAAATTGCTTGACAAATTCTCCTCAGGGGAGCCTCAACAAAAGAGTTCAACATGTTGAGAAGAGATCATAAAAGTGAGAGAGAAAAGCATCTTAAGCAGCTGGACGACCTGCGGATGCACAGACGGAGACATTGTCTTGACAGGGACTCCCTCCCATGCTATTGTCCACAGATCTCAGACCTTTATTTACAGGCTATGTCTGAAAGAAAAGAGGCTCTATAAAACTAGGGCTGACCTTTTTTCTTCTCATAATAGCGGCAACTGTTCAAGTAAAAGAAACTCCAAGCAGGGTGAAGTGGATCACCTCTCCAAAAACATACAAAGTCTACTGTAAACTACAGAGATCAAAGGAGCCCAACCTCCTAGTCAGCATAGGTTCAATTAAACAGTATCCTTTAACAGTCATCTCTTTCTTCACCTCTTCCTGATATCTCAGACATTGTTGTTGTGTTGCTGTTTTGATTATCAATTCAAATTATTAGAATACATTATCACATTAAACATGGCCAAGAAAAACAGTGGCTGAATCTCTACTGCTTAGACAAAAATCAATAGCCACAAAAGGCAGGAGCGTGGCATCTTTCACTAGATTTCACTTGTAGACAACTGAGAACAGACTAGAGAGCTAGAAAAATACAACATATAGTCTTGGATTTCCATGTAACATTATTCTGAGACCAGCAGCTATCTGTGTTCAGAGTTACAGATGATACGCATAAAAAGAAGGACCACACAGGCCAATAAGAAGTTTGATCCAGACATGGTAGGCAAGAGACACTACAGAGGGGCCTCTCAGACAGAGGGCATTGACTTTGGCAGCCTTATCCTTTGTGCTTCTGGAGGAATGATGGACACTGCTGGCTGAGCCCCCCTGCTCTGCTGCAGCCCCACTCAGCAACAGGACTGAATGTGCAGCTCTGCTGGAAGTGACTTTTAATCGCACTCAAAAGTGACTAACTGCTTTTGTACAGCCACTTGTTAGAAAGGGTGAGAAAGATGGAGTGGCTCATTTGGAGACATGCCCCATCCCCCCAACCCCACCCCTCCCTGTTACACTGGGGCCTAGTTCCAATCCGGAGAACATGGAAAGCCTTTATATTTTGCTCACTATGTTGTTAGATAATATTAATCTCCTTTTGGGTCATTTTGGGCTCAAGAAGCAACAGCCTGATAACAGATGTGCAGGATGAAAGTAAAAGTGAGAAAAAAAGAAAGGCACAAATCGATTACAATTTTGAATTAAACGCATTGAAATTGCAGAACATGAAAGTCAGATATTCCCTTTAAACGGTCACTGTCACCCTAGTAACAGCGATAGTTTTACAATTACTATGTCATCCCAATAATATAAACACATTAGAAATTGCAGCAACATAGAAACTAAAGGCTGATGCTAACCAATTTTTTCCATGTACATATCTATTGATGCAGATACCTTCACATAAAAATCTAATAGCTAAGGATATATAATTTATAAACCTTTAGCATTACAAAGAAATACAATATATTCCAATGTAAAATAAACAGATTTTTTTCAGTGTTACACATGGTAGTAAGTTAAATAATCAAGTATTGGTCAAATCTATGTGCCTCTTTATGAATCTCAACAATTAGCAATAAGTACTGTGTACTCAACTCTGCAGTAACATTAAGTTCACCAATAAAAGCCATTCAGGCTATTAACTGAAACACAGGGCTATTTTTCCCACTCCTACCAACGGAAAAATAGTGACCGAAATAAAATGATAAATGAACACAAGTGACCAGAGGCAGATCTGTACTCCATTCACCAACACCCATTCATTCCCTATTGGTTTATGGTCTGAAAGAAACCCATTTAGGAATATATATATAGTGGGGGGCATGTTTCAGAAGAACTATATGGAACCCAATCGTTCACTGTCTATCTGTCTTTTTCCTCAAGCATACAGCCCTTAAAACAACAGCTCCTGCTCGGAGTCGTCAGAAAGACAGTCCAACTCTTGTTTCCATTCCAAATACACAGCCCTGTCTAGCACATGCCCCACCCAAACACACAGACTCAGAAAGAACTATTCTAACCTTAAACAGGCAGAGCTTATTTCCTTCCCTTTCTCACTCGTTCTGGTTATAGACAGCTTGTATGAATAAGGCTCAAGAGTTCACCAGGGCTCTTAAAGGGCCACAGGCAAGAGATAGTACAAGCGACTGTTTGAGCTTGCTTAAGAAACAAACGACAATGTGACCACAGTTAAACTACTACTGCCTGCCCTCAGTGGTGGTCTGGTGGAGGCCAGCCAGCCAGCCAGGCAGAATAAAGAGGCTTTCCTTTTTTAATCACAGAGATTAGGCTCCACTGAAACACCAGCGGCTTTAATTCGCACCAAGGCCAGCCGTTGAAAGTTGAGGTCGTCAAGCTGGAGGCTGGTCCCTCTTGCGGCTTCATTTAGGCTGTCAGGCAGGTCCTGTCTCTGTCCCTGTCTTAGAAATGAGGCCCAGGGGAAAGCAGGTCCTAACAGAACTAGCGGTGGTGAAATGGACAGATCATTTAACAGCTCAAAGGCAGCCTGTCCCTGATGTATGTCATGAAAGTTTGCACGTTCATGGAAAAAGCAAAAGAAGTCAGGCAGGCTGTTAAGAGCATTTCAAACTTTAGTTGTACCACTGCACTGCAACAACAGCTTTTGTGGCACGGCTGTTCTGTCATGGGTCGAGGAACGGGCAACAAATCCTAGAATGAAAACAGACCATTACAGCTTTAATGCCTGGTTTGTTCTTTTCCATCAGCAAAGGTCAACCCATGTAATTCTGTCACCAAGTCAGAGGCCCCTGTTGTCCAGGGCAGCCACAACACATCAAAAAGTCTCATCTATCAAGAATGTCAGACACCATACCGCCTCTACAGTCTATAGCTGAAACAACTGAGGTGGAAAAACAAGCCGGTAAAGCATGCTCCTTCATTCCTTATAGTAGCAAACGTCGGTTTCTGTGGTCAGAGAAAAATTATGGTTTTAATTGGGCTTTTTAGTGTCTTGTGATACATGCTCATATTGGAGCCCTGGCCACAGAACTGGCGGGAGGTCGTCTCTCCCCTCCCTCGCAGTGTGGCAGTGCTGGCTGGTTTCTGTGGAGACGGGCAAAGGCAGTCTTGGTGGACACACAAAGTGAACTCAGACTGTGGTTTGTGCTTTCTAAGGTTGCCTGGGAAGGCAACAGTGCGTCACCGAGTCTTATCCACCCAAGCATTCCAGACTCACTGCTCAAAAAAGCTAACCCTTTGTAAAAGATGGTTACAAAAAGCACACTCAGGAGAGGGGGAGGGGGGACTTGCACCTTGCTTTGACACGAAAGCGTCTGATATAAAGCCCACTTGAGAGGAGAAATGTGCTAAGTGACCCAGTGCGCCGCTATCCACCCCAACATGCTGAGCCCCTTCCTCGGCCGGCTGGAGCTTTTGGCTTTGGATCGCTGCACGCAGATCTTGTGACCCTTGTGTCTATATTTAGCCCGGGTTTGGTGTTAGGCTCCAGCTGCTGGGTACCTCCCAGAAAGCCCAATGTTGTGTAGTGGAACTCCTTATAAATAGGCGTGACATAGTGGCCCCTGTGATTAGCACAGCACCACACCTCTTTCTGCCTGTGCCAGTTCGTCTGCCACTCCCTCCACGTCTCTCTCACCCTCTATGCGTGTCTGTCGGTCGGGCTGTTTTCATCCACCCTGAGTCCCCTTTGATGTGAGTTCTTACAATAGGTGTAGCCCCAGTACAAAGCACAGCACCAGTGGAGACTAAACAAATCAGTATTCTTTTGCCTCCTGACATCCAAGCCGACGCACCAAATCACAGGTGTCTTGTTTATGATTCTTTAAGCTGCTGACTCATGTTGGCACCGCTCTGTTGCTATATATCTCTCTCCCCTACTCCACATCTGTCCCCAGACAGAAACACATTAAGGTTATCTACAACATAAACAACCTGGCAGGCGCTGAAAGAGCACCAAGAGTACTTGGCTCATACAGTCACGTGCAAAACCAGGACTCACATCAAAATAGACCAGTTAACATGTGAGGACTCTACACACTCAACCCTAGCTTCTCATCACCCCCTACAACTCTATGTTTTTGCTGTACAAGACAAAGCGGGCTAGGAGCAAAGGCTGGTGTGAGACAGTTCACGGCAGGGGCATTTGTGAAGGAGGTGAATGCACACAGCCTGTCCTTTTCCCCAGCCTCCCGCCAGGCTCGGTGAGAGCTCCTGGTATGTGGCACTTCCCTGCCAACATGAGCGTAAAGGACGCTGGCTGGGGGAGGGGCTGCTTAAAGGAGACCCAGTTCTCCAACAAGAAAGTATTCATAAAGTCCTTCACAGTGGGAGCAACAACTTACGACCTGCTTTGTAGGCGAGGAATCTGATCCAACATCAGGACTGCGATTTGATTCAGAACAAGGCGATGGCAAAAAAGCTTCCAATTGCAGATTTATCTAGGCTTACTGAATGAAGGCTAATTCAATAGGCATTACTAAAAAAAAACAGCTTAGTCGTGAAGCCAACACTGATATTTTTGCACGCAAGATGACAGACATACCAAACTCTCTTTAAGAGGTAAAAAAATAAATAGCACGGTATCTACTCACATAGTATTCCGAGAAAAATGTTTCCCCCTATCAAACTGCTCAGAACTATTGACAGTTCACATAAAGCAGAGTTTCTACACAGGGCTGTATTATTATTCAGGCTGCCTATTCAACACATGGCTGGGAGGCACGCCACGGTATCCCATGGAACTGTACGGGACAAAGAATTTAATTTTCAATTCAAAACAGACAAATCTCAAGGATCAGACAGCGACAGGCCGATACTCTCTAAATCTGATTTCCTAAAACTGGATTGAAAAATGGGCAAGATGAATTGCCCTCCCCCCTTTAGCCCACTGAGCACTCATGCAGTCACAAGTCTTTGTCCCTTTAACCCAGCAGACGATTGCATCAAATCAATTCGGTCCCACGCAGCGAGGAATATGACAACAGCCTGTCTCTTCGCAGTTGACAGGAATGTTCTGGAAGAGAGAAGCAGCACTAGTGCAAACCATATTTAAACTATAGATTATAATGTGGCAATTCATACATTTTTAAAAATAATTCACTGGCTGTATTTTTAAATCTCCTTAAAGTGGCCTGCATGGGGCTTTGTGGGATAGCTATTTACTCTAGCCTGGATTCTGGTGGCATTTTTGCACTTACATTAAACATACAATGTCCAAACCTTTGTTTAGATATGTTCCACTAATGATACACAAGGTAGAATATGATACTGCAAGTCCAGAGAATCCACTATAGCTATCACTAGCCTTCATATTTGGGGTCATCAATACTGCAGCAAGAGTAGTGTGACCGATGGGATGTCATCTTCAGGTTCAAACCAAGAACTACCATAGGCCAGTGGAGTATGATGATGTCCATCCATCCATCACTCTTAAGGCTCTTTAATGCACAGCTGTCACCACCATTCCTATTTGTTTTCCCAGGCCTCGAGACACACTCTGGTGGACATTTGATGGCACAAGTGCAGAAGAGCTTGCATGCTTAGGTCATCTGCGAGGCACGCTCGTTTGGTGGGCAGCATGAGAGGAATGTGCTGAAGATGGGAAAATTGTACACTACTTCAAACATGCTGGTCAGAGAGTTTCATACGTATATGCATGTAATGTGAATGTTGTACAAGACATGATCTGGCATAGCAAACACCCCATGTGATGACTGATTTCTGTGCCAACAGTGAATTATAAATATGCAATTGTGGTTGTTTGAAACAGCATCATTTTCCAATAGTTTTTTTTTTATATTGCACAACAGGTCTGAAAAAACTGCAATCACTTCCAGGAAGTATCCAGAAACCAGGACTTCTCATTTCCTCTCTAGCCTTCATCAGCTACTCATTCTACCTGTGAAAACAGGTGTGCGTTCTCCTGTCAATGAACGAAACAGCAGGAGGTAATTGTACACACCTGCTAAAGACCATCAAAGGCATGAGGAGTGTTTGCTTCAAAGCTCAGCTGCCCTCAGCGTACCGAGGTAACATTAACAAAAGTAGTCAAATTAAAAACATCAAAGTTAAACTGACAATGGATAGTTCATCTGCCAAGCAGTCAGTCAAGCAGTTTATGAGTCAGTCTACAAGTAACAATAATTCTAATTATTAGTAAAAAAACATCAGGAGCTTCTAGGGTGCAAAGAAGATTTTGGTGATTTAAAAAAAATAAATACATAGAAAAACAATCAAATGAAGGTATAATAATATTATCTTGCAAGTGTTGCAGTAGTATTCTTGTTTCACTGATAAATAATTTGTTTTCAGTTTTTATGTCCCTGTGGTATCAAGGTAGACACAGGCATAATACCTCTGGCTACATTAAATACAACTCTCTCATTGGATAGGACGTTAGAAGCTAAACTGAAGGCCTAGCGTGTAAGATTAACCACTAACAATTAGGAATAAAGAGTGAAACTGACCACCCACACTTTGGTTTAAAGAGGGTAGGACCAATGTTGTGAGGAAAAAAACAAAGCCTGCTGAAAGTCCTGACTGGGGACGGAACGGAAACCTGACAAACGCATTTCAGTCAGATGTTTGAAATGTAAAACAGCAGCAGCCCTATGTCAGAGCTGAAAAAGTCACTGTAAAACTGCTGCAATGTAAAATATATGTTAGTATGTCTGTTTTAAGCGCTTCAAATAAAAAAATGAAAAACAAAAAAACACATTACAAGCTAGCATTAGCAAGAATTTGTTAATGTACATGACTGCTATCTTAAAAGTTAGCGTATTACTAGAACCCCATAAGAGAGTGAGCAAAAATTAGCATTAACAAAAAAGGGTGATGGCCAAAGTGATGGCCTACTTCAAACAGTCACAGTTTGCCACGGCTAATTATGGTAATTGAGGATCTCTTTTAAACACACTACCCCATCCATCATGGTCTTTAGCACAAGTTGTGTACTAGAGAATGGAAGCACAGTAATACAGCTTTTATAGAAAAAAGAGGACATACGGACATACACATACACAAACACAAGTATTTGATTAAAAAAAACATTCCCCTCCTTTGTTGTCATGCCTGTTTTTGCAGCCGGCGATAGTATTTGTCCAGGCTTATGCAGGAGCATTTTAGAGATATGAACTGATAAGTTCATTCAAATCGTGCCAACATTCGGAAGGCAGACTAAGCAGAATCAGTAAAGCCAAGATGTGGCATTCGTAATGAAGCCTAAATCATCTTATCCAACTCGCTCGAGGGCAAAAACAACCCCAAAAACATTATACTCTTTATCAAACCACTTCCACTCCAGAGCTTATCATGCAGATGAAGGGAAAGTGGACCAATAGGGAATTGTAAGCGTCTTGCTACCTAATCTCCGGCGTGGGCGTTTAGTATGAGCTACTGCTTCAGAACAGCCTTGAAGTTAGTTGCCCAGATGTTCTCAATTTACTCTAGACCAAAACCCCCTGGATAACGACCTCTTTAGCACAAGCAGCGATTAGGTTGCTAATTAGAGGCACCGAGGCAGGACTGTGCTGATTACTTTGTCATTGTTGCCGTTGTAGCTCTGTACAAAATCATTTAAGAACTTTTAGTCATTGTGATTATGACCAACACCAAGACCAAGTGTGAAGGAAACCCAAGACCTCTAATTATATTAAGCACTATTGGTGCTTCAGAGTTTATATGAAAGTAGGAGTGCAGCTGCTACAGTGTGAACCCTGATAGGCAGACAGGGCTTCCACCAATTTGTATACACACAAAATAAATCTACATTAATGGCCAAATGAATGAATGAATGAATGAATGAATGAATGAATGAATAGGTCTGCACTGGGTAAAAAAACAAAAAACACCTGGTAACCATATGGAAAATAAGCATAGTAAACAGAGGCAGGGTGACTTATTTATAATAATTTGATTTTTTTTACTCTAGGTAACTCCGTTAATGGCTTTGCAAAGGTTATAAAGACATTACTTAGCGAAAACGCTCCATTCCACATTCATGTTAAGAGTTGCAGCTTAGTGCCTTGTGTTTCCACCAATACTGTGTTAACGCTAATTTATTTCTGGTCCCAGTGGCCTAAAGTTTAGAGACGGTGAAGCGGTGGTGGGAACAAACACAGTGATAGCATGAAGTTAAGTTAAACTTAATCCTTGTCAAAAGAAAGCACAGTTCAGTAAAATTTGTGGTTGTAGTTCACTGTCTTCAGTAATTTGAACCATGAAACTGTAATCTATTTAGTAAGAAAGAACAGAACTGCAAATGTCACATGAACGTTACCTGCCAAGCCCCCACGCCTTTTGTTTGAAACCATGCAGAACAAAAGCTGAGACAGTGTTTTTCCAAGACCTGAAGTTGTTTTGTCAGATGTCTGAAACCTGCACTGTGATCTGAGGATGCCTTAAAATGTAAACTGCAACGGCACACAGAGCCCAAACTAGCACAGTTAGTCTTAATCTATGATAGATACAGAATACCCTACACCAGGGTGCTCACTCCTGATCCTCAAGATCTACCCTACCCCACCACAGAATGTCCAGCTGCAAGACATCTAGCTCTAAATTTCAGATGCCCCTAAAGGACTACATTATCTGCTGTGTTTATGTAAGAAACTGAAACATCAAGAAGGTGTAATACGCCATTTTTTTGACTGAGCGTTTATTCATAAAGAAAGTTTCTTGCTTAGAAAAGCCCTACATCTCAACCTCTAAACCCATAAATTAGAGATGCAGAAAAAAAGGTGGCATCACAGCATTGCTGTCCGAGGCCCAGACAGTGGTGACATGATTGCTCTGACAGCCATGACAAATTAGGTTACATTTACCCTGGAGGCAGCCATGTTCATTTGACTACCACTGTAGACGAATCTCAACCCCCACCAATCGCATCCCTCCTTTTTCTGGGTTCTTGTCCTCACGGCCCAAAAAAGCAACGTAAGGACAAGGTGAAGCAGACACACCTCAGGACATGGTAAGTAAAGTGAGGTGGAAAAAATTACAACACACCTGCAGTAAAGTAATACAACTTTGAGGTGCACCATTGACATCTCTCGTTCAGATTTTTTGTTTCAAAAAGATTATTACGTGACAGAAGAGAATATTACAGAAAGAACAACATGCACTTTAAGCGATGAGCATCACGCGTCACTAATCACAGAATGGAAGCCCAAAAAAGGGTCTACGCTTTAAATACATGTATGTGCTGTAGTTCATACATGTATGTGCTGTAGTCCTGCTATGACTCTGACCAAACCTCAGTTTTTTGAGATCAGATAGCCTAATGTTTAAACTCTAATTAAAATCTGTGTGGCAAATGCCTGCTGTCAAAAAAGTACTAGTCAGTCTGCTGCAACTTGGTCAATCTGTTCTAGAAAAAAAAGTCAGAATCAGAACTGTTCACCATGGTGACACCAGACATCTGAAGCGTTTAATGCCTTAAGAACTCCATCACAGAAAGTTACTACACGAAATTGTTATGAAAATGCTGCAGGTCTATGGAGATATTGTTTTATGATAGTTTTTATAAAGCTAGTCTAAAGCATATTTGGTAAACTCACTCATGGCAGAGAAGTATATTTAGGTCAATAAAGGTTAATAAAGCAATAATGTTTTCCAAAGAGACCAGAGAAACTACAAATACAACACAACAGAGAAAACAAACAATAAAAAGTGGTAACTGAGTTTCTTCAAGACTGTGGCAGTCATGTGACCCCTCCTTGCCTTAGAAAAATGAGCATGTTAAGCCTCATTAGCAAAATGAGGTAATTTAATAACGTAAAGCTACTGAATAGCACAGTTGAGAAGTACCCTGCATATACAGACAGGGCTTTGATCACAGTTTAGGAAGGGATGCAGGACATTTAGGCCATATAAAAACATATCAATTACCAGCAAAGTAATAACACTAAGGCCGTTAAATCACATCATCCAGTCTTAGTTATTAGAATGAACATTTTCCAGTGTGCTGTGGTGTTGGCATGAACTGATAGAGTCACATGAATACTACAGCACAGATGTCTGCTTATATAACGGTCAATCCCTCATCACTCACACCCTCCCCCATCCCCTCTGTGCGGGAATTTTACAGTAACAAATCCATCCACGCAAAAGATGAGCCCCGATATCACACACAGCACCAGGTGCCATACTAAACCTACCAAATGCCGCACAAGCAGCTCATGACAGGCATCTCCGCATTGGTAAAACACATGCAGCTCTGCAAAAATCAGCCTTTCCTGATGACAGGGGACGACAGTCCCAGAGGTGGCCTACATATCAGCTCTTTAATTAGCCTCCTCTTCCAACCACACTACCCTATCCATCAGAAGCAGCTGGCGGACTTCGATGGCCTGCCCACCCGAAGCGGACAAGACAGGTGGCGGCTGAGTACTGCACAGACTTGTGGGCTGGGAAGGGCAGGGTGCTCAGTTCGCCATACAAACCGCAAGGCGTGCACACTTGCTGGGCCTACCGCCGCTGACATGGCGTAAAGTACTGGCACTGACAGCTGCCAGCCTACAGTACAACTAGCAGGACTGGGAAAGTCAACAGACTGAGCACAGCTACTCTGACCAGCTCATCTTAACATTTGACCAATGAAATATGGAACACACGGGGTAATTACTAAATTGCACCGCTTTTACTGAGAATGGGGAAAATGTATAACAGTGACAGTGAATCTAGTTTAGTTTAGTGATTTGGCTATAAATCATTAGAGTTTCTTTAAATGTCCAAAACCATGAATTCTGACATTGCATTGCCTCCCACAGTTGAGCCAAGCAGATGTGTTATATTTGATTAGCCTAGTTTGCAGTTTCTTTTCCTCTTTCTCAATTAAGGATTAATAACAACATATTTCTAACAAATGTAAACATGTTTTCCATTCAACACATTCATTACCATATTCACAAACAAGCTAGATTCTCCACAATGGTCATAACTTATTAGCACATTGAAGACCTTGCAGTCTGGTATATAGCTCCAAGGCAGAAGAAGCAGGACATGAAATCTGGAACTTCAAAACTTAAGGCTCATCTTTACACAATAAAAATTAATAATTTAGCCATTAAACATAGAGCTGATACACCACTCTGCATTAAATTACAATAGAAAAATCAACGAGTAGTCCTACTCCTACACACCTACTAGGTTACTTCATTTAAATATCACTGACACACGTCAGCCAGAGCTTGAGAAAGTGGCGGATGGAGATATGTGAAGACATGCTGAGAGCAGTTTAAATGATCACAGAGCATGTTATAGTGTGGAAGCGTGACTTGTACAGGCAGCCTCAAGTAAGAAAGGCTAATCAGTGTCTTGGTTCAGATTTCAGTTATTCACAGTGAATAACTGTAGTAGCAGAAGTACTGCTGTTTTTCTAAGAAGTGTTCAGATCTCCTTTCTGCAGAAAGATTCTTTTTTCTGTAAGTTCACAGCTTTTGTTATTTTAAAAGCAAGATGTTATGGGACCACTCATACAATATTCATGAACAGCAGGAGAAACTTCTGTACGTCATCAAAAACGGACATCTAGTTGAAGCTGTCGTCTGTTTGTAACAGAGCCAAGAAGCACAAAAATAGCTCCAGATACTAACATAATTTCCAAATAGGGCACATAAAATCTAGGTCGAGGGGAGATTTACAAAAACCCGACTCCAGCCAGGGAGGACTTTACTGCAGCTTGTTCAGGAATGTAATTCATACTAAATCCAGGCGGACTGAGCTGCTATATATGGAGCTAGTAAAACAAATGCAGGGTATACAGGCAAAAAGACTAATGTAATGGTTTTACAATAAATCAAATTCCTCTAAACCAAGCCGTTCCACACCCAAAATGTTTAAAAGAGAAACAGACTATGAGAGTGACACCCAGTCTTGTTCTATACTACAGAATATGAAAGTAATGAAAGTAGTATTTTGTTTTGCATACCCCTCATACCATCAGTATCAGCATAGGATCTAGGAATGGTGCTTGAGTAGGTGTTACCATGATAAGAAATCTCTGTAAATGCAAACGTCAGAAAGGTGGCTATTAATGGCCGTGCTATTCTCCAAACATAGCAGATTGTACCTATACGGTCAATAGAGGCTTAACAAATACTGATTTTTAAAATGTGATTCACACATTGCCACATTGCTCTTTCACAAAATAAACCCCACAAATCACAACCCCTAGAATTTATCACTTATTTACTAATTTGAGCATGGCTGCATGCATAATACAAACCCTTTACTTTGTTAGTACACACCCAGATGCATTGTTTTGTTCTCTGACAGTGGTTTCGATGATTAAAGATGATCATCATTTATCATCAACATGCTGAAGAAACCTGGGGCGTATCGTCAATACAGTTTAAACTTTCTAATAACATGTTTCGAATAGATTTTTTAATACAGAGTGAAATCGTTACAACCTTAATGGTACTGGAAGCTAGCCACCACCTATAACTCCCAGAGACAAAGGTTTTTATTAGTGTTGCACCAATTTTGATATTAATGACAGCTATTTAATACTAATCTTACTAAAAATAAAAGACACATTCCAGAATATTTAGCCACTGTTAACTAAACGGGCTTGTTATTATACAAAAACACGTTTTTGTTTTCCAATACTTTTGTAATAAACTTGGGGCCGGCTCATTCGCGGACCACAGCATGGCCTAATGTCATTGACTGCCCTAAGGACAAATGCCTTAACATCCCCCCACCGCCCCATAGCCCCTTGTCTTTCTAGGCCAAAGTGGCCCACTTCTTTTAATAATCTGCCAATGCCTGACACACATTCCAGAGGCAGGATTATTTGGGATGCTCTGTGTTAATTCCCAGTAAGAGACCCAGCTCTGCAGCTTAACTGATGTCACAGAGCAAGTAATTACAGCACATCGTTAAACAAGATAGTAAGTGTACCACACTGGTTAAAAATAACAGCCACTGAAATGGTGAGATCATTCTAAGCATGCTACAAACATGCAAGTAAGCATTTAAAAAAATGGATACGGTCACTATGTGCTGCTGAATGTTTCCAAGGGCAGTGTTTTTGGGCAAACGCTATATGATAGAGAATTTAGAAAACAAAAAACAGATAAGACAGAAGTCTTGTATGTGGCTAAATGGTTTGTGGAACATTGCGGAACTGAGAAAGAGGTAAACTAAAAAAAGATAATGGTCTGTTTGTTTTGTGTTTGTGAACATCGCGCACATGTATAGATAAACAGTGCTGCTGATAAGTGTGTGGAAAGGCTGGAGGTTGTCAACAGAATGGATCAGGACCTACAAGTCAAAGTTAGACATCCTCAGACCTTTGGTCATAGAGACCGGATCACCACATGATCAAATTATCAATATTAATGATTAATAATTAACTAAAAGCAGAACAAACATTTTAAAACAAAGCCTCAGGAATCATATTTTCAACATTTTACTCTGAACTCTTCACTTAGGATGCTGGGTTTAGATTAGAAAACGAAAACTGCGAGAGCAGAAGTTAAATAAGATTTAAGCTGAATCTCTTTCAATGCTTTGAGATAAATACTGCGGGCTGGCCGTTCCTCAAAGAAAAGTCCACAGTGCTACAGCCTTGGACTGTTAGAATCACTGTTCCCTCCTGCCAAAAGTTCAGCATAACATGTCCTCTGTTTTGAAACGATGGCATGATGAGCACAAGCTCACCACCATTCTCTCCTCCACATCGTGGCTAAAGAAGAAGAAAAAAAACAGAGATAGCAGTCAGAGCAAAACATAATGACGATTTTTCATACACTTGCACGCTGCAATGAGCTTCTATGGTATCTTTACTAAAAAAATCCAAAGGGGTATTTAAGGCATTTATCACAATAATTAGACGCACAGAGAAACTGATTATTGACTGTTGTGTCAGCTACAGAGAACGCCTTGTTCCCTTAATGCCGGGAACTTGCTCACGTTCACATGGACTGGCATAGTGCAAGCCCTGTGTTATGTTAGACGCTGTGCTCTATTCTATCCTAGCCAACAATTAAGCCACAAAAGATTTACGAACAGTAAGCCAATGTTTTTGGTTTAATGGTCTGATTACTATTAACACGCAGCTAAGCTCAAATGCTCAGCTCTCTGAAGTGCAACACAAAGCACTGGCTAACATGTGCAGACATTTGGACTAAGGGCCACTTGAACAGACGCAGGACGTTTGGCAGGCTTCCCATAGCCGGAGTGAGCCTGGGTTTGAGTGTTGCTAGTCTGCAAACACTGCGGGTGCTTAATGATAACCGTGAGGTTTTGGGCACTCTGTGCTGGACTTCACTCCCAGACTGTCCGCGTGACCCATAATGAAAGTTAACCTGGTCGCAGAACCGTCACTCCAGGCTGAATACCTACTTCGTGCCATCACAGTGTTACGACCTGGTCTAGGGGCAGGCCTAGACCAGAAATGCGGCCTGTGATTGGATGAGCTGAAAAGGGTGACGCCTCCCAAAACCTTCCGAATACCGTGTTCCAGTGACAGATGGTCGACCCAGGTAGGGGAACGGCCAGATGAGCCTCCCCCTGCGTGTCGAGAGGAAAAAATCTGTTACTGTCCTCAGCCTTCCCAAGGCGACAGAGCCTTTGTTGATTTTCTGTACACTGTGTCCTTGAAAGAACTTGTGCTAAAAGTTGTCGAAATAGAGAGCGCAAGCACAACGAATGGCACCTCATAAAAAAAGACTGTCTTGAAAAGAAACGCTGCTCTGGCAGCTTGTGTTACTACAGGAATTGCACAGACAACTGCTAGCACATTAAGCAGTTTCACAAGCATTATTAATCTACAGTTCATATTTCCAAACCAGAGGATTCATTAACTTGTTTAAATTTAACACTGCTTTTTCCAACATTTTCAATGATTTGTCAGCTGGAAGTGGAAATACGTCAGGCGCTGTGTACAGTAACCACTCCACACCATTACACTGAGTTATGCCTTGGCAAGCTCTCGTGTCCATCACTCTGGCTGCATCTCTGGCTACCCATTTAACCATTCAGACCAGTGGAGCTCAAAGGAGAGAAGAACAGGCATTAAAGCCATTTCTTTGAATCGTCAGTATTTTTCAACAAGATGAGTACGAAAACAAATAGGAAACAAACACAAACTGATTCAGGACACTTTGTAAATTAGGCTTGAGATGACTGAATCCTCTGTTCTCTATTACATGCTTAATTGATCATGGTTGTGTATGCATGTTAAAATGCTTAATTGCTTGTGCCAGGAGCCACAGTCCTCCATGATGAACAGAAAGGCATTGATAAAGATTGTAAGGGGAGAGAGGACAGATGGATTCACTAGGCCACCTGAGAAGTCCCTCTGTGGACTGTAGAACTCCCTAATTCTCACACATAACGTGCCAGAAAATCTCAACACCACTCATTCCCTGCTTGCTAACCTGCGAAAGCACATATGGCTTTAGCCCGTCCTCAGTCCACCTTGCCAGCTTTCTTTCACGACCAAACTTTTCAGCTTTCAGCATTTCAGCCTTTTATTAGGCAGTTAGGAGTGATCCAAAGGTGGGAAAAAGCTAGCACTTTATGGCTTGGCTGCAAGCCAGTGGCCTGCAGCAAGCTCAGGAATAGGTTTCAAGTTGCAGGTGACTGTGAGGAGATTCCTAATCCTTTAGCCTGTTGAATAATTCTTAAATTTGTGAGCCGTGATAGGGAAGAATTTTGTTAGCACCAAGCACGCTCAATCAGCTCAGTTTCAACTGTTGGATGGTGCATGGGTCAAGTTGTTAATCATCATGGCCCTTCCTAAAGTAAAGTTGAGTATTCGATAAACAGAACTTTAACCTCTCGCAGTGATGGACTGGCTGCTTAATTTACAGAGGTTGTATTTACTTAAAACAAGAAAATCACTCTTTATAGGACAACAACAACTGCATGTGACAAAAAAAGTTCATGCCAGACAGAGTCAAAGTCCAACAGCACTTAGAAAGAGGGCATGGGGTCCATCGGCTCATGGTAACTTTAAACATGTGCAAGGTGTAAATGGCACAGTCCGTCTACCCAGCCACATAAAAACAGGATTATTATCTTCACACCCACCCGTCTACTTAAAAGCTTCTCCAGACTGGCGCAAGTTCACTGGTGGGCCATGATCACCTCATTAGGGCTGCGAGTAGTGTGCATTCTTAAATGCAATCCTGAATTAGGGGGCCCTAACAAAGTACTTTCAGGTAGTTCCATCATTTAGACTTGTAAGGAAAAAAGGGCAATATATTTTTAAAAAAAAATAAATGTTGACAATCACAACGGGCCAACAAAGACAAGGCTTTTTCTCCCCCACCTACATAACTTACCCAAATCCTGCAATATGACAGTAAACAGGAAAGTGGACTAGAAAACATCATCAAGAAAAGTCACAAGATCCACTGAAGGGTACACTATATTGTCAAAAGTATGAAGACACTTGACCATCCCACCCATATGAGTTGTTAGACATTCCATTGCAAAACCACAGGCATTAATATGGAATTGGCCTCCTTTTATAACTATAACAGCCTCAACCCTTCTAGGAAGAGTTTCCACAAGATTTTAAAATGTGGCTATGCACCTATTTATTCAAAAGAGCGTCGATGCTGGAAGAGAAGGCCTGGCACACATTCAACACTGCAGCTCATCCCAAAAAAGTTCAGTTCAGATGGTAGTAAGTTTATTTCGCCCACCAAACCCAGCTTCATCTGCCAAATTGCCAGATAGTGACACACAATTCATGAATGCAGATCTCTGCTCCAGAGCGCAGTGGCAATGTGCTTTACACTCGTCCAATCAATCGTTAGCATTGTGCACAGTGATCTTGAGCTTGTGTGCAGCTGCTCTGGCATGGAGACCCATTTCATTAAGCTTCTGACAGACAGTTCTTGTGTTGATGTTGCTTCCAAAGGCAGTTTGGAACTCTGTAGTGAGCGATACAAGATGATGAGAGTTTGTGTGGTCTACCGCTTTGTGGCCGAGTTATTGTGGCTTGTAGATGTTTCCTTTTCACAATAACAGCACTTACACTTGACCAGGGCGAATCTAGCAGAGCAGAAACTTCACAAACTGACTTGGCAAATGTGATGTCCTATGACCGTCACACATTAAGTCACCAAGCTCTTCAGTATAAACTGTTCTACTGCCAATGTTTCTCCATGAGGATGGCATGTAACTGCTTGATCGTATACACCTATTATTAATGGGTGTGGCCTAAATTAAAGAGGTGTCTTATACTTATGATCATGCTGTGTGTGTATCACTGTACTAATGTGTTTGAGAGGGAAAACAGAGAAAAACAAACCTGTACTGTACACCGTATACTTGTATGCCTCAGAGGCAGAGTTAAACTGATGCTACTTTTTAGCGGCTTGCATTTTGGAGAGACGGACAAAGACCTCACCTGTCGCTGCAAGGCCCCTCAAGTCAACTGCCATGTCTTAGTGAATCTCCGAATGCCAATCAGAAAAACCACAAGTATCGAGGCCTGAGGTTTCAATATCTAGACAATCCACTGTCTCTGTCTCTCTCACACACAGAGACCACTATAGAAAATATTCATCTTGATGAGACTCATTCAGATAGCCATGTCAGTGGGGCTTGGCTAAGCCTGCTTTTAATGAGAAGAAAGGTTTGGGGTGGGGGGAGTGTTTGGAGGGCCACGGCACCACAAGAGGGGCGCATGCGGGTTTGGGCCATTCTTTCCCAGCAAGTCACTGCCTTAAACAAAAATATTTGTGCAGCAAGGATATGCTGGGAGAGAGAAAACAAGTTTATTGGTAGTGCAAAATGGCTCACGGTTAGCGAGAAGCTATATTGAGAGTTTGTACTGAACAAATAAAACTACAAACAGAACTGACTGTCTAAGAATGCACAGAAACACAGAATTTAAGGAGCCTGAAAGTAGCAACAGCTAAATTACCATAGGCCCTGCAAAGAAAGTCAGTGACTGGCAGTGGGCACTGAATTCATTAGAAGGGTGCTAATAAGAAATCAAACACAGCTAAAGAATAAAACAGATATATTACACTAAACAATGTGCTACAATGATACAACATTTATGCTTCACACACACACACATCTTTCAGTCTTTTCCCTTCTAAGGGGAACTCGCATGCTAGCTTTGACAAAGTGTTTTACCTGGCTTGGGACAACACACACTTGCGCACACACTCACACCTACAGGCCATTTAAAGTGACCAATCAACCTAACCTGCATATGTTTGGACTGTGGGAGGAAACCAGAGTACCTGGAGGAAACCCACTCAAGCACAGGGAGAACATGCAAACTCCACACAGAACGGCCCGGACCGGGAATCCAACCCGGATCATCTTGCTGTGAGGCGATAGTACTAACCACTACACCACCGTGTCGTCTCACAACATTTATACTTCATTTTAGGAAATAATCACACAATCGCATCATTGTCTGTGTTTATTTCACCTTTTATTCTCTTATTTTAATTTAGGTATTGTAAGTTTAACACTACGAAGTTCAGTCAGAATGGCATGCAATGCGCTCCCTCCTTCACCTATGAGTTCATGCTGCCTACCAAAACATCTGGATGAATAGGCTGGTGTTTGATGCACTGATGGAAGTTGACGCACTGAAGACATTACACTCAAACCTCCGCTTGTTTCCACATCACATGAAACTTTCATGAATCAGACACAGAGAACTTTGTGTGTCATTCAAGGTGGTCAAATCTGCATGCTTTTTTTCTTTACACAACTTAGATGAATAAGGGCCACTGTGTCTTACCTCAGCACCTTAGCGGGAACCTGCAGTCAGAAAATCCACCTTGTGATCCATGTACGTGAGTGGACATGTTGTACAGGACAGTGCTGGAGTCATGTTTAGGCTGCTTTCACTCAGGCTTAGGTAAAGACTGTAGATTGTCACTTGCTAGTGTTCGTTGTAGCATGCCATAAATGATGATCCTGATGATGATGAGTGTTGTGATGGCAGAAAAAGTTATTTCGCCGTCAGGATAAACATGATACTGTACCCACAGACACTTGAAAAACTAAAAGACTGTAGAACAGTATTAACTGTCCATGTATTAACTGCTTGAGAATCAAAAAAGAGTGAATTACTATTCACTCTTGCTTTATCAAGATATAACGATTTTTACCACCTTAAAAATGATCTTTGTGAGTCAGACGTTTTGGCAAACCAAATGGCCGAGGTTTGGCAGATCAGACACTTGCAACATTGCAAATGACGCAAGACGAGCTCAGGCAAGAGAGGCTGCTGACATTTTACCTCATGAGTAGATTCAAAACAAATGAATCATGCTCGGAGGAACACTCCTGGAGACAGAGAGAGAGAGAGAGATAGACGAACTGGTTTCCCCAGTAATTTGATCGTATTCTGACGAGTCTGAGCTCATTGCTCTGCTTCTGTCAGCATCAGTGAGGCACTTCTGGCTGCATAGGAGTGCTTTTGTGCCTATTTATACAAGGCGTGACTCAGCTGTTGAGCAACATTAGAGAATAAAAGAATTAAGGAATACACTTAAATACTTTACAAAAGGTACATTACAAAAACGTCTCTGGCGGGCAGAGTATTATCCAGCATGACCGCAACAACGTAGGTGAATCTTCACAATCTGTTTTTCAATGTTACTGATCATTTCCTCAACGACATGAGGAAATTATGGGTACTGAAGCATTGTAGCAGTAAACACAGTAGTAAAGTAGTAGCAAAAAGTAGTAAATAGTAAACACAGCGTTCTGAGGTCTGAGTTATCTTTCAGGATATAAATCAAGCACCAGTAAGAGGCATAATCTAGGATTGTTCCCGCCTGCTGCGTATATGGGCATTCAAGCAATGACAATCCTTAAACGGTGAAGTTACACATGAACCACAAAGGTTTACATTTTGAAGGTGAGATACTATAGCTCTTCTTCAGAAGTTAACACAATTCCACTGGGTCTTACTGTAATGTCTGTAACATTGATCAAAATATTACAAGGATCAAGCAGCGTAGTACACTTCTCCCCTAAAGCTGCTCAACAGATCAATGCACTTCCCTATCGCCTAAGTGACCACGCCTCCTTTTGAGAGAAAACAAACCATAACATAACGCTGCCACCAAATTGGAAATACTTGTTGCACCCAGGCTGAAAGCTGCTGCATCACATTTTGAATGTCTAATGAAGAAATACCCCGTTCCCAACTTTCTTTACTTCCCCAAATTGCAAAGGACAGCAAAAGGAGAGATCTGTAAGATCGGTCTGTCTGTAGAGAGGACGAAAATAGTAAACTGCGGAAGCTGGTCAGTCCATATGAGCACAAACACTTCATTCCTCAGTTAACGATGTGGCCGACAGTTACAATGTTAAATGTAGAGAATGTTGCAGCTGCACTGAAACAGCAGTACATGTCAGCCTGTAATAAAAGAGTTAAGATAGCTAACAGAAAGGATTCATTACTATTATTATTTACGTTACAGCCTACCTTATTGCTGCAGGACCCCTGTTACGTAGTGACATAATCAGCTACCAGAAAAAGTAACAAATTATATATAAAAAATGCATTATGTGGTGATTCAATAAGCTAAATGTGTACACTGAGTAGAGTTGTTCATTTACACAGAAGACTAAAAGGACTCTCGTCAGTCCCTATTTCCATATAACAATGCCAATCACTGATCTGCAATGACATGACAAGTGTTTGCCTGACTGGCTACAGAATTTGGGCTCATATAAGCTATAAATCAGCAGGGTACTGTAATTTCGTGCCTTTATTTTGTTAAAGACCTCAGAATTTGCGTTTACAGCCAGTCAAATTAGAGCAGCTGCTTTCATCCAAACAGGGGCGGGGGCCTTACACATAATAAAAGTACCCGGATGTGCTGCTCTCATCTATCCGCCCTGAGTCTTCTATGTACACAACAGGCCAACGCAAGAATAGCTTTACTTTCACCATGAAGTTCATCTTACAGAAGTTGAACTAACAAACTAAACGCAATAACATGGATCCTGCAGCGAGTAACAGCAATAACTTTTTAAAACACTACACCTCTGTTAATATTTTCGCCCTAGCTGTTAGCATTAGTTAGAGCTAAACAGCCAAAAAAACACTTAACAATCTTTTTTTCAGGTTTGCTACAGACAGTTGGTACCGACCACTCTTTGCGTTACACTGACCCAGCCTAAAAAGACAGCAGTCAGACACACACGGCAGAATTAAGCTTCCTTTACCAGCTTCTTGTATGAATTTTCCACCTTAAATAGTGCAGCAGTTATTACTGTAATGCCTGAGGCCTCAGCATGCTGCACCATTTAAAGTGTAATGAGTCCACCAACTGATGTAACAAGGCGAGTAAAATCTCAACGGCTTGCTGAATCCCAAGTTTTTTATCTAGACGGCCCATAACTTGGCTGTCTAATTGTACAATTTGTGGATTGGCCGGCACTGCAGACACTTGAATGTATGAACCCAAGCACTGAAAACGTGAGATTTTCATAATATTCCCCCTTAAAGTGACAAAATGGAACTAAACTAAACCGAATCCAGACCAAGCTCTACAGTACATAACATACAACATAAGATTCTTTCCATTCAGTCTGCAAAACAGTGCATACTGTGCAGCGTTTCCAGGACAGCGTGGTTCCGTGCCATTTCCCCACGCGCCCTAATTCACAGTCAAGACTTCAGAGCTTGCATTCCTACTTTTCTGGGGCTGAGCAGGGGCTGGGCCCCCTCGAGGGATACAGCTAAATGAGCCCCAGTAGGCATGAGTAGCCTTCAATGCAACTCAAAGCAGTGACTTCATCCCCATTTGTTTGTGGCCACGGCCTGTGAACCCTATCACCGGGTCTCAGCCAGAGAGAGAGAGAGGAAGCTGACAATGGGCAGAGTGTTTGACTAGTACAGTAGCACAAATGGCCGGGCACGCCAGCGCTTCTGGATTCGCAACGGAACAAAATAAAGTCAAAGCATTTAGACAGACATTCACACAAGCCCATTCAGTCTTCCCACAGGGAGCAATTCTACATTCAGGGGGAAAATATGATCTGAGAGCAATCAGCATCTACGGAAAAATGAATTGGCCTCAGTGCTCTCACAAAAAAAAAAGTGATTTTTTTTTTTGTACGCCTCGTCTTGATTTTCACTTGCAGTATTTGTCTATAGGCAGTCTGTGTGTCTCTCGCCATTAAGAAAGTTTAGATTTAAAGATTTATTCTAAAACGTAAAACAGGAATATGCCAAGTTATGAGAAGCAGAACTGTAAGGCCAGTTTAACTGATGCTTCAGGACAGCCTTTAATTATTTAATAAAATCTGGAGTCCACTTAAATCTTACATAATTAATGGCCTCGGACTAAACAAGTTGAGGGGGAGGGTTGAGGGTAGATTGGATTTATTATCAGTATGATTAGTGAGTGGATGAATAGAAAGTTAAAGTTAAAAGCTGAACTTCTAAAAAGCACACCAGCCTTTGATGCAGCACAGCTATAAAGGTGTGTTTGAAAACCCTGGATTAAGAAAATAGGACATCCTCATTTTTGTAAATCCTGCTCTCTAAAGATGGAGTTACTCATTCAGCAACAAGGCAAGACGCCTTAAGCTTGCTCTAAAATTCTCTCCAGCGTGGGTTAGTTCATATTGAGCAAGCCTGGTATCATGGGTGCCACAGCTTATGGCTAAGAACTAAGCAAACGCCTGCTGGCCATTTGCACTGGTGAGGGGGGGAGGGGTTGAGGAAACTGCGTTGTTTTTACGATTGCAGCAACACCTGACTTCCAAACTTCTTTACTGATTACAGCCCAGGAATGCAATGTGCTGCAAACCACGTATGCAATATGGTGCAATCCCCTGTTTCAGACAATACAGGTATGAGGATAGAAAGGTTTGAGATTTATGTGAGATGTTAGTTACTTGCTGAGGCTGGTACAATTTCCGTTAAGAAAAAGAGGGACAATTTTGATTTGACACTTGGCTTGTGAAGAATCTTTAGCAGAAGACTAAATTAAACCATTGTACTGACCAAGTTTTGCCTCTATATAGGGGGTCTGTAGTGAATGTAGTAAATTGCCAGAGTTGGTGATAGTAGAACAGCTCCATAAAATTTGAATGCCTTTTTCAGACTATGAAAACACAGCAGTCCTTGGAATTTCCAAACCCAAGTGAACAGAAAAACACCTGTCCAGAAAAGAAAAAAAACAACAACTCTGTTATAGCAGAGTCAGAATAGTAGTTGAAAGGTGTAGGATCTTTTGAAAGATGCATTAGTGCCATATGCTAAGATAATTAAGTGGCATATGCTAGGACCTATTGGCATGGCTTTCTACTCAGGAAGCTGTAAACGGAAAACTAAATTTATAACTTGGCTTGTAAAAATGGACCTTTGATTCTAATTTACTTTACTACTACCAACATTCTTTAATCTAGTTCAATCAGTAACTAGCAGAGTCTATTTGTGAACCAAGTTACTGTACCCTTGCACAGCCAAGTACAGTGCGAGAAGGAAACTTAACATTGTGGTCATGCTCTGCCAACGCTGGCAACTGGACAACACTATTAAAGAGGTCACATTCCAGCCTCCCTAACTGGCACGCAGCATCTGAGTAAACAGACCCCAGTGATCGGACGCTTTATGGGCACAGCCAGTAGGCATGGGCACCACTTTATATGCAGTATGAACAAACGGAAGATCTATTTCGTTAGGTCTCTCGATGTTCCTTGGCACTCCAAAAACCCCTGCAGAAATCTTATCACATTACAGTTCAACAGTTTGGAATTATCATTTTTCAACAGATAACAGACAGCAGCATATCTGTCAACATTGTAGAAAAAAGTAAATGCCTGCAGGCTTTTTTTGCTCAAAGCAATAAATGTGACGTTTTTCTTAAAAATGAACAGCTAAGAAGTCAGAATGAATTAGCTTTGCGCTGAAGGTTTGTTTGTTTGTTGTCCATGATGCACATAGTTCACTCACATTTCGTGCGCATGTGGATTGTTTTTAGGTCAAAGTTTTATTTATATTATTTACAGATTTGAGTCAATCACCTACAGGAATATGAACCATCAATCGGAACTAAAGGAAAATCAGAATCGAGCAATGATGGTTTGTTTTAATTCTTACAGATGTTGCTTGTTTTCACACTTGTGGCCTGTAGAGTTGCATCTGGATCTCATACAAGCATGAAAGTCACGGCCCCAATTTAAAAAGAGGGTTCGCATCTGTAGCAGTTGTGGGCGTGGCCTGGCATGCATGGCTCAGAACTGAGAGAAAGCAGTCAAGAGAAGGAGACCGAGTAATCGGCAGATGCTGCACACCTGTTTCTTGTTCTGTCCATAACCCCTTCAATTAATGCCCTTTTGCTCTGACCACAGCAGGCAGCGGGAGAAGTTAGAGAGGAAGACTGTTAACGTGTCTCGACCTAATAAAATTCTTAAAGCCCTGAACTGTGGTGTTTGTGATTTGCTATTGTTTCCATGTTTGCTGTACTGAAAATTTCATGAAGCAGTATTTTTTCTGTACTGACCTGGACAACTAAAGCCCAAAGTGAGGCCTGTCCAGAAATAATGTCTCTGACCTTTTCTCCTTGGTCAATAAACATGCCTTACCCTGATATCCTGCTTTCTTGAAATATCGCAACAGGAAGGAAAATGACTTTAAATATGTTAAATATGACAGCTTCAGATCACTAGTTTTAAATTCTCAGTAATACTGTGTACAAGACTCCAGCACATCTATAGCCTGTATGTTGGCAGTGAGGGTAGCAACAAAACACATACACAAGATCGGTATATGACAAAGAAGACTTTAATTACCCACTGTTGTGCATATGTGGGGCGTAATCCTATGCTATCTTTCATTCTTATCGAGCAATGGGGATGAGGGCAATTCTTGTAACTGTTTAGGCAAAGGTGGTTGATTCAAGTCTACCTACGTTTATCCAACAGTTCTCTGGTCAAGGCAGAACTAACTCTAGAGAGGACTAAGAGTCTTGATTCAACTGTCGATGATTTGACACAGAACTACCCAGACATAAATCACCAAACATTGTTTAAATTGGTTTAACAACCATAACACTGCAAGAAACTCCGATGAAGTAGGTGCAGTCTAAAAGGTTCATGGCCAAATGCTTATTAGCTTTAAAGCATTTTCAACTATTTTTAGTTATGAACAGCAAAAGTGCAATGTTTTGGCTTACCCCTGACAATCGATGGCAGATTTGTTTTATTTTCACGTAGAGTACACACAGGCACAAAAAACCATTTAGCTTTCAATGTTCTTAACAATCATTCATTAAACAAACAGTGAAAGTGACTTCGGCTGGGAAGCTTTTTTTCATATTCAATTTGCTTAAATAGTGAAGTTTTGTGGGTAGACATACAGACAACCTTTTACAGAAATAGTCAATACTGTGCCACTCAGACACACAGTTTCAAACAGATGCTAGTTTGTGTTTAGTGTGTTTAATGTAACACAAATTATTTTCTATATTATTTTCTGTAGGTTTTAAATTCAGACTCTCGCCAACCAAAACAATAGTAAAAAACATTGAACTGTGGAACTTGCTTGCCCAGGAGTGTACGTTTCAGTTTTCTGGCATTACTTCTTGTATATGATATTTGAAGCACTGCTAAACAATCTTTCACTGTCCATACTTGTGCAAGGCCCGGAGAGCGACTTCAGCAAGAACAGGAACGCTCTTATCACTCTGCTAGTAAGTCAGAGCTTGTGCACTCCATGAAATAGCTGTCTCTGGTAGTAATACACTTCAAATGCGATCGATTTGTCTCTCTTACTACATGGTTCTCACTATAGAAATATCTAAAGATCACATATTTAGGTCAAAAAGCGTCCCACTCCACTCTTATATGCCACTTACTTGCCACTGTAAGCCTTACGGTACTACATTAGTAACTCAAGTGTTTTTACTTTTATTGGACCATTGGCTAGATTTAGACTATGGAAAAGTTTTGAAGGAGCAGAGGTACACCAAGCTGTCTCCTTGGTAACGCCACAAGCCCCACACATGATGAATGAAGAGTGTTTCTCTCGCGGCCCGCCTACCACCAGAGCAACTGTGACAAGGCGCCACTTCCCTTCGTGCGTCACGGATGACAAAAAAAACAATGTCGTGAGAGCTGTCCTTTCAGCGGGGGTGATACAGTCAGAGAAAAGGAGATGATAGTCAGCGTGAACTTTCCGCAGTCGTGTCCAGGTGGGTACGCAACGAGGAACACAAACAACCCGCCTCCCCACAGAACGTTAACAACAATGGACAGGAGAAAGTGGAGTGATGAAGCTTAGATTATAACACTGCGGGCCACACACACACACACAAACACACACACAAACACAGATACAGCCAGACAGCTATGCTTAAGGGTTTAACAGGATGAGAGGGTGCAAGCTCCAACATGCATGTGGTAGAATTAAAGAAACATTAGGCCCTTGAGCTGACACGGGGGGCCGCAAGCGGGAAGGATGTAGGGAAGGGGGTGTTAAATAAAACATCAAACACACCTATTTCGAATCAAACAGAGTCTAACAATCAGCATGACAGAGCTGTGCATGAGAAACTGCCCGAACATGTGAAGCACGATTCTGAGGAGCAACACTAAATGTTGTAGGACTGAAGTGTAGCATGTTAAACGTGCTCTTTCACTGTTTCTGTCTTATGCACAAACACAGACAGACATAAACACAGACACAGACAAACACACGCACACACTCTTTCCATTCTGTTGCCATGGAGACTGCTGCATGCCCTGGAGATTTGAAGCCAGGAGGAGGGATCCCCACCTTGTGTTGCTATACCTGGCAGTAAACCGAGACAGCGCTTACAAACGGGAGCTGAGGCGACACAAAGAACACAAAAAGGGAGAAACTGCCAAAGAGGAAAGAACACAAGAAACTAAGAGGAGCAAGAAACTGGAGATGGTGTTACAGGTTTAGGATCACGTAATGGAACGTGATTCTGGACACGATTCTGTCCTACCATGTCCCTCCCACCACACACTGTTTACTATCTAAAAAACAAACGACACTTCAAGCAGATATTATCAAACAATGAAAACTAATGACAGACTGAACACAACACAAATACTGAACAACAGAACAAAACCTACAGGCACAGGAACAATGTCATGAGTGCTTCATGAAACACTAGACTTTAATCCTGGTTCTCCACGGGTTTTACTATATGATGCGAAACAACGTCAACAGCTTTACGTTCTGACACATGATACTAAGGGGCTTTCTGACATGCCTAGCTATCACGAATGTGCACAGGCCTGTGTTTGCGTGTGAGTATGCATGAGAATGTGACGTTACCACAGAAATTAGAGAACCAGCCTCCCAGCGGGCACCCACACACAGTTCGACTCAGGCAGACTGTTGTGTGGCTCTAGTTCAGAGTGGGCCACACCAAAACTTACACAATCGGTCCCAACACCTCCAACTGGACCTCCGCTGGGACAAAGGCTGAACCCCCTCACCCCAACCCTTCTCTCTCTCGCTCTCTCACTTTCTCTCTCACACACACACACATGCACACACAATTAGTTTCCCATGACAGTGGCAGCAGCAAAAAAAACAAACAAAAGGAAAACCAACAAATTGAAATGAGTCCCAGAAGCGCTCCCCATACTTGGGCCACAATAAGCAACAGTAAAAAGCCTTAATTAAAAAAAAAAGCTAATGTACAAACACTTTCCAAACAGCTCTCTGGTTTGCTTTTGGCTACACAGCAGATCTGAGCCAATTAATGATACTACAGTTAATCTCTTTTTCCATCTATTACAACTGTCAATCAAGAATTTAAATGGCCAATTAAAATAAATAAACATTTAGGCTTTAAAGCACATAGCTGGACGCTTCTTGGTGATGGAAAACACTGGGCATGGGACAATTGACAAGTGCATACTCCTAATCTTTCGTGATTGTCAATCAAATTGGACGATTTCAATGCAGGGATCACATTGGCCACGACTTTAAGATGCGCCAAAATAATAAGAGTTGTGCCGCAATCTGCTTTCCTTTAAAGAGTGTTGTGCAATGTTACTTTATGCCCTTAGCAAGCCATGATATGTTCTCAGGCTTTAGAACACTCTAAAGCAGTGCAAGGTAGATCTATGCTTCCCTACCAAAAACCTATAGGTAAACATTCTAAACAATATATTAATACTAGCAAACTACAAAAAGAATTCCTAACCAAAGCAAGAACAAAAGTATGTTTCTGACAAAAGAACCTAGTTTATGAATAGAAAGCATGTTTATTTGCGCTGGCTCATGTAGGCATGGTAGGTAACGTGGTGTTACTACATAACCTGTAATATTAAACAGGCCGGTGAAGAAAGGGGCCACGGATCCTCAGAATGTTAGTAAAGAGGTGCTGTCGGTCCATATTCAGAGCTCCTTTTTTGTGTGCACTGAAAATGGGTTGAGATGGTTGTGGGGTTTTTTTTCTTGGAAAGTGACTTTCCTACATTCCTCCCACCCCAAACTAAAAAAAACATATAATAGGGTCATTAATCGGCGATAGCTAAGGGGCTCAACTCCACAATGTTAAATTGCAAACAATGTTAACTGCTTGCTTGCTTACATCAAAACAAGTAGGAAGCTTTTCCTGCTCGAAAGAAATGAGTTCATGCAAACCCGGAGCCCACGCTAAAAATGAATTTCAAAAATTCAACAGAATACTGCGTTGATTCTGATGCATTTTCTCAACAACCTTCTGGTTTTATTGAACGCAATTTCTTGGATGGATGGCTGCTGTGCTTTCCAGTGTAAACAGTTTAGATTAATGGCAAAGCCAGAACCTGTTTGATAATGAACTTAATGTCTGTCACGTAATTACAACCATCACAGAGGCACATGGATGCCATTAAAGTGCATCTGAACTTAGATGATATCAGATTATGAGCTTTCAATCGCAAACTGAAGAGAGAGACATAAAGAGCGAGCGAGAGAGTAAAAAACAAAGACAGAGAGAGACAATGACAGAGAGTGAGAGAAAGAGATAAAGACAGAGAAAGACAGAAAGAGAGAAAGAAAAATAGACAGAGATTAAGAGAGAGACAGACAGAGAAAGACAGAGAGAAAGAAAGAGAGAGAGAGAGAGAGAGAAAAACAGAGAGAACAAGAGCTGGGGCAACTGCTACACATCATTAAGCATAAAAAGGGTAGAAAAGGCTGGCCGATGAGGGCAGGCAGTAAATTTAGAACTTCACCCCCTTTTCATTAAAGCAAAAGGCCTTTGGGTTTTTCACCACATAAAAATCAAACCCCTCTCATAGCCAGTGCCGACAATTAGGGCCTACCACTGCACCCTCCGGGCAGAGAAAAGGGGGCGAGGGACCCTGCTGGGCGTTTTTGCATTTTGTGTGGTCAAGAGGTCTTGCAGCCGTATTTCACTGGTACGCAGGGGCTCTAGGTTTTTACGCTGTTTTGTTTCTCAATACACCACCAAGCCATCTGCAGCACCTGGCATCATGCTGGCCTTTTGGGGTAGATGAGAGGATTTTGCATGCAACTCTGTCATGTCTGTTCCAAGCCAGTCACAGAACTGCGGAGGCGAGAGCCAAAGCCAAAAAATGCGGCCATCACAGCCGGGCTGCCTGTTATTTCCTCCCTGCTCCAGAGGCCAGTGATGAATGTGTGCACATTTCTAGGTGACTATTAATAGGAGCCTGTAGAGGCCTGGGTGTGTAGAGATGAGAGGCTGCTTCAGCACTCCCATTTTACTAGAAGCAGTGCAACACCAGCCTTAATCTTCCTTCATCTCTCTCTCGCTTTCAATGCAGCTTGTCATTTCACTGCTTGTCTTACTCTGAAAAAGAGGAACGGACTAGATGCTCAATGGCTGATCAACTATTATTCATACAATACACACTGTTCAATAAAACATTAGGGGAGACCTCAAGCAGACGATTATATATATATATATATATATATATATATATATATATATATATATATATATATATATATGATCAATGGAAACCAAAATCATCAACCCACTGTGGGCTGGATTCAAAATCACAAGTATGGAAGTATGGCACTTGAAAAAGCATGCACGGATGTGCCATCCTAGACGAGCTGGACCACCTGTGCAACATGAATGTGCTGCAAGTACCACCTTAGTAGTGACAAGGAAACTAGAGAACAATCAGTCAGGAAGGAGAGAGTAATTGTCTGTGACTACCACCCGCAAAAGCATTCCCTTCTAAGTGTTTTGTTTGTCACTCTCATTTGCACCAATGCAGGTGAAACTGATTCACAAACGCTTCCACAGACTGATATCCCCAAAGTTTAACTGACTTGGAGTGTATACATACTTATGTGTGTTGAAACACTTAAAATAAAAAAGCTATGTGATCAGGATAGGAATACAAAGAAATTTAGAGCAGCTAGAAATCAGGACGGCGTCCCGGGGGAGATGGGTAAAAATGGGTATTAAGTTCAATGACCTTGTCTCATCATGAAGGGCATTCTCCAGAGAAACACCATCATAAACAGAAGCACTCGCTGTACCGAGCGATCAGGCATGTCTGAAGTCGTCTCTCTGTTTCCTCTGTGAGACACGAGAGGCACTTTCCCATCGCAGCATAACGCCGACGTGAGAAACTGCTAACAATGAAAAAGCTTTCATACAGCCCTCCGAGCAGAGGATGCTGTGCTGAGACAATGCACCACAACAGGAAGCCCTTCCTCAACGCATTCTCCTTTCTTCCGTCCAGGCATTGGCTACCTACCTCGCGTGCTTGTGGCCAAGTCGGCCACTTTCTGAAAGGCATCCAAGAAAGCAGCCACCGCCACCACTGTCGTCCTGCAAACACAAAAACAGAAACAGAAGCCGGTCAATTGTTTGGCGCCCTTATCTGCAACCCATTAAAACACACACGCACATGCACACACTCACACGCACGTGCCAGGGCATCTGGTCATTTGCTATGCTTGGCCTGGGTTCAGGAACTTGTCAGAGGTGGCTTTGTTGTTTGAAGGAAATTGTCAGGACGGTGATAGGAGGGGTGCAGGTTAATGGTTATTTAAAGGCAGTTCATTTCTTTAATGACTGCACTGAATGCTTAGTTCCTTTGTGTCTGCTTGTCTTTTTGTCTGCCAGCTGCTTAGAGAACCTTTAATGACCTCCTGCAGCTCCGTAATGGGTCCAGATAAAGTCTTTGCAGACACAGCACAGAGACTGATATGGAAGGAAAAAAAAAGTCGAAAAAGAGAAGGATAAAAAGAGATGGATAAAGAGGAAAAAGAGAAGGCTAAAAAGTCAAGGAGAGAGGTGGAACTACAGGAATTCCTCTTCCAGAGTTAAAACGCCCATCAGCAGTGGAGAAAACGTGAAATCCGAGCTTGTGTATTCACGGCAGAGAGGTCATGTGACGCGGCACGCCATGCGCTCGGACGAGAGCTGGAGCACGAGCCGAGGTCGCTGGGATCAGATTCGTCTCCAGTGAGCGTGGCGCCAAAGGCAAAACAGATACCTTAACCACAAGCAAGCTACCATAGGCCTACACCCTGTTTTCCACAACAGTATGATTTGATCATTACCTGCACGCCCAGATCCACAAACAAAGGACAACAGAAGAGAAAGAGATGAAATTACTAACAGGTACGGAAAAGAAATAAATAAACCCACCCAGAGGAAAAAGTTTAACATCTTTTCATCTACACTTGCTTTTCGCTTCTCCTGCCCTCATCGCCATCACCCTTTATCTAGGCCTCGAGTCCTATATCTTCCTTTTTTGGCTCCAAACAAAATGTTCCACAGTGAGGCGAGTTGTTGACTGTGAGCGTTCCACACGACTAACTATATAACAAACAGCATGTTTCTAATCAACCTAACATCGTTTTAAATGCCCTCATGCTCAGGGGAGCAGTCTGAACTTAAAAGTGTGCTTTCCCCTGTGATAAAAAAACAAAACATACACAAACAATGTCACATGTTGGATTAAGAAAGCAAAACCTCATTCCTTTCTAATGTGACTGAGGAGAAGGAGTAGGAGACTGGCTTGTTCATTGTTGATTGCACAGCTTTTACTTCAGAGTAATAACAGAAAAAAAGACAAATGAGTGAATTTCTCTGAGAGAAAAACAGAAATTCACTCATTTGAGGCTTCGCAAACATAGATCTGTCAGTCTAACACATAACTGATCAAAGTAGTAGTAAACATTAAGAAAAACTACACCCAGCTACAGAAGCAGCTGCCTTGTAGATCAGACGGGCAGAAAACCAAAAATAAACCCATGGACAGTCTGGATGACATGCTTGCTGGTTTTTCAGAAATGTCATGCTGTTAAGATCATACAGGAAAAAGACACTAGATATTTTAACCACAAAAACACAGAGATGCCCGGAAGAGCTGTAATCTTAGAGCAAAACAGCTTAGCCACTTTGGAAGAGGAGACGCAGGCTAAATTACAGACCGCTTGAACTCTGCACTTCATTAGCCGCTTCCCAACAGGCAATTCCAAACAGCGATCACAACACGGTTCAGAAGAACCCAGGCCCAACCTACACCTCTGCCTTCTTCAGCATTGGAGATTCAAACGGATGCGTTGTCTTATTTGAGCTAGACCATTAAAAGAAAACATGGCGTGTGTTAACTGTGTTAACTCTCTAGACCTCATTGGCCAGTGCTTTTTTCAAACCTCCCCCCAACATGTGCACTAAGTAGGCTATGAAAGAATATCTTCTACATCCAAAAGGTCCAAAAGGGAGCCATTTGGGATTCAGTCACTAACTTTCAGACCTCTGTTTCCATTACGTAATGACATGTTGATAGAGATAAATTCCGCCACTCTAAGGAAGATTCTCTACAATAAACCATTTATCAAACCACATTGAATGTTTTGGAGATTTCTTCAAAAAAATGAATCGTTTTAGAAAACCATTCAAACGTTTTAGTACACTACCATTCAAACGTTTTAGTACACTACCATTCAAACGTTTTAGTACACTACCAGTCAAACGCTTTAGTACACTACCATTCAAACGCTTTAGTACACTACCATTCAAACGTTTTAGTACACTACCATTCAAACGTTTTAGTACACTACCAGTCAAACGCTTTAGTACACTACCATTCAAACGTTTTAGTACACTACCATTCAAACGTTTTAGTACACTACCATTCAAACGTTTTAGTACACTACCAGTCAAACGCTTTAGTACACTACCATTCAAACGCTTTAGTACACTACCATTCAAACGTTTTAGTACACTACCAGTCAAACGTTTTAGTACACTACCATTCAAACGCTTTAGTACACTACCAGTCAAACGCTTTAGTACACTACCATTCAAACGCTTTAGTACACTACCATTCAAACGCTTTAGTACACTACCATTCAAACGCTTTAGTACACTACCATTCAAACGTTTTAGTACACTACCATTCAAACGTTTTAGTACACTACCATTCAAACGCTTTAGTACACTACCATTCAAACGCTTTAGTACACTACCATTCAAACGTTTTAGTACACTACCAGTCAAACGTTTTAGATCACTACCATTCAAACGCTTTAGTACACTACCATTCAAACGCTTTAGTACACTACCATTCAAACGCTTTAGTACACTACCATTCAAACGTTTTAGTACACTACCATTCAAACGTTTTAGTACACTACCATTCAAACGTTTTAGTACACTACCAGTCAAACGCTTTAGTACACTACCATTCAAACGTTTTAGTACACTACCATTCAAACGTTTTAGTACACTACCATTCAAACGCTTTAGTACACTACCATTCAAACGTTTTAGTACACTACCAGTCAAACGTTTTAGATCACTACCATTCAAACGCTTTAGTACACTACCATTCAAACGCTTTAGTACACTACCATTCAAACGTTTTAGTACACTACCATTCAAACGTTTTAGTACACTACCATTCAAACGTTTTAGTACACTACCAGTCAAACGCTTTAGTACACTACCATTCAAACGTTTTAGTACACTACCATTCAAACGTTTTAGTACACTACCATTCAAACGCTTTAGTACACTACCATTCAAACGCTTTAGTACACTACCATTCAAACGCTTTAGTACACTACCATTCAAACGCTTTAGTACACTACCATTCAAACGCTTTAGTACACTACCAGTCAAAAGTTTTAGTACACTACCGTTCAAACGTTTTAGTACACTACCGTTCAAACGTTTTAGTACACTACCATTCAAACGCTTTAGTACACTACCATTCAAACGCTTTAGTACACTACCATTCAAACGCTTTAGTACACTACCATTCAAACGTTTAAGTACACTACCATTCAAACGTTTTAGTACACTACCAGTCAAACGTTTTAATACACTACCATTCAAACGTTTTAGTACACTACCAGTCAAACGTTTTAGTACACTACCATTCAAACGCTTTAGTACACTACCATTCAAACGCTTTAGTACACTACCATTCAAACGCTTTAGTACACTACCAGTCAAAAGTTTTAGTACACTACCGTTCAAACGTTTTAGTACACTACCATTCAAACGTTTTAGTACACTACCATTCAAACGTTTTAGTACACTACCATTCAAACGCTTTAGTACACTACCATTCAAACGCTTTAGTACACTACCATTCAAACGCTTTAGTACACTACCATTCAAACGTTTAAGTACACTACCATTCAAACGTTTTAGTACACTACCAGTCAAACGTTTTAGTACACTACCATTCAAACGTTTTAGTACACTACCAGTCAAACGTTTTAGTACACTACCATTCAAACGCTTTAGTACACTACCATTCAAACGCTTTAGTACACTACCATTCAAACGCTTTAGTACACTACCAGTCAAAAGTTTTAGTACACTACCGTTCAAACGTTTTAGTACACTACCATTCAAACGTTTTAGTACACTACCAGTCAAACGTTTTAGTACACTACCATTCAAACGTTTTAGTACACTACCAGTCAAACGTTTTAGTACACTACCATTCAAACGCTTTAGTACACTACCATTCAAACGCTTTAGTACACTACCATTCAAACGTTTTAGTACACTACCATTCAAACGCTTTAGTACACTACCATTCAAACGTTTTCGTACACTACCATTCAAACGCTTTAGTACACTACCATTCAAACGCTTTAGTACACTACCATTCAAACGCTTTAGTACACTACCATTCAAACGTTTTAGTACACTACCATTCAAACGTTTTAGTACACTACCAGTCAAACGTTTTAGTACACTACCATTCAAACGTTTTAGTACACTACCATTCAAACGCTTTAGTACACTACCAGACAAACGTTTTAGTACACTACCATTCAAACGTTTTAGTACACTACCAGCCAAACGTTTTAGTACACTACCAGTCAAACGTTTTAGATACACTACCATTCAAACGTTTTAGTACACTACCAGCCAAACGTTTTAGTACACTACCATTCAAACGTTTTAGTACACTACCATTCAAACGCTTTAGTACACTACCAGACAAACGTTTTAGAACACTACCAGCCAAACGTTTTAGTACACTACCAGCCAAATGTTTTAGTACACTACCAGTCAAACGTTTTAGTACACTACCAGTCAAACGTTTTAGTACACTACCAGCCAAACGTTTTAGTACACTACCAGTCAAACGTTTTAGTACACTACCAGTCAAACGTTTTAGTACACTACCATTCAAACGCTTTAGTACACTACTATTCAAACGTTTTAGTACACTACCAGCCAAACGTTTTAGATCACTACCATTCAAACGCTTTAGTACACTACCATTCAAACGTTTTAGTACACTACCAGACAAACGTTTTAGATCACTACCAGCCATAGGTTTTAGAACTGTTCTAAAACTTTTGACCAGTAGTGTATGTCATATCTCGTAAAAACTTTTCAGAATCCAGATATTTTAATTCTAATTGCCATTTTAATCATTTCAGCACTCCAACAGAGCGTAAGTGTATTCCTACTCTCAGTCCCATCAGGTGTGAATCAAAAAGTTACAGAGAAGCAGAAAAAACTAAAGAACTGGCAGAATGGGAAATCCAAAACCTGGTCTGAGGAACACTCTCCTAAACAATCTAGCAGCGACTCCATCACGGCTAACTGTACAATATCATGATGACCTCTGTGCCTGTGGCTTTCCTATTCATACTGAATCATTTCATACTCATCAAACAGACCTGTTTGTACAACGAGGGCCTGTGTGTTTGCCACTCCTTGTGCAAACTGAGCTAGCGTCATGAGTGGGCGCAAGTTACCCAACGCAAAACAAGGCTTGGAGGCTCTATAAAGCATCTGTAGGGAGATCTGCTGATTTGAACACTTTAACTTTCGTATTCAAGAGAGAATTAAAGCCCAAGTCGCATGTCACTGCAAACTTTTAATGTGGCAGCTAAGTTGGCAGGAAGGCGTGACATTTGATTAGATGATGATTAATCCAGATGTTTCAGGCAATCGCTATTTCGTGACACACTATATTTTAGATATCACACTGCTTGTGAAAACATCCCCACTTCCACAGACGCTGACCACAGAAAGCAATCACAGCCATTTTCAGCAATATCCCATCACTATAATTTAGTGAGTTTTAGCCTTCGAGTCATAACAATGTTTAGGCAATATCCTGGAAAAGTGACTCGTGTTGATAGATTTAAATGCATATTAAATTCTATATAAAGCTTTGAAGGTAGGTGGATAGGTTAAGTGGATAGGTTGTCAGGCCTAGCTTGAAACTGTTTAGTAAGTGAACATGTATAATAGCTGTATAAGAGCTGTGTAATGTACATATTGTCGCTGGAAACTTATAATACCCAATCTTGTGGGTCCCACTTAGAGACTGCAATCCATCTATTAATGCACAAATTATGATTTTTATTACCACTACAGTGTCATTTAAGTGATTATTTTCTAGAAATCGAAAAGTCAAGTCTTGTTTTTTCACTTCTTGTAGCTTGAAATAGCTTTAAACATGGAATGCAGTGACCTGACTGCCAGTTAGTGCTGCCCGTTAGTTCTGGTATTCATTTACTTCAGACGGATCATCAACACGCACTTCGTAAGCTTGGAGTTATATAAAAATATTTCAAAAATCTAAAAAAGTCAATAAAAAAGACAAAAATGCTTGAAAAATCTTATTCTGACCTCTGGACCACCCTTAGCTGGATATTTCTGGGTGGCAGACAGCCCTCAACAGCATGTAAAAGAAACGATACACTCACATCAGCACCACACACTACCACGCCAGTGTCACTGCTGTGCTGACTCTGCCATTCTAAAACTGGCTAATCAGTGGAAGAACAAGGTAGGGGATTCTAATCATGTGGTTAATGCAATACAGGCCTCTGCAAATTTGCTTGTATTTTCTTTACTGAGTGTTTCACGCTTCATTATATCATTATAATAATAATAAATAAAATTTGAAATGAAAAATATGACAAAAGCTATTAATAACAGTATACTACAAGGTCGTTATCATTAACTCAAATCCATCAACAATTGCTAAATCACATGTAAATTAACCAGTGTTATTCTGCTTGACTTGTAGCCTATTATTAAAACTAGTCTAGCGTGACAAAAATCAATCATCGGAATCAATTCTGGAATGCCTAAGCAGCCCCTCCCCAATCTCACTCAACACATCACAGACGCTGTTGTGTTGGTTTTAAGAGCTAGAAACCAACAGGCCTGCTCCGTTTCTCCCTTCTGCATTCAAAAACCGGTGAAACAACAATTTTTATACAACATTTCACAAATCACCTTTAAAGGCTCTTCAAACAGTCTTTAGTGGACAGTGGTTCTATATAGAACTATGAGCACTCAAAAAAACACCTGCATGCTTAAATGATTCTTTGCATAGTAAAATGAATATTCAGATTGATGTAGAATGTGTTATAATATGGCTCTATAAAAAACTGAAATAGACTGTAAATAGCACTGAAAAGAGTTCTGCTACTGTTATAATATCAAGCTTGTAAGTCCTTTTGGTGCTCAATAGAATTCTCAACAGAACTATTTTCAAACAGGTTCTATATTCAACCATATGTAACCATATGAAAAATCTCAGTCAGGGTGAATAACCGTTTTGAAATGCACAGATCCATTTGCAAATGGTCCTTTACGTGTTCTTGGTTCTATAAATAACCACTGCAGAACCTTTTTGTTTTATTTGTATTTTTTTATTATTATTATTACACAGCGATAAATAAAATTAAACAAGACTGGTTAGTACTCCTTAAGTATAGCAGATAACAACATTTACCATGACAACAATATAATCATGTAGCTCACCTCTACCTAATGGTGACTATTAAGGGCAATGATTAAGCTGTTTTCAGATCACCACAAATAAACGCTGTTATTGGCAAGAGTGTGAGATTGATCAGGCACAGTGGTCTTACCTGAGCTGAGACTGCAACTTTCCTGCTTTGCTGATGAAGTCTTCCCAGACTGGGTAACTGCTCTGTAGACACAAAAAAATAGGATTTGTCAGTTACGATAGTTTGTTTAATAATATGTTAACCTAAGATGTTTAAATGAAATTAGACATGAATTAATGTAAACGAAACATCACCAAACAAAGAGCACACAAGTCTAAAATCTTTAAACTTTGATGGCAGAAAACACAACTCTTCACATAACATCTAACCGCTATGAAATAAAATGCTGAAATAGCAACAGACACAAAAAAACAGTTCTAGATGCAATCAATAGTCAGGAACTCAAGGCTCTATGTGTTTAATTATGGTCTAATAATGGAATACAAGTGCAATACAACACCTGATTGGATAAAGTCTTACTCAGTTCCTAAAGTGTTGTGCAAAAGCTCAACTCAAGAACAACTACTAATGTACAAGAAAGCTGAGAAAAGTGGAAAGATGGTAGGAACTGCCTGTTCATGTCAGTGACTTCAGGAATGTGAGGCCAGGCAACTCAATCTGTTAAAGGTGAAAGAGAGAGAGACAACTGCCGCCCCCCCCCCCCCCCCCCCCCCCCCTTTAGTAAATAGTCCTGTCATATGACGTTTCCATTGGCTGCTGATCTGGGACCAGTTCAGCATCATACACAGCCATAATCGTTGTGAGCTTTTACTGTTAGGATTTAAGTGGGATATAAACTTGTACCATATCAAGGTTTGGTTACTTGGTGAAATTACATTTGTGGAGCATTTGAGGTGAAAGCATAAAGGCAAACTGACACAGCACAAAGGAGCAATAAGGACTGAAGGACATCTGACCCTAGATCAGCCCTATTAGTCTAGCAGCCTTTATAAATGATGGCCATGGAAGCCTTTGCAATTGCTATTGAATATTTCAAGGGCCTGGAAAGTTTACCCCCTGCTGGGGTACAACACATTAACGGCAACAATAGAGCAGCTCAACACAACAGTGTGAAAGGGTCGCATCACTGAGCCACTTAATTCTGTTCTTTTCCATTCAGGTTCAGGTTCTTTGTTATTTAAGCCACATCAAGACTCTAAACTTTGGTGTACGATGTTTATATTCATCTAATGCTGGAAAAAAAAGTTATGACCACAGACCATGTCTTTCAAATAAATATCATGGTTGCAGTTCTGAACAGTAAGGACACATGATTAACTTCACAAAATTTGAACAGGACGAAGGTCAACTAGCAGCTATAATGCAGTGTTTTCCATGATAAGCTTAAGTTCACCCACTCATAGGGTGATTCATTCACAGTCGTGCGGACATAAATCCAACCGTGCATCACCTCCCAAGCAAAGATAATTAACTCCAACTTCCACGCAGGCTGGCTCAGACGGCAACTGTCATACCTCCCAGTTTAGCTCCATCCATATGCAGGACTTTGGAGACCTTTGAGCTCAATGGAATTCCAATACTCCTTCTCTAATTGACCTTTAACAGGTGTGCATTCAAATATTGGAATGCGTGAAGGAACTTGGTACCATTTCCGGAACATGATGGCAAATTCAACCAAACACAAAAACCATCCCTCTAGCCATCTGGTTTTCTCTGTGTGCTACAATAGTATTGCCCAACCCAGACCTTAAAGACCCCAGAAGGTTCAGATTTTTGGTTCATCCCATTGCCAAGCACACCTGTTCCAGATAAAAAGCATTTTTCCATTGCTTGGTTAAGGGGGATCAAGAGCTCAATGGAGCAAATGGGGTCTTCTTTAGGGAGTCTCATTTGGGCACAGTGATCTAAACAATAACACATGTAAGAATACTTTATCATTAAGTTATCTGGCTATTGATCAGTGTTTTAAGATGTCTGCCCACAGTCAGCACTAGACTGGCAGCTGGGCATTTTAATGTGACCTGAAATAAAAATAGGTCAGTATATTTAGCATCTGTCTACAATAAAACATAAGTACATAAACAGCAAATGTGTAGAGTAGATTTTGAGGAAAATTCCAGGTGTTTTTCAAATTTTCTGAGTAATTCGATGGTTGTGATGCAAACACACATAGAGAATGTGAAATGGTTTATTGTAGAGAATCTTACACTCTATAATTTATTTATAGAGAAAGTTATAGGAACCAGGGGTCCCAATGGCTAAAATACAAATATAGCCATTTTATTTAATGTTTACAACCACCAGAAAACCCACATATGCTTTCTGAGTTTTTACATGTAATGCTGATGATGGTAAAACAGTGAGAAACATATACACTCCCTCAAAGAAATTTAATTTAAAAAAAAAAATCACAAAACTATAGTAAAACAACGTGTCAGACATCAGGCAGGGTATTCATAACCATTTCATTTACCAACTTTCTGTGATGGAGCTTTTAGAGTCATTAAACTGATCAGACATCTGGCTCCTATCACCACCACTGTGAAAAAACACTGTGAGTCGAATGGAGCATTTCACACCAGAGCATGTAACTGACTAGTTACTACTCAACTATCAACTTCAACCAATTGCACTAAATAAATATAAGAATACTGTTCATGTTCAGATAGTCAAAGTCAGCAATAACTATAACTATATTTTACTCTTCCACCTTTAAGCCTTTTTGAGTTCTCCCTCATTCTGTCTGGTTGGTTCAGCACCTGGACTGATCTGCTGTTGGCTGTACAGCAAAAAAGCCCCTAAAACATACTTCAGGTTTTATGCTGAAAAATGCTGGATCAACAGAGAAGTACCACTTTGTTTTGTAGGAAACGCTGTACTTACGGAGGGACGTCTACATAATTAAATGGTGAAGGTGTAAACAATGTCATTCAGGGTGATTTGGTGGGAAATGCTTTAGTTAAGAGAAAACTGCCAAGTCAGAATTGTTCACACTGGTGAAGACAGGCAGCAGATGTCTGAGGAGTTTAAAACCTCTGCAATTGTCCTCACCACAAGTTATGAAATGACTATACATATGCCACCTGATGTCTGACGCAGTGTTTTATAATATATTTATCAAAAATGCCTTAAATTGTGCATATACTCCATTCATGGTGTAGATGTACATGCAGGGTGTTGTGTTAAACAGTACCCAATTAAAACTTCTGACCATGTTTTATCATTGACATTACATACAAACAGTCAGATCGTGTAGGCTCACTAGTGGTTTTGCACAGCAAATGGCTTTACTTGTGTTGTAGATATGGCAACTCTTGTAACCTACCACCACCACTGTAAAGAAATCAGAGTCTGTAAAGTTTCCCTACAATCCACCAATTTACATCAAACCACTCTGAATGCCTCTGTTTATATCTCGAGGACTAATTTGTTCCGATTTTTTGCAATACTAGTGGAGTTGCCCTTTAAGGACCCTTTTTTGACAGCATTGTTGAATATGGTTTTCAGTCCTTCTGCAATCTCTGCGTACTGTATGAACGTAACTAAACCCTGTCCTCATTCCGGATCAATACAGAGTAAACAAGTAAACAACTGATCATTGCTTCATGGCTGCCCAACAAATCACCTGCTTGGACTGAGGACTAGTTAACCCAACCATGCCATGTTTGGGACAGTTTTTGAGCGTAAACCTGAAGAAAGACGGAGCTGAAGTTAGCTTCTTAGTCCACCTTAAATGGTGCAGCATTCTGGCGCCAGATTGTACGTCAACTGCTGCACCATTTAAGGTGGACCTGGGAATTCTAATAAGAAGCTGACTTCAGAAAGCAAGCAGTTGAGCTTTTCCAGCAAACTGATTGCGAGTCTTGAGTTTTACGGTAACCCTGCTATGTTAACCAAGTAACTAACCAAGTTAACCAAATAGCTAAAAGCCTAACAAGAAAGAGGAGCGTTAAGGAAAAACATTAACATACAATTTAAAAAAAGATGAAATGTCAAAAAGGTCTGAGCTTTACCTTCATGTCAGCGATAATGGTTTGAAAGAGCCCTCCGAGGACACTGCACTCTTTTTCTATTACAGCCTCCATTATATTTTGCCCCCAAAAACGAGCTGGTGATACAAATGAAACTGCAGCTCTTCTCCTTCCCAAACAGGATGAAAATTAGTAGTTTTCCAGTCTTGTTTGTGACTTTAATATCCAGCGAGGCTAAAAAAAAACAAACCCCCTCCAGCCACTGTATCGCTATGAGGCGGTGAGCTATAGAAAACAGACTGCCAGACTCAGAGCTCCCTTTCTTTTCCACGACGAAAACATTTCCATAACTCCGTTTTAAGAAGCATGACTGGTGTCAGTTCACAGACTTCAAAGTCACTGATCTGAAAAGGAAAGATAAAGTAAAGAAAAGCTACTCTGAAGACATTCAAACTAGTAAGAGTCTCTTCTCGTCTGCCTTCGTCTGCTGCAGATAGTAGCAGCTGCTGCTGTGGCAACGACGTAGAACCCGGGGGCGGAGCTACGATCGTGCACGTTCCCATTAGAAGCGAGCGCCCGCGCAGGGAAGCCCCGCCCCTCTAAGGTTTTACTGTAGGGCGTGTCTCAATTGGAGTCCTAGTACGTAGGGAGTTACTATCTAGTGAACAACAGTGAGTCCACTCATTCAGCAATAACGGGCTCAAGCAGGATTTCTCAGTTACCTAGATAACGTAAACCAACTTAGCCCAAAGATAGAGAGGTCATGGACAATCCCCTTATACAGTCTTTTGATTTGGGCTATCCATCTTACTGGAAAATCTTTCTATGTGAACTGCCACCTTAAAAGAGCAGACAAACTGGAAAACAATCTACTATCAGAAACCTGGGACATTAATATAAGCAATGGTTTTGTTTTAACACAAGCCCCTTAAAAAGTGCACAGTTCAAAGGGCTGCAAGGGGCTGTGGTAAACATTAAATGACTTAGTACAGTATTTCCCAGCCTTGGTCCCACTTCCCTGCACATTTTAGTAGTTTGCTAACACACCACTTCAACTCAGTAAGGGGTTGTTTATAAGCTGTTTAGTTGGATCAGGTGTGTTGGGAACAAAAAGAAACATTTAAAAAGTGCAGGGAAGGATTGAGACAGGAGTGAAACACACATTTAGTCCACTATTCAACAAAATGCATAGCAGGTCACCAGCAAAACAAATATTGAGGTTTGGATGCTGATATGCTGCTAGTCAGTGAAACAAGCATAGTGTAGCGTCAGTGTAGAAGAGGTCACAAAAAATAACACATACACTACCGCTCAAAAAAAAATTCTTGTTTTTTAATGGAGCAGCCTTCCTTCCTTAACACAACAATGGACTGACGGGTCTCTAAAGAAAGTTGTTTCTTTCTGGTCATTGTGAGTCGGTCAGCAAGCCATCAACTGCTGATGCTTAAGAACTAACCTAGAATGTTGTTCTCTCTTTTATACTCACTTATTAGTAGAATGTTTTTCAGCTGTGCATCACAATTGAGCAAGAGTGTCCTAACAACCAGTTAGCCCAATAACATCCTGAACTTGGATTGGCGACTAATACAAACATTTTTATTCTTTATACTGATACACTTAAACTAATTGTGAAATGGACAATATTGTTTGTGAATTGCATGAAAATTGCATGAAATAAAATTCTAAAGTGATCCTAAACTTTTGAGCGGTAGTGTATATGCGGATGTTCCTGAACTGGCACTTCTACAGAAAACAAAATGCCCAGCTCATCATTATCCCAACCTGAAACACAGGGAGGAGGTAACGTGGGAGGACACAAAATACTAGTAGCGTAGACACTTCTAACCACTAATTACACTTCAAAGCTCACCTCCTTGGACACAATTACTAAAATAAAAACAACTGTGGCAATCTCTGCAACAACAACAACAAGTTTAATCCTTCTTTTTAATTGGGAATTAAAGTGCCCCCTAGAGTAACTTTGCATGGTCCCACCCCCTAAGCGCCTCACAGCAGCGCGGCCTGTCACAGACGCCACACGGTCCTTCCTCTAAGGGTCGGCCACCCTGCTGACCTACATGGTCTGAACAAAGTTATTGGGGTGCACGGAGTCCTGCTTACTGCCCTGGCTGGCACAGGAGCTGTGTGGATCTCAGAGCTACATCCCTGCTCATGGAGAGCTGTGGTCCTCTGACCTTGGTGAGCATTTGAACACCACTGCATCAGCATCTTCTCCATCAGTGTGCCAGAGTAGAGAGACTGAGTGCAGCATCCTTCTCCATCCTTCTCTGAGCCCCGACTCTCTGCCTCTGCTCTACCTTTAGCTGCCATCTATCCTATTTCCAGGCCCAGCACTTTCTTCCTGAGGTAGAATAGTTAGAGCAGTAAGGGCAATGCAGTACTTGACCCAAAGTCCACTGTGGCAGCCCATCTTCCTGACTGGCTTTAATTCCCTGCCATCTCAGGCTCACGGCATTGCCTAGCATGAAATCCTCTCTTCCTGCACCGCCACCACACCAGTCACTCTCGGCAACTCTGTCTCAGCTGCAAGCTCCTCCTGTTGCTCTCTCCAGCATTTTCATGCAGAGGATGATTGTTCCAGTGCCAAGTCTTCCCGCCCAGCTCTCTCAAACACTGGACATGCCTGCCCAACCATTCTTCCTTTAGCTTCTGCCTGTCAGGGAGCAGTTGTGCTGGATGACCACCCATCGGCACCTGCCCAAAGCATTTTTGGAAGTCTGTGGTCAACACCACTAAGGCATGTTGTTCCTGTGGCAGATCCATGAGCACCTGTAGTGCTTTCCCTCCAGTGCCAGACACTTGCAGCTGGTTGGAGTATGACGCTCAGATGTACTTGCCATTGAAACATTAAAAGCAGATGCATGCCATCTCACTCTCACTAGGCTTCAACTGGGCTCTGCTCCACTCTCTGCTGGTGGGATCCATCAGGGAGTAGAGAGACCTAACACTTAGTTCCCCCTAATTCCGAGGCTATGTCTTCTTCGCTGTCCATCTTTAAGTTTGTTAATATGCTGTTTGTCTGTTTCTAGCTCAGTAGTCATCTTGCTTTAGACACCACTGTAACCATAATATTTTACCACATGGCAGCATTACCAGGGTGGTTGCCACATATATTGGACTCTGGTATACCGGTCAACCAGCAGAACCAAGTTGGGCAACCAGCTAAACCAGCAGCAGACTAGTATAAACCAGCAAGGAGTGCATGTTGGTTACTTTTTTAGATGTAAGACTGAAGATGAAAATGTACTGGAGCTGTTAGGAAGCTCATCCAGTAACTGCAGTTGTCACATGCAAACGATGCAACTAGCTGTTTAAAAAAACCTCCCATGTCCTCCTGCAAATATGCTGTGTTTTCAGATTGTGCCCTCAGTAATTAGTTCAGTTTCTCAGCCTTAGTAAAGTATCAATTAAAGATCCACCTCTGAAGTTCATGATCAATATCTGGGTAATCGAATATATTGCTAGATTAGTGGGCTTTGAATCATGCGTCTGTCCTATACTACTTAAAACAACTCAGCTTAGAGTTTAGAGTTTTGCTTCGACAGAGAGAATGCAGCCCTTTTGAGAAACAACATTATCATGTTGCCAAGTTGAACACAGTATATTGACGTGCAATCATTTAATTCATATTCAAAACTTGATACATGCTAAATATGACAGGTGGGTGAAAGTTAAACTTATATATGGAACTATAACAAAATGTAACCTTTTAATGTTGTGACAGGTTCAAGTGAGACAAGACAAGGGTCTAAAAGTATTACCAACACCCATCAAACAAGCAGGAGGCAGGTTTTGGATGAGACCCCTTTGATTAATTACATGAAAAACAAAGGGCAGATTTGAGACACAGCCAAAGCTCTGGCCTGTAATTATGTTTATCCTTTACTTTTCATGTGTTCAAATGGTGTCCTTACAGCTCTTTTAAGCCGCATCCAAAACGACATCGTACTATACTACACACACTGCACTGATAAATGGACTTCTTTTGGGGATGTATTATTTTTGACACGCCTTTTAGAAGACACGCCTGCTCAACTGCTCACAGTTGACGCAACTAATCAGCTCTAGACTCTCTATTGGGTTGAAAGACAGGAAAACATGTGCAGAGCATGAAACCCCAAAAAACACTTCTTAAGCTACAGGTTAATAAACAGCCTAGTGAACTGAACAGAGCTACCAATAATCATAAATGCACGACACAGACTAATACACTAAGAACACTGACACTTGTTTTTCTGTTTTGTTCCAATATACACCTTTAAGAATGTGTGATTTGTTCCCAATCTAATAATATCAGCCCGCATTTTCTGTAAATGTCTGTAAATTTTAAACTTAGAAACTGATAGTGTGGCGTTAAATTATTAGACTAAACCGCTTTAGATCTTGGCGCCACCTGGCGGTGCGAATCGGCATATACAGGATAAGTTTGCTCCACGAGCCAACAGTGAGGCAGCAGTGGTGAAAACAAAATGAAACATTTTCTACTCCATTGCGTTTTCTCTCTTGCTGAAGAAAAATAAAGATAATGTTTTGTTCACGAATAGAATCCCATATAGCATGTGTGTGTGTTGTTTGTTTACCTAATTGTGTTGTTTTTTATGCTTTAACTTTTGCCTTAATTTCCTTCAGGGTTAATAAAGTATCTTTCTATGTATGTATCTATCTTCATCTATGTTTTGATCTGTTAGTCATCTCATCACACTGCATGTTAGTTAGTAAAGATAACCTTTAAGCCCATTGTCTTTTACTTTCAGTTCTTAAGTCGATTTAAGATTAGATAGACCTACTTTTATACTTTCATTTTAGTCTATCAGTATCTTCAGTACATTTTTTAAGTACTCAGGTAACTTGTTCTTATCTCTGAACGGCTGAAACTAAAGTAACTACACATTCAGCTATTATACACTTACTATATCCTGAATATTAAAACTACACACGTGGTTGTGTATTTGTGGACCGGCCACAGCTAGATTTAATTACCATTCACATCCACAAGATGGTGCTATTTACTGCAACATTAACTGAAGTGCTTCACAAGTAGGTTTAACAGCCTTCCTCAGTTCCGGTTCTGCTGTTTTCCTGCACCAGCACCAACAGCTGCACCGTCTGGCCATTGTATCAGACAAACAGCGCCACCTTGTGACAGCTGTGTAGTAACGTTGTATGAACGTAGACAACGTGTGTGTTTGCTGGGACAATACACAGGTGTGAACAATTCTGAGGTTTCAGTACACGTCATGTATCTGTTTCTTAGATAGATAGATAGATCAGCCCCAGAGTTTGTCAGCAATTCCTTTACAGGGTTTACACGTACTTGAGTAATCAGATATCCAGATCTATGTGAGACTGACAATAACGTGCTGTCTACTTTGCAATCAGCCAATAAGCTCACAGAATAAAGCTCAAACTTCATAGCCTCATCTATAGTAGGACATCTGAACACAAATCATCAAGTAGAAGAAGTAGAATATTTACATGCTTCATGTTGTCAGGTATGTAGTTTAGTTTCAGCACTGCTTTAAAAGCTGTTCAGTGTTGATGACCGTTATAATTTGAATACAGTATGAATCTGCCATGTCTGTAATTTTTACAGGTCTGCTCGGTGATCATTCAGGAGAGAACTACCTCCTGTAATCATCAGAAACAATCAAAACAAAGCAACCTTAACCAGGTTATCACACTGCAAACACAGTTACACCGTGACAACCTATTATTTTAGTGCCTACAACATTGTCACAACATTGAAATGTAACTCAGAAAGTTGTGACAACATTATCTGACAACATTGTTACAACCTCCTAGAATTCTTCATATATTCAATTATATCTGCATGGAACGCCAAAAGTTGCCAATAAGTAGTCATAATACCATAAACAATGTTTTTAACAGTGATATTGTGACAATTTGTTTAGACTACATAAAAAGCACCACCTTTTGATTGTGTGTTTGCTGGGTAGGAAACACACAAGGTTGTAGCAGCAGTTACATTGTGGATTACTGAGATGTTATCACTGCTGCACCACTTAAGGTGGAACAAGAAAATTCAAACAAGAAGCTGGCGAAGACGAGGCTATCAGCGTAATCCTCAAATTCATGACAACAAATCCACAATGAAGTACCTCAAGAGCCACTCTCACAAACCAGGTTTTCTGTCTTGGGTGGAATTTGGTAAGTTAAAAGAACTCACTTTACTAGCCCAGTAGCCAGCAAACACAGTCATGTTGTAATGTAATGCCTCAGAAGTGTGTGACAGCGTAGTGGTAATGTTGTCAGTACGTTGTTACAACATTCTACGATTCTTCATACGTTACATTATATCTGCATGGAACCAATAAATAATCATAATATCATAAACAACATTATTTAGAAGTGTCACTGTGATAACCTTGTTAAAGAGTTACCTGCCCAAGGGGCCTTCCATTTATGTCTCCAATATCTGCCCAGTTTACCCGTCGCTTCACCTGTTCCGTTCCATGTCCAGTCTCCTATTTGTTCAGTCCATTTCGCAACTTGGACTGATAAAGAAAATACACACTGCATCCTGCATCCTTGTCTCTTTCACTTTTACTCTTATGGTCTCGTTCTCTTTCTACAAGCTGGACAGTACTTACAGAGAGAAAGCTAACAACCTGCCGGAGTTCCCTGGATTCATATCCAGAAGTGAGGTGAAAAACATTACCTTCTTAAAGTCGCCCTATTCACTTTCAGTGAACTATAAACTGGGTTCTATATCAACATCTATATATCGCTGCTGTCAGAATAAAACTTTCTAAAAGAATCGCATTCATTTTGAATGGAAGTGAATAAACTATATGTTTTTTCAAGAAATGTTTTAATTGTACCTGAACTATATCCTTATTATATTATTTAATTGTAACGCAATGAAAGGAGCAGTGAGTGGCAGTGTGAACACAGCGCAAGTACATAAACATGAAACATGGGAAAGAGCTGTTATCTGATTTACTGTACAAAAAAAATTATATAAAAATACAGAACTATCTTTTTACAGGCTGGTAAAAATCTCAAGAAAAGAAAATTAAGAGGATTGCATAAGATTAAAGTCAGCTTTCTTTTGCCAGCTTCTTATTTGAATTTTCAGATCCATCTATCCATCCATCCATCCATTATCCACCACTTTTCTGGGGATCCGGGTTGCAGGGGTAGCCGCCTAAGCAGAGAAACCCAGACTTTCCTTTCCCCAGCCACCTCCTCTACCCCCTCCGGGGGGATATGGAGGTGTTCCCAGGCCAGCTGAGAAATATAATCCCTCCAGCATGTCCTAGGTCTTATATAATATAATCACTCCTGTCCTAGGTCTTCCCCAAGATCTCCTCTCAGTTGGACATGTCCAGAACACCATCACAGGGAGGCGTCCAGGAGGCATCCTTACCAGATGCCCGAACCACATCAACTGTTTCCTCTCGATGTAGAGGAGTAGCAGCTCGACTCTGAGCCTCCCCCCTATAATAATCGAGCTCCTCACCCTTACCCATCTCTGAGGGTGAGACCCGACACTGATTTTTCCAGTCCCACCTTAAATGCATTAGTGTAGCTTTTAATATAAAGGCTGAGGTTCCAGAATGTGACTGCTGCATCATTTAAGGTGGAACGAGAAAATCTGAACAAGAAGCTCCTAAATAGGAAGCTGAATCTAGCTTTGCTGAAATTTGCACAAACAACTGGAATCCAGGCATCAAAAACAAATTTGCAGTGGCCATTGTGTCAGCTATAGTGGATTTTGGGTGAAATCATTTCCTAATTTATATACCGTATTGGCTGCTTACCAACTAAATATTAAGCATTTTTTATGTATATTCTGTGTAAGTGTAAAGTTTGTTTTAGACAATGTTAGCCAAAGAGGATAATAAGGGTATAACGTTATTTCTCAAAGTGTGTTTAAATAGTGAGCTAGATAACTTTGTAGATGTGAAAGTCATATTTCAAACAGAGAAACATTAAAGACCTTGATGATCGCAAATATACATATATGTATATTTTTGCCACTCAGTTTGATGTGTATTATGGAGAGAAAGTGACTTCACTGCATATCCTCTCTCTCTATATATATCATATATACATATAGGCCACACACAGACAGTCTAAGATCTGATAATTCTTCTTATATTTGTCTTGATTTTTTGGATTTAAACTCATATAATCTTATATAAACATATGCATGTATATATTATATAACGCTCAAATTGGGTCTTCATGTATCATGTAGATGTCAACCTCCTATCCAATCAAGATGAATTGTGCCTGTAGTAATAAAAGCTCCCAGAACTCGTTCACTGGCTCCTTAGCACTCATTCAGAAGACACACACTGAAAGCTAAACAGACTATTAGCGTATTAGCTTTAGTGAATTAGCTGTCTGTTGGGACTGTGAGAGCAGCACATCAGTTAAATAATAGAAACCTGCATAAATATAGAACAAGGTGTGACTGTGCAACACCATTCACGATCTGCTTCGCCTGCGCTGCATGTATTTATATGTGCTGTGGGATCTGGAGCCTTAGCACATGTACATGGTGTAATTGGCTGGGGCTGAACTGAAAATAATTGAATCACTGGTCACAGGAGACTCTGAATATGCAGGAACAAGAGCACAAATCAGGAAAATGGCAGTATTCTGTACAAGCCAATGATTACTTATTGCACTCACTGTCCACTGTCTACCTCCGCTCACTGGCTCTGCCTACATGATATGCCTACGTATGTGTATAGTTACAAGCTGTACACTCAAAAGGCTTACAAAGTACGTGTTCCAATGTAGGTGTTTCTAATAAAGTGGCCAATGAGTGTAGATTAGTACTTAGACCAGGCCAGGGTAAAGACCCTCAAGTAACAAAGGGTCTCAACAGCATGTAGCTTTTGCTGTATTTAATAACGTTTGTCAGTCATAATATTGACTCAGGTTGTCTTTAACAAACTAGAGCTGTAGTGCTGGCCTGTCACAGGGTGGTGGCCTTTCACAGCTGTAGTGAACTCGTTCATACAGTTAACATGCTCCATGTTGTGCACATACAAAAGCTTGTGTCTGTGCATGTGTTATGTAACTAACTGAACAGACATATGTCAACCCCATATGGCAATTCTATGCTTTTTTCTTTTTTTGTACAAATGTGTTTTGACATTTGGCCTGAAAACTATGTCGGAACAATACAGTAGTTACATCTATCATAGAATGGTGAACATAAATTGTTTATGAGGACAGATTAACAGATGGGCTACAGCAGTGATACAGCTGTGAGACTTGGTGGTGCACTGCCTGGGGGGGGCTATTGCATGTTTTAGAAATAGATATGCATATAAACCTTTAAAGAAACGTAATTTTAAATATAACAAATATTATTATGATTTTGCTCATTTCTTTTCAGATCAAATGGAATTCGTCCATTGTGGGTAGATAAAATCAGATTTTAAAAGATAAAAAAATTAAGAGATCCTGAGACAGAGCTGAGTGATATGGACCAAAAATGACATGTTTTTAGCTTTAGGGTGAATATCGATACATAATATATATTTCTGTATTTTCTATGATGTGGGCTAAATGTTCAGTTGTAAATCAAAGCCACATGTTTTGGGCACTTTTATTATTACAGACAATGTAATCAAAATAAAATGCAGTGACAAGGTTTCCTTTAACGTATATATATATATAGATATATGAAGATGTATAAAATATGAAGTTGTGACTGGGCAGCTGGTGTCTAATCAGTTTTCAAAGCCTTCTTGTTACATTGTTGCTGCAGGGACCATATTTGTAGGAATGTGGTAGACCACCACACTTTTCTTTTTATAAGGCACACCACCATCATCTCCAGTTCATCACAATTTTGTTTTGTTTTGACGTTTTTCATGTTGTAACACGTTGTTCTTTTCTTATATTCTTATATGACTTATGAGTTAGTATCTCATTTATAGTATCTGATCAAAATAAGCTTTATGTCATAATCAGACTTATGTATGTAATTAAGTATGTATCCTGTAATTAATTATAACTGATAAGTTAATAAGTATCTTATTATTATAACAAGTTGTCTCCTAATTATGGCAAAATATCTCATAATAACAACTTAATATCTCATAATTAAGTTATTTTAATGACATACTGTATGGCCCCTTTTCTTCACAGTGATGGAAAGGGCTTTCATCTCATTCCATGAGTCTGAAAAAACGACCTCATCAGTGAAGTCTTCCTGTGGGCTGTAAAACCTTTTGTGGTCATTTGTGTGGGCCTCGACTTTCAAAAGGTTGGGAACTCCTGGGGTACAGTATGTAATTGTACGCCTATACAGTGTGATGTAGGTGCAGCTCATAAAGAGGCCTGTCAGTGCAAGTGAAAGGGTAGGTGTTTCTAGGAATAGCACTCTTCATATTCCTTGAATTCAGCCTTATGATTACAAATACATGGACATATGAGATCTGAATCTGAATCAGTACACGGAGCCACTGTGTTTCTCTGTTAATAGGACACGCCTGGGGAGATAAACAAGCCCTTGAGTGACCACTCTGGAGCATGCACACGGACATGAAAATGGCCACACACTTACAGATACCACAAATTCACGCCACAAACATGTCAGAGGATCATGCCCAGGCCTAAAATAGAACACCACAGAGGATTCAGAGAAGCAATTCGTCTCGTACAGTAGATTTCCAGCCCAATTCGCTGAGCAGAATTGGGTTCACCTCTCTATCCCGCAGATATATTGGAGAGCAAATTGCAAATTGGAAACCAATCTGTTGTTTCAATTCCCTCCAAAGTTTGCGAAGATGCCTGCTGATTCAAAAATTCAATCAGCCACCGTTTCCCAGAGAGAGGATAAGTTACGCTGTCTGTTTTTTTTGCCTTTTCCACCTCTGCCTGAGCTGGGCCCACCTTCCGCACACGCTCACCGGCTGCCTTTCTCATTTAGACTGTACGTCCACCCATTATATTCTGTGGACAGGTTTCTATGGATACGAAACCTTGGCGCTCTGAGTCACAACAGTGCTATTCTTTCTTCTTCATCCTTTGCATACTTTCTTCTACTATGAACATTTAAGCATGCTTCTATTAAAAGAACAATATGGATGGGACATACTGCTGTGAGTTCTTATCAGATGAATGTGAGAAAATTACATCATGGATAAATGAAACTGCTCGCTGGGTCTTATCAAATACCAACGATGAGTCATACAGGTCACTGCTTGATGAACAATAATCACGTTGGAACATGTGGCACTTAACAAATGAAAAGCATAAACAGCCTCCTCACATGCATACAAACACCTGCATTATAAAGAAAATCACCTGGGACACGACTGGCCCACGACTAAGTGTATTAAAACACACACTGCTGTGTATTTCTGTCCTTGCTGGTGTTTCTGCTGTGCTACATGTACACCAGTTCTACTGAAGACCATTAGAACCATTTGGATTAAAACCATGAGGGTTTTACTGGGAGACCACTAGGTTTCAGCAAGCCACCTTCAGATCCTTCAGATACTAGGGTACCTGTTAAACCATTATTATTATTTGTGATATCAACCAATCAAGAAAAACTTCTTCAAATATCATTAGTGACTATTAGACACCACCAGAAACCAACAGAAGCTTTTAAAGGTTTCTGTGAACTTTTGTCAGCAAGGAAAACCATTAAAGGTTTTTTTTTGTAAAGTGTTCTGCTGAATTTAATGGATAAGATGTAAACAAAGTTATACAGAGTGGTCAACTGTTAGGTGCTCCATTCTGCAGAAACTTGCTGAGTCAGAATTGTTCATAGTGGAGCTGATAAGAACCAGGTGTCTCTACAACAGTGATGTCCAGTCCCATCTGCAAAGGGCAAGTGAGGCTACAAGTCCAAACAAACATGAGCACACGAGTCCATTTGTTTAATTTAATCAACTGGCGAGACTGTAAACAGGTCATCAGGTGGGCTTTTTAGAATAAAAACCTGCAGACACACTGACCCTTTGTGAACATGACTAGACACTCCTGCTCTGAAAGCTACCTATCAAATAGTCATTAAATGAAATAGTTATGAATAGGCTGCCTGATGTTGAGATATGTAAAATAGTATCCAAAGAAAACATGCCACTGCTATTTCTACCATCATCAACATAACATATAAAAACTGAACGCACATGTAGGTTTACTGGTGGTTATGGAGAGTAAATAAAATGGTGAGAACCCTTAACATTAAGAACCCTGGCTCTAAGTCAGTAAGTATATCTCCATCCACTGTTGCTTTGTTTTTTTTTTTTCTCAATATCTGAACATTGTTGAAAATATTATCACCTTAATACATACATTTATTGCTGGCAGATCTCCATGCTTGCCTTCTACATCAAACACAAACCTTTTTTGGCACTTACAGGTGGTGATGTCCAACAAACAGCTGCAAACCTTCTACATAAAAGTGCCTAAATAACACTATCACTAGCATTATCACTATAACACAAAAAATGTTTTTGCATAACAGTTTCAATTAAATAAAAGTTGGTTATGTGGAAGTTAGGCCAACCAAGCTGCACGATACATGAACTTAGAGATGGAAAGTGCAATTCAAGTAATAGATAATCACAGTCTGAGTTTCAAAACATACCATTTACTGTCCATACAGTCCATATATATATAAACTAAGGTGTGAAACAGACTTTTAAATTTTTTAAATTAATTTTATTATTTATTTATTATTTCTGTGATGTCACAGGAACAAACTTAATTTGCATATAGACACTTATTCCTCATGTAGCAGTTTAGCTCCTCCCACTAATACTGAAGCTCAAAGGAGAGTTTCAGCTCTGGGTGCTTTTCTGAATGAGGCACAATACAGAACAGAGCTTATTTATCTTAGATCGGTCTTAAAGGGAACACTAACAAAACCAGCCTGTTTCAGAATAAATGATGAAGAGATGCTATACGTGCATGTTATTAATTCAAAAGGGGGCGAAATGTAGGCCATGGGTTCCAGTGAGGTTCTGGAAAGGTTCAGCAAACACAGGCATCATTCTCTTTACTCTTTACTTTAAATACTAAAAGCTGCACTTATGTCCTTAATCGTCCTGCAGACATTTAGTCTCCACAAAATGTTACTCACACAGATAAAGGAGATGATCTAGTTCTGTGTAACTGTGTACCTTGAGGCAGGTGCTCCACTATATGAGCACTAAAGGCTGCAGAAAGACACTGTAAACAAAACCACAGACACAAAACACACCTTTTGTCCATCTGACAGGTGGCACAGAGTGGCTTACACATGCTCACCCCCCCATTAGGTGCGTGGGTGTATCCTATCAGCAATGCACAGTTTTCCCATCTCTCTTAGCTAATATGCCCTAATTTGCTATGGTTTCCAGGCAGTGGAAGAAAAGATAACGCATCATTAGAGGGAAAGCATGTCTCTACCGCCTGTTTCTCTCTGTTCACTGAGGCACTGAAACGCTCTTTAGGTCAGCTTTATAGGTCAGTCTTTCACATACAGTGTGCTGCATCCAGCTTGAATTAAAACAGTCATCTTAAACCAGAGTTAGCTTCTTTAATCCACACACTTCATCACTTTATCAAAATCACGTCTAAACAGGGTCACATGCAGAAAATCACACTAAAGCCTGAGTCATTTAGGAGATTTAAAACCAGCTATCTATGTTTTTAAGAGTGACACTTACTTACAGAAGTCCTCTTAAGGTAAATGTAGTTAGTCAGCTAAGACAATCTGCTGTCTATAGTTATGCACTGGAGCTACGAGGCTGAAGTAGTCAGAGAAAAGTGCTGCACAGACATGTATACAATATTATCAATAACGTTAATATAGTCAAACGTCAAATATATATATATATATATATATATATATATATATATATATATATATATATATTCAAAATCTCCCAATCTCATGTTAACTCCATTAGCCTTGTAGCTCCAGTCCAGAACTAAAGAAGCTTCAGACACCAAACGTGTCCTGGTTTACCAGCTATATTTATGGTAAATTTGATTTTTGCCAAATTATAGATCTAAACCTGACCAGTCTAAATCATATAAACAAAATACTTTCTATCTTCATATGCAAAAGTTTAAACACCCATGGTCAAATTGCATCTTTATTTAATTACATCTTTTGAGTTATAACTCTCCTCTACAGAGAACACGCTTCCGTCCATTTTACAGTTACTGTTACTTGATGATTTTAACACACTGAGGAAAAATAAAACATTAAATGTGGGCGTGTGCAAAAGTCATGGCTTAATTTATACTGTTTTACCCCAACACTGTGCACTAACATTTCCAAGAAAATGTTTCCTGTACAGGATGTGCTACTCAATTTTTTTACTTAGAACATAAATAACCATGTTATTTGACTGGGGTTCAAACTTTTGTACTTTAGTCTGGGCTTAAGCTGTGCCCTGAAAAGATATAGCCTAAAGTCTAAATCAAAACATACCATACCATTAAGTAATAATTCATATAGCTGATTTTATATACATTACTTTGCAAACATTCATATAGTATATGGTGATACCACTGGCATCTCTACATGTGCAGTACGAATCTGTAGGTGGACTAAAGGTTGGGCTTCATCCCTAGACAAAGGGCCAGCTCATTCTTCTGGATCTTTCCATCTTTATTCATGTCACAGTGACCTAGCAGCAGGGCACGGACCTGATCCAGCTCTGATCCACTGATGCTGGGCTGAGAGAGAGGTAGAGAGAGAGAGGTAGATTGGGAAGGAGTTAAATAAAAAGCTAAAGCAAATTCAGGCTGAACACCTGTGGTACTGTTCAATATTCACACGCACACCCTCTGTTAGCACCACTGGAGCATTAGTGTGATTGTACTTTACCGACATGCGCTTATCTGATGGTCACATTCAGCACCATAATCATTAACTCACTGTCACAGACTTAAGAGGGGGTACAACCTCCACTCACCCTGACCAGCTCCATCATGTCTTTGACAAAGCCGTCCACCTCTGGACCTTCAAGAGCTCCGGTCTTACTCTGGAAGAGAAATACAACAATGTAACATTTAGAAGTCACAGCTATCAAAGCACACATTCTTCAAATCATACCAGTATTGAAGTAGTGAAGTCTCGACTGATATTGATCTAACATCTTCTATTCAAAAACGGGTTTTACAAGAGCTATTTATTTTTAAGGGGATATTTTTAAATTTCTGCATCATTGAATGGTTAAAACATAAACAAAGTAATTCCGAGTTGTTTGATGTTAAGCGCTCTCAGAGTGCAAACTGTACACTTTGTGCGAGTTCACTGGTCATTTTGGATAGTAAACAAAATGTTTGTGTTATAGATGTTGACCCCTGGTTCCCATAACCACCACAGTAAAGACATCAGAGTCTTTTTAAAGTTTTTCTACAATAAACCACTTCACATCAAGCCTAAACACTAAATTATACACACATGCTAAAAAATGGTGCTAAAGCCAGTACTTTACAGGACGAAATACACTGTTAATAACATTCCTTAATACAGTGTGTAATGATACATTTCTTTGGGGTGGTCTATGTATATTTGTTTATTTCACTTCCAATGTACAATCCAGCATGTGGCTGATATCAGCGACGTGGCATCTCTACAAACAAGCAGAGAAATCCTGTTTACAAAAGGTTCCTTCATTTTCAACCACATTTGTGCTTGCAAATAAAGGAGGAGATGTTTGTCACAATTTGCATTTAATGATCAACCAGAAAGTAAATTCTTTACATTTCTGCCTCTGTTTTGTTCTTGTTTTTTTGACCAAAAGACCTTAAGAGACTGAAGTGCAGTAACGGTGGTAGAAACGGTAATTAGATCAATACAGTTACAAGTAAGTGAACCCTTTAAATTATCTAGATTTTACATTGATTACTAATAAAATGTGGTCTAGTCATTACCTAAGTTACAATTATAAACAAACACTATCTAACTAATCTGATAACACACAGATAATTGTACTTTTACATCTTCTATTGAGCACATTAAGTAACATATACAGTGCTAGCTAGAAAAAGTGAAAGTGAATAGCAGAGTGTTTGTGTATAATTGTGAAAAATAATGATCATATTATATTATTTATTTTATTAATGCAGAAACTCAGGTAATTCCAAAGCATTGACTTACTTTTCTTGCAACTGTACAATGATATGTAATTCATTTTGTAATATTGATCTTTGTGTTAACTTTTGTGAATTCAGGAAATAAAAACAAAACTTTATATTTTTGTCATTTTTTTGAAAGTAACACTATTAAAAAAAAGGAACAACAAAAACCAGTACCATCATTTAATGCTTACTATGTAATTAATCATCCAACTGCATTTCAATATTTGTGAAATATAAATTAAATATACACTCTTTAAAAAAGACCCACAAAGGAGGGTTCCTTGGGTGATGATATAAAAAAAAAATAAACGTGACTTGACAAGAACCACTTTTGGTTTCCTAAAAAAAAACATAAATGAAACGTGTGAAAGTGAAGAATGTTTTAACGGCATAAACCTTCACATGATGAACAGATTCTGTATCAAGCTCTATGTTATGTGGAGCAGAAAAGAATTATCCACTGAAAGTTCTTTAGGGAACTAAAGCTGTTTCTTTTACACACAATAACATCTTTACTTTCAGGTTTACTCAATGTAAAAGTAGTTTGAAGTTCAGACTAGGTAGACAACTAAACATCGCAAAATGGACTTAGTTTACTTTGTGCAATTAGGATATTTAAAAAAAAACCAAAAAAACTAAACTACTGCATCACTTCTAGCCCATGTGTAAATGTGAAAAACAACAAGAGAGGAAGTTTGTCTGCTGTGAAAAAAATGTAAAGGGTTCTGATTAGGCAACCCTGCACCGTCTCTGTACTTACAACATCGTAGTGTGCAAATATTTTCTCAAAGTCACGCTTTCTCTCATCCCGACTGTTCGCCTGGGGGGCACAGAGGACACTTTTTGAGATGAGTGCATTTGTGAAATTAGACAATCTCTGAGACATGCACTACACAACTTCAAACAGATACTAACATCCATCTTGAACTGCAACAGGAAGTTTTCCTGCAGGGCCAGGATTCTATTGGAGAAAGAACACAATAACAAATTTAATCTAAAAAAACCCCACCAGCATCAGGTCAGTAGTCCAGTAACAAAGCCAGGGGCTGGTCAGCTAAATTCAAACACTCGTTCACAAAAAACAGACTCCAATTTTCTTTTCATGTTACCAGAAAAAAACAAACATAGTGAATGTAGGAATTATTTTAGTAAAGCACTTTGATTGATTTTGGTATCTGGTATCTGTCTAATGGATCTTGACTGATCTTAATGGGCAGGACAAGACTCTTGTTTATGTAGCAGAGACTTTCCTCCATCTTCTGTTGTGGTCATTTCAGTGATTGCTTCAAAAAGGGGAAGTCACTCATTGTCACAAAGCCAACCACAAAACTCATCCAGAAAAAAAACTAAACAGAAATTGTGCTGAAAGTGCACGAGATGTGGCGTGATGCACTCACAATGCATCTGAAATTAACCTTCAGTTTAGATTTGCACTCGTCCTTGGGCTACCCCTGTGAGACGCTGGTAACTTATTTCATTACTCAATTTAAGCTTTTAGCCATAATGGACTCCTTTACAGGGTTGGGATACAATGGAAAACAAGTATTGGCCATATGTATTCAGAATGCAATCAAGTGTCTGTATTCAGCCCAAGTTACATTTTGTGTTTAGGATCCATTGTAAGAAGAATAGTTTTAGTCTACAACTGTAATAACAATTGTAATTATAAAAAACATACAATGTTCAGATGAAACACCATTAATGCCTGTTTATTAACATATTAAATTAGCATGCATATAGCAGACATGCTCATTGGACAAACACTAATAACAGCTTCTTTGCAAACACTGAAGTTCCTCCTAAAGTCTGAGTAGACTGCTAAATCAACGTAATGATCAGTTATTAATCTCAGTGTTACTGAGCTCTCCTAAAGCCTGAGTAGACTGCTAAATCAACGTAATGATCAGTTATTAATCTCAGTGTTACTGAGCTCTCCTAAAGCCTGAGTAGACTGCTAAATCAATGTGATCAGTTATTAATCTCAGTGTTACTGAGCTCTCCTAAAGCCTGAGTAGACTGCTAAATCAACGTAATGATAAGTTATTAATCTCAGTGTTACTGAGCTCTCCTAAAGCCTGAGTAGACTGCTAAATCAACGTAATCAGTTATTAATCTCAGTGTTACTGAGCTCTCCTAAAGCCTGAGTAGACTGCTAAATCAACGTAATCAGTTATTAATCTCAGTGTTACTGAGCTCTCCTAAAGCCTGAGTAGACTGCTAAATCAATGTGATCAGTTATTAATCTCAGTGTTACTGAGCTCTCCTAAGGCCTGAGTAGACTGCTAAATCAACGTAATCAGTTATTAATCTCAGTGTTACTGAGCTCTCCTAAAGCCTGAGTAGACTGCTAAATCAACGTAATCAGTTATTAATCTCAGTGTTACTGAGCTCTCCTAAAGTCTGAGTAGACTGCTAAATCAACGTAATCAGTTATTAATCTCAGTGTTACTGAGCTCTCCTAAAGTCTGAGTAGACTGCTAAATCAACGTAATGATCAGTTATTAATCTCAGTGTTACTGAGCTCTCCTAAAGCCTGAGTAGACTAATAAATCAACGTAATCAGTTATTAATCTCAGTGTTACTGAGCTCTCCTAAAGCCTGAGTAGACTGCTAAATCAACGTAATGATAAGTTATTAATCTCAGTGTTACTGAGCTCTCCTAAAGCCTGAGTAGACTGCTAAATCAACGTAATGATCAGTTATTAATCTCAGTGTTACTGAGCTCTCCTAAAGCCTGAGTAGACTGCTAAATCAACGTAATCAGTTATTAATCTCAGTGTTACTGAGCTCTCCTAAAGCCTGAGTAGACTGCTAAATCAACGTAATCAGTTATTAATCTCAGTGTTACTGAGCTCTCCTAAAGTCTGAGTAGACTGCTAAATCAACGTAATCAGTTATTAATCTCAGTGTTACTGAGCTCTCCTAAAGTCTGAGTAGACTGCTAAATCAACGTAATGATCAGTTATTAATCTCAGTGTTACTGAGCTCTCCTAAAGCCTGAGTAGACTGCTAAATCAACGTAATGATAAGTTATTAATCTCAGTGTTACTGAGCTCTCCTAAAGCCTGAGTAGACTGCTAAATCAACGTAATGATCAGTTATTAATCTCAGTGTCACTGAGCTCTCCTAAAGCCTGAGTAGACTGCTAAATCAACGTAATGATCAGTTATTAATCTCAGTGTTACTGAGCTCTCCTAAAGCCTGAGTAGACTGCTAAATCAACGTAATGATAAGTTATTAATCTCAGTGTTACTGAGCTCTCCTAAAGCCTGAGTAGACTGCTAAATCAACGTAATCAGTTATTAATCTCAGTGTTACTGAGCTCTCCTAAAGTCTGAGTAGACTGATAAATCAATGTAATCAGTTATTAATCTCAGTGTTACTGAGCTCTCCTAAAGCCTGAGTAGACTGCTAAATCAATGTAATCAGTTATTAATCTCAGTGTTACTGAGTTCTCCTAAAGCCTAAGTAGACTGATAAATCAATGTAATCAGTTATTACTCTCAGTGTTACTGAGCTCTCCTAAAGTCTGAGTAGACTGCTAAATCAATGTGATCAGTTATTAATCTCAGTGTTACTGAGCTCTCCTAAGGCCTGAGTAGACTGCTAAATCAACGTAATCAGTTATTAATCTCAGTGTTACTGAGCTCTCCTAAAGCCTGAGTAGACTGCTAAATCAACGTAATCAGTTATTAATCTCAGTGTTACTGAGCTCTCCTAAAGTCTGAGTAGACTGCTAAATCAACGTAATCAGTTATTAATCTCAGTGTTACTGAGCTCTCCTAAAGTCTGAGTAGACTGCTAAATCAACGTAATGATCAGTTATTAATCTCAGTGTTACTGAGCTCTCCTAAAGCCTGAGTAGACTAATAAATCAACGTAATCAGTTATTAATCTCAGTGTTACTGAGCTCTCCTAAAGCCTGAGTAGACTGCTAAATCAACGTAATGATAAGTTATTAATCTCAGTGTTACTGAGCTCTCCTAAAGCCTGAGTAGACTGCTAAATCAACGTAATGATCAGTTATTAATCTCAGTGTTACTGAGCTCTCCTAAAGCCTGAGTAGACTGATAAATCAACGTAATCAGTTATTAATCTCAGTGTTACTGAGCTCTCCTAAAGTCTGAGTAGACTGCTAAATCAACGTAATCAGTTATTAATCTCAGTGTTACTGAGCTCTCCTAAAGTCTGAGTAGACTGCTAAATCAACGTAATCAGTTATTAATCTCAGTGTTACTGAGCTCTCCTAAAGTCTGAGTAGACTGCTAAATCAACATAATGATCAGTTATTAATCTCAGTGTTACTGAGCTCTCCTAAAGCCTGAGTAGACTGCTAAATCAACGTAATGATCAGTTATTAATCTCAGTGTTACTGAGCTCTCCTAAAGCCTGAGTAGACTGATAAATCAACGTAATGATCAGTTATTAATCTCAGTGTTACTGAGCTCTCCTAAAGCCTGAGTAGACTGCTAAATCAACGTAATGATAAGTTATTAATCTCAGTGTTACTGAGCTCTCCTAAAGCCTGAGTAGACTGATAAATCAATGTAATCAGTTATTAATCTCAGTGTTACTGAGCTCTCCTAAAGCCTAAGTAGACTGATAAATCAATGTAATCAGTTATTACTCTCAGTGTTACTGAGCTCTCCTAAAGTCTGAGTAGACTGCTAAATCAATGTGATCAGTTATTAATCTCAGTGTTACTGAGCTCTCCTAAGGCCTGAGTAGACTGCTAAATCAACGTAATCAGTTATTAATCTCAGTGTTACTGAGCTCTCCTAAAGTCTGAGTAGACTGCTAAATCAACGTAATCAGTTATTAATCTCAGTGTTACTGAGCTCTCCTAAAGCCTGAGTAGACTGCTAAATCAACGTAATCAGTTATTAATCTCAGTGTTACTGAGCTCTCCTAAAGTCTGAGTAGACTGCTAAATCAACGTAATCAGTTATTAATCTCAGTGTTACTGAGCTCTCCTAAAGCCTGAGTAGACTGCTAAATCAACGTAATCAGTTATTAATCTCAGTGTTACTGAGCTCTCCTAAAGTCTGAGTAGACTGCTAAATCAACGTAATCAGTTATTAATCTCAGTGTTACTGAGCTCTCCTAAAGCCTGAGTAGACTGCTAAATCAACGTAATCAGTTATTAATCTCAGTGTTACTGAGCTCTGCTAAAGTCTGAGTAGACTGCTAAATCAACGTAATCAGTTATTAATCTCAGTGTTACTGAGCTCTCCTAAAGTCTGAGTAGACTGCTAAATCAACGTAATGATAAGTTATTAATCTCAGTGTTACTGAGCTCTCCTAAAGCCTGAGTAGACTAATAAATCAACGTAATCACTTATTAATCTTAGTGTTACTGAGCTCTCCTAAAGTCTGAGTAGACTGCTAAATCAACGTAATCAGTTATTAATCTCAGTGTTACTGAGCTCTCCTAAAGCCTGAGTAGACTAATAAATCAACGTAATCAGTTATTAATCTCAGTGTTACTGAGCTCTCCTAAAGCCTGAGTAGACTGCTAAATCAACGTAATGATAAGTTATTAATCTCAGTGTTACTGAGCTCTCCTAAAGCCTGAGTAGACTGCTAAATCAACGTAATGATCAGTTATTAATCTCAGTGTTACTGAGCTCTCCTAAAGCCTGAGTAGACTGATAAATCAACGTAATGATCAGTTATTAATCTCAGTGTTACTGAGCTCTCCTAAAGCCTGAGTAGACTGCTAAATCAACGTAATGATAAGTTATTAATCTCAGTGTTACTGAGCTCTCCTAAAGCCTGAGTAGACTGCTAAATCAACGTAATCAGTAATTAATCTCAGTGTTACTGAGCTCTCCTAAAGTCTGAGTAGACTGATAAATCAATGTAATCAGTTATTAATCTCAGTGTTACTGAGCTCTCCTAAAGTCTGAGTAGACTGATAAATCAATGTAATCAGTTATTACTCTCAGTGTTACTAAGCTCTCCTAAAGTCTGAGTAGACTGATAAATCAATGTAATCAGTTATTAATCTCAGTGTTACTGAGCTCTCCTAAAGCCTGAGTAGACTGCTAAATCAACGTAATCAGTTATTAATCTCAGTGTTACTGAGCTCTCCTAAGGCCTAAGTAGACTGATAAATCAACGTAATCAGTTATTAATCTCAGTGTTACTGAGCTCTCCTAAAGCCTGAGTAGACTGCTAAATCAACGTAATCAGTTATTAATCTCAGTGTTACTGAGCTCTCCTAAGGCCTAAGTAGACTGATAAATCCACGTAATCAGTTATTAATCTCAGTGTTACTGAGTTCTCCTAAAGCCTGAGTAGACTGATAAATCAATGTAATCAGTTATTAATCTCAGTGTTACTGAGTTCTCCTAAAGCCTGAGTAGACTGATAAATCAACGTAATCAGTTATTGATCTCAGTGTTACTGAGTTCTCCTAAGGCCTAAGTAGACTGATAAATCAATGTAATCAGTTATTACTCTCAGTGTTACTAAGCTCTCCTAAAGCCTGAGTAGACTGATAAATCAATGTAATCAGTTATTACTCTCAGTGTTACTGAGTTCTCCTAAAGCCTAAGTAGCCTGCTAAATCAACGTAATCAGTTATTACTCTCAGTGTTACTGAGCTCTCCTAAGGCCTAAGTAGACTGATAAATCAATGTAATCAGTTATTAATCTCAGTGTTACTGAGTTCTCCTAAGGCCTAAGTAGACTGATAAATCAATGTAATCAGTTATTAATCTCAGTGTTACTGAGCTCTCCTAAAGCCTAAGTAGACTGATAAATCAATGTAATCAGTTATTACTCTCAGTGTTACTGAGTTGTCCTAAGGCCTAAGTAGACTGATAAATCAATGTAATCAGTTATTAATCTCAGTGTTACTGAGCTCTCCTAAAGCCTAAGTAGACTGCTAAATCAACGTAATGATCAGTTATTAATCTCAGTTAGTAATTTCTCCTAAAGCCTAAAGCCTGTGAATACTTGTTGCTATTTGGTGTGTCATGTATATACATATGGTGTCATTAGGCAATTTCAGGCTTATAAATAACATGCTCGTGTATGTAATGTGTAAAAGCAGTAGATGCACGCCAAATTACCTAGCCAAGTCGTTTAAGTCCAACCGACCATCTTTGTTCTTATCAAATATACTCATCTGCAATGAGAAAACAATGAAATAGTAAACAAGCATTATCACATCCGACAACCAACACACTCTTTCATTAAAATCATGGAGACCTTGAGTACTGACATCACAGGGATTAAACTATATCAGATTTTTATTTCTACACTTGCAATGTCCTACATGCAATGTAGACTATCCTTTAATTGGTATTTCACACTGGACCATCTTTACACTGCTGTGTTATTACATAAGAACATGACATAGCCCATTATAACCATGACTGGGGTGGGGTTATGGGTACACATATTTTCTAATTAAGTATTAAAACCAACACATACAGTACACATGTATCTAAGATGTAGTTTCTTGGGGCCCTCGATTAATGGGGGCCCTAGGCGGCTGCCAACGCTTGCTTAGTGCAAGGACTCACTTTACTATCTTCTATATCAGTAGTGCTTGGTAACTGATGTCCTGGCCTGAAATAAACTAGGGACCATGTTACAGGCTTTTAATATTTAATAGAACATGTTCTACATTCTGCATGTGCATTTCTACATTAAATGTAATAAAAAAGATGAATTTGCATTCAAGTTCACTGCAGAATTAGGTTTCACAGTGCTGATGTGCTGATGTTGTACCAAAGCAAAAAAAAAATGCAAATTTTTATTAAAGATGGCTTAAATAGCTAGATGTAACCAGACACCTGATGGGCAGTGTATCAAAAATCTCATGTAGTTCTCTTGTCCAGCATCAGTGAGCAGGGACCACTCAGAGGGGTGAGGGGTAATAATTGTGAGCTTGCGGTCTGTTTGAAGGGTGGATTGTGTATTAAATGGTTGTCTGTGGACACTGGCTCTGGGGGATGGAGCCAGGCGCCGACTGTTGGGCTCTGGAGATGAGCTGAGTGATCAGGTGCTGTCAGCTGCCACCCAACCTAACCCTGCTCTGCCTGCACCATCCCAGCCAAGATTGAGCCATCTCCTGCTAAACAGGGTCATGGGCAAAACACTTAAACTGGATGCCAAGCACTGGGGGCTTCTGCGTGAGGTGGTCTGTAAGTTATCTGGAAAGTTACACAATTTTTTGTTGTTCTGATTCTGTATATGTCATGTTGTGCAGCATTCCATATAGTTTTACTGTATCCCTCAGCCTCATTAGTTAATCAGAATTTACAATTACATAATAATTTCAAATTTTCTTGTGCAGAAATGTTTATTCACTACAATATGCTTCATGCACGTTGGCACACAACTATTGAGAGTCCCTGCAGTGCCAGCCAATCCTGACTGCTACCCTATAGATACTGATCTATAGGCCCAATGCAACCTAGCATTAGCGTAACTCCTACCTCAGTTGTGTTTTAAAATTATAAAGAAATGTGACAAAAATTAGAAATGAAATGTGACAAATTAGCAAAAATAGAAGAAATCAGGTGAGGGGCAGATACTTAAAGGACTGTATATTTGTGCTGAAAATTTGCCACTACAACAGCCTACAATAGGTAGAGCACTGATTGAAATGTTTTAGTACACCTGTGTAAACGTTATCTGATGGCAGACCTGGACCAACCAATTGGACAATTACTTACTGGTCCCCTGATATATGGGGGACTATAAATAAAAAGTCTGTATGGTCCCATGTGGTCCACTTAATATAGATGTAAAAACCCTGGAATTAACGTCACTGTCATTGTTTCACATTGTGCAAATGTCTGGTTACGTACAGACTGAGCTGTATGTTCTGTTTCATATGTCATGAGCCGGAAACAGTAGCTAAAGCTGACAGTTTAATGACTGAAATAAGCGTCTGGTCTTTCAGCAGGTCTCCTGCAGTTAAACAGAAAAGGCTGCAGGCTGACGTGACTCATAAGCATGTTCAGATACGTATTCGACAGTTCAAGTACATATTCGATAGCCATAAATGGCAGAAGAAAAAGTAAATGTGCCAGAATCAATAGACACAAATGTCAATCACCGAGCAGCAATTGGCATGTACCATGTCTACTCGGAGCTAACGCGGGAACATGCTGGTGCTGAAATGCTTTAATTCTGTTAGTAATTTTCTGCAGGCAGAAGCTTTGAGAATGCCTTTAAAAGCCTGACATTCATGGAAATTGGAATTATTGGATTTATTCCGCCTTATTTGCGAAGCAGTCTGAAACTCCTCTTTGTTAACCCTCTGATAACATCAGGAACAGGAGATGCTCTTCAGTGCAAATCTTATCCCGCTAATTAGTTTTAAGAGCTTGACTTCCTGACGGAATCGCTGATAAATGACTCTTGTAAAAACAAATAGACAAATGTTACCATAGCATCTGTGTATTCGTCCAGTTTGTTGGAGGACACATCTTTTTTGTGTTGTTGAAAAAGATCATGGAGGAAATTCTGTAAGGGAAGCCATAAAAAAGGGAATCAAACAACAGACGTGAAAGGAGTTAGAAATCTCTACTTTAGAAAGGTCTTGAACTGGTTAAGAAAATCTGTAGCATTATTACTTATGATTTGCTATGACACCAACACTGCGGTGTCTGAATGCAAAAACCCCCATCGCTTAAGCAGAACATTTAAAGTATTTTAACGTGAAAGCTGAAACAAAGAATCTGTCTGAACAAAAATGAGCAGAAGGTTTAAAGCAGTCTGGTGCAGCTGAGATTAGTTATGTTGGGAACTGGCAGAAGTCTTTAAGGCAGTAACAGATAAAAACTGCCTGAAAGGGCTTTGATTAAACTTCGCTCCCACAACCCACGTTGTGTATTTTTTTGTGAAAACATGAACAGGATCAAAGGCGCCAGGCTGTGACTAAGCGTCCCCTGGAAAACTTGGAGAAAGACGTGACGAGGCATAATACTCTAGAGGGGACCTGGAGGACCACAGTACTAAGTGAGGCATCAGAAAACAACCATAACTTACTTAAATCAAAGTTTTCAAAGGCTTGTCATTCACAGAACAGAGTAAACAAACCTCATAAACTATAATAAATAGCCATGAATAGACTTGTGGAGTAATAAAATGTTGCATGAAACCGTCAAGTGGTATAAAAATTGCGCTACATGACACCCACGACACGCAAAAAGTTCACAATGTATAGCTAGCTTTACTGACCACGTATTGTATGTGATGCAGCATCGGTTACACGGTAGTGGCACAGCTGTGTCATTTGTTTTAAGTTTTTTTTGGATCCTCTTAAACCTTCCTGCTGACAATTGTTTTTTTTTACTGCTTTAAATATATTTCAATCAATAAATTGAGAAAATATAGCTATTTAGATTATGAATGCACATTACCTGCCATTGAATATATTGTTCAAAATAATAAAATGACAGTTTGTCATTCAAGTGTTTGAATTGCTATTCTTGTGGATATGATAGACAACTGATTCCACTGAACATGAAGCATGCAGCTAAAAGCTGTGGTGGTTCAGACCACTTTTTGAGATATAACAGCGTTATGATACAACAGCATACAATATTGAAGGTAAACATCAACAGGTGAAAATACAGATGGCTATTTTGTCCATATTCTCTGACAGAAAACATGGAAATCAAGAAAAATCATATAGAAGAACATGGTGTACACAGAGGAGTTACTGAGACACAGCTGAGCCAGTTATCGCACTTATGTTCGGTTTGATATGGGCTACCACTGAGTCTTAACTTGAGAACTTTAGCATACCGAATGTCCAGTACATGTTTTAAACACATTTAGAGGGCAGCTGTGAGTAAAGTTTGTGAACTGCATCTTTCTCTCAGAGAACATGGATAAAACAATCATCTGTCTTAAGATACACTGTTGTATTGGTCTCTCAAAAAAGGCAATAAGGCTAAGTTAGGCTTATACTTGAATAGTCGCATACAATCAACAAAAAAGAAAAATTGCTAATAATAATAGATTTTTTGGTAATTAGCTATTTTTATTGTAACTGTATCTGTGATTACAGAATTGAAATACTGTCAGTTTTTTTAGTATAACTTATCAACCATGATCTTATTTTGTTGTTTTTGTTCTTTTTTGGATTGTAAAAGCCTATTTCTTTTCATGCTACTGAGTGGTTTGGTAGTGAATGTGGAGCCTATCATGATCATGAAATTTTAGCTAACGAATATTGCTATATAAATAGTAGCGCATTACAATTGAATTATTGTTTTCTTTATCACAAGCAACTAAGAAAAGATGGCTAATTAGCTGTTTTGCGTCCTAACTGTTGAAGCTTAGCAACTCCTGAAAGATAACAGAAACAACATCAAATAAAAAAGCATTATTTACTAGCTCTTCTGAAGGTGTTGTACACATTTGTATGGTATTTAGCTTTTGTTATGTCTCAATAAAAGTATTTTATTTTACACTTTTTTTGCATCAGCTTCAAGCATATCCACCCAGCTCAGCCCTCCAATTGACATCTGTTTGTTTTATTGTAAACATTTGATTGTGAAAATAAACAACTGTTCCGATTAATTCATTAATTGTTATCATGTGATTGTGTAATAAATGTGACCCATGGTGCTGGTGCAAGTGTATCAGGCACAGCAGTGTTTTTCACACGTCAGTGTAACTGTTATGTGAAGAGTGGTCCACCACACAAGAACATCCTGATAAAGAACATTTCTGTTGTTAGAAACTGTAACAGATGTGTTTTCTCTACTTACACACCAGCAAGATTGACATACCAAATAATAAAGTGACCAGAAACTTTGAAATGTAAAGTGTAAAGTCTCGTCTGTATGAACTTGTTTATTATTGCTGCTCTACCTTCAACTCTGCTGCTGATATATATCCACTGCTGTCAGCATCATACTTTCTCCAGATCTGTGAAGAGAAAGAGGGAACAACTTCACTCACATGCTGCACTAATTAAACAAGACAACATAAGGCCGCAGTCAGATGGACAGAAGCCCTTATTAGCTTCCTACACTGTAGTGTCAGTGTATGCTTTGGTTAGCGTTAGCATTACTGATTAGATCAGGTAGGAACCAGAAGGATAAGTTGAGGGACGAAGCAATGGTGTGGGACCTCACCTTCATAAACTCCACACTGTTGTCCAGAGGAGCCTCACGGCGGAATATCAACAGGAAGTTCTCATCCTCCGGTAGTATCATATTAGCGAGCTAGCAGACCCACCAGAAAAACACAAAGAAAACAATATGAAGGCCAATAAGGTTCTACAGGAAGCAATAGCACACGGCCAAATGGTCAGCTTCACTGCAATTGATTCAAGTTGCAGCCTTGAGGGCCTATTGTTTCCTTGAGTGGTCTTCTGGCTAACATTGTACATGCCAGATGATTTATATTTAGATTGAAAAGCCTCTTAATGCTCAAAGGACAGGGCGGTTGAGATCATGCACTGCTCTATTCTACCCAAAGGACATTTCACTGATTTAACAAAAGACAGCCACATGGCAACAATCCATTCCCCCAGTTTAGTTCATGCACTACGACTAAGGAAGAAAAAGCATAAGAAACACTAGACACACCTGAAAATATGTTGTAATCATCATCGTTAGCAGTTAAACTAAAACATCTTTGCTTTTCACATTTTTGTAAAGTTGTTTAACACCTGCCCCTCAGTAATAGGCCACTAACCCTGAAAATATCCACTACCTTCTACCACCTGTGACTCGTCTGCAGATTGCTCTCCTACACGATGACTCACTCCTTGACTATTAAACGATGTAGCTTTATGCTCTCTTGCGTCAAGGACAATATGAAAATAGATGTTTGTAGTGCGTGGTGGCTCTGCACGAAGACTAAGAGAGACAGAGAAAGCTTGAGGCCTCCAGAGTCCACTGCCGCTTATTACATTGCTTTGCATTACAGTTGGACGCTGATCAACATTTCTGTTAACAAGGTGCCAGCGGATCCAGGCCATAACTCACAAACACAGCAAAGTCCAAGCTATGACTGGAATACACAACAAGCCCTCTCTGGAACGTCCCCTGAATTCTGCCCTTAGGTTCTTCAGTAACATCTGGGTGTCCCCTAAACTCTTTTAGACCCTTCTTATAAAAACATAGGCTGACAAGCACTCACAGGACTGATTTACATCAAGATCTTATTGCACTGTTAATTAAATTAATAAGCAGCACAGCACTCGTTCATCAAAAAGTCTCTCCACCAGGATCACTTACAGGAACGTGGGACGTAGGGGGGCTGAGGGGGCTGCAGCAGTTTTGTGCAAGTAATAAAAGAACAGACCTTTGATATAATTCAAGCATGGGTGAGTCCTGGGTGTATTTATTCTCGGATCAAGTTTGAAGTTTTATTTGAAGAGTTTTATTTCAAAATCTAAAAAAAATGGTTGCCAGCTGTAGGACTGAATGTGACCTGAATAGGACAGTATCAGTCATCAATGAAGACCCGTCATATTGTATGATGCCATTCGATGCAATTTCTGAAAACTTTATGAGGCACGGTTTGTTGCCGTGTTTGTGTTAACTATCCTCTTGTTAGGGGTCAGTTTCTGATGACAGAGCTGATCTTGCCTGAATATATGACAGACCACTCTAAATCTATAAAAAACTTAAATGATGAGTAGATGACGAATCATACATCAACAGGAGATCTACAGTGTTGTACACCCATATAGTGAACCTATAAGGTCGTTGGAGATCAAAGTGGAGGTTTCTAATAAAAGGGATGGTATTGGGTGTACATGTGCTCCAGGTCTGTTTAATTACTGTGTGCTGTGTATAAGGCCACGGTTGTTGGGTTGTAGGTAATGGTGGTCCTGACTAACCAGCGCCCTCCAGAGAAGATCAGCTCACCAAAGTAGGTAGCTAAAAGTGTTTCAATACCTGTTGGCTGTTAAATGACAGTAAACATATTTAAATACATTTTTTTCTCTTTTGAAATTCCCTGTAATTATATAGATTGTTTTTTAACAGAGATGCCACTCTAAGTCCAATTCTTACTAAATTACAGCAAGATTGATGGTTTAAAACGCACCTACTTTATTGATTGTCAACAGCCCCTAAAAGAATACAAACCAACCCCATAATAAACCCAATATATTTATGTTTGTTTTTTTTTTTTTTGTTTTTTTTTTCTGTGGTTTGTTGCCTATGCCCTGAGCCCAAAATTTGGTACTACTGCCTACTTCAAGGTAAGGCTCATTAATTATGTGCTAGCTGTACTAGATCTGCTAGATATTTCTTGTTAGTAAGATGTACGAAATGGAAGAGATAATTAGGAGGCAGCCACAAAAGCATGGAGCACTCCTTCCATAGCTGGAGGTGCTTTAGTGCTGGCTACCACTGATCATAACCACAAAGCGTAGGGAATTGATTTTTTCTTCTGTAGAATCTTTCTGGAGGCTTTCAAAGCTGCTCAGATGTGTAGTCTTCTTGTAGCAGCTACTTTATATAAAGCTGTTTCTAAGAAATATGGTTTCTAATGCACAGCGTTTTGAACCGCACATATAAAATTGGACCACATTTCTGTTGGCAACTTTCTGTTTGCATGAAAGAGTCAGTGTGGTTGGGGCTTCAGTGATGTGCTGCGGTCATCTTCTTATATAGTCGCAGTGCCAGCAAGTTTTTATGCTGACTAACAGTGGAAAAGACTTTGGGTACATCTACCTAGTTGCAATGAAGTAGTTTGTGTAAATCAAAGCAATGTACCTCACAGGTGTAATTATTCAAATCCAGCTGTTTAAAATGACATGCATTAGCCAACCACTCTACATTTGTTGCAGTGCAGAAGAAGAGCAGTTTTTGTTTCAAGTCAGAAAAGCTGTATTAACACTGTACGAAAAAAAAAATCCATGCTGTTTCATTCAAAATAACATGCTGTGCACGAGTACTGAGCACACTGAGAAATGGAGCTCCAGCAGCTCGGTTAACACTGGGTGCGGAAACAAACAGTAGCAGTTACAGTAACCATGCTGTGTTCATGTAGTTTGGTTAGAGAAAAAGAAAGAACAAATGTTTTGTGGCGAATTATAATATTCTCATTTAGACAAGGACCCCAAATGCGATTGAGGTGTTTCCAAGGGAAGAAAAAGAGGGGCTACGTTTCAGCTTCTAGCTCAGTGAGGCTTGCTCTCTCTGCTTTTTTATGAACTCTAGATTAAAAAGTTTTGTATCTGGAACAGATAAAAAGAGAGTTTATTGAGAAGATCCCTTTCACTACAGTTCTTTACAGATTTGCTCAGTCAAACAGAGAACAGATGCATATATGAACTTTGCTAGGAAACTTTCTTCTACTTCAGTAGCCTCATCTCTCCACCTATATTGAGGAAGCAGTTGTAATTGTGTTTGTGTGCGTTTATAATCAGAATAAAATCTCACAGTGTATTTTTAGCTGAAAAGAAAATGCCAAGGTCCATGTTAAAGTGACTGCCAGCTTTGTTTCTGAGCTATCAGTGTGAGCAGAATCTCCTTTATTGAAAGCTAGAGTTAGTGCTGTTATGCGGTATCAGCTGGTATCGGTATGTTGGTTATCGTGAGTATGGGTGCTCGTGATAATGGTATCTGTATCGACCCCAGAAAAGACAATCATGCTTGGAAGAGCTGAAGGTAAATGAGAAGGTGGGTGAGCAACAACAACCTAATGAATCAAGAAAAAAGCATTAACAAGCCTGAAAATCCAAACAGAAGTTCTGAAGATACACAATATATATGGTAGGAGTTGTAGGAATAAAAAGCTCTCCTAGCTTGGGTGTGTGGTTCTTTTAATTGGTATGCGCTTTTAAACTGCTTTTAAAGAACTATCTATTGAAGGGTTCTCAAAAGTGGTTCATCAATGGCAATGCTACCAAAAATCCTGTAAGTGTACATATAATTACATATTTATTGTCACTGTCCAAAGAAAAAAAATATCTTCGAATGTCTAAGCGTTGGAAAAGGTGTGTTCTAGTTTGCCAGGTTTAGTTTTTTAGTTTGGTGCATTTGAGCTGTGATTGGTCAAGATGCTCACAGCATGTAATAAAGCCTTTGGTGAGAGGTTAGAGGTTCATTTGCATATTACAGCCTTTTACATTACCAAGGCTGAGGCTACAGGAAGGATTAACAAATAATATAATGCACAGCTCTGGATGATGTGAGCTTGGCTTTGAGGCAGAATTTCTGAAGTATATTTTGGCTCAATGTTAATAACGCACTTTCCAGAGTTAAGAGCGAATGTAAAAAGTGAGGGAAAAAGTTTACCTCCTGAATTTGTAGTCGTCCGTCGGCAGTGTCGTCATAGGCCGACATAAACCTGGTCTTCAGCTGCTGCACTTTCTCCTCTGTTATGTTGTCCTAAAGCAGGAGAAGCAATAAGGCAGTCTGAAACTGTTTACCCACCACTCACTTCCACTTGCACACCACAAAATACATAAAGCTTGATGAACAAGTGCATCAGTGTAGCTTTCCTTCCAGGAAACGTCCAGCAAAACCTTCTTTCTTTCTCTAATTATCATTCTGTTTTAGTTCTAAATTAAAATATGGTGTAAACTTGAATTCCCATAAATGTTCATAGATCTAGCTTCAGGTTCAAAGCCTTTATATATAACTACACAACACAAGCAATAAAAATTCATCATGTCCTGGGGTTGTTGTGTGGGCTATGAAAATTTTATTCAAGATAAGGGGTCACAAAAGGCACTTTAAGTGATGCCACAGAAGAACAGCATTTGATTCCTGGCAGAACCTCGTTTACAGTTTTAAAGTACCTTCACATCAGGTAAACGTCTATATCAGATTCTTTCTAGAATCTTTATATTATGTGAAGGTGCTTTAGACTTAAGAGTATATTTGACCATATTCTGCTATTTTAACAAATCTATGTTTACCTGTTAGTTAGTATTGTAGATGTACTAGCCTGAGAATTTGTTTGTGTTACTTCAAACATGAAAAGTGGGAAGCAATGCCACATAAAACACATCACAACTCAACATTCAAACCAGTGCAGAGCAGTAAAACAGCACCAGACCAGTTATAAGATATTCTAACAGTAGTAGTACAACTACAAGTAGTAGCATATGAGTTTCTAATAGCAACTTTTTCCACTGGAAGCTGATAGGAGGTCATATCTGAGCCATAACTCCCTTTTTCTCCCCTTTTCATAAGTTTCAGCAGCTAAAAAAATGCAAATGTTTTGGTGGTCCCTTTGTTGAACCATGCTTTCCATTTTCTTTAGTAAAGTTGATGAATATCTGTGTATGATTAAGGAACCCGGAAGTGAACTGAATTTAGCTGAATTAAGCACTTTCTTAATTCTGGTTATTTTTGTAGTTGCTATTGTGCATCCTGTTCTATCTAAGCATGGCCGTTGTTGAAGAGAGATGTGAGCTGTTTTCACAGCAGGGGGTCCTCATTCCCCTTCCTTTTCAACCCTCATTGCTCACTAGCAGCTCAAAGGGTTAACAATATTTTAGTTGACAGTGTCCAAGTTAATCTTGTAACAAGGAAAGATGTTTGATTATATAAGATTGGGCTAAGAAGGTAGAGAATCAGATTACAGAATTATAATGTGCACCTATATGGTAAATAGAGCTGATAAAATGAACAGAGGGTGCAAATATAAGGTGTACTTAATGAAACAGTTGGTTTTTGTATACAATAAAAAAATAAATAATAATAATGGTTACACTCATATAAGGCCTTTCACAATTCCAAGGACGCTGAACAAACAAAAATATTATGTGGAACTTTAGATGCACGACTGTACATGAGAAGACGCAAACAGCCCAGTTATAAAAAAGTGGGCCAACACGCAAGTGTGATTGACAAGTCTAACCTCAGTTTCCTGGAGAGCCACAGCGTACTTCCTTTGAAGATGCATGGTTAAATCCTGCACGGTTTCTGTGCGATAAAGGCATGCAGCAAACCTATCTATATATTGTCTGATATTATAATGCAGTTTTTACAGCCAAAGTCAGAGCAATAATTAGGCAATACAGCTGCAGTACTGGAGAGAAAACTTTTATTATGTATAAATCCCTGTCAGATGTGCAGTAATAAAAGTACTGCATTCAAAAACCTGTGGCCGTCCAGTTAACTGATATCTTTTGCGATCAGCTTATCTGCTGTTTCTGCCTAACTGGCAACCTACCCTACGTGCCTAAGTGATAGCAAGCAATGAATATAGAAGTGAAGAAGAAGCATTTTCCAATCAAATCACTATATTTTCTTGTGTAAGTTGTAAAAAACTTCTAAAGACATTTATAATAAAAGCCAATAGGCAGTGGCTAATAGAGTTTAATTAAGAACCTAAATATTGTATGTTTCAAAACATACCATTTACCACTATAACAGCTTTACTGGAGACAAGATGAAAACCCAAAGTGTTTACATATATCAGTCTATTTATCCTATAGCAGTTTAGCCCCACCCATTTAAGTTGTAAGAAGTGTTGGACTGCTTTTTAAATGAGGTGCCATACAGGACAGCCAAACAGAACAGAGGTCATTAACATATTTATGAAGGTAGAGTAAGAGAAACAGCCTGTTTCCTTCTAAAAGATAGGTAGAGGCTGAAAAATAGACATGTAAAAATGAATGAAGGCTGTTTTTGGTAGATAACATAAATAAAAGTCTGCATGTTTCATACCGCAGGTCCCAGTTTGGTCATCATGTGACGAAAAAAGGCGTCCAGCTCTTTTCCCTCAATGTAGCCATTATCTGAAACACAGTTGTTTCAAAGCAAGTTCTTCATGTCTTCACCAGCATTTGTCATGAACTACATGTGTTACACCTGAAGAAAAAGCTTAAACATCTCCTTTACATGACCATGAACCAAACTCCAGCATGCATGCAACACACACCCGCACTCACCATCTGCATCAAAGTGTTGCCAAATCTGTAGAAACCCTGCCGCGTCCAGGTTGTCCAGCGCACAGTCCATTGCAGCAGGTGAGAAAGAGCTGATACTCTTACCGAGAGAAAGCTGTGCTGAGCAGAGCTAGTACTGCACTCAGAGTATTGCTGCTGGTTCACTGAAACACTGTGTGGAAGTGTCTGACTGACTGACTGCTGCTGCACGATGGCAACCAAAACTCCACCTCTTTTTTCTTTTCTTTTTTTTCTTTGTATTACAGCAGCATCTAGCTGACAGTTCCCTTAACCCACAGCATGATCTTCTGAATATTTAATTTTTTTTTAACATTTATATTTTAAAATGTACACTTTTATATAATATATTTTTATATAGTATATTTAACTTCAGAGGACCTCCGAAATTCTGACCCTGTAAGCCTGGTTTTTATACACGGAACCCCCAGACATAACAAATGGTACATGTTATTTTTCAATATGGGTGCGTACAAACTAGGGGTGTAAAAAATATTGAATATCGGGATTATGTTATGTTATATTTTGTGATACTGTATCCATTCTAAAAAACACAGTATTGATACAGTGTGTGTTATGTTAAAACCTTTGACCACTAGATGGCAGAATTGTAATCCATTTTCAGCTCCACACCAACACTAACAAGCAGCACAAGGACGCAATGCTATTGTAAGTATTGCCAAACCTGTTCATATAGTGGTGTGTCTTAATAGTAGTATTTGAAAAATCCAGATATATTACTTTGCTTGTAGTATCGCAGTATGTTGAATTGTGACCACGTATCACAACACGTATTGTATCGCCAGGTTCTGGCCAGATATAACGTCTAGAAAATGTAACCTTTGACACTTGTCATTTCACTCACACAACCACTAATACTTCTCCCTTCTGGATAGTAAAAACCTCATATGGAAGCTTCAGAGTTGCCATGAAACAGCATCCTGTCCATCCATATGGTAGAAATATGTATACCTTATCACCACAAACCCACAAAATATCCTTGAAATTTTCTATGGTCACATTTAAAGGTATATTTTGATGCCGCACCATCAACACTCCGTCCACAATGTGGTACCTGAAAAATCCCTTTATACCACTGATTCAGAGCCTTTATACTAGTTTATACTCATTCAAGTTCATCATATAGTTACAGTCTGATATTCCCATAAATATTCCAGGCCACACAGAATCAAATGATTTGCAAATCCCATAGACTCATGTTTATTCAGAGTAGAACATAGAACACATATCGTATGTTAAAAGTGAGACATTTCTTAACATTTTTTTAACTCATTTAGAAATTGATGGCAACAACACGTCTAAAATAGGTCTACTACCACATCTACTACAGTGTAATGCAACCCCGTACTATCAGATATGCAGTCTTTTCTCTAGTGCGCTGATAAAAAGCTTGACGGTCTTTTTCCTCTTGAGTCTGCAGGACATGGCGTCTGTAGTTTCCAGAAGGAATTTCAAATGTTGATCTATCAGATGATCCAGGTTGGATTCCCTGTCTGGGCCATTCTGTGTGGAGTGGAGAGTGAGTGAACTGGTAATGGACTGGCGACCTGTCCATGGTGTACCCCGCCTTCGCCCAATGACACTGCGATTGGCTCCAGCCCCCCCTGTGACCCCGATTAGTGGGATAAAGCTGAAGTTAATGGATGGATGGGAAGATGTCTCACTTTCAACATCTGATATGTGTTCTATTGTGGAAATAATATATGGGTCTATAAGATTAGCAAATTATTGCATTCTGTTTTTATTTATTTTTGCATCCCAGCAGTTCTGGAATTTGGTTTGTACATGCACATACTTTACATAGTAACTTTTTATATTTATTTTTTATTTGAACTTGACAGCTGTTGTTTACAAATTAATGATGAATGGACCAATAGAAATCCTCCAAGATGACTTGGAGAAAAATCTGGCTCCATTCACTTTAAAAAGTAAAAGTTGCCATTTTGGAGATACTTGTTTTTCTTTGTACAGCGATGATATGCAGAAATGCTACTTACCATATTGTACTGTAAAATATCACACTGTAAATTAAGTGCAACAAGTAACAGAAAGTTTCGGTGTGAGACTGGGTCTGTCTGAAGCAGGGCTACTTTTATACTATACTTGAACTGGCTTACAGTTTCAATCTTAGAAGTTGGTTGCATCTGCTTCTGGTTCCCATGACCCCAGTAATCCTGATTCATTACTCCATGAACCCTTAGTGAAGTTCTGTTGGGGATGTTCTTGGTTGTCTACCAACTTTTGCATGGTTGCTAAGAGATTCATTTTTCCTATATAGCTGCAGTTTTGGAAACTGTTGTTTCACTTAGTTTCTTTTGACTTTGGATTATCTTTTATGTAATCTTCTCTGAAGCATCTCCTCTAGTTATTGTAGAAGCACAAGACATTTGTGAAGCAGATAAGTGTGTTTGGGCGTCGGTTTAAATGGGAACATAAAGCTTTTGTTGGGTGGATGCAGCTGAAACCTTAAGACTAGAAGGATGGAGAGTTAAAGTGCATAACAGTCATAGGCAGCAAAAAGTTTGTTTTAAAAATTTTTCTGCAAATGCTCCTTTCCAGGTTTCTAGATCTTCCACACACGGAGATCTCACACGTCTTTTCTTTAGTATTTTCACCAGACACTGGGCAGGACTTCAGATTTACAGATATGCTGCAGCATACTGTAAATTCTTTCAGAGGTATCCTGGTCATAGATACAGTTGTTATGCCAAGAAAGACCGGATTAACTGATTCACTAGAGTGTCACTCTGAGACAGACCAGTGCTGCATCTCTAGTCAGTTAAAAACACCAAAAAGCTTGCAGATTGTGGGTGAAACAGCTAAACAACAAATTTTCTCTAAATTTGTACTTAATCCCTATTTTCCCCTAACAAACAGCATTACTAATGTATTTTTTAAATATCTTTTTATGTATTTTGCATCTTGCACACCCACACAGTCTAGATCAAGAGAGAAAGAGTTTAGTTTTACGTTACTGTACTGCTTGCTGTAACATTGCTGCCATCTTGTGGAAACATACAGGAGTTGAACATAAAAACTGCCATTCTTTACATGACCCTGAGACGGACACTTCACCAAACACCCTGGTGACTAGATAGCGCCCAGTTTAACTTGATTAAATAAGACAGACCCCAGTTATTCATATCACACCAGTCAAATGTGTAGAAAATGACAGCGTTTTCAGCAGATACTGTTTTAGATTGTGAAAAAGTAGAACAGACCAGACTCGATAAAGGTGTAAAATCAGTTTTAATCAGTTTGGTAGAAATATACCCAAAAAGAAAACGTCCACAGTCTATAGAACGCATGAGTGAAACATGTTAGAGTTTGATTATCACCAAAACCAGATTTAAAATACTGCATGATGAAAACACAATGAGCAAATCAAACACATCTGCAGCTTTTAAAATAATACAGGCTTTCATTATATATTAACACTGAACAACCACACTCATTTAACACGACTGCCCTCACCCTCAGAGAATAAAAATAACACTAAATCATTGTGCCAAGCAGTGTGCAATAACAAAATTAATAGAAATTCTTTTGCACCGTATCAACAAAATGTACATCCTAAGTAAAGAGGAAGAGCCAGTTGTATTGGATTAAAAAAACAAAACAAATAAACACCACCAACCACCACTTATCCATCATAATAAATTATGCAGCTGTACAACTCCCACTCTGTCTTTTTTTTTAGTGTGCTTAGTACCTTATCAACATACAGTCTTTGTACACATACGTGTGTGTGGGTGGGTGTGTATATATATATATATATATATATATATATATATATATATATATATACATACACACATACACACACACACACACACACACATGTAAGAAAGCACATTATTTATATACACAAGTAGACATCACATGCTTGTGGGTCTGGGACTGGGGCAAAGTTTCACTGTGAAAGAGGGAAAAAAAGTTGGGTAAAAACAGAAAGGGAAGTTACGCAAAATAGAGAAAAAGAACAGACACAAAAAGGTGGGCTTGTGCTCAGAAAAAGTCTAGTGCTGATTCAGTCTGAGTGGCTGTGATCACAATGAACAGGTGAAATCTGATCCCTGATCAGTGTGAGCAGGTGGGCTCTGATGCTAGATTAGCACTGCTGTTCTCCGTGTGCACAAACCCTGAAGACTCAGACGGGTAGAGAAATAACAGGTACACACAAAACAGTCACTGCATTCAAATACTCTTTACAGGTCAGATGAACAGAGGAATTTAGATTTTCGTAAATTAAAGGAATACTCCAGTATCTTACAACCCTACTTTTATCTGCTGCATCTGTAGCGCTGTGGCTGATTACTGCTGCCAAAACAAAACATACAATACAATTAAACAAGCTGGTGCTGAATTCTGTCAGTAAACATCCAAAAATCCATTACTCCCAAAAATGATCTTCCCTCCCATGCAGTCACAGCCAATTCCCACCTGCTGTGCTACCAAACTGGGAGACTGAAGGTAAGCATGTTTCCTCTAAAGGCCTGTAAAGCCAGTCACCACCTCTTTTTAAACTGCCCTAAGACAGTGTCAGGAGGAGAATACTAACCTCCAATTCAGGTACATCAACAAAAAGATCTCCATGTTGGCTAGCACTATGCCGAGTGATGCATGGGGGCATTCTGCCCACCCACAGGAAGAAAGAGAACAACTGTTTTCCTGTGGATGGATTCCTGTGGCATCGGCAAGGACAGATCGTACAATCTCTGGAAGACAGGGCCGACAGTTAAGCAGTGAAGCTGCTTGGGAACCCCCAAGATACTCGTCAATGAAGGTGTAAATCTGTGTCATCGGTCTAGTTTTCTTGAGGGAACAATTTGTGGTAATACTTTACCAGCATAGTGGTGAGAGTAATGTTTCCACAGGCTCCAGTCTGATCACACACAGATACCAGAAAACCTTGGGGAAAGCAAACATAACCAGAAGTGTGCTGCTACAGTATCGGAAAGTTGGATAAAACTTCATAAGAACAGGCCTGGCAAGACGCTTCCTCATGACTGATTTATCTTAGGACGGCCTTGTTAGAGTGTAATGGTAGATTTAAGTGATGTATTTCAAACAGAACTGCCCGACGTCTTCTATTCTAAGACTATACGATACACATGCAGCAGACAGAGATTAGGTTGAAAAATGATTAGGAGTCTGGTCTCACATCCATGATTTTCAGATATGTGAATAGACTAGCAACCTAAAAGTATCCTGGACAAACAAGCTGTTTGAGACTAAACTGCCCCTAAAAATGTGACCTCAACGATTCTGACGTGCACACTAAAGAAATCCTTCCCTGTATCTTTAGCTGAAATGCATACAGCGGGGGTTGTACAGTCAACCAACACACATACACACATACAGTGTCTGAGACGCCATCAGTGTCCTGCTTGGAGTGGTCACAGTACGGTAGTAGAGTGGAGCTCTAAGGCACAAGGGCAGACAGTGACACGTCCTGCTCACACTTTGTTGTAGGGCAGTGCTCATAAGGCTACATGGCACCTACATAAGCTGGTCATGGCACAGAAGCAATTATAAAGCCAAGACACTTGTATACCCTGACTTTTTACAAGATGATTTATGTTCATTTTTTAAATAAAAAAGTATTGTTGGAATGTGATGGTATGTTTACGGCACATTATTGTTGGCTGGTTGCAAAAGCAGAAATCTGATTATTGTCCCAATTATGTGGACCCAAAGTTTCCTGTTATCTAACTACTCAAGTGCATATAATCAGATTACTGACAAAATCTGATATTCTGCAGATATCAGATTATGAAGTGAATGTAATCATTGTTATTTTCTACATTTATTCGTATAACTAGTATTATTCTGGAAAATTTTTGGTTAGTTAACAGGTTATTTCAGACTGTTAAACTATTACGCTCGAATTTGCATACACACCCACCAGTTCAATAAAACTGATAAATAACAAAACTGTCTGTGGCATCTGTGTTACAGTAACATCTCACCATATACAGCTTTGATTAATAGGATAATATATATATATATATATATATATATATATATATATATATATACCTCTGATGCAGCCTCATGAACACTGTACTACAGGAAGGTGTTACCCACATCCTCTAGTGTCAGCGCATCCCCTGCTTTCAGAGAGTGAGAGGAGTTTTGCTACAGTGAGAAAACATCCACCTCATTTGGACGTGTTGTGTGTTTAACAGTGCTTTAGCCCGAGTTATCTTACAAATGAGCGTATCAAAATTCCCTACAGCAAGACACTTCATACAGCGCATACACGTGCATTCTAATACAGAGAGTCAGACACACACCACAGGAAACATGCTTGTAGTAATAACACACGTGTGCAACCACACAAACACACTCACACACACTCACACACATACACACACATACACACACACTGTGGGGATTCTGTGTTGTTGGAAATGCAGCATTACATCTAACAGTCTTAGGGGAGATTCCTGAAACAGGCTGAAATGAACACAAAGTGATCCGGTCTCTCTCTCTTTCTCTCTCCCTCCCTTTCTTTTCCCTCTTTTATACAAAAATAAAATCTTTATCCGTCTCTTCCCCAGAGTCAGCCGACTTGCTGCCCTGGCTAGAGTCCTTGTCTTTCTCGCCATTGGCTGTTTTGTCCTTGGCTTTCGAGCCATTCTCATCCAAGTTCTGCTGGTTTGCGCTCGATGAAGAGGACGTCCTCGCTGTGGCAGAGAGGGCAAAAAACAAATAAGTCAATGTAGTTTAAAACAGTGTTCCCTAATTCTGTCCTCTATTAGCACAAAAGAACTGGCACAGTCATTTCTAAACATCTGCATTACTAAACACACACATACCCATATATATATATATACCCATATATATATATATATATATATATATATATATATATATATATATATATATATATATATATATATATATATACTCTAGAACTGCTGCCATCGCTGCCCCTGTTAAAAGGAATAAGAGACCAAAGAGGGCTTCTGTGTTGGTTTTGTTTGTGGTTCCACAGCGTTGTAGCCCACCAGCCAAAAAAGCTAAGTTTTAACGTTTTGAGTTTCATTTTGAGTAAAAGAGCATAAATGCATTAGTAAAAATATCTGTTACTTTATCATTTATTGTTACATCTTATTTATAATTAATTATTGTTTCTCCAAGGATGAGTCAAATTCATATAATCATTGCTAACATTTAAACATACAAGTATTCATGCCTCTGGAGAGCAGGTCGGTGCTGCTGTGGTGCAGACATAACTAGCTATATATTGTCACCCAGTTGTTGTTTTGTTGTTCTAGTCTTCTCAATCTTTTTATATGTATTAGAATATTTTTTCATATTCTTATTACAATTCATGTACTGGAACAGCATGTACTGATCACATTTTCAATGCAGCCACTGTTTTTAGAAACATAACTGTTGAGCTGCATTGGCTTAACGTGTTCAAGAGGATAGGGCAATGTATGCCATCGCAGCAGACAGAATCATATCATCCCTGACCTGTAGCAGACTATGATACTGTGTACAATATAGGACATTCTCAGACCACAGGGTCCGGTTTAGACATCTGACAAAGTCTTGGAAAAATGTCATGTTTTGGGTCTACTGGACAACTGGACATAATGGCTCAGTGGCCAAATTTAAGATCAAAATAAACTACGACAAAAGATTTTACTAAATTGATTTTACTGAATTGATTTTACTGAATTTAATAAAGATGAAGGTGAAACTTGCATGTAATAAATGAAGAAAATAGAAACAATCTCCTATTTTCTATGTACTAATCAAACATATCGGAACACATACAGACAAAATCAGACAAATTCTGAATATTATCAGAGAATGAAAATAGACATTTTCCAGCCAACACTGAGTCCAATGATCTCACACAAATATTTTGCATTAAATGTTAACTGTATTTCAGTCTAATGCTTTATCTGATGTAGTCTGATGAGTAAACACTGGGCAGATCACTGTCCTCTGTGCTGCTTGGAAAAGGGACAGAAGACCCTGATTCACCTGTGCAGTGAGTTTGTGAGAACTGCACTGATAAATCAGACTTCACTCTGTCCCGTGATGAGAAATGAGCTGCATGATGAGGGAGAAACGAAAGCTGAGTGGTGAGAGGTGTGAGGGTGAGGTCTAACCGGGCCGTGAGAGAGACATCTTGCGCTCTTGCTCGCCCTCCTCCTCCTCTGAGCGCTGTGGTGAGCCTTGCACTCTGGAGGGCGCTGCTGGTTTATCCAGCTCGGGGTCAGCTTTAAAAACGCTACCGTCTCCCGCCGCGTCCGCTGCAGAGAGGAGCAGCGCGCTCTTTAGCTGGACTCAGGCTCGTGTGTTTATATGCAAGCCATTGTGATGCTTTTAATATAAAACACTGTTGTACTGCTTCTTCTTGTGGTGGTGGTGGAGTTAATTGGGAGGGGGGTACAGGGGTAATAGATAGAAGTTTTGCCATTAAAGCAAAATTTGGTCAATGTGCCTTTTACCCCACATGTAGCTGATCAATCGAAGCATGCCTGATATCTAAAGCCTGCTTTTTTCCTCCTCTAGGTTTTGCACTTGAGGCACGAGGTTAACGTAGCTAACAAGCTTATACCTGGTAGAACTGATCAAACTGCATGACTAAATCATCACACACCTGCCTCAAACCTCACTGCATTACAGCACATATATTATACTTTATTTCAAATAAAGTTTAGATCCATGTGCTCTTTGAAAGACTGCTGTGATCTGTATAAAATAAGTAACACCTTAAAGTCACTCTTTATAATTGTGTGTATTATCACATTGTGCCCTGACGCAGAGTTCAACACTGGATGCTGCAGAGCACAGGGTAGACAGTGTAAGCTTGTTTATGTTAAATGATCATTGCTGTCAGCAAGCCATGTCATTACACACCAGTACATAATGTAGAAACCCTGGCAATATGCAGTAGTTGTAGTTTTTCGTTCACCTCTGTCACCTCTTAGACAATGCTCTTTTCTGCTGGTCAGCTAACAAAGTTTTTTAGATCAATGCAATTAGTGATTAGCTCTAAGCTGATGTTCCTTTTTATATCAGCTCTCTGTTGGAATGACTGTGCACTTGCAGCTCTGACAGCGAAAGTATGAGGGCTCGGTAAGTGGAGGAGTTCAGCTGGGAATCTTACTTGATGTGATGCAACAATAAACAACAAACCCAACAACTTGAGGAATGCAATTTGTGCCTGAGGAGGTTCCTCAGTTCAACTACACATACATTTCACATTCAGAGAGGTGACCTCAGCATTATTAATCTGATAACTGAGCTGTGGGGAGAAATAGTTCCTATGATTAGATTTATTCAAAAGTTCATTTCTATTAGGTAGAATAGCCACCAGGGGGGCTTTTTTAAAAAACTGCACATAGACTTGCATATGTGCTGACTAGTACTGTGCAGCAGAGTGTTTTCCATAAAATGAACAAGCATATGTTTGCATACTACAACCCATACTGAAGAACTGTCTTCCTAACCTGGTAACGGTTGGGGGAAAGGCTTATGGCATTTGTCAGCTACATTAACCTCACAAAATAAAACGGAAAAAATCAAACATGTATCGACTGCAGCTGGGGTAAAAGAACGACTGCATAAATCTGATTCTTCATCAAAGTGTTCCTATGAAAGGGTTCCTTTCTTAGAAACACAAACTATAGTGTTTTATTAGGACTTCTAATGCTCCAAGGATGAAATGGCTATTCTTAAAGGGAGAACACACTCATGAGTGAGTGTTTGGCTAAACTACAGAGATATGAGCATCATCAGTGATACAAAAGGACAGGAGGTAAAATGAGTTGTGACCTCATTCTGTCCACCACTGACCGGGCGAACCCCATATGGGGTGACTAGCACAGAAAACTCTAAGCCTAAGAGACATCTGTATGGCACATAGGGAATGAATGGAGGCAACACTCAGCGTTGTGAAAATGAAGGGAAAAAACTAAAACACACACCAACACACATGAGCAAGCAAACAACATGAAAATGACAAAATATCCCCAAAAGAAAGTGCATGAGACTGACAACATACAACATACAAGCTTTAATACTTGCATCTACATGACTTGACAAGAAAAAGCAGTAACGTAAGAGCACAGCATTCCGTACAGCGTGTCGCGTCTTTCTGCGTTTCAGTAGATTATAGAGAAAATACCCAAAGACACATAGGGAGTTATAAGAGGTCGGATTATGCAAAATCTGCAAAGCAACCAAAATGCATTTGCACTTGTCATTTTTGGGCCCATACTGGAAATCAGAAAATAAGAAAACCACGTCCTGTGTGTAATAACTTCAATATTCCATACGCCAGCTTGCAGTTTTCAGCACACAGCGCTTTCCTGCATTTAATATAAAGTTACTAAATTTGAATGCCATTAACAGAGTTAAATATGACTGAAATACATTAATGTAAACAATATGTGCAACATATAAGTCAGAATAAAGTCTAGTAAACTGAGGCACGGTGAAGCTGCGCAGCTGCAAGGAGTCTATAAGGTAAATATGCTGACGTTGTAAACATATATTACTTTTACTTTCTTGGCCCTAACTCGTTGTTTAATATTCATTAGTGTGTTAAATATTATCCTAAAACTCAAAATACATTTTAACTGCCCGTGAAAACTTTTCCCACCTCATTCCCTTTCACATCTCCATGTTTCCCCACCTGCCATTTTCATGTCCCACAGGTGGAGAGATGTGATGTAACATATTTGGTGTTCAAATCCAGCTTAAATGGTCTCGCTAACTATTTTGATGGAAACAGGGCTCTATATGACAATGTCTTTGATATACAGATGATAAATGATAAAAAAGTGGTTTTAATGACATAAAACTGAAAGATTTAAAGCGCAGGGAATACTGAGTACTGAATACTGTGCTCCTACATTAATACATAAAATGAATAGTCATACAACACTGCTTGACACCAAAGCTCACAGATGATTCCTTGAATGTGTATAAAGTACCTACTTGTTGGGAACCTACCTTCCTGAGCAGAGTTTTTGGTGGCTGAGCTGCTCTGTAGAGGACTGGCTGTTCCCTCCTTGTCTGTGGGAGCTTTTCTCAGTGTTGATGGCAGCACTGGAGTCTTGGAACCTCCAACAGGGGACTCTGAGCTCTCTTCTGGGGAAAGAACACAGGAATATATACTCATGGGCCACTTAACTTGCAAAATTTACTTTGTGGGTCATATATACCTTGTGGGAAATAAAAATAACGAGGCTATTTTTAAAAATGTAAGAATTAGAAAGTAGATGTAAAAAAATTAAAAATATTTACTCCAGTAAAGTATAAATAACCAAAACTTAGTAGGTAACAAAGTATTTGTAGTTTGTTATTTGATACCTCTGCTGATATCTTATCAGCCTGCTTTTTTCCGTGACTAAATCATCACACACTTGCCTCAAACCTCACTGCATTACAGCACACATATTTTACTTAAAATAAAGTACAGACCCCTGTGCTCTTTAAAAGACTGCTGTGATCTGTATAAAATAAGTATCACTCTTTATAGTGTATTATGACATTGTGCCCTGATGCATAGCTCAACACTGGATACTATAGAGCTCAACACTGGATGATGCAGAGCTCAACACTGGATGATGCAGAGCTCAACACTGGATACTATAGAGCTCAACACTGGATACTGTAGAGCTCAACACTGGATGATGCATAGCTCAACACTGGATACTGTAGAGCTCAACACTGGATGATGCATAGCTCAACACTGGATACTGTAGAGCTCAACACTGGATGATGCAGAGCTCAACACTGGATGATGCAGAGCTCAACAATGGATGATGCATAGCTCAACACTGGATACTGTAGAGCTCAACACTGGATGATGGAGAGCTCAACACTGGATGATGGAGAGCTCAACACTGGATGATGGAGAGCTCAACACTGGATGATGCAGAGCTCAACACTGGATGATGCAGAGCTCAACGCTGGATGATGCAGAGATCAACACTGGATGATGCAGAGCTCAACACCGGATACTGTAGAGCTCAACACTGGATGATGCATAGCTTAACACTGGATACTGTAGAGTTCAACACTGGATGATGCAGAGCTCAACACTGGATGATGCAGAGCTCAACACTGGATGATGCAGAGCTCAACACTGGATGATGCAGAGCTCAACACTGGATGATGCAGAGCTCAACACTGGATGATGCATAGCTCAACACTGGATACTGTAGAGCTCAACACTGGATGATGGAGAGCTCAACACTGGATACTGTAGAGCTCAACACTGGATGATGCAGAGCTCAACACTGGATGATGCATAGCTCAACACTGGATGATGCATAGCTCAACACCGGATACTGTAGAGCTCAACACTGGATGATGCATAGCTTAACACTGGATACTGTAGAGCTCAACACTGGATGATGCAGAGCTCAACACTGGATGATGCAGAGCTCAACACTGGATGATGCAGAGCTCAACACTGGATGATGCATAGCTCAACACTGGATACTGTAGAGCTCAACACTGGATGCTGTAGAGAACAGTGTTTTTTTTTTTTTTAATTTTTTTTTTTTTAGATTTTTTTAAAGCTTGTTTATGTTAAATGCCAGTTGCTGTCAGCAAGCCAGGTCATTACACACCAATCAATAATGTAGAATCATCTAATGTAGCTGATTCCTTGAATGTGTTTAAAGTACCTAAAGTTGACCTGCAACAAAAACAGTACATGTGACATTTGACATGATGTAAGCTTGGTTTGGCATTCTTTGTGTAATTGTTTGGCTTTTTGATGTAAAAGGCTGTACAAAATAAAATAGGCACCAAAATAAAGAATCAAATGGTTGGAATGGTTAATATATGGTTTTTCATTTCAAATACTATGAGCCTATAGTCAGCACATGCTGATGGTGCAGCTGCTGCAATGCTCTACCTATACTGCGACTACTGCTGGTACGGGGCTTCTGTGGGATGGCAGGACGGGCAGCCAAGGTGGGCTTGGTGCTCTGAGGAGGGGGTTTGGGACTTGTAGGTGTCGGGCCAGATCCTCTAGGTTTGGGCGCAGTCTCAGGTTTGCCTTCACCACCAACACGTGGCACTCTTTCTGGGGAACTCATACTGCTGCTGCCTTCAGGCTTGGTTAGCCCTAGGGTGTGAAAGAGAGAGAGAGAGAGAGACTGCAATTATTTTTTTGTTAGAATGACTTTAGGAATCCGTATGAAGAGGACACTTGTTAAGAACTATTCATATATTGGGTGATATTTGTCTTTCATGTGAGTAAAACATAGTTGCCAATATATGGCTTGCATAACTTTAGCACCGGAAAGGTTTGGACAACCTACAGAGGAAAGCACTCTTACCTGATGCAGGTACATCTGGTTTGTCTGGAGCAGATGAAGAGTCTGATATCTGCAAAAGATCACCAACACTGATTGGTCACACAATCAGCAATTAGGTCTTGAACACAATACAGGTGTCATCTCCAGAAATGCTAAAGCATCTGATGGTGAATTAAAAGCACGCAGGAACCAGGGCACGCTATCTGCTTCCCAGAAACTTCACTGGCTTATTACTGTGTTCCAGAACAGCTGTATTTCTCCCAGTCTGCAGGAATAATTATAGGCAGGGTCAGTGGTGCTCAATCCTGGTCCTAGAGATCTACCACCCAGCAGAGTGTAGCTATAACCTAAATACAGCTCCTCTGACTCCAGTAATGAAGGCCTTTAGGGGCATCTGAATTAGAGCCAGTGCATCTAGGGTCGTAGATTGGCAAGGTCAGGGTGGGGCAGCCCTGAGCTACTATATATCACTTATTGCAATAAAATGATGCAGGGAATAAGACCACCAGACATATAAAACCCCTACAGCTGCTGGACAAAAGCTGTTATGCCCAGCATCAGCTTCAAACATTAGAAAAAAAACCCCAGAAATGATTCAGCTATGATCGTTACACGTGAGGAACCATCGCTAAGTGGAATAAGCTTGTGCGAATGCTATGTTAGCCTGTCATCCAGCCTAAGACTTTTGTTCTTAACATTACCTTCACTTTCTTATTATACTCTTGTCATATACCTTTGATATGTAACCAACTGTCACTAATGGCAGGTTAGTGATGGCAGAATATATGAATATATTTACAGTTATGTTAATTGTTTCTTTTATAAACAGACAAGGGAACTTGAAACAAGAGAAATCTATGTAAAAATAACTAACTTGTCAGCTGTTTTGTCATTTGTAGAGAAATGTTACATAATTTAATAATAATTTGAAACATAAACAGGAAAAATGGAGACACAGGATGTGAATGTATTTATCTATAGTTATTTCTCAGTTAGCTAACAGTGTATACATACTTTTTTCTCAATAAAACTAAACAATTATAATTGGTAATGATGACAAATGAATCACAACAAATGGATAACAGTTTTAATTTGTACACCTACACAGTGGACCAACAGGGTAGATGGAGCTTATAAATGTCCAGTGGATGGTGTAATAAAGTAGCCAATTAGTGGAAGTGCAAAGTAAGAGTTCCTAATAAAGTAGGTGAATGTAAACCACCAATAACAAACAACTGGAAGTGGATTAAGACCAATAAACTTGTGAACGTGCACTCAAAGCGGTCCCATATAGTAATGCAGGGGCAACACGTGCCACAAGCTGAGTCGGTCAGAAAAGTAGGCCAAACTGCACGTCTGCAAGATCTTAATGGCAGCTGTAAAAGTGAACGAAGGCAGAGGGAGAGAAGTTCTTTCAGCAGCCCGTTATGCGCCTCATTCCACCTCAGAACAGAAGCTGCCAATGGAGCATGCTAACGCTAACGGCCTAACAGGCTGAGCAGGGCCGAACAGCTACCGCTCTCAAAGCAGCTTCAGTGGCGTCGTGCCCTGTAAGTATCATCATTAGTTTCATTGCAGCATGTCAGTCAAAAGATCATGGTACATTAAGCCTGACTGAGTGAAATATACTGACTCGACTGCCAGAGTCAAAGGCCAGCAGATATGTGACCACCATGCCACAATTCAAACCCTGCTTTTGTACCATTTCTGGACACCATGTTAATGGTGAAGTGTCTACATCTTTAAAGCAAATAAGGCACTAACCAAACAGCTCTTTAAATCTAGTGCAAATGCTTTTAAGATTATTTTATATGCAAACAGCAGCCAAACAGGAGCTAGCTTGCTTCCTTGCATCCATTCCTGACCTCACACAGCTTCAGCTGCAGCTGTATTAACGCTGTTAGGAGGGAAATTGGAAAATTCCAAGCTTCTATTTGTCATAAACACAACATGAGAACCCATGTGACTCATTCAGGTTTACACTCATGCTAAACGGTAAAATGCAGCTAGTTACAGTGCAATTACCCCAATTACCCCAAGTTTCCACTGCAGACAATGAACGATATAACAATACAGTAGTTCTCCTATCTTTATTATTAGCATCAATAATTACTATTAACAAATTAACTTTTTTCCACAGCAGATGTGAAGTTGTTTAACCAAGTACTGATCACATTTCACATCTCACTCACATCACACTGATATTCTGTCTACAGTTCAAAGAGCAGACTGGGCCCGACAGCCTTAAGCACCCTTAGATTTCCACAGGATTCGAGAGGCTGCATACAAATGATTTACATTATCCCCGGAGCAGTGACTGATCATGTACAGCAGGTTCCGTTAACAACTGTGTTCCCACAAGCTGATAACTGTGTTCAGCGTCAGTGAGCAGGTAACGATCACTAACACATTTCCACAAGAAAGCAGATGCACATATTTTGACACTAATCTGTCTGGACAGTATGAAAATATGTTTTTCTCCTCTCTGAAACAGGGGGTGGTATACTTTGGTCTTTATCCCACATAGATGATTTTTTACTTTTTATATTCACCTTTCAGTTGTCCTGAACAAGTTTTTTGGCTTTCAAAATAAAATAAAATAAAACAAAATAAAATAAAATAAAATAAAATAAAATAAAATAAAATAAAATAAAATAAAATAAAATAAAATAAAATAAAATAAAATAAAATACGCAGGCTTTAATGAGTGTCTTCTGGACTGAACTGAGTTTCAGAGATGCATGTACAAAGATGACCACATGGCTGTGTGATTGCTAAAGCGCCTTGATGAGTCTCCCAGACTGACATAATAGCAGATAAATGCAGTGCTGGAAACTGTAAGCTCCATCAACCTTTATGGCAACAGAACACAACCAAAGAAGCTAAACGTGTTTTGGCTGATTTAATTATTTACGCCAAAAATGCTGATAATGCTGTCATCCAGCAGGAGCTAGGGAGTGCTAATAGGCTGCTCATCTGGTCCTCCTGGTCCTTGATTTTCAGTCACGGTTAGCAATAGCATGTGCATTATGTGTGCCCATTAAAACCAGTGTCAGAAGACTGACTAATCCACAGCATAATACAGCTCCTCAGCAGCTCCTGAGACATGAACATCCCTAGAACGGTCATTCAAATTTTGCCAGACAGCATAAAAATCCAAAATGGGCTTTTGAAATGCTGCCAAACCAAAATGTAGACTTTTAGATGAGCTGTCTAAAATGATTAAGCTGATGCAGCCCAGTGGTCCATCCTCACTATCCTACATTTACTGCCAGACATTGATTTTTATATTAAAAACATTTTAGAACATTAAAAGCTTCTCAAAAGTGCTTGGGTGTTATGAGTCTTTAAGTTCTTCTGTACGAGCTTTAGCAAAAAGCTTGTGTGATATAGGATGACTAAGGCATATTTGGGTCTAATAAGATTTGGCATCCAGAATAAGAGATTCCTGTATAATTAAGTGGGATATGATTAAACTGTCGGGGAGGACAGACTGCACTGTCATAGGATGACCACTTGATGGCATCATTTTATCACTTATTATTTTGTCATGCTCTCAGTTGCTTGAGTACTCTGAAAACCACCACACTAGCTTGTAAGGCTTAATATCAGTATCAGGACAGAGTCAATAAAAAATACATAATCTTACAAACAATTCAATATAAAAAATAGTTTCTCATGTGAATCAAAACAGCACGAAACAGAGAAGAGTGAATACTAATCCAAGCACAAAAGATTTAATTCAGCTTCTGATAACACTACTACTACTACTACTACTACTACTACTAATAATAATAATAATAATAATAATAAGCGCACCTTATGTGTCCCAAATGTGGCTCTTTTCTCCTGTTTGGCCTTCATCTCAGCCAGCAAGCCACATCCCATCATCTGGAGGCCGTAGCGGCGGCTGCCCTGAGGGCTTCCCTCTGAGGGCTCGGAGTCCACAGAGTCTGGGGTCTTCAGCTCTTCCGAGCGGTCCGAGCTGCTGCTGCGTTCTGTGGGCAGAGACTGGGACTTGGCTTTAGCCTCGGCCGCAGGACTCCGCACAGACGCCTTGGGGGATGACGGATCCTCTGCGGCCTGTGGGGTCGCCTGGGATGAGGCACTGGAGGGGGACGGGGTGGAGGTCTGGGCCTTCTCTTTTTCCTTCTCTTTCTCTCTCTCCTTCTCCTTTTCCTTCTCTTTCTCTCTCTCCTTCTCCTTTTCCTTCTCCTTCTCTTTCTCCTTCTCTTTGTCAGACTTGCTGGAACGGGACTTTATGAGGTTGAGGAAGCCGCCCTTGCGGGAGTCGCGCTTCTTCTCGCTATCCTGAGAGTCGGAGCTCTTCAGGGACGGCCGTCTGACGGAGGAACACAGAAAGAGGTGACGAGCAGAAATGAGAGAGGAGCATCCAGATGGTCTGTGTATTTGACAGCACTGACCTGCTTTTGGTATTATGTGACACGGAGGAGCACTGGACACACTAAGTCTCCTAGATCCTCCATGATGTACACACCTTAAAGACTGCTTTTTACTTTTTATTGATTAATTATTTCTTACTGGTAAGTCATTCAAATGTGTGGACACGTTCTATAGAAAGTGCAGACGAAAAAGTTATTTTGTCAAAATCTTTTTTTATTTTGTAACATTAAAACAAGTCATAGATCTGGAATCTGTTGGTACAGAATTTTAATTGAATGTAAACATAACCAATTAAATAATTTACTGTGTAATAAATTGTGTGATTGCAAATAAACAATAATGTAAACTAAAAGCAGAGCAGCATGACAACGATAACCATCCAACCATGCAGACAGGATACGCAGGCGCTGCAACTCACTTGTCATTAATTTTAGTGACTTTCTTTGAGAAGAACTCATCCACGCCTTCATCCACCCTACCCATGAGGCCGTTCTGCTCTCCGTCTTGAGAGGACGCACTGCTGACCTGCTGTAAGAGCACATTAGAGACCGGCATCACAAGAGCTTTCAGACATACTAATTTCAAACAATTGGTCTGTAAGGATGAACGGAAAGGGAGGAAAACATAAAACATAATAAAAGTCTACATAATGAAATGTTTGAGATGTTTGAGATGTAAACAAAGTCAGTCCCAGTGGTTTGATGTGAAATGCTACATTCTAGGGAAACATATAAAGCCAGAATTCTTCACAGCAGCGGTGAGAGAAACCAGACATCTGAAACGTTTAACAGACATATCACTATTTACCTTCATCAACAGTACATTTAAACACACAGAGTACGTGTACTCGTGGATAGTAAATGGAAAATGGCTATAAAACTTTAAATGACAGATAAATTATACAGATAGTATGTGCTGTATGCCTTTTTGCACACTCCTGATATTTTCTCAGCTTTATGAGGAGCCACTTGAGATGATTTTCTAACCAGACTGAAGAAGACAGTAGATTGTTGACTTTGTTGTCTCTATCTATATCAATTGAAAAAAAAGCTATGCAGTATGCATAAGCGTCACTCTTTCTATTGTAATCTATTTCATGTTATGAAAAACACATAGAAGACGTACACAGAAAACGCTCACATTTATTCAACCGAGCCATGTCGTATTATCACCATTACATCACCGTGATATACAAACAGCTACCAAGTCTGTCATCCCACCCCACAAAGTGTCATGATCAGCACAAACCTGACCACCATTAATGATGTTCAAACTATTCTGCTTCTGATTTATGAAGCTTTTGCTTGATGTAAAAATTTGATGTAGATATTTGAGCTCTTCGGTGTGTAACAGTCTATCAGTACCTCATATACATATTATTTACATGAGACACACCCTAATGTATGCAGATGGTTTGGTAGGAAGACAGCATTCAGCACCTCACAGGGCAGCATCTGTGCTTGTAGGGCTGAGTGAGTGCACTGCTCCCCCTACCGGCCAAACATGATAGCCTTAAAACTACACCACTAGAAAGAATGAAAATGTGAAACAAACAGCAAAGTCTTAGTTTTTAGGACAGCAGAATGATGTGATTGTGTAGTGATTATTTACAGATTGCAGATTAAAATACTGCATTACTGCAGTGTATGATCAGTGCAAGGCCACGAGCATACTACACAAATCTCTGTAGGCCATAAAAAGAAAGATCAGGGCACTTACAGGGACTCTGCTGGAGTGGGTCTTCTTGTTCCTCTTGGGTCGTAGTTTGGTGTAATGCTGGAGTTTCTTGGCTTCTTCAGACGGCAGCTCCGCCATGCCTCCTGATGGCTTCTTCTCCAGTTTAGTAGGAGGTGTAGGGTCCTCCACATGGATGGGTATGTCCTCCAGAGCCTTGTCCAGGTCAAACTCCATTTCTGATGCCCAGGAAAAATGCACATACGGGTCAGATATACGGTTTATGTTTATTTACATTTGTATCCCTTGGCAGACAGTCTTATCCAGAGTCACTTCAATTTGATGATTTTTACAGAGGAAGGTAAAGGTGGCGTTAATCATCTTGCCCAAAGACTCTTAATAGTTTAGTATAAGGTGCCTGTACAGGCAGGGGATCAAACTCTAGCAGAGGTGCTTCCCATTACATTATTGCTAGCCATTGCTAGTGTTATTTTTTTATCAGTCAGTTTTAAGAATTCTCCATTTCAGAAACAAAAATGTATACAACAAACAGAATAGCATCTTTTTTTGTTCTTACTGTATTAAATATAACTTATATTTCTTTATTTCTCTTTAAAACAATAAAACAAAATACAAACAAGGCTTCCTCGCTCACCGAAGGCTCTGGACACAGGCCTCAGCATCCGACTGTGAATGCTTTTCCTTTTGGACTTTGGGGTCATCTACAAGACAATGAGCAAAATATCAATGATCACTGGCATCAGTCCTACATGTTCTGCATGTTCTGCATACTTCAGAGACTCGCTACAGTAAAAAACCTTCTTCTGAATGTCATTCTTGGAACGTTCAGTAACACTGTTGGCCATTAAATATTCATACACACATTCCAATAGATAAAATTTCTCAGAAACGTTGCATATGAGAAGTCGACGTAACTGTTTTATCATATTAATTTTTGTTTCTGTGTTGAAATGATTCTGAACTTCAGTAAACGTCACAGTAATAAAATGCTGATAATATGACATTGCTTGACAAGTCAGGCTGCTTGAACCAAAGTGAACCCCAGAGACTGAGCTACGAAGTCAGTCGTTATAATGACATTATACCCAAAAAAATAGTACTATATCAGCTTGACATGAAAGTTGCTGAAAGCGGCCTTTATAACCAACAACATCTACTAAAATAAGTCATTATATATGTACGTTTCATGATGAGCTAATGCAGAATGTTATGGGGCCTTACAAACACGTTACTACAGTAAAGTGCTCCTGAATATTCTTAGAAAGAACCTCATACTCTATAATTTTTCACATGGACAAAATAGCACAATTCTAGCGCAGTCAACCTCACTTCTACCCACTTCAGTCTAATACACTCTTTGTGTGTCTAGTATTAGTTACCACTATTATATTTAGAATCTCACAGCAGTGAAAGGTCTGCAGTGACCTAAGAGAGGTGCAGACACAGCTCTGGAAGTAATTACAACAATATTATGACATGTACAGGGCTTTTTCAGCATCAAGGTCACATACAAAATCTTTTCCTTTGCTAGTGAAGTACACACACACGCAGACGCACACACACACACACACACACGCAGAGAGAACTGTACCTAGCCAGGCTTTAAACTTAGTTGGAAGCCTTTGTTCATTGATACACCTCAGATCACATTTCAAACCTCCCACCAGTGAACATAAAGAAGAAACACTTAATCCTAAACGCAGCAGCTTCTGAATTAAGTATTGAGTTGGGCTGCACTCAGAAACAGGCAGAATGCAAAGAGGACGTTTTAAACTCCAAACAGCTTCTTTATTTAAATCTGGGGCTGGCAGACCCCCATCCAGATGTGGACCCAGAAAAAACTGACCACTGTCGAAAAAGAATCTCATATTTTCATAGATTTTTAATTTGATTTGAAGTAATCTTGCCTCTTGTATACTACAATAAGCTTAACAAAACAAATAAGCTGAACTGTATGTTTCTTTATTCTGTTTCAGTGTCTCATCTGTTTAGAGTCTGTGACGTTGAACAGGTTTAGATTTGTTGAGGACAAATCAAATAAACCTGACGCTCAACACGAAGGCTCCACCAGACTGCCTATGTGAAATGTTGATTAAAAATAGTCTTTATTCTGATTTATATTTAAAGATGTTTTTTATATTTGTGCCCACATTAGTACTAATACTGATTATGACACTTGAAGCTCAACAAGATAAACTGACTCGTCTGATATATTTGTAAAGGCTGTAAGCATCATGGCCGTATCTCTGAAAACCTCTCATCACACTTCTTCTGTGGTGTGAGCACACCTTTGTATCAGTTAGGACTGGTTTTCATATCTCTGAGTTCATTTAGCCTGCTACTGTACTGTATATAGCTAATGGAAGCTCAACAGTGAGAGTAAATCATTGTTGTGATGTACTAGTCTTTCCAATTCAGTTACATGTAATCAGCTCTGAGTGAGAACGTGACGTACATTAACTCTCAGATGATCCGTCAGAGAAGTTACTTAAATTTTTTGGGTGACAGAAAACAGCGTCGCACATAGACAGACAGATGTTGGTGAGAGCCTCGACAGCGCTACAGTCAATCAAAAGCCACACACATCGATTAAAGGCAAAACAACTGTTCCGCCTCAGGACCCCTGCTATCTCCCATATCGACCGGCAGAGAAGAAAACTGCCGCGATGAGTCAGAAGATGTGAAGTGAAATCATCTCTCCGTTTCCATCGATGAAGAAGAGAGATAGGCCTTGAGCGCTTAGACTCACACTGAGCCCTATAATCACCACACATCAGGCAGAGGGAGACAGAGGGAAGGAGTGAAGCAGAGAAAGAAAGAGTGAGAGTGAAAGAGAGAGTGAGAGAAAGGAAAAGAGATGTGATTGTGATAAAGGGGGGCTGAACAACAGTGCTCTTTTTGTTTGAATGTTTATGCACAGGGAAGCAGAGAGAGAGAGGGAGAGAGAGAGGGGGAGAGGGAGGGGGAGAAAGAGAGAGAGAGAGAGAGAGAGAGAGAGAGAGAGAGAGGGTAAAACAGCCTGTACTTACACTGGTGCAGCACAGAGTCTCCATGAAGCAAATGATGAGGGAAAGAGAGGGGGGAAAAGAAGAAGAAAGGGCAGAAAGAGAAGAAAGATAAGAAGCTCAGTGGTTCCAGAAACGAGAGGAAAAAGCGAGAGAAGCAGAGAAAAGAAACTGCGAAGTGGAAAGACAGAGAAGGCAGGTCATGCACACCAGCTGAACGAAGAGGTCATTGAAAACGAAGGTTCCTTTTCAATGACTTGCACTTCCATGTATGTCAGTTCATGAACTCAGACAGACAAAGAAACAGATAACAATGTACATACTGAGCTATACAAAACACATCAACATCACAATGAACCATTCATTTAATGGACACACAGTTATACATTCGGAGGCTGAAACTCCACTAATGAATAGCAGCCATCTCTTATAGACTGCTGCTAAACAAACAGAGCATTATACGCCTCCATCCAAAGACCTGACACAGTACATGGCACTTTGTTCATGGCCAAAACCTACAGAGAGAGAACCTGATGCTTCAGAAATGTAAAAAAAATCCACACGCTGTGGGCCTGCAGTGGAAAAACCTGGTCTGGTTATTTTCTCCACTGTCAGGTCTGATAACCCACTGCCTGCTTCACCACACTGTTAATACTCCAACCAAATGCTAAAACGCTTAGGTAGGTTAAAACTGTTGAGTGTCATCAAGGGCTTTTGTAGCATGCTAGGTAGCTCTGCCACCAAAGGCCACTGCCATGGAAGTGCTTGGCTGCAATGACATCAGATGCGATGAATTGGCTACAGTGAGCTTTCTAGCTATGAAGAGTTTTCTTGAAAGATTAGCTATAACCATGGGGACCATGTGGTGCTTATCGGTAGCTGGCTAGCTAACATGGCCAACAATCTTTGCTAGGGCTAATCCCAAAAAGAATTACTTTCCTGACTTTAGACATATTATGGAATTGAGAGTTGACTCAAGCTTTGCACTAGGTTCCAGAGATGCTCACAAAACCAGCTGAAGTATGAAATATTCAGGTGTCACTCCTCTAAACTAAACGCTTATGTAGAGTCAGTACTAATCATAGCTTTCACACTGTGCTTTGATAATGTTACTGTGTGAAAAGTATAATTTCAACTAAATGTGAACAATCCAGGGAATGACGAGTTAATATGAGTAGGTGCATCTGTTGGCAGAAATAGTAAAACACAGATATGCAAGTGTCAATACTACTCTCAATTCATGCACTGAAAAGATTATCACTGGAGGATTACATACAGAGCTAAATACCAATAAATACCATCCGAGGGTATGGAAACCATATGATGAGCAAATAAGCCCACTGGGCCAAGCACACTATAAATCTATTAAATGTACACATCACCAGGGAAAAATGAGCCAACAATGTATGGCTGACTCTGTTTCCCTGAAGTCGGTCAGCAAGTCTCATATCTAATCAGTAATACAACAACAAGAACATGGACCTCCACCAAATGCATGAATCTAGGTAGTGTTTAGAAACACTGTAGAGAGTGTACTCAGAAAGACTACTGCCTTCTGTAGCTGTGCACACTCAGCTACATATTCAGTAGAGAACTGATCCTTTAAAACCCTCTCAAAGAGGTCATCAGATTCCAGTAATCACTTCCCTAAATAAAGGAAAGGAGACATTTACACCCAGTACACCCAGTACACCCAGTGCCCTGATACTACTAGATGAGAAGATGCTCACCATACAGGTCTCTAGGTCATCCAGCCGCTCGGCCTCCAGCAGCTCCATGGTTCCCCGTTTCTGGGCTCTCACCTCCGGGACATCCAGATCCAGAGACTCCTGCTGCACCAGGGGACGGCCTTTTCTCACCAAGTGCTCCGCCTGGGGCCGTGACAAACAAGACATTCGACAGAAACTCATGTTATTTAATACTATGTATTAGAGCTGAACAGAATTATGGTTTGCATAAGGGTACTGATGCATGAACATGTGCCATATTAATATTACTGACTGAGATACAGTGACTGAGATACGAGCCTTTTTACTGATCATGCTTTCATGTTTCTTTTTTGTTACAGTGTTACAGAGTTTAATTCAATAATTTCATTATGTTACTAGTCATCTCAAACACACCATCATTACAACACTACTAATTGTCTGGAGCTGAACACTAATTAAAGTAAACTAGGGTTGCCAGTTTGGAATTTACACCATTCTAGATTAGGAGGAGAGTCTTGTCAGAGGGGGCTTTCATGTCTCGTCATGCTTGAATAATAGGTTAAGGATGGATCAATACAAGTGCACAACACCAAACCAAACTCCAACAAACCCTGATGCTGTAGTTGAATATAATGCTTGGTTATGGGTGCTGCTCGTCAGAAACCCCTCTTTGTTTTAGATATTAAACATCACAGCTGCTCTTCATAACTGGTAAAGGTTTCATAATGAATGGATCGATAGAAACGCTCCAAAATCACATAAAGGAATATAAACCTCTTTACATTAACTTACAATGAGAGTAGAGAATGTTTTGTCCTCTTCTGTAAAGTTACTATTTTGGAGATACATGTCTTTCTTTGGACAGTGAAGATGTGCATATCTATAAAACAAGACAAACAACAACGCAAAACGACCCACCAGTGTATTCTGTGAGCTGGAAAGTGCTTCTAAAATCTCATCGACTATTCGATCGGAGAGGAAGGAAGCCAGGCTCAGCTTTACTTCACTAGAAGAGAAAGAGAAAGAATAGAAAACGGAAAGACAGATGAAGGAAAAGTGAGAGAATGGTCGTTCTATTCTAGCAAGACCACTACAATAAAAAACACAGCTACAGGCATCAAGCATCATAAGAGAAACACATAAACAGGTCATCAGGGAGCCTCAGAGGAAAGCTTCTATCAGTCCTCAATCCACACAGCAGGTAGTGTAAGACCCCTGCAGCGAGCAAAATGGCTCATATCCCAGCGGACTGAAGCAAGAGATGAGAGAAAAAAGTACAAAGGTGTGAGCCTGAGGTTTACTGCTGTGGTGCTAACTCACAAAAGCGAAACATTATGATATCTGACATTATCACATTTGCTGAGAGTATTGGTTCAACAGGTCCACCGGCTTTTTGGCTGCTTTAAGTTGTGTACAATGTACCAAGAAGAAAATTTGATCATTAATTGAAATTATTTACATTACAATTATTCTTCTGCTTAAATTTTATGATCATGACAGACCTGGTATGGATGCCACTAGTTCAAATTACTGCCCAAATCTGATTTGTTGTATAGCACTTCACTAGGGTTGGGCTGTATAATAGTAATGAGGTATACCACAATACACCTCAAATTTCTATTTTGAGTCTGAATGGCTAAATAGTCATACCCATTTATATTTTAGAGGAGTTCACTTGGTGGTGTGGGAGCTCAGATAAATGGTACTAAAAAAAAGAGTGGTAAAATCAGAGCCAGGAAAACTAAGCAAAAGACAACTCATTGCCAGCACGGAGGCACACACACCACAGAACACGCTGAGCCTTTGCTTTCATTCTAGCAGCAAAGTTAGCATTATTTTAGCATAGGTTATAGCTGGAACCAAACCTGGGCTGTGTCTCAGCTCACGCTAGCTTTTGACATCTTTCCCTTCTCTTTATCTGCTGACATTTGTTTTTATCATCTACAAACAGGGCAGTTAGTCAGAATCTAACCTGTACTGTGGTGTGCAGCACTGTATGTGTATGTAGCCTGTCTACTAAGCTAACGAGCCAATCAGGCTACACTGTAAGAGGCAGCTAAGGGTTAATGCATGGGTAGCAATCATTTAGTTAAAAAGCTTAAAACATGGTGAGGATAATTTAGTTAGAATTCAAAATTGTTATATTTTCTAAAAGCAGAAATTAGTAATGTATACATTTTGAAGAACTTTTTTGTACTTAGAGCTTCCGTCAGTAATCTGTTGGGTTTTTTTTTGCACTGCTTGCACGTTAAGGCAGACGGCAGTTAGAGACTTTGGAAGCAACACAGTTTTTTGACCGAGCCATACTGAGTCCAGCGTCTTTTGTGTTTTATAACTAAACCTTTAAAAGAGGACTCGGTCTCACTCGTGTTTTTTCAAATACTTGTTGTTACCCTGTTGGCAAAGGTGGTGCAAGAAACGAAGCGCCATTACATACATCATAAATTATACTTTTCTGTCCCTTCAACTTCAGCTGCTCAACCTTAAAATCACTACTTCTAAACTTATTTTAGTCCCTAAATTAGCAGAATCTCACATGTTCTGTGGTAAATTGATCATGCTAGCTAAGCTAATGCTAACCAGCTTTTCTCTCCTAGTTTGCAGGACTTTAAGATTTAGACATTTATCACTAGTGAGACAGAGGCTTGAAAGTATTTAAAAAGTTGATACTGCACAACCCTACAGTTCTAGGTTAAATTATTTGTTTACCTATATCAGACCTAAATCTGAACAGAAGAGGAAAGGGACACAAACAGAAACATAACTAATACCAGATAAAAGCATTTGATGTCCTTGGTAAAGTTAAAAAATGAAATAGCATGTCAAGGATATTGACCATGGAACCTACCTGTCAGTTTATTTATCTACATTTTCTAAACTATATACTCTCTGTAATTTAGACACTGCCAATTACACCCACTACCCGCTACATTTCCCTATATGACATGGTGCTGCCTAGCTGAGAGGTGCTTCCTCTCTATTATATGATTTCATCTGTTTCAAAGATTATGAGACACTGGACTCCCCAACACACTGATTCACAAATCTGTTCCATTAGCTCACAGCACTAAGTGAAGGGGCAGGGAGAACCAACCTCTCCACCCAAAGAGAACAAGGCCTGTTATATTCTCTTAGGCCACAGACTAGGGTTCATACCTCCAACAATGTGGTTGCACCTCTTCAGAGTTGGCCACGTTGGTGCCATGTTGTTTCTGTAAGGGTTCTATAGCTTTAACTGTTTCATTGTACAAGAATAAGTGCTTTGACGGCAAAAAATGAGAGTAAAGTATGACACGGCAGTCATTAAGGTATTGAGTTGTATAACCTGATCTTGTTGATGATGTCGACACCCGACTGCTCGAGCAGAGTGTTCTTCACAAAGCTGCGGGGGACGACCACTTTGCCCATGCTAGCCTTGATCAGGTCCTGCCTCAGTTTGCTCTTGCGCATCACATGCGGACAGAGATTCTCCGCTGCGTCCACCATCGACTCCAGCAGCGTCTACAAGACAAAACAGAATCATTCATCAGTGTAGACAGTTCACTAGCATACGATCAGAAACTTTCTCTTTTTACTCATGATGGCGTATTTTTTGTATCACACAGTGCCAATTAAATGTTTGAACATAACTGTTTATTTTTTATTATTTTATATATATATATATATATATATATATATATATATATATATATATATATATATATATATATATATATATATATATATATCTTTAAATGACAACAAAGAAGTTATAAAATAACAGATACATTTATTATAAACAGAAAATTGGCTTTTCTCCAAACAGTTTACAAACTATTTCAAATAATATTGTGGTCCACTGCACAATTTCACATACGACCTAAATACTATCAGCTTCTTGTCTACTTTCTTTTATTCTTTTTTTGTCACATACAGACAACAAATGTTGTTTATTATCGTCAATCAAAATGACAAGTTTAAGCAAAGCGATAGACTAGATCACTGCATGCAGTGTCAAAATTCTGCTAAACTTTGGAGCAGTGAAAACATCAAGATTGTGGTTCTGTGTACAAAGTGAGATCCATAAGGAGAGGGTTTTATAAGTTTAGTGTGTAGAAACGCCAGTGGCTACACAGAGCCCTGACCTCAACCCTACTGAACACTTTTGGGACTATTTGATTGTCAGAATTTGAGCCAGACCTTATTGTCCAACATTAGTGCCTGACATCACATATACTTCTTTGGCTGAACAGCCACAAAATCTTCTAAAATCTTGTGAAAAGCCTTTCCAGAAAAGTGGAGGCTGTTTTAGTTGCCAAGCACGGTCCAACTCTATGGGTGTGTCTCAAAACCTAGTGAGCTGTCTAAGTAGGCACTGTTTAGATAGTAGCGTTCTGTCTGACATCTCTCCTCATAAGACAGATTATTGAGACGCTCTAGTTAGTGAGCAGCTGCGTCACGGCTTTTTACCGCCCACTGCACGCAACCGGTTGCTAAGCTAGTGGCCGGCTATCCAAAACAATAGCCCGAGGCTTAGAAATCCACTAGCATAAATGAAGAAACACATTAAAACACCAGAGAAAATCGGAATAACTTCCATTTGAAGATGTCCGCCATGTTGGGGAAAAACTCTGTCTGCGTTGCATTATGGGATTATCTTTTAGCGGCTGAGGAAGCATTCGATGCTTCATTAAAATCAGGGCAACTAGGTTTTGAGACACACCCTATATTAATTCCCTTGTTATGTAGTGAGATGTCCAACAGGCTCATATAGGTGTGATGATCAGGTGTTCACAATCTTTAGGCCATATAATTTATGTTTGATCTGATTATGAAGCATTGTGAAAGGAGAAACAGGATTTTCCTTTCAGACCCCTTCCTGTGGTAAGCATTCCACACAAGATAATGTGCTAAAGCCCCCTTTAGTATACTACCCCCACCAAAAATTCACTGGCTGGCTGTTGTATTTTGTAAATAATTATTTCTAGAAAGAGGGGCATGAAGTGGGGGTACATGATAAACTCAGGCATATATGGTTCAGTCGTGTAAGAACTATTGAGTTTTTGGCTTGCATTTCTTTGAAACAGCTTCTTGAGCCAAACTGCTGTTACAGCAGAGGATCTTAGATGACTGACTGATTTGCGTGTTGCTTGTCTAAGTACATCCATATTTTCCTGCCCTCACCTTAGCCTTACAGTTCAAAGGCAGTTCTAGACCGAAGAAAGAACATTAAATCCACTAACATGATTTATATGCTAATATCAGGTGCAGATCTTCTGTAGACTAATATGGCCCAGGATCTTTCAGTTCCAAGTTGGTGGAACTGAGTACTCGGTGAATGATCACGAGCCAACACAGACTAAGCTCTAAAAATGGACATGAAAAACAGTCTGCAGTGGCTGACCAATTGTACGCAGAGACCAAACAAAGCTAAACACAGAACAGCCTGCTCTCACATCAGCCTCTGATAAGGACTAAATATGTCTGCATGGGTCACTCACACACTATCTCCAGCGTCCACTGACCACAAAGAGTCACTCAAATGCTCAGACGGGAAAACAAAAGAAGGGAGAGCAATTTCCTCCGTATGATTAAGATGTTATACAACGTCCTGAATCAAGGAAACATTATGTACATTATGAGTATACACACAAGCTAAATATGTACAAAATCATCATTTATAGGGCATTTTCTAAAATTTTGGGTTTGAGGTTAGCTGTCTGAAAATCGAAACCCTACATTATACATTCTGAAGATAATACTTAAATTTTTTGTACTTATTAATTTTTTACATTTTTTTTAAATGAAGCTAAAATTAAGAGCTCTGGCTAAAGCATGAGTTAAATTTTTAAACAGTAAGAAATTTTTGTTCTTTGATATGATGCATCCTAAAATCAGTTTGTAACGTTAAGAGTTGCATAACCAACTCAATAGAAACTCAACAGCACTTGAATAAAACTGTGCTATGAATAACAAACCAAATGAATAGCAGAACAGTAGTCAATTCCTCTAAGCAGTTCATTATTAGAGGTAAGGGGTAAAAACAGGTGAAATTCTTTGCTTTTGCAGATTTTATTGGCTCTGACTTCAGGTTAGGAACTGCTGCATGTTAACAGTAAAAGGTCTGGCTTTTCACATTAAGGTTGCCTTGCCATAAACCAGATGTGAATCAGATTTAGGACCACATATAAGAGAGTATGAATCCATTCCATGTCATTTCTGTGAGGGAGCTTTTAGAGGCATTAAACTCCTCAGACACATGGTTTCACCACTGTGTATAACTGTATCTGTGTAGAATTATTTCTCTAGAACAAATTATATCAAACAAAACTACTTTGAATTACTTTGTTTACATCTCAATTTATTTTTGAACTAGGGGAACTCACCTCTTAAAGCAGAAGGTAATTTGAATGTAACCTAATTATACACTACCTTGGCGACGCTACGAGGGAGGCGTTTCTAATACAAAAATAACCCTGCAGCACTGCTTTGTCTGATCCACTCGTGCTAGCTCAACACACACTAACACACCACCACCACCACGTCAATGTCACTGCAGCGACTGAGAACAATCCGCCCCCCAAACTATACAGCATTTACATGGCAGTTCAAAGAGCTATCTACCATCTCTTATGTATTTATATTTAGTGTGTGCGAGTAAAGTATTTACTGCTGCTACTGAGCTTTCATCTTCAGCAAAGTCCCTTCAATGAAAGACCTCTTGTGTGGTCAGCTAGACCAGCTAGACCTCACATACAGTAGCCTGTATATATTCGGTGCACGCCTGTGGTGTCAGTGCAATAAATAAGCTGAAAACTAGTCTGGAAAAGCCACACTTGGTCCACTCCAGAGCTCTAGAGGCAGCCTAACCACTCTTTATTCCCTCAAACGCAAAGTGCAATTATAAAAAACTGGCTGATTCCCTAGTGTCGGACATGCTGACAGAACTGAAGCTTCCTGAAAACATAAACAAATAAAAACAACAAATTCACAGAAATAAAAGTGGCTGAACATCTATAATGAGTAGAAACCTACACTATTCAAAATTAATGGTGGTTTTGGCTTGAGATAAAAAGGGTATCTGAGGTGAAGTTAGCACGGCCCTGATTACTCGCAGTTACAGATTTTCAAATTTCAACTTGAGATAAAATCTGCTACACATGCTGTACATGCAAGAGAGTAAATAGGAACATGGGGAATTTGTGTTATGCACACTCTGTAGTGCAGCATTATATACTCTTAGCCACATCCATTTATTAGTCACTTTAAATGTTTTATTCATTTCCGTTCTCTCACTGCAATGCCAAGCATGCATTAGGCAGATACATCACACAACAGCTGGTAATTCCTACGGAGTCTCTCAATCCTGACTTCTAGTTTAACCACTTGTCTATACGCTAATACGTACAACAACTTTAAATAATTCAATGTGTTTTAAAGAGGACATATTAAGCTCATGTTTAATGTTCAAACTACAATATTTCTCAATCTCATACTTAACATCTGTATTCAACCTGCTCTCAAATGCTCTTTTTGGTTCTCCAGTGTTTTTAGGGCCCCTCCCGGGGAGCTCCCACTGGTCAGTTTGCCTACTCTGTTATGATTGGGTCCTGCTACAGGTTCGCCTGCTACACCGCTATGGCTTTTCCTACAGCTGTGTTGGTCGTGTTACATCAGTTTGAGTCAGAGTCCGATACTGAAAGTCATGTAGAATAATATTAATGAAATTATTAGTGAGATGAGGTTACCTGGAGCTGCTCATCCATGACCTGAGCCACTTCTCCAGCCATGGAGTCCAGCTTCTCCTGTATGGGGCCGACAGATGAGCCGTTCAGCTCCTCACGGGACGCAGCTCCCAGGTGGTACAGGTTGGGCAGGAGCTGTGGACAGAGAGCAGAGGGCTAAGGGGGCAACGTCCTTCACATAACTGTCATGCTCAGCGAAACACACCTCATTTTTGCTCCATCAATGATTTGTAAGCAACACAAGATACTTAAGAATAATACAAAAAATGAAATGGACAATCCTACATTTGTGATGGCCTGGATCTTTACACTAACCGTCTACACTTACGACTGCCGTTTTTCCATTTGCATGATATAATTACCCTATAATTACCTTATTATATCAGTGCACAATGGATTTTCTCATTTTCTTCCTTTTGTTTTGATGTCAAATGAGTAAAGGGTGCTTTTTCTTTCAGAAAACTGTACCGTGTACTGGTCTGTACTGGACTGTACTCAAAACAATAACTTTTTAACACAGTGCTGTCAAACAGGGCTGTTGTGTTACAAATAGAAGTTCAAATAGACCCTGTTTAAATTAAATGATATAACACCACAATTACATAGTTACAAACATAGTTATTACACTGACCTTATTTGTTTTCGTGAGACAGCACAACACTTTTTTTCTACTTTTAATGTAATTGGCATAAACGTGTAAAACAGGTCAAAGGAGATTTTTCTTTCCAGGAAACAAGACTACACATGACGACAAATTCAAATCACAATAAAACATCTCTATATGTATAGATCATGTGGATTGATTATTTAAATTAAGGCTCTAACAACACATTTGGAAATTCTGTCAGACGTGGGGAAGTTTTCTCAGCTTTTCAGAAGACGTAAGTGCATCTTGGCATGCCTAGGACTGGACTCGAGTACTACAGCAGTAATAACATAATATAAAACATAAAAAATAAAATAATCTGCAATTTCAACAGCTTAGTTTAATATACAATAAGTAATTTATAACTATTATAATGGTTTTGCTATAACTGGCCATAATTGCAACGCTGAAAGGCTCATATTCATCATTTTACTCTGTCACATATGACAATTGTGCATTTATATATCAAAAATAGCCAAAATCACTTTTTGCTTTTATGAAGCATGTAGATAAGCTAAATAGTGGCCTTACATTGTACCTCAGTCTGCATGGACTTGTAATGGTATGTTATGATTAGCAGAAGTTTACTCATTTCATTAAACTCGTTTTAAATAGTGAGGATTTTCACACTACAGGCCCTTTAAAATCAGCTTAATATCAGGACCACTATGTCTTTCCTCTGCTGGGTCATGTTATTAGGAGAGGGTAGTAGATGTAGAACTTGTGACAGAAACAGAAGACAAAATAAATATAAACTGTGTGTGTTTTTTTAATTTACAGCTTTGATACTATAGGTATTTAACGCTGGTCCTGAATGGTCAGTACTTAAACTCACCAGCCAATCCTAACAATTAACTGATGAGTTGAATCAGTTGTGCTTGATCACCAGACCCCCAGGACCAGAGCAGAATACCGGTTTTTTTTTTCATCGTTTTTTTTTTTTTTTTTTTTTTTTACCGTTTTAGAGTTTCTCGCATCCTTTATGAGGTTCTCAGCTATTTTGACATCTTCCAGGATGGTGTCTTTCTCAGAGTTCTTCAGGGAGTTGAGGTGGTCCTGGACTTTCACACATATTCGGTCGATCATCTGGAGAGGAAGAGACATGATTACGCTTTCAGCTGTGTCCGCTCTCCCTGAGCAGGAGAAAGAGCTTCAAGCCCACATTTTCCACCCGCTGAGGGATCATAAGCCAGCATAAATTGTGCAGCTGGACTTCAAAGAGGAACGGAAAACCGACTTATTATACTGAGAGGAATCTTGACTTCACTGCTCTAGCGATGTCATGAGGGGTTTATTCCTCCAATTATTAATTAGCATTTCTAACAATCTCCAATTACCCAACAAGTGCATAATCATCCCTCTGTAAATTTGAGGGAAATTACATCTCTGTTTTAGACATCTGTAACACAACTATCCATAAACCCAGACAGATTAGCTGCAGCTAACACTGAAGATAGAGGCCCAGGAGACGATTACATCTCAGATCTTTCTCAGTCTGACCAAAGCAGACAGGAGAAAAGATATACTTTATAGTTGGAGTGGGCGATACCTTGGTTCTTCAGTTATACTGGTCTAATGTTTCTCAGGTGTGAGTTTTTATTAAAACTGTTATATGAGTTTACTAAAAATATGCACAGCTAATGCAGCACAGAATCAGTGCAAACCATACACATAGGAACAAACATAAAGTAGTCTTAACTACGACACCGTTTCCAAATTTCATTAATATGGAATTTTCTCCATATCATTCAACTGTGGCACCACATATGAAACTCAACACACACACACACACACACACACACACACACACACACACACACACACACACACACACACACATATATATATATGACCATCAGGGCCTCCTCTTTCTCACCTATTACCAAACAGCTCTCCTGTCCATTTGTGCCAACTGCTACACCCTCAATTACATCACTGTGCCATCCAGATGCACCAGCATTGAGACAGGATGGGACTGTTTATAAAGCCTCAGTCAGAGACTGCCTCTACATATGCAGCTTCTAAAGTTTAGCTTTTCTTTGGTATTTAGTTTATTAAACTGTAAATACTGTTTCCCAGAGGAGGATGAGTCTCCCCTTGAGAGTCTTGATGCTATACAAATAAACTTGAATTGAATTGAACATGTTCTCACTTGCTGTGTAGTGGTGGTGACGATGCCCTGCTGAAGCCGGTAAGCCTGCTCCTGCACATACTTGCGGGTTTCGTGGTTCCTAAACAGGTAGTTCTCCATCTGGAAAGAAAAAAGAAAAACTCAGCAGGTTCGTCTATCGGTCCAGTTGTATGCAGAACTTTTAGGCACCCCTGTAAGAACTTTTTCGGTTTTACAGTAAAAAGAAATCTTGACCTCTTTGGAGCAATTAACAAAAAGTGTTGATGGTTTGTTTATGCTAAAGCACGGTTACTTTATATTAGACTACAGTAAAGGAGCTAGAATGTAACTACATCTACATGCTAGTGTTAGAAAGATTTTTCTTAAAATTTCTCATTTTACACAACATAAATATTTTAGATTAGTTAAATAAAAAGTGAAGGGAAATCTCAGAATAATAAGCTACTTGAGCAAACTTTACTCAAGCGTCTAAAACAGTTGTATATTTATACACAGGGCAATAAATTTAGCTACACAGGAGAAATATAAACCATACACTGGGGCTACACCAATTAAAGTACACAGCTAAAGGAGTTGTAACTTTTTTAAATCCATAAAAAAGTACTGCACAATAACTGAAGCACGAAAAAGACTGAAAACGCATGTTATACCTGGCAGAGAGGTATTTGTTTGGAATGACTGCTCCTAGATTCATCTCTCACAGTGTTCAGTTGGGATTTTGGCCCAAGACAGTGTTTAAATCTTGAAGATTGCAGGGGGTCCATTCAGGAATTTGGTCTTAAGTCCATCCGGTACTTTATCTATTGGGTTTAAGTCTGGTGACTGACTGCACCATTCCATTTAAAAAACCAACTGTGGAACCAAGCAAGAGCCTCTTTTGTGGTATGTTTTAGATCGCTGTCCTGCTGGAAGGTCCATCCATGTCTCATCCTCACTGTCCTGGTGGATGGCAACTGATTCTTCTCAAGCTCTTCTCATTCATCTTCTCCTTTTAATAATTTGCAATCCATCCGTACCAAAAAAAGAGAAGCAGCTCATACCACCTCTGAACACTGCAGGTGGCTATTCCTCTCCAAATGTGACAGACTGTTGATGAATAGTTTGTATTTTGTCTCATCTGAACACACTGTGTTCTGAACTCTCTGTGACGACTGTACCCGCTGCTTCCAGGTCTTTCTGGAGTTTTTGTTGAGTGGTCCTTCAGATGTTTTGTTTACCCATATTAAAAAGATGAGTGCCACTTTGTTTGAGAGCGGCAGTACTAATCTATCCACATGCACTACACCACCTGAATAGCACTAGCAGGAGAACCAATCAGCTGTTTTTCTTACTGTGCTAAAGGCTTGTCGTTGCACTTTATAGCACATGACTTATTACACATTATTATTTCTTTAGTTGTGACTTATTACACATTATTATTTCTTTAGTTGTGACTTATTACACATTATTATTTCTTTAGTTGTGACTTATTACACATTATTATTTCTTTAGTTGTGTAGCTTTACTGAGTCAATACCAACGTCTTATCTAAACAGCAGCACTTGGAATTTGTTTAAGAAAAAATGTGAATTGTAGTGAATACTTATTTGCTCCGTTGTGTTAACTATGATATCAGATGGAACCGGAAGCGGAAATCAGAAATGTTAATTATCGCACAATGTTTTTGGCCTTACTGCTCACAACTAGGTGACCATATGCTGATTACAGGACACACAACTTTAGTATATTACTTCACTATTACATTGTGCCCTCAATATAGGAGTTGTTCAGGATTTTATTTAGGTTACCCACAAACATTTACACCTGTGAACTTGTTAAAGCGATTACATCTTAAATCACCGGCAGACATAAACACATCCTCACCCTCAGCAAGGCATCCTCAGTTTTCTCTGGACTTGCTTTCAGCGCTTGCGATGCATCTATTATGGGGATGGGCATGAAGCGGATGGTGAAGTTCCTGAAGGAAGAAAATGACACACACACACACACACACACACACACACACACACACACACACGTGTGAATATCTAAACAGTCTCAGGTTACTCCTCATTTCATTCAGCCAAAACATCCAATTAAGGTGTAACCAAGGAGAAAATAGGTGAGAATAAAAGGCCTGAATGCGCAAATAACCAAAGAAAACACACCTGCGCTCATGTGCCTCTGCTTTGTTAGTATAAATGGATTTGCATGGCTTCATGACAAGCTGTTCGAAGAGGATACTAAAATATATACATAAAACCCCAAAACTGAATAACCGGCCTGTTCAAACAACAATACGCACTTGAGGAAGGACTTATATACAGATGGCTGCTTCCCAATCCATGTGGAATGGCTGTCTGGCTAAGCCAAATACTTTCTGAAGGTCTATGAGGAGGAGCAGATCAGTCATTCAGCGCCAACAGCCCAGAGAACAAAAGCACATCAACGGTGGCAGAGACGGCAGATCAGGGTCTGAAAAGGCTAATTGATTGAGACTTGACATCATTACTGAGGTTACTGTTCCTGTCGAAATGGACCCTCAGACAGGCACAGACCATCAATATTCATGAGCCAGGGAGACGGAGAGAGATAGATCTGAGCTTACTCCTGTACAGGCACACCAGCATCACATAGATCACCACTTTTGGTTTCTTTATGAGCTAATAAGATTTTTAGATGGCTAGAACTGTTATTGTCATTTTCACCATAAACTGTTTAAACAAATGTAACACAGTTACACAACATAATGAAGTACATTTATACTTGTATATTCACATTCTGCAACAAATAATAGTCAAAACACAGCAGAAAACACTGCAAACATTCTGCCTTTATCCTCACTTGAATGTGTCAATGTCCGAACGGCAATATACAGAAAACGCAGTCTCTGTAAACTACACTGACTCCTGGACCTTTCACGCATTTCGATGTGGATACATTTACGTGCACATATAAAGAAGTAAAAATCACAATTTATATATACAATTGTATTTATCACGTGGTACGACTACAGACATAAACAAAACATAAACTGATTTGAAAATGTCTTCTGAGCAGTAAGCTTTTCTTTGTAATATACACTAATATTACATAGAATACGAATCACTAAATCACTAAAAACTACATCACGTTCAGAAGAAAGATTCTGATGTAAGTAAGATAAATACAGTAAGTAGTAATATTATTTATGTCAATGCTTTTCTTTTAGCCATTTCCAAACCTTTCCTTGTGGCAGCCCAGTATTAACTACTGTTGCCATTCAACCATTAAACCTTTAACAGTTTAATCAAATGTGGCTTTGGAACCAAACTTCAAATCAGCTCACAAGAAAACTACATTTAAGAAAACAGCTCATTATTGTTCTTTTTGCCGTGTTTATGTTTATTTGTAAAAAGATGTAAAAAGATTTAGATGACTATTGACTTCAACTGTTTTAACATTTGCGTCATGTCTAATTTCAAGAAGCAACATTTGGACACCAAGAATTCTTGGCTGAGGTGGGTGGAAAATTGTGATTTAGATTTTATCACCAATTCATTCCTGTAAATAAATCCATTCCTGTAAATAAAGCGCTTTTTAAAGCTTGAGCTATCTGATGGGACAATGTGTCAGTCATAATAGGAATAGAGAATCAGGGCGCCAGGTCTCGCCAGCTCCCTCTAAAAATGTTTAATAATGGCCTTGAGGGACCGGACCCGGCACAGTGATCTACACACGCTCTGTGTGTGTAACATTCTCTGTGGCGATGAGGGGGGAGGGGCGTCCTTTCACCAGTGCTTTGATCCCAGTCACAGCGAATCTGAGAAAATTATGCACAATTATATGGGCAAACAGTGAGGAGCGAGAAGGCTGTAGAAAGCGAGGACGCTAGCAGTCCATCAAAGTGATAGTGAGCGCAAACGGAGAGTGTGTTTTCACACGTGTGGTGGAGTCTAAATATGTGTTAGCTAGAAAACACAAAGACCGTCTTCCTGCGTCGGCTCCCAGCTTCAGTGAACAGCTGTTTAGGTCAAGGTCAGGTCAGTCAAACGCATACAGCCACAACACCGCAGCACAAACAAAAGGCTATTAGTCCTACATTCATAGATTTAACCTGACACTGATGAGTTATCTATAAAGCCAGACTAGAGCCCTCACACTGAGACACCTCAAACTGTCCCGACGGACGAGCGTCTCCTGACGAGTACTAAAATGGAAAATGATGATATCTGCCAAAGTATGATTCATATAAACATCACACCAAGCCCTGGATGACTTTCATATTAGACTGCAGCGTGGGAGGGACCTTAAAGGAACAGTCAGGTGAAAAAAAAATTACACACATCCCCAAGTCAAGACATGACTGGCATCCAAAGTACTATTTCTGACACAGCATGGTCTACAGTTCTCTATAACGGGCACAAATACAGATACATATCAAGAGTGAAAGTGGCTGTTACCACTGTTTGTACCCATGTAACATATTTTTGTCTGTGTATGACAGTAAATAGATATTTCTATAGATGACAGTACGTCACACAGTGTCAGAAACCACATGAAAAACTCATGAAAGTACTTTACCCTTCACAGCATAAGTGCTATATATACTTTGATTCAGCACAGACACAAACCTACACACAATCCTACAGGGTTTAAGACGGAAATAGCATGCAAATGCATTAAATACAGAAAACTAGAAATTTAAAATATTAAAAATATATAAAGTACAAATTTAATGAATAATGTAAACAACCAATCTCTTTATCTGCTTATAAAATTAAGTGGAGGTCTCTGTTGTCAATATGTTTAGGGTCTGTGAAACTGTTTCTCAGCTCTATCAGTAGCTTTTAGAGTTTATGCTCTTACTGATGAATTGTATTGCTATCCAGTTATACAGAGCCACATCACACTCCTAGTACTGCTGTGTCTGCAGTTACTGTGGCATGAGAGGGTCTCTAAAGACAAATGCCTGCTTCAAGAGTCAATTCCCAAAAAAACAAAAATAAACATTTACATCTATGATATTAAATATTAGTGATTTTTGATACATCTGCATATTATTTAAGTTTAAATACAACGTGTCGGTTTAATCTTACAAACTACTAAACATGGTTTTAGACATAGTAATTTAGACGTAGTAATTAGTGGGTCTAAGCTTTTATTGCTCACTAGTAACATTAACTCTGTGACTCCAAAACTACAAAAGCAAAACATGTCTGGCTAATCCACTTGAGTTAAAGGCAGAACAGTGCTAATGTGATTTTTCACCATACTTTCCCTTTAGCTGTACAGTGGAAGAACTGAAAACGTCTCAGAGACAGAAGCCCAAGATGATCCCCCTTTCTACCAAAAGAAAACCCACCACACCCCCCTTTCTTCATTCTCTGTCTCTTCTCCAAACTATCCTCCCCTGCGTTCGCCACCGCGGGTGAGCTTGCTAGCTGCTGCCAAATTGTGTCTCAGAGGAACGTGGTTTGGCGGGAAGCAGGCAACCAATACCAGCGCCCTGGTGGTCATTATGCAAATGGCATTCAAATGAGGATGATGCAAGGAGAGTGATACTAGCCCACAAGACAATGCCATCACATGCCTACACGCCAGTATAGTATTAAATATCGTAGACACATTCCTTTTAAAGTGCTCCAAATTCTGCTGGCTACACCTCCTCATTCTCCCGCTCTTACTCACTCTCCACTGGAATGGAGACATGAAAGGGCCAGACGAAAGGTCTGGATTCCCAGAAGAGAGGAGGTGCAGCACAAGCCTTCATTATTTTATGCCCACTCTCTTTCTTCACCTCCAAACTGTGGCCTGTCAGTATATCAGTTGGCAGATATAATGGTTAAATTGAAGACCCTCGCTTACACCTCCTCGCAAGTTTTAGGAAATCTGGAGCCTCAGAAATATGCAAGTGTAAACGCATCCAAGATGCATTTAAGAGAGATCAGATCACTTAAACTACTTCAGGAGGCGGTCTGAGATGCATTTGAGCCACATTTTACAGCACCATCTCTCCAAGACATTAGCCAACCAGAATCCCTCCCAGTACAACGGAAGCTCCTCCCCATACCGTACGTCACTGGCCATGTGAGCCGTGTCTATGTGGGAGGGATTCATGAAGGACACGCGTGTTCGGCGACCAGACAAAACAAACGAACAATAACAATACAGACAAACACTACTGCGCAAACAAACTGCAGACCTACAGGAACGGTTACATACTGGATCTAAGACTCCACATTTAATATGTTTTATACTGAAACTAAAATCAGCAAAGGCACTAATTTCATTAACGTTTTTCTTCTGAAGGCTCTTTTCAAGTTATTTCCAGCTACCGCATTCGAGTTTGAAGCATCACACAGCGCTGATGCAGCAATATCAGTAACATTAATGCCGGAAGATGCCTTTAACAGGATATACTGGACAGACTCATGGGAGAACTAGGGATAAATCACCAACCCACCAACTAACAAAGCAATAGAAAAGCGGAAACTCCACTTCCCCTTGAAATATAACGAGGCGTGGGAATATAACTGATGCTCTTACTGCTTTTAGGTGATGACAACTGGAAATCTTATTTTCCTGTTTACCCTGCAATCACTTTAAGTTCCTTTATGTTAATACTGAATTACTGGAGGTTCTAAATTAATTCTGGTTAAGCTTATTGAGTACAGTCATGTGGTTATAACAATGCAACAAATCTCCATTTGGTATGAAATATGAGCAACTAAGCCAAACGTGATTATTCACAACTAACTACACAAACTAGCGACCATATCATGATTTGCAACACAAACAAACGTGCTTATTCACAATTAATTATTTTAAACATTTGATAGCTCAAGAATACATTATTATCTAGAAAGGTTATTTTGAAGATAATTACAAGGATGGTCGATGTGAATAATCTTTGTCAGTATTTTGTGTTACTGGATTTTTTTGCAGTATCAGTGATGCACTTCTTTTTTCAGTGGCCTTTAATTTAAATGGCTGAGCTCTAATAGAATCACCTTAATATTGGATGCAGCGTCTGTGATGCCTACATCAGAACCTTAGTTTATAGTCATACGTACTTCTCCAGCGCTGCTGCTACATCCTGAAGACCTTGTGGGCTGACATTGTTTCTGTCCCAGATGACCGTCCTGGAGAAACGAACAGACATTGAGCCAGAAAAGAGCAGATGGAGCAAACACATTACAGATCAATAAAGTAGCTCCCTCTCTTTCTCTCTCCCACACAGACAATCCTATATCCACAGCCAAACAGTCACTGCAGAAGACCACAATAAACACCTCAGTCCAGTAATGACCTGTAAACAATGTTCTATGAAGAAGGTTTTGAATCACTTTATCCTTTAAGAGGTCCATACTTTACACCTTTCTTGTATTTATATATTGCTTAGGTATATTTACAACATTTGCATTGTTTTATATACCAAACACAGTAGTTTAAATTCTTGTTTACATGAATTTCAACCAATCCTTAACCTGAACTCTTTTTTCTTCTTTGGAGATGGACTCTGTTCTGATTGGCTGCCCTGTTGTGCAGCTCATTCAAAAAGCAGTCAGGACTAAAAAAGAGCAGGCTGTTTTAAGGCTTTGTTTTCAAATATGGATTGTATGAACATTTGGGAACCATGTTCACACACTACATAACATTCTGATTGAGTCTTCTACAACTTCTCACAGTGCACCACAATCTATAATGCCTTGGTGCTCCTGTTCTCTCACCTCAGCTTACTGTTGATCTGCAAGGCTTTGGCCAGCATCTTGGCTCCCATGTCTCCCATACCGTTACCACTGATGTCCACTCGTGTTAGAGAGCTGTTACTGCCCAGAGCATTCAGGACGATGGTCAGATCACCCTTCAGCTTGGAATCGGCCAGAGAGAGGGATGTCAGCGGCTGAGGGAGGAAGAGAGAAAGGCTGTTTCAAAACCCACCGATATCTTCTACATTGGCAGTGTTGTAAACAGACAGGCTTCTCATGTGTTCATTAAATACGCTGCTTATCAAGACAGGGGGACGGTAGCTGACTGTTATCTCTGAGGTGGAGCTGGTAGAAAAGGGAGGTTAAACACGACAACATTAATCAATAAGAGTTTTCTCAGTCCACAGGTGTACACTCCTGTCGAGCAAACGACATAACATTTTAATGGAAGGTTTGTCTTTGAAACAAATGAACATGTCCAGTACCAAAAATAAAAACAAACAAAAATCTGTGAATGTTTTACATTAAGAGCTACTTCTAATATAACTTAAAGCAATTTATTATTATTGATAATAATGACAATAATATTATTCCTTGCATTTCTATGAATATAAATTTTATAATTATTAGTTGTAACAATACCAGACTCACTGCATCAATCGCTACAGTATGAATGAACCCACCAAATCAGATTTAACTACCTACTAGTCTGAATTAAGAGTAATACTAACATAAGAATCAGCCTTAACTGATCGTATAGAGTTTAGACAGACAAAGAATTTGGTGGCAAAACTTCACATCAGACACACATTTATTATATGTGGGTTTGTAGAGACCTGTTTAAAATTGCCGCCACTCATTGCTGTTCCCGTCCTACATGATACTGAGCGGCATTCACTTGCTTCTCCATAAACCTGTATTCATCAAAGAAACTCAGCACTTCACAATAAAAGCCTTAATCTGATCTAATGGATCAGCAGCGGGGGTCCACAAGCTGTCCAGCAGAAACACTTTAACCTATTAAAAGGTTTTACCATTCATCTCCTGTTTCACCTTTAACTACTCCAGCCTGCACTCTGGATCACACCGCTTAAAACTCCTCTCTTTCTCTCTCAATCTCTCTCTCACTCTCTCTGATAGGATTATTTTCGTGAGGTATTTCACATAGCAGGGCTTTTCTGGATATCAAAAACTGACTGCTGTCTCACAGTCAGAGGAGTGCAGAAGTCCATCAGTTAAGTAGAGTTGGGGAGGGGAGAGAGAGAGAGGGAGAGAGAGAGAGAGAGAGAGAGAGAGAGAGAGAGAGAGAGAGAGAGAGAGAGAGGGAGAGAGAGAGCTCTTAAATTATGGGGATTCAGTGGATTTGGAGAAGTCTTGGTTATTGTCATTTTTGGATGATGTTTATTTTCTAGTAAATTAAATTACACACACAACAATAACATTACATTTAAATAAAGAAAGAACCGTATAAACACATTGGGGCATGTTTAGACTTGGCTCTCTGTTTGTTCCAGTTAGCTATGAGTGGATACTCGACTGTTACAAGAAAAAAGGTAAAAAACAAGGTACATGTGCCAACAGTTAGAACTGAATTAGTCAGTTAAAAATCTGTAGATGCCTCATTAAGCCACGGCTAAGTAGAAAGAGAAAGAGAGAAAGAGAGAGAGAGAGAGATAGATAGAGAGAGAGGGAGAGAGAGAAAGATAGAGAGAAAGAGAGATAGAGAGATAGAGAGAGATAGAGAGAGAGAAAGAGAGAAAAAAGAGAGATAAAGAGGGAGAAAAAGATAGAGACAAAGAGAAAGATGAAGAGAGAGAAAGAGAGAAAAAAGAGAGATAAAGAGGGAGAAAAAGATAGAGACAAAGAGAAAGATGAAGAGAGAGAAAGAGAGAGAAAAATAGATAGAGAGAGAAAAAGAGAGATAGAGAGAGAGAAAAAGAGAGATAAAGAGAAAAAGAGAGATAAAGAGAGACAAAAGGAGATAAAGAGGGAGAAAAAGAGATAAAGAGGGAGAAAAAGAGAGATAAAAAGAAAAAGAGAAAGAGAGAAAGACAGAGAGAGAAAAAGAGAGATAAAGAGAGAAAAAGAGAGAGAGAGAGAGAGAGAGAGAGAGAGAGATGGGTGAAGGGAGGTGTATAACACACCCACTATTTTCTCACAAGACAGAAACCCAGACTTACAAACAAAGAAACACAATATTTCCAGATATTTTCATAACAACTGACACACATTCTGACAGGAAGCTCACTGGATAAAAGCCATGTTCTATCTGAAGACACTGAGATGAGCAGCAGTGGACTGTAGGGTAAGTGAATTTGTGATGACTAGTTTAGATGTTTAGATATATATATACTTGTAATATTCATATTTTTGGAATTCACTACTATTAGCATAGTGTAGGTTCTCTGATGGTTTTGAGTTGTAATAAAATGGTTATATTGATGTTATAGATATGTTTTCCCGGTTCCTATCACATCCACTGTAAAGAAACCTGTACAGGTAAGTTTCTCTACACTAAAGCACTTTGCATTAAAGCACAAGTCAGTGTGAAGGAAGGAATCAATCAATCTCAAACACTAATTTATATAGAAATGTTAACAAATCAGAGAGATTAATATTTTAAGTTACTTATAAACAATATACTTAGTTACACTGAGAATCAAATTATTATTCATAGTGCTGTTAGGAGCGACTGTGGCTAACAGAAATAGCTACACTGCTTCTTCTGTATAAATGATAAAATATTATAAATAAAGCCTCACTTGTTCAGAGTGAGCCACGGTCCCTCTGCTTAAGCTGCCCATGAGAGAGTTAAGCTTGCAGTGGAGATATCAACTAGGCTTAGCTTTAAGAAATGCATTCACCCATTTCCACTGTCTCTCTTTCTCTCTCTCTTGCTCACTCTCTCTCTTTAATCTGTGTGTTGGAACACTGCCTCACCACGTAATGGGACAATCTAAACTCTGTGGCTGGAGCCTCTACACTGGGGCTGTTCAGTGGACACACAGCCGGTGAGGGGTCATGATTAAGAGCACAGGCCCAGTCTGCAGGTTTATAGCTGTGTACATATTTTACACATTACAACCGTGTGGTATTTTTAAACAATGAGGCAAAAGGATGACTGTATCCATGTTGTTTACTAACAGCACTAGAGCAGGGAGGCAGCAGGAGCACTGGGGTCAGTGCTCAGGGTGGGATCCGTCTCCCACAGTTTATTAGTTAGTCAGCTTGGTCAGGACAAGAAGCGAGAATAAGCATGAGTGTGCAGTCTAGCTAGCTGTTCAGAGCTCTGGTACAGCAGTTCTGAACAGCTTAAAAAAAATCTATGTACCTAAAATAAATCCCACAATGCATATCACGGTTGCCAGATTGGGCGTGGCGCCTTGTTTAGAATTTTAATTCAATCTGCTATAAAACTATTTATCAGTGTTATTTTTCATTAGCCTGTAGTACTAAGCTGTGATGGTATAATTGCTATAATTAATAATATCAAAGACAGTAATAAGAAAAACAATATTATATTAGCAACTTTTTTACAATATATTACAATCTGTAAAACATATTAAATTAAAAAAAATTCTCACAGAAAATGTATTAAAATATTTGAGATTAAATACAATTAAGTAAATATTATCCTTATCATTGCATGTTCACTGCAATAAATCATAAGAAACAACTAACAAAATGACTATAGTCCTGTATCTATTTTACTGTCATATTCAAACACTAACAATGTTTTGTTGCTTTTCTAGGTGAAAATACACAAATAGCATACCCTTTATAGAGAGCAAACCTAAAAATGACATTTTTCTGCTAATTTAATATTTTACCCATTTAAATTGATCCAATATATATATATATATATATATATATATATATATATATATATATATATATATATATATATATATATATAGATAGATAAATTAAGATAAATTAAGATAAATTAAGATATATTAATAATTTATTAATATATATAAATTAATATAAACATCTACCACAAGCAGAGATGTTTGCTGTGTTCCTCACATTTTCTTTTCAACTGTAAATGGTTTGCCCAGCATTGCGTTCTGACTTTAATTTATATTTAGCACAGCTTCCCAACTTCTTAAAAAATGGGGTCGTCCATTCATTTTACTGGTACTACAATAATACTTTCATTATATGTGAGGTTACTTTTGAAAGAAAGAAAACCGTTGAGAAGTCTGTCCATGCACTCTGTGCGCTCTACATTCAACTTACAGATGTGAAATTTCAGTATTACTACAACCACTGCTTACCGATTCCTCCTCCTGGATCATGTGGACCAGGTTATCCAGGACAGGAGCCAGGTTTCTGAGAAAACACGATAAAACATCACGGTCCCTTCAGAACAACACAACACACTGCATTTTAAATCACTCTTCATCAAAGAGAGCAGAGCAGAAAGAGCAGCGGACATGGATCTGACTGTGCCAGGCCAAAAAACAAAGCGCATCAACATTCAGAAACACTTCAAAACAAAGATTTACAGCACTAGAAGAGTTTTCCAGTCAAGTGAATAAAGGATTTTTTGCAGCCTGAAACACATACACTGGCAAGCATATCCTCAGATATCTGACTTATCTGCTGCATGAATAATTTACAAAAAACTACATTCAGAAATAAACATCAAAACCAACTCTCATCTCAACCTTCTCTCCACTCTCTCCCCATCTCTACCTCCAGTACTCACTTCGATTTGATGTTATTGAAGTTCTTCCCCAGAGAAAGGTGACGGATGGAGCGGTTCTTGGCCAGCCACACCAGCAGAGTGCTCATGTCAGAGTCCAGACCTGAACAGAAGACGACAGAAAACGGTTGACACTTGCCCTGACATGGACAACAGCCCGCATTTGTATGTTCTCGCACGACTCCCTCTGTCAGCTTTAACGCCACTGTCTCCGGGCCTGGTCCTCAAAGACTTACTAGATTTATTTTAGTCATTAAATAAGGTTCTTAAGGTTTCTCTCAATGTTTTTTTTCCCTTTGGCTTTGAGGGTTTTTTTCTTATTTAACAAAATCAGCTATTTAAATCAATCTTAAACAGAACCTTGAGATCTAAAGCTGGTTTAATATATGCAGAACTGGGTTTGAATCCTTATCAGGGCAATCACACTAAAGTAGACCACTAAGAGCCAGCCGGCGAGACTTACACCACTAAATTAGTGTACCTTTCAAGAATGATTATATTAGAAGTCACTCTAACAAGAGCACACACCAATGCCAAACATGTAAATGCATTTTTCTGCAGTTTCATTTTAACGTGGATGATATACTGCTGCTCCTCCTGCCCCTTATCTAACACTAACAGATCTGAATCAGCCAATCAATAACATCTAAGAAGTTAATCAATCTAAGAAGTTAATCAGTTGGAGTAGGTGTGACAGACTATGGCTGGAACAACACGAGGGTAGCTCCAGAAGCATGATTGGTGACAATTTCTAAAGTCCTTATTCAGAAGTCAGATTATGCCCACAAAGAAGTACTTAACAACTACTACTTCTTCTTTTTTTGTTAATGGTAAAAACAAAAAAACAAAAACGGAATGACTTATTTTAGCATTTTAATATAATGGAAGAACCAGCCTGCTACACCAACTGACCTGCGACTAAAATATTTCCCTATCTGTGTTCACATTCAGTCATTATGCATCTATTATGCATACAAATTGTGCATCTACAGTTAAGCCACATGCTGAAAATGCACATCTATATGGTAGACTCCTTTAGATATGTGGAGCTCAAAATGTGGAAGCACAGGGTGAAAGTCTGAGCTTGAATCTAAGGTTCTGGAGCAACCGGAGCTTTTCTGATGACTGCAGAAGAAAGAACCGCTCCTCTGCTACCATACCTTTACACCTGATAGCTGTGTGATTCACATTAAGACTGCTACATGATTCAAAATATCGCAATAAAAGCTGTCAATCAGCAGATTAATTAGAACCAGACAGCATTTCGAGGGGTTTAAATCTGTGAGCAGAATCCACAGGGGATAATCCAATCTCCCTCCAGCTCACAGAGTTTGACATGATGGGCACAGGAATCCCCTCAAAACAAAGGACGGAGATGATTCACAGCCTGACGGCATCTTCTTATCTTTAACTGCAGTAATGAAACAGCGGATTGTAAGCAGAAATGGAAAAATGTTAATTAGATCAACTGACTCCTTCCACACGCTGACTCTAAGTACTGCAATGTAACATCACAAAGAAAGCTATTTCATGCAGACTGTAACTTAAGCGAGCACATGTGGCAGCCAATCACTCAGTTAATGGTTAAATAAAGTGCTTTAAATTTACTTCCCCATGTTTCTGGTGCGCAGTTTGCTTGTTCTGGTCTGTACTGGAGATATGAGGCTAATGTGGCTAATAAGTAATGAAAGCTTAAGTTCCTGCCTGCCTAAAGCAGAACACGTTCAATCAGCATCAAGTCATTAAGCTATCTCAAACAGGAACTCACTTCTGTGGTTTCTGATACTGTCTGATAGCTCTATCTATAAAAGTGAATGAAAGTAGAGAAAATGAAGGCTTCAAGATTTCTGCTGCTTCTGTTACAAACTACGTGATATACTTTTGTCCGTTTTTACAACTGGATATGAATGAAGGAAGCATGCAAGTGGTGCTGTTTGTATAAGAATATAAGCCCATGTTTTTTCCCCAGAGCTGCGATGGGTTTTGGTTGTTAGTAACCTAATAAGTTCCTGTCTCTGCTGTTTCAGTGACATTTATATGCCACTGTAAATGTGTGTACTAGGAGTTGTGTGGTTAAAAATGGAACAACTTTTAGTTTTAGTCTTTTTGTTGGTGTAAAATTAGAATATGGATACACTTGTGACCGTATAGTGAGATGTACAAGAATGTTTCCAGGCCAGCATAAGAAGTTGGTTGTAAAATGTTTTTCAAGTAGACAAATAAAATCTTGTCCATGTTCATTCAGTGATTTTTTTATGGCATGTGATCGTTTTGCAAACCAGCCTGTTTCATCACTGGTATCTTTTACTGTAGGTATGTCATACTATGTAGGTATATGGCACTGCTGTTTTCATTAGTTCTTGTTAAACAATTTTAATAAAATGAATAAAATGTGTTTATAATCTTTATTTGAATATAAAAACAAGTGAATATGCTGTTATAAATCTTGAGTATGAGCGCAGGGACTGTGAAAGCAGTGATTTATGTACAGCAGTAAACCTGAGTCAGCCCACAGTATCCAATAAGCATGTGTCATTCTTCTTTGTGCAAATGATTACATTTAGTCAACTTTAACCATGTGACTGTTTTAGCCCAAAGAGGAAAGAAAATCACTGAACACAAGCTTACTCACAATCTACAGCCTCCAAACTGAGATTCCTGCTACAAAGTTTTGGGGGAAAGCTGTGTACATTTTTAAATATGAAAGAAGAAGAGGTCAAACATCTTGCTGCAGCCATATGGCGGTAGTATTAAAACCTCTATTACAGTAAAAAGAACAGGTTACTTAAACAGTAGAAATAATTCTTCACTGAAGAGGACCACAGCTACCTGACTAACTAGACACCATCTTTCAGTTCAGCTTCTTTTCATTGGCTTAAAGGGTAAAGAACTGTCTTTGATATCTTTTTTTGTGTTAAATAAAGAGAAATAGCTTTTATGTTCAGTGTCTAGAAGTACACTTTGGATTAATTCTATTACATTTTTCTATTTAACCTTTATTTAGCCAGACGACTCATAAAAACAGTATTAAATCGACTGTCTGAGCTTACACTGAAGCTGGGTTGGTTGTGTTTATTAGCTTGTAGTCTATTTGCTAGGCTAACAGTCAGTATTGATTAACATCACAGGAGTTTCCATGGTTACATTATGTATTTGCATAATCCATGCTGGTTATTGCACCGTTAGTGAATGAAAACATGAAAACGATAGAAAATTATGAACTCTATGAGGTTGAGGATCAGAGCTACAGAACACTGCAATAACAGGACAAACAAGACATTAAACTCAAGTTTAAGTCCAGAATGCCCCTTTAACTCACCGTTGTCGGAAATGTCCAGGCTGGATATGTTGGGGATCTCAGCGATGCATCCCTCCAGAATTTGCGAGCCTCCAGACCGCAGCTGAAGGAGAGATGGAGGAAAGGAGAAAGAGAGAAATACAAGAACAAAGATACTATAAATGTAGCCTCTAATCTGATATGCTGGAAAGGACAATAGTATGACATCAGTTGCTATGCATGCAAGCCTACTCTCTATGAAAAGCAGTGAAATGGTGTGTGTTTCAGTGGCACTATGAAATGCAGCATGTGCATATAAGGGCTGTTATATGATAGTGTTATTTTGTGTAGTTAATTGTGATTAATCATATTTAACTCCAAACATTTATTTCCATTTAAAAAAAAACTGAGCATTTTCTTAGCAATTAATTACTGCATTTATAACTTATACACTGATAATTTATGACTTGCATAATTATAATGTCTTAATATATTTATTACTTCTAAAAGCACACTCTAATTTTTATTACTGATGCTCAGTGAGAGCAGCGGCGGCTGAAGGCTCTAAGTAATGAACGCACATTTCATATATGAACACTTCTACTGTATAAGCTCAAACTACAGCCTCAACTGCTGACCTTACATATTTACAAGGATTATGGTATGATCTATTAAAAATAAACAAAACCATTAATTAACTGTCAGGTCAACTTTCTAAACTTTTTTTTTAAATACCTTCTTGATATAATTTAAAATAATTTTAATTGCTTATCTAATTCCTGATATTGCTTTTAACGTAAATATCAGTAAATATTATTAGTCAGTTAGCAGCTAACTGATTAATCTCCTATGAGCAACAAAATAAAAAGTGTTTGCATGAGAGGGATACAATCATAACGAGCAGCTGAGCTTCAGCTTGTAGGTCTACAGATGGTTAGAAGTTTTGAACTAGAAAATGCATTAGCAGTGCTAAAAACTGTGCTGTTAATCATTTATCACTTTAATGTGTTATTAAGAAGATAATGTGTTAACACTGTGAAGAATGTTCTGTGAGTGATGGTGAAGCACATGCAGACAGCAGCAGCACAGAGTGGTTAGTACTTACGCAGTGGCCAAGCTAAGGGGTGCATTAGGGGAAAGGGAGGGGGCATATGTTAGTGGCTTGTAAATGCTTTTTTTATTGCACAACATAAAAGCAAATTAAAGAAAAAGCAGCGTGCTGGGGGAGAGTGCAAAAATAGGCAGCAAAGCTCACAAATGCACATACATTCATTAATCAATCAACAAATAGCTGTCAATAATGCACTACTACGCTGAAGAGTGAGAATGTAATTGTTATACACTACACGACAAAACACCTGCATAGACACTGTATTCTCTTTGAGATATAAGGAACAAAAATTGTTTTATTAGCCCAGATCCAAAGCATATAACTGTCTGCAGTAATAGAGCCCTATAGTGCTGCATGATTTATCTGTAGAGTGCTATCTATTTCTCCAACAGCTACAATAAAATAGACCAAATTAGAATTAGCCTGACAGGGACGTGGTGCTGGGAGCAGAGTCTAATATTAAGAGTGCTCTTGGCTGAGCAGAGAGTTGAACCCTATCCTCACATATGCAAGTGACTTACAAAGCACACATGCACATAGCTAAAAAACTATTCTATCCATAACGATGGGCCTGTAAAACTATTTCTGATGTAATGAGTGCATCTCCAAAGCACTAATATATACTGTTACAACAAACATGCATCACTATTTGGATCATTTTGGGAAATTAAACATACACATTTAAATAAATAACGTTTTGCAGACCTGTATTACCTATATAACCTGTAATTAAAATATTATATATATATATATATATTGCTTCTCATACTGTCACTGCAATATCCAACAATTGCTCACTGTGTTTTATGTCCAGCAGATCATGGAGGTCTAATACACAACAGATCCTTAATTTGTTTTGCTCCTGGTGATTATCCTGCAGAGGTTTATTGCAGCTATAATTATATCCTCCTGATTAACACATTTAGTTGCTCCTGAAGGCTTGATGAGCTAATCAGCTCTGTTAAATCAGAAGTGTCTGTAAATAATTAAAACTGTGCAATGTGAAAGATCATAAAGGCTTTTTCTGTATAATGTGCTGGATTGTAAGTCCTGGCCAAGTGTGTGTGCGAATCTCTGTTAGCGCCGAATTTATGGTTGCCTACGGTGATGTTGCGCGAGGCTTGGTGTTGTGTCTTCTACCCGGCCCACTTACCAGTTGCTAGTTGTGTTTTGCGTGTACTGATCGTGCCTATCAGCAGAGGTTTTTTGTATGTTCCCACACTGCGCTCTACGGAGCTCAGTCTGGGGGTTTTGACTTTTTTATCCTCCTCTCTTCCCGTGTATCCCTCTTATGTTTCTGATTCTGCCCGTCTTCCTGTCCTGTCTCCCCTCCCACTCCCCCATACCTCGTATCTGTAAGTAACGGACGGGTTGATGATAATTTCGCCGGTTCTTGTACTTGTGACTGTGTGACAATAAAGGCCCTGATTGATTGATTGTAACCTGTTAAGATTTTAGCCACATGTATTTACACTTAGTAGTATCTCCAGTCAGGTGGACTGAAATCTGACTGCTGTGTAGGCCAGAATACACAAATCAGCTTATTGCACTGCAACCTATATTACTACTCAGCATTTAGTTTCGTACAGTCCTCAAACAAAAGGAAAAGAGTTCTGGTTCCACTGGGCTGGTTCTGGTTGTTGAATGTGTCTTGGAGAGACAGATGTGCTTTCACTGCTATAAAGTGGCTGAAATCTGTCAGACCGCCTCCTGAAGTAGTTTAAATGAGTTGATATGTATCTGTGGGAAATACATGTTGGGTGTGTTTACACTTGCAGTCTTCTCCACATATTATCCTAATACTCAAGACTCCTGAACGCCAGATGTAAAAGGGGTCTAAGGCTACATTTACTCAGCAGGTAAAGGAGGTAAAAAACATGTGTGTTATATGTGTAGCAGACTATCTGACATTTTCAGTTCTGATTTGGAACATTTTCATATGTGGTACTGAAATCCGACATATCAGATCTGTAGCGATGTGATTGGAAATTATGGAATTTTTACATAAATCCGACTCAACATTCGTCATAATTTTGTGCTGTTCAGACTTTAAACAATCGGGACACAAAGACCTGGGGTGGAGCTGCACCCGCTGGCAGTCGTTACTGTCTACCACTGTATGAGCAAGCCACGCACAACATTGTTCTTTTGTGTATGCGGGTGCGTTTAGGAGGTTGATCTTTTCAGACTAATGTCTAAGAAAATTGAATTTGGGTCATTTTTAGTTGCTTTATGAACGTAGCCTAAGACTGCTTTTACATCTGGTCACCTCAGGGGTCTTAATTATTGGGATTATGTGTAAAGAAGATTAAAGTTAACCTGGACGTCAAAAATGTGTTTTATTGGTTGCTGACAAAAATAACAAACAAACAAACAAAAAAAAAATCATATGCTCCCTTGTTTTTAGTCTGCAGAGCAAACTGCTGTTACGCCTGGCACAACTATGGAACTTCAGCAGACAATGAATTACTACTTATAAACAACTGTGGCAAGAAAATCATTGTTCAATGGAAGCAACAATAGAAACTTAACCAAATCAGTGATACTAATAGTTCCAAACAGCTCAAACTCTAATAAAATTATTTTCTGCCTTATTTTTATGCATTTACTTCAATTATCCACCAAATTTATAATCTGATTTGTCACAATGTAAAGTGTGAACTGTGAAAACATGGGAAATAACTCAGATTAGCTAAACCTGTTGCAATCAGGTGATTATGTAATAATTGTGACAGGCCGAGTATCTACACATACAGCCCTGATACACACAAACAGAACCACGAAACACGCACATAGTAAATCAAGATGCATCAATCCTGAGCTTAACACTATAACCACAATGGCCAGCAGTGTGCTCAGTCAAACCTGACAGCGAGACCCTATCACTCTGGTTTTAAATAGGTTTAATGACCTCGTTAGTGGACACGTGTTATCAGCAACACCTCACAATGGAATCTGCCCCGAGCCAGAGCCACCAGAGCGTGTGTGTGTGCGCGTGTGTGCCCATGCACACTAGTGTGGCTGTGTCTGCTGGTTTGTTTATATGCTAGAACACGCACGCAGTCTAACACACAAACCCACTATCAGCACTGTAAAAGCATCTCTCTCTGCTGCTTCTGTCCAGCGTCACTTTATGCAGATATCTGCAGAGGAACGTTTGACATGTACTGCGAGGGAGTGAGAATCCAGAGCTGAGGGTTTGTGGAATGCCCCGCTGGCAGCCGCAGAGCTGTTTAGTAAAGCATGTGCTCAGCTGTACACCAACAGTGCTACCGCAGCAGCTGAACCTCAAAACTCGTTCTTTAAAGGAACATTGTGACCAAGAACTGCTTTGACATTTCCATTAAAGGAAATTGACAGAAAATGAAAATATCCAGTAATAAAAGTTTACATGCTGACTTGGATACTGTTGGGATCATGAAAAGGAAAAGAAATGCTGAAAAATAATGAAAATGCAATAAAGTCATATAAGTGTCTAACTGTTACACATCTCATTAAAGAACAAACATACAGGCGGTATTAGTCAGTAAACAGACTTAAGGTGACACTGACTGACATTCCTTCAGTCGATACAACAACAAAAAGAAGATGCTTAACATGCTGCCACATTTCAGTCACTTGATTAAACTGAATTCAGATTCATGGGAATCTGGATACTATTATTTACTCTTTTAAGATATATAAAGTATTTTATCTGTTTTATAGATAACAATATCATACATTGTTAGTGAATCTCCCTATAAAGCCTGAAATCATCTTTTGAAAACCAGTGGTGTCGGAATGGACTTGGTTGGTGGTTTTTGGATCACATTGCTCGTCTTCATGTATTAAAACTACACGCATTGTGTGCATGATGTTAACTGATGCCGAATATAATTTCATCACTTGCTATTAGAACTGTAGTTCCAGGGTCCAACTATCCAGGGTGAAACTAATAAAACTTCAGACACTATACATATCTTGGCAGAATGACAACATTCTGGGTAAAAGGAAAATTGTGCACCTTGTCTTGCCAACAATAATGCTTTAGTATTGCTTTTTTATTAATTAAAAATATATATGAATGCATATTGAACTCTACACCATCACTTTAGCCTCATTATTGCACTCACTGCACTATTACTTTTGCACTACTCATTTTTGCACGTCTATCTTTGTAATTTCATACCTGTACAGTTCTATTTATATTCACAATTCTGTTCATATTGCACTATTTATACCTGTAGTTACTGTTTACACTGTTACAACTTGTTCAACATATGCTGTTCTGTGCAATCTTTGCATTTCACTACTTACTGTATATATGTATATTATACTGTATATATTTATATTCTATTTTATATACCATCCCCTTATCTCACATTCTGTGTACACCTACATTCTATATATTTATTTATATACACCACATGTACAATAACCTCAAATTGTTAAGTCATTTCTGTTTTGCACTTTATGTAAATAATAATGTGTTTTGCACTTCTGGTAGGATGCTAACTGCATTTCATTGACTTTGTACCTGTACAAAGACAATAAAGCTGAATCTAATCTAAATCTAATCTAATATAAAAATACAAATAATGTAATATTACTTAGACATTCTGTTCACTAGGTTACTGGCTGGGCTCCAAATATTCCCTAATTTGTTCACAGAGCTTCAGAATTTGGCTCCCCAAGCAAAGCTCTCCTTAAAGAAAGGTTAGAGTGCATGTTCACATTGGTATATTCACCATTCACTGTTTCCTATCAGTGTATAAGAGAAGAACCTTGTTCTGGAATGCACTGTGGTGGGTTCTGAGCTTCTGCTTCAGAACGTAACTCATACCTGTATGATTTTATTATTGGTGTGCTCCATCAGAGTAATCAGAGAATGTGACTGAAACATGGACTATAATCCTGTTTATGGTTTTTGTGTTTTAAAAGGTAGTTTGTGATAAAAACTGCTCTTCTTAAACTGAGGATGATTAAATCTAACTGAAGCTGGAACGCTTCCCCAAACCATCAGGAAAGAGATACGAGGGCGTGAGCGGCTGCTGCGTTCACAGAGTCACAGTGTCAGAACTGGCACATGGTTTCAATCTGATTGAAAAGAATATTGGGGTCTGGCTGACAGTGGGGGGCTTAGTGGTAAAGAGCAAGCTGATGGTACATAATCTCATCAGTTCCATCCTGACTGAATGTCTCCAGTCACAAGAATGATCAAGAAGTCCAACACAGGTATTAAAGAATACTCACACATAATGGTCACTTTCTTAGAAACCCCTATGTTGTTGACCCCCCCTTACGGGTGTACAGTTCTGGACATTTTTGGACATTTGTGGGTCACTAACATGTTAAGAATAGTCCATCACCCAAATAATAATATCTGCTCAACAGTGGTTCTGTGATCAGAAACGGACTAATAATAAATGGAATTAACAATTTTGCATCAATAGATGAATCTCTAGTCTAATTATTGACCTGCAGGCACATACAGGATTGTGAACCTTTAGGAATTACTCAGTTCATGTAAGCAGTACTTTTCAATCCAAACAGAATATTTTAAAAACAACAACACAAAAAATAATGTTTTGTTTTCATCCATATTGATTACAGAATTCAAACATTCACAGTGTAGGTTGGAAAAAGTGCCTACACCCCTCGGCTAATGACTAATGACTAACTGGAATCAAGAGAAAGCCAACCTGAGGTTGAATCAATAAGACTGGAGGTGTGTGTTACATCTATTTTGAGTGAAAAAAAACACCCAAACATTTTGAGAAGCATCTGCTAATGCGAACCATGTTTTAAAAAATAAACGATCTTAGAAGACCTACAATTCAATAATTATTGATTTGCTTTAAGCTAGAAAGAGTTTCAAAGTAATCGAACAAAGTTTAGGTATTCCTCAGACAACAGTTAGTCAAGTTGTTCTTAAACAGAGACGACATATTACTGTGTCTGCTCATCATCACTGGAGGTTTGTTGAAGATACCTCGACTCTCCAGCACTAGAAATGCTGTGAAAAGGCCACTGCATGGCACAACGTGAAAACGTCATCTCAGTGGTGCACTACAGTGAAAAGAGCATCATGACTGATTTGCTGCTTCTGGTTGATGCAACAGGACAATAAATTAAATAAATAAATAAAATCCGGCTTTTGGAGTGGACTGTTGGAGACGCCGCAGAATGGCTTAAGGAGAGCTGTTCACACCAGTCATCCAGAAAACCATGGCAGAGCTGAAGAGTGGTCCAGTATTCCTCTTGAACGCTGTGCAGGTCTGCTCCACAGGTACTCTAAGCACTTGCTTGTGGTTATCGCTTTCAAAGGAGGTTTGACAGTTCAGCACTGTGGCACCGTGAATGTTTCATCAGAGTGGACAACGCAGACATAAAAGGTTGTAGCTGTTTGTGTGTTATTAGTGCATTGTGTTTGTTTAAACTTGTGACTGAGATGAAGACAAGTAATCATGATTTATGCATCAACTAAAGCAGAAAACTAGGTTATTCCAAATGGTTACAGCCTTTTTTCTAGACACTCGGTATTGCATTCCTATAAGGCAGGTATATATAAGTGTATACAAAAGTTAGGGGGTTCTAATAAAGTGGACAGTGAGTGTACAACTAAGCTTGTCAAATAAACAAAAAAATAAATAAATAAATAAATAAACAACAAAAAGATGCTACTTCTTAGAAAGAAAGACTGAAATGCTAGTAGCAACAACTTTTGTTACTGACATTTCACATTTTAATGTTCACAGGAAGCGTCTTACCTCACAGCAGCTGAGGTCCAGTGCCACCTCTTTCAGGCTGGGGTTACTGGCCAGACCAAGCAGAAGGGCTCTAAACAAAGAGAGACATTTCTTAAATAATATTATAGGGTTTAAATTACTCACTTTTCCTTCACAATTCCTTCTTTAGGACAGTCAGATTAAATGCACCTCAAACTTCAACACAATTCAATAATTCTGGTGGGACAATTTAGAATACACTAAATACACACATTTAATAAGAGCTGCTGAAAAAAGCATTAAAAGAGCTTTATTTTTGGCCAAAAATGAGTGCACACTTTATTCAGCACTAGGAGATAGGAGACATGAGCGGCAGCAGTGAGCAGTTAATAATGAGGATTGTTTGTAAATGCTGGTGTTCTAACGCTGCAAATGCATATATGTAGTTGAAAAAAATATAAATTTTACACAACTGACTCACACATCTTCAACGCCAGAGTGTAATACTGTGGTATCAACAGTACAATGCATTGTTACACCCTATGAATAAATTCTAAACATAAATGTACAGGTTTTGCAATCACCTTATTGTGTAAACTATGTACACTGATATATGGAGGGTTTAATGTCAATTAACTGAAAAAGGAGACCAGTCAAATGTGTGTGAGAGAGAAAAAGAGAAAAAGAAAGAAAGAGAAAGAGTAAGAGAGAAAGAAAGATAAGGGAATTAGAACAAGAAAGGAGAGAGAGAGAGAGAGAGAGAGAGAGAGAGAGAGAGAGAGAACATGCAAAGTATCTTACTTCAAAGCTTCAGGAGGCAGTTTGGTTCCTGATACGTTGATGGTATTGAGGACCATAGCGCTGCTGAAGAAATGCTTGAATGCAGGAGGAATATCTTTACTTTTCCTGCACACACACACACAGACACACACAGACACACACAGATAGCAGTTAGTCAGATACTACAACTCTAGCTGTTAAGTAAAGTTTAGATTTAGACTGTACATCTAAAATAAAATGAACTTTACTGAAATAGCTCAATGTATAAAGAACAGCACAGGAGAACTGTGCAACAACACAGCCCATATGTAAACTTATAACAACAGGTCTTGCATTAAGGTTTAAATACAAATATACAATACAAAAGACACATAGACAGAAAAGATACGTTTGTTAAGATACATGTTGCACAGTTAGGCATGTGGCCACCCACTGAACTTTGGGGTTTAGCTACTATATCTCTATGTAGCACAAACTTCAGTAATAAAACAATAACTGCAGTAATCTGGCTAAACCAATCACAATGTTTTAATCATTTCCGTTAACAAGAACCACTTCAAGCAGATTCACAAACACTGGTGGGGTTGTTGAGTCATTTTACTCAGTGAGAAGTGTTGGTGAAGTCTAGGGGGGCCCTTTGGAGAGGCGTTTATTGTCACATCTACGCTAATCTTCAGAGTTCTTGACATAATTGCTCCCTACTTACTCCAGCAGCCTGCTAGCTACAGATGGTACCCAGAACTCAAAACACAAGAAGCACAGTGAACTAGCCGGAACTGTGTCCAGCTTATAACATCAGACTTCACGCTAGTGTTGAAAATTAGCCAGCTGGCCAACACTGGATCCTTTACCGGACTGATTAAAGTGCACTGTCAAATGTACATAAATAAATAAAGGGATTAAAAGATTAACTAGCATGCATCTCCCCAATCCAATGAAGGCTGTGTAGATACTGTCTAGTCATCTGAAAGAGCATACAGCCGTCCTATCCCAACCTGACAGTGAAATGGAGCTGACACATGGCTGATCGCTTCATCTTGAACTAACAATACCTTTTCACTTCATATGAATGAGCTGCAGGACTGAATTTCAGTCTATTGAACTGACACAATTCGAGTCTGCAGAAAACTCTGAATAGTAAATTGGGTTTTCACTTCCTTTCCATTAAAAACCTCTACAAAAGCTAAAGCCACTTAGAATGAAAGAAAGCTAGTTAAGGCTGATTAACCTGATTATACTGGCTCCCATTAGCTTTCACTTTTAAATGAATGAACATTATTCATTTAGCAGTATTGGTTGAGATGTTCTTTTAAGCTTGTTTGTAAGGAAACACAAGGATGTTCTTGCTGAAACTATATTCTTGACAAACTATGGCAGCATGGCTCTTTTTTAAGATACACAATGTGTATAAAAATGAGTTTGATACACTGAAACAGGTACAATGCTTTGGCAAAAGCCTTTTATTCAGCTTTTAACTACTACGAAGTACTTACAATTCAGACTAACTAGGCTCTCCTGTACTTTGGACAGCTATGTCACTTGCCATCTACTTTTAAATCTTCTGCTAGTGAAATACGCAGATGGCCTGTGTTCATTCAGTACTGATGATATGGTATACTCAGAAATGCATACAGGGCTGTTAGAAGACTGAAGATGAAGATGAAGACTTTTCAGCAGTAAATCAGTACTGACATGTCAAATCAATTAATTTTGCCAAGAAAGTCTTTTAGCCACCATGCCTACTTCTACTCAGGGCTGCTGCATCCTTCTGGTCAGCAGAATCTGTGTGTAGCTACAGGTTTTGCTATCTGTGCTATCTGTTTAGGCAGTGTTGCTTTCAGTGAGGCTCCAGGTAACAGTCAGTAAACAGACAGTGAAAGGAGTAGGGATACTACAGGTGACGGAGGAAAACTTTGAACTCAGGAGTAATGCTCACATTTTCATAAATATCCATGGTTAGGTGCAAACCACAAAAAGTGGTAAAGCAGTACAATTCCAGAATTCAGATTCAGATTTCAAGAGATTAACTGATGGAGTCTATTCCATACACTAATCTTAATTCCAAAAAACAAAACAATGAGAAACGTATAAACAAATATAAGGATGACAATGTTTGTTGTATACAAATATATAAATAAACTAAAGAAATGCTTGATTCAGTTGTACCTGGTGTGCCTTTGTGAACTCCTTTGGGTATGTAGATGTTTTAGCACTAGGAATGTTAAAGCCATTTTACTGTCAAATCTGCATTGTCTGCATTTTCCATATATGTCATATATATATATATATATATCTAGAGGTAAACTAGGAGATCCTAATCTTGGGTAACACTTCTGTAAGCATTTCCTATCCAGTCACAAGGCTGACATCTCTTGCTCCGTCCACTCAAAACATCTTCAGAGTCAGAGAAACTTAGCAAGTCAAGCTAGGTTAACTGTCTGTAGCTGCCTGATGTCAGTTTATTCTTTTATCCATACATCAACATTGTTAGCTTATACGTTCCTGTATTTATGCATTGCTTCATCCATCTGTTTGTTTATGCAGCTGCACGTCAGTCTTGTGGTCCATCAGTCTCTCTGTGGCAATGCCTTGTCAATCCTTCCTGTTTTGCGTCGTCCGTCTGTCTGTTCATCTGTCTACAGGTCTGTTTGTCCATGACTTTTATTGTCCTCTTACTGTCATACACAAGCTAGATAATGATTTTAGTTCTATTTGACTGGCAGAGCAGGCTAGGAGTGTTGGGCAATGAGCTGTCAATCAAACTGCTTATTAGTCAAGTTCACACAGTTGTCAAATAGGCCTGATCAGCAGTTTAGGTCATGTTTTATCATATTTATGTATTATATTCTTCATTCAAGCTTTGTTGACTGTTTAATATAACCCTCAAGTTTATTATTATACAAATATTTTAATATTTTACTCTGTGTTCCTTGCAAAGCCTACAGTCCCTGTCTACCGAACAACGCACAAAACAGTCACAACACCGCAGCATACACAAACACGGCCACAAGTTTGCTGTAATCACTGAGAAAGATTAATCAATAAGCTGAATTTCCAGCTGGTGTGAACAGGACTCTGTTGCCTGCATAAAAGGAGGAATGACTTCTCTTTCTGTCTCTTCAGAACCATGTATCATGTCAAACTAGGAACATGCATTAATGGTCTTACGAATATAGCTGTGTTAATCATTTATCGCATTAACTGTGGCACCACTAACCACGAGGCAGGGTTATAAGTTGGAGTGTGTGTTTGGATGCACAGGGGGTAAGTGTGTGTACTGTAGGCTGAGTGTGTGTGGTACGCTACTCCAGATGGTCTCCTGAGGGAGAACAGACTGCTATTCAATCATCTTAAACCTCCTGAGCCTTCAAGTCAATTTCTCCCACTCTGTACTCACAGTGAGAGAGGGAACCAAAAACCATCTGAATATAATAATGTTGTCAAGCAAGCAGAGCAAATGTCTTTTTGGGGTGGTTTGTTTTGCCCTAAGATATCTTCTACAGAACTGTGTGTGTGTTTGTGAGTGTGTGTGTGTGCTGAGGAGTGCTGGGGAGACATCATTATATATTTTCCCCCCAGCAGCAACAAACGTCTCAGCTTGTGGCAAATGGATGAATAAGGAACTATGACTGGGGTGGACAATATGGCAAGAAATATAATATAATCATACCTAAAGACATTTTCACAATATGTGATACTGAGTATTTCTGAGATTTGACAAGCTGGAACAGAAAAAGCTGCTGGAGAGATGCATTTAAAATACTATTAAAACTACAAGTACAATAGTTTTCTTTAAATGCAATAAAAAAACAAATTATGCTTTCACTGTAACTGAAACACTCTTTAAATATAGAAGATTTCTAGAATGATGTTTTTTTGCACTGTGCTGTAATTTATTACAATAACTAAAAATCATTTGCATATTGTTGATCTCGACCTTTAACTGAGCTTGTAAGTCTGTTATTGTGTGTGTGTGTGTGTGTGTGTGTGTGTGTGTGTGTTCTCTACAGACGTCGCTCTTCCCTCTCCATATGCTCGAGTCTGTGGTTGAGCTGAACAGGGAGCTCTAAGTGGCCAACTCAGTAGCAGCTTCTGTCAGTGTGGGCAGTGTTGTAATACTACATCAGAGTCAACAATGTCCTGTGTGATCATGAGGCTGCAACAACCACCACAACACAGCAGCACAGTGATGGAAGTATGTTGGGTACATTGCCTCATGACCATATGAAGTAAATAAACATATAAAGTAACAGAACTTTACACAAAATTAACTCTGGCTTGTCAGTCAAAGATTTATATTACACTAAGACTGCTTTCCTTTCCCACTTAGAGGGAGTGTCACTAAAAAAGTTTACTAGTGAGTAAAAGTTAAGGTGAGCAGATTTCTAAAATTAAATCCTGGGCCAGTGTGAGACTTAACACTGCTTTATAGAAATAATGTTACTACGCAAAAAGGGTCTCAAACATCATTAAGTCTACTGACTCAGGCTGGGATGAGGCAGAGGAGTGTTTCAGTGACTGTATGAGCACATATTTTATATTAATATGGAATGTTTTGGCTACAGAAATAAGATCAGTGGCTATAAACCATTAGCCAGACTCTTACACACCCCTGGACTAGCTCCACTTTAGAGCCAGTTGCTATCAACATATCCCATATCTCAATGGCTGAAAAAGTACTGTAAAGAAAATCTACTGTTTGTTGATGGTATGATAGCTATTTTCAAGCAGGCTGTAAGCCCATACAAATTACATCAAACGTACCACCTAGCACAATTCAAGTGCCATAAACCCAACCCCTAAATTTAATCTCTGGGTCTAAACCTCAAAGGAATCAGATAGAACGAAAAGAAATGAAAGCTCATATAACCACTCTATAGTGCCTACCTGTGGGCAAATACGCTCTTAGACACGTTGAGGACGGCGAGATGCTGGACAGACCCTCTAAGCAGCGCAGAGCAAAGCTGGAACACACGCACATACAGCATACTATTAAAAATGTACAAAAGAATTCAAAATCTTTTTTTTTTTACACCATATCAATGACCTGAAGCACATTAGAGCACATTCAATTATGCATGTACATGAGCCATAAAATAAATGAAGGTTCTGAATGAATGTATTCATCAACCAGCTAAATTAACCCTCAATCCATTAATCAAATTTAGTCACAGGCCCACGAAGAAAGCCATTTCAGAAGCTGGACTCACCAAGTCCAGCGAGCAGTCGGTATTAGACAGGTCCAGGGTGCTCAGGCTGTTTGGCTGGCTGAGGAAATTGTAAAAATTCTGTAGAAAGAAGTGACAAAGAGGTTTAGTGTTAAATATTGTTAAATTCCATATAGACTATTGGTTAAGATATCAAATGTCAAGAGATCTTCAAATTGCTAACTGTTGCATCAGCCATGACCCAATCAATGCAAACTGATGCAAAGTGGGCAGGAATTAATGAGGCTATCAGAGAGCAAGCTGTTCATGTTGGCTGATCTGGAATCGAGTTCACCTCATTTACATGTTAACTAATGTTTACAATAGGACAATTGTTTAAAAGTCAGTTCTAATCACTAGGTGATGTACAGACCACTGCAAGCAGGATGGTTATTTGTCAACTTACCACCTCAAAAAAAGTTTAAATGATGGTCTAGAAGATGATCAAGTCAAGCTCTGCATCAATAGAATGGCTACCTACATACCGGCAAGGTGTAGCTAGAGGGCAAGGTTTACCAGCAAAGTAGCCAGAGGGGTTTCAAAAATAACCAATGAATGACTAACTGACTGGACCAGACAGAACGTTTACTCTACTTTTTGTGAAACTTGCATGCATAAGAAGACCAATGCAATACATTTACACTCACTAAAGTAGACTTTAATGTAAAATGTTTTAAGCATTTTGTCTGAATTGAAAGCAGGATAGAATCTTTACAGGATGTGTACACTCGCACCTCTTGTTTATGAAAATAGTTCTTTAAAGAACCACCCACTGAAACATATATGTTGTTTTAAATCTATTGGTTTTCTTCTGATTTTAGCTGTTGCCAATTACACCCACTAGCCATTTCTCCCACTGACATGTGATGCGGCCAAGCTAGCCTAACCTGTGTTTCCCCCTAAGTCGTGCAAAGCACCTCGTTTTCAGACTGTGAGACTCAATGTCATTGGACAAACCAACATGCTTGGAGGGGAACACTATCTGCTTACTCTATTACATCACACATCTACACTAGCCAGCAGCTGAGTGATGCTGCTGAGTGATGGAGAACCACTCACCCCATGCAGAGAGAGTGAGGCATATACTTTTTTCTGAATCACAAACATGGATTGCTATGGCATTGCTAGAGATCAAACTTGCTATCTTCCAATGACACGGCCAACACATTTTCCTGTACTGTGATTTTTAAAGTGTATGCAGCAACATTACCTAACCATTTAAATTCAGGGCATGACCATCAGTCAAAGCTCACAGCTCTGCTGTCACTGACCTTTCCTGCAGTATTAGCACTATGACAGATGCACTACACTATATCTGTCATGTTCTCTCACTGAGAGAAGCTTGGCAGACCTACACCGCCACAGCATGAAGGCTACACTGATTTACCTTCTCTCTGACTACAAACGACCCCACAAAGACATGCCCATCAATATTCCAGCATGCAAGCGGAGTGGATCAATCAGCTGTTATTGATATGAGTATTAGCAGAGAACAGGAGACAGAATGTAATGAGAGAGAGAGAGAGAGAGAGAGAGAGAGAGAGAGAGAGAGAGAGAGAGCGAGAGAGAGAGAGAGAGAGACTGACTTTATGTATAGAACATGGCTAGAAACAAAATCCCTACACTGGTTTAAACCCCAGAGGATTCAGAGGATCAAGTCCCTGCTCCTGACTCAGAAGGCAATCCCCACTTTAACTCTCAACACTGCTGCCCTGACCACCTACCTCCTCCAGCAGGGGGAGCACTTACCGACAGGTCATCTCCACGCAAAATGTTCCCTGAGAGGTCCAGGTGGCTGAGGGTGCTGGGGATGGACTGGTTGGCACTCAGTGACTGGGCAAGGCTGTTCACCCCTTTAACATAAACAGAAAAGGGCAGTACATCAGAAAACACCAAGTTACTCTGAACTAAAGCTGCAGAGTGATGGTGTGGACTTCATGATTTTGTATTTGCACTGAAATTGTTATACGCATACACATTGTGAGTCTACAACAGCTAGAAATCAGGGAGAGTGAGCATCAATCAGATGACCTGCGTGATAAAACAAACAATTCAGACAGAATTCTCTTTAGCCAGGGTCAGTTTCAGACCTTGTTTCAGAATCTTGTGATAAAACAATCCTTATCAAAATCAAACACTTTTAAAATCGAGGATAGAAGATGGGCACCAATGGGTATCAGGCTGATATGGGCAGAAAATGTTTGATGGATATCGGAGAGAGAAAAAAGTTAGTTGTGATATTAGCTGTGCAGCACTTTCAGTGGGGCAGAAAAATGTTTGAGCAGTTAGAGAACAATATCCTACCTTTAGATGATCATGTTAAGTGAAGCACTTCAATTAAAATGGCTCATTTTAAAGCTTAGTCATTGCTAAAGAAGATATACCGGACTTCAGTTGGCCTGTAGTCAAGCATTAAATAATAATATAAGAAAAGAAAAAGTGGTATTGTGCCAACCGTATGGATGATCCTCTCAGCATATTTAAATATGGATAACTGCCAGAATACAGGGTACAGATTATCTCAAATACAGGCTTCAGTCTCTAACTATACAGCAGTGAGGAGGAGCTACCAGGTAGGGGTTTCTAATTAAGAGCCCAGTGTGGGTATGTATGTCTCTCAGAACTGCACTGTAGAACCTTTATGCCAGCTAATGCGATTAAGCAATCACAGATGGGTCGGAGAATCTGTATATGTGAGGTCTCTTCATTAATTTGAAATATTTGTCTGGAGCTAACGGGACCCAGTTACGGGACCCAGTTACTCACAATGGATATGTGGTGTATGTGTTGGACTCAGGCTGGGCTGAAACTTCATGTCTGGGTTATCACACTGGTATGTTTTGGTAAAATTATTTTTTTTCAACCTATAGATCTTTTCACTTCTTGCTTAAATAACAAAAAGGTCAGATCTTACTGTGTCAGATCTTAATTTGGCCTACATGTCACTGTTACTATATGCTACTATTACTATATGTGTTTAACACTGTGATGGAACCACATTTTCAGTCAGTGAAGCCAAAATTCATGTTGGTGAGTAGAGATGTTCTGTGCTTGGAAGGCTGCAGCTTGGAGTTACTTGTTAAGCAAGCAAGTCTGCAGTAAAAGTGCTGCCTCAGGCAACTACAGAATACTCTGAAGCCAGACAATGCATTAAAGATGGATATAGGATGCACATTAAAAGGATTCTCATTAAAAGAAAAAAAGCTTTCCCTTTATGGATGGTATGTTTTCTATTATTTAAATAAGTGACTGTAACGGATGCAAAACGCTTAATAAATACATTTATTAAAAAAGAATTAATATCATAATTTTAATGCCTGCTTTTACTGTCACTGCAGTAACTTCAGCAGTCAGTTTCAGACAGAATCTTCTTTAGTCCGGGTCAGTTTCAGACAGAATCTTCTTTAGTCCGGGTCAGTTTCAGACTGAATCTTCTTTAGTCAGGGTCAGTTTCAGACAGAATCTTCTTTAGTCCGGGTCAGTTTCAGACAGAATCTTCTTTAGTCCGGGTCAGTTTCAGACAGAATCTTCTTTAGTCCGGGTCAGTTTCAGACTGAATCTTCTTTAGTCCGGGTCAGTTTCAGACTGAATCTTCTTTAGTCCGGGTCAGTTTCAGACAGAATCTTCTTTAGTCTGGGTCAGTTTCAGACAGAATCTTCTTTAGTCCGGGTCAGTTTCAGACTGAATCTTCTTTAGTCAGGGTCAGTTTCAGACAGAATCTTCTTTAGTCCGGGTCAGTTTCAGACTGAATCTTCTTTAGTCCGGGTCAGTTTCAGACAGAATCTTCTTTAGTCCGGGTCAGTTTCAGACAGAATCTTCTTTAGTCCGGGTCAGTTTCAGACTGAATCTTCTTTAGTCAGGGTCAGTTTCAGACAGAATCTTCTTTAGTCCGGGTCAGTTTCAGACTGAATCTTCTTTAGTCAGGGTCAGTTTCAGACAGAATCTTCTTTAGTCCGGGTCAGTTTCAGACTGAATCTTCTTTAGTCAGGGTCAGTTTCAGACAGAATCTTCTTTAGTCAGGGTCAGTTTCAGACAGAATCTTCTTTAGTCCGGGTCAGTTTCAGACAGAATATTCTTTAATCAGGGTCAGTATAAGACAGAATTCTCTTTAGTAAGGGTCAGTTTCAGACAGAATTCTCTTTAGTCCGGGTCAGTATAAGACAGAATTCTCTTTAGTCAGGGTCAGTTTCAGACTGAATCTTCTTTAGTCAGGGTCAGTTTCAGACAGAATTCTCTTTAGTCAGGGTCAGTTTCAGACTGAATCTTCTTTAGTCAGGGTCAGTTTCAGACAGAATTCTCTTTAGTCAGGGTCAGTTTCAGACAGAATCTTCTTTAGTCCGGGTCAGTTTCAGACAGAATCTTCTTTAGTCCGGGTCAGTTTCAGACAGAATTCTCTTTAGTCAGGGTCAGTTTCAGACAGAATCTTCTTTAGTCCGGGTCAGTTTCAGACAGAATCTTCTTTAGTCCGGGTCAGTATAAGACAGAATCTTCTTTAGTCCGGGTCAGTATAAGACAGAATTCTCTTTAGTCAGGGTCAGTTTCAGACAGAATCTTCTTTAGTCCCGGTCAGTTTCAGACAGAATCTTCTTTAGTCCCGGTCAGTTTCAGACAGAATCTTCTTTAGTCCGGGTCAGTTTCAGACAGAATCTTCTTTAGTCCGGGTCAGTTTCAGACAGAATATTCTTTAATCAGGGTCAGTTTCAGACTGAATCTTCTTTAGTCAGGGTCAGTTTAAGACTGAATCTTCTTTAGTCAGGGTCAGTTTAAGACTGAATCTTCTTTAGTCAGGGTCAGTATAAAACTGAATTCTCTTTAGTCAGGGTCAGTTTCAGACAGAATTCTCTTTAGTAAGGGTCAGTTTAAGACTGAATTCTCTTTAGTCAGGGTCAGTATAAGACTGAATCTTCTTTAGTAAGGGTCAGTTTAAGACTGAATCTTCTTTAGTCAGGGTCAGTTTCAGACTGAATCTTCTTTACTCAGGGTCAGTTTAAGACTGAATCTTCTTTAGTCAGGGTCAGTATAAGACTGAATTCTCTTTAGTCAGGGTCAGTTTAAGACTGAATCTTCTTTAGTCAGGGTCAGTTTCAGACTGAATCTTCTTTAATCAGGGTCAGTTTCAGACTGAATCTTCTTTAGTCAGGGTCAGTTTAAGACTGAATCTTCTTTAGTCCGGGTCAGTTTCAGACTGAATCTTCTTTAATCAGGGTCAGTTTCAGACTGAATCTTCTTTAGTCAGGGTCAGTTTAAGACTGAATCTTCTTTAGTCAGGGTCAGTTTCAGACAGAATTCTCTTTAGTAAGGGTCAGTTTAAGACTGAATCTTCTTTACTCAGGGTCAGTTTAAGACTGAATCTTCTTTAGTCCGGGTCAGTTTCAGACAGAGGTTTGTAGTACTCGGGTCAGTTTCTGAGAGTTCGTGCTCTTTAGTTTGTTCTTTTAAGGAAACAACAAAGATGTCATTTAACTACATTCCAGTTATTCACAAGTGAACCAAACCTGTGTATCCAGGAGTTACACTCATTACAGGAATAAGGTTTATTACACTGTTTACTTTAAGTAAGACTGTATGTGTTAATGTGAAGATTGCTGTGGGGGGTCTGAGCTGCTAAAGAATTGGCAGTGATAGTGACGATGACCCTTTTGGCCATGCCCCTCTAAGCCCCACAGCGCTTCGCCTGTCAACCAGGACGAGAGCACAGGGGCCATCAGCTGTCGAGCAGAGCGGGACTGTAAGACAGTTTTTATACTGTTCACTTTTTCCAGTACATGAACAACCCCTGGCAGCAGAGGGGAAGCTACAGAGCAGACACGGAACGGGCATCAAGCTGAGAATGCGTTTCAGTCTTTTGCGCAGGCTTTCTCATACTGTGTTATTACTGTGTTATACCTGCTAATACAGTAATACCAGTAGTACCAACGGTCCACATTCTTACAACAATACCGTCTAAACTGGTGTATTAGAATAACAAAAGAATGTAATAAATTTATTCAATTCTGCCCCGTTATTTTCTCAAGATTTTTCAGGACATTCTAAAATAATTCTAGAATAAATACATACCTGCTTAAAAGTGACATTATCTACATAGTAAATACAAATCTTGTGTATGTAATTATTTTGACATAGTGAAAACAAACTACACAGTATATGTAGTATATGTATGTTTTTAGCCACTACCCTGTGGTAATTGGCTTTCATTGAAATATGACCTTAAGCATTATGATAACACAATGACTTTACATGAAGCAACATGTTAATTGCTTGTTAATAGAAACCAATTAAATGGCTGAGAACGCAGGGAAAACTCTGGCACGATACTATAAGTGCATCAGACTAGAGAGAACAGTGGTTTAATTAGCTAGCTGTTAGTCACCTAACCAACAGAAACATAATTCGGGTTCATTATCACAGAATGGATAAAAAGGTGATTAAAAAAAACCCAAAAATGCTTAAAATTACTTATACACTCGTCTAGAGAGCAGCAGATCAGTCAGAAAAACATTAGTCATTCTATTCCTTCTGTCAGAAGGTATTAAATAAAGTTACCACTACAAACTGGATGGTGTTGGGGGGAAAGAAGGATCTTTGTTAAGGACCCTCAAACCTGCAGTTGAAAAAGCTGACCGTAAGCTAAAAGTAAAGGTTATTTATGTGCCACATTGTGGCTCACTGCCATTAGTTTCCTGACTGGTTGATAATGAGCTGAGGAGATAACTTGAGACTGTAAGTCTTTGAGTACACTGAGAAACAGACGTTTCCACAAGCAGCTGAGATCAACTCCTGCACAGATAACCAGCATTAATGATCCAGAGACATAAGTAGCTACACATAACAGGAGTAATCAAGTCAGAAAGAGAGGGAGAGAAAGAGAGAAGGAACCAGAGAAATTTGGAATGAGAGAAACACTAATAAGGAAAGAGGAAAAGAGAGAGGGGTGAAAATTAAAAAAATTCTGGAACAAGAGAGACAAAAGAGCCAAAGAAGACCAATCTAGAATAAGAGAGACTGAAATAAAGAAAGAGACTGACAGAGGGAGAGAGAAAGAAAGAAAGAGCCATGTCAATGTGAAGGACTGATAAAAATGTGAATAAAAACACACTTTTAAACAAAATCAAATAATAAATAAAAACTGCAGCACACTTCAGAACCACTGACACCGTTAGAGACTTTAAAAAAAAGGAGGAGAAAATGTTATGCTTTAGTGTATTTCCCTCATTTCACAGCGAATGTTCAAACTGTTAATCAAAGTTTTTCTTTGTTCACGTTTATTAACTGCCTGTACAGGCAGGATCCACTTTTTAATACATTCCAGAGAAGAGAGACAATAAACAGTCTTACAGTAAAAGTTGTTCTTTTGTGCTTTAAAACAACCTGTGAGTAAAACAAGCTTTTGCAGCTCCTAAGATTCCAGGAGGAATGTCCTCGGACGTGCTGCAGCCTCTGATGTGCGTTTGCGTGGTGGGACTCTGCAGTGTTGCGGGGCGTAAATGATCTGCGTAATCACTGGAGGGTTCGCGGTCTGTTTCAGACAGTGTACCACGCTGCTCATTAGTGTCTTATTACACACACAGGGCCAGCTGGTGTGAAGTGCCTCATTTAGAGTGTGAGCTCAGAGAAATGTAGAGCCCATTTCCACTCCAAAACATCCTATTGTAGCAAATGAAATACGAATTTCAGGGCTCAGAGTACACAGAGGATCATGCTTCAATAGCTTACTGGAGCAAAGAAAAGCAGCAATTATCCAGCAGCCCTTTATGCCCTTTATTTGACTTCGCAGTTCAGAGTTCCAGTTACAGCAGATCTACAGCGGTTTGTAAAGCTTTATTAAAGTTCATACACTAACATATTGAGTAACGTGTTACAGATTATGTGTTACTAGGGCTGAGGGGTTTTTACATTTTTTGCAATTGGCAGAAATAATATAATATAATATAATATAATATAATATAATATAATATAATATAATATAATATAATATAATATAATTCCTCTTTAAAAGAATGTCTCACCAACCTGAATAGTTTAAATTCATTACAGAGTGTTGTAAGACTGAAATCAGGCAGAAACCTGATCTTTCAAAACAATCTGGAAATGATTATCTGTCAATACCACTAAAACTAAAAAATCTATATGATGGGAACTAAGCACTTATCACCAGGCAGAAGGCTGTGACTGATACTGTAAAGGTGTTGTGATTACCTTTGGGTGACAATGAGGTTCTGGAGAAGTTGAGGTGTTTGAGGCCTTTACGGAGTTTGGCAAACTGAGCACCCAAAGAGGCGATTCCTGCAAGACACAGTTACTAGTTAGAAACATGTTGCAGCACCCTGAATCACCCTGAATCACCCTGAATCACCCTGAATCACCCTGAATCACCCTGAATCACCCTGAATCACCCCGAATCACCCCGAATCACCCTGAATCACCCTGAATCACCCTGAAACCACTTCTTTCACTTCTGTCTCCATTTTATCAGCTCCATTTACTCTATAGGTGCACAATACAACTACAAACTACAACAGCTTTTACCCTGTTCCTCAATGGTCAGGGCCCCCACAGGACCACCACAGAGAAGGTATTATTGTATGTATTGTATTGTATGTTGTAGTATGTTGTGCTGGTACAAGTGGATCAGACACAGCAGCAGGGGCATAGCTAGCCCTAGTTTATGTGTGCTTAAGCTAAAGATTATAGTAGAAAAGTAGTACTATAGTAGGGCAGGCGAAGGCGGGGTACACAATGGACAGGTTGGCAGTCCATCGCATGGCAAACACAGACTCACACCTACGGGCAATTTAGAGTGACCAATCAACCTAACATGAATGTGTTTGGACCGCAGGAGGAAACCGGAGTACCCGGAGGAAACCCACTGAAGCATGGGGAGAACATACACACTCCACACAGAACAGCTCGGATATCTCAAACACATACTGAACGGTATGTGTGATGTGTTGGTGTTTCAGTAGTTGATGGTATAAGATGCTGATACTAGGCTGCTGCAGTAAACAGGATACGCCACTGAATCATAACACGTTAGAAATGATGACGGTCCGGACCTTGGCCTGAGGAAATCCTCTCACCTTACTGAACACAAATGAAATACCTGTCTTAGATGAAATAAATAAATATATATATATATATATATATATATATATATATATATATATATATATATATATATATATATATATATATATATATATATATATATATATGGCTAACTAGTGTCCTGTAGAACCAAAAGGGATCAAAAGATACATTCTGTCTGCCATTATATAAGATAATTGTGCTGCACTGATATAAAAACGGGGGGAAACTATGGAGCAAAACAAACGAGATGCACTTCTCCTGCTATGTTTAAATACCCTGCTGCTGCAGGCTGTTTATCCAGCTAGCGAACAATGGTTAATTATTTGGCTACAGTTATCCAAAGCTAGCACAACAGTCAGTAGTATATATAAAACCACTGCACAGAGCCGGCCTGTTATCTTCTTTATAACAAATTTTGGCTAAAGAAACATGAACTTGCATTGTATCTGTGCCTGGAAGTGCCATGACGGAGTTTGGGAAGCGTGTTCCAACAGCGCACAGAAGTTGAGTGACAGCCCCAAATCAGTCTTCTGATTGGTTAAACAAACCTCACAACCTGATTGGTCCAGCTTAAGCTTTTCTTTTAGTCCATGAATTAGCCATCAAAACAGGGTCAAAATTCACAACTGCAGCAGAGTTTCACACAAGCAGCAGAGAAGATGAATGTGAGGATTTTTACCTCCACTTTCAGCAGTACTGATTCACACATTCACAACACTGGATTTACAAATGCAAATCTTTTCTACAAATTTAAAATATTTTTCCACATTTGTACATTTGAATTATTTTATTAATATTACAGATTTTACGTGCCTGTAGTTGTTTAAACGCAGCTAAAAGTTTCAGTACATTTGTAACTATTTTTTACAAACTCAAAATCTTTATGACCCTTTTTTGACTCCATAGCTTAGTACGCCTAAACCTCTAAGGCTACAATCGCCCCTGCACAGCAGTGCTGCTTTTTTATAATCACTTATGCAATGTTTTAATGGATGGTAAAATTATATTAGAACTGAGCAATATAATAGATTATATTAGAACTGAGCAATATAATAGATTATATTAGAACTGAGAGAGTACTTCATTATAATATGGCTCACCATCTTTCTAGATCTCTCTTTTCTCAGCCCTCCTCCTGTCGATCACTCTCTTTATGTTTCCCTGTCTGTCTTTCTTTCTTTCAATTCTTTCACTGCTTTTGGTATATTAGGTGCAATAAGAAGGCAGACAGGCGGACTACAGTCTTACTGGCCATCCACCTTCATGACAATGTCTTCTACAAACCCTAAGCTCCAGCTCCATGTTTAATTAATGGCCCAGAAAGAAAAGTTTGGCTCTCCTGGGAGTTATGAAATATTAAACCTCTGTAAGTTTGGCTGAGCAGTCTGAAAACATCCTTGTTATAGGTCGTACAGGCTGACTTGCACTTTTGTGTGACAAATGCTTTTAATTACAAAGACACCCAGGTGAACTCAGCCGAGCGCCAAGGTCCAGGGTGAACGCCGGTTACGCAAGAGTCATAGGTCACCAGAATTATTATCAGTGATGACTTTTACACAATACTACTCGAGGGCAGTCATTCTGCATAGTCATCTATGCTGGAGCAGGTGTGGTAGAGCAACACGGCATGGAAGCTCTGACCGGCTGTGTTAGCATGACCTCAATTACAGTTAAATGCCGAACTGTTAAGTCATGTTTTCAGCACACTGACCTGCCAGCCTGCACCAAAGCTTAGCTACTACTGTTTCATATTATCATACTGTCTACTTAATCAGGTGTTAATCAGATGCTAAACAGCTGCCTAACTTTAAGGCAAAATTACTGTAATCTCTTTATCACAGTCCCCTGAGATGATCAGTGATGGGCTATCGCTCTTGCTGCTGTTCAGGATAAACTTTGCATACATTTTTAGTCTTTGGTGTAATTTGATAAAGCCTTTTGCCGCTAACATCAGAAGTATTCAAACTGTGAGGTGTGAAAGTATCAGGGTGGGGGGCACAGGTGAGAAATGAGACCGAACATTTTAAAAAGAACCCCCCCCCCCCCCCCCAAAAAAATAAATAAATAAATAAATAAAATAAAATACAACAAAAAAAAAAAACAAAAAAAAAAAACAAACAAACAAAAAACACATGACATATAATTTTTCTTTTACACTCTAATTTAGTAATGCTGGTTTATTTTCAAAATAGCTTTACATAAGAACTCCATGTGTACAAAAAGCTTCATTTTCATAATAAAATAACATGCAAAAAGAGAAAACATGATCAAGATTATTTAAAATATGAGTTTACTCCCATCAAAGAATCTGGAGAGGTAAGGCCACAGTATGTCATCTCCGTGACTGCTCTGGCTAACGACAGCTTGAAACTAACAAAACCACAACTACATTTACAGACAAAACATGGTCATTTATTACAAAACATGGTTTTATTAATGAATACTGAATAAATGAATACATTGATTTGTGATTATATGTAAGTGTGATGTCTGTAAAGATGCTATGATTTTAGAAATTCAACACCTACTTTATCCACGGGCTTCCAGATTTTGCATGAGACTGTGTGCATATGCATATATTTACATATTAGAAATATGTATGTATGTATATAACATGTTATTTACTTTAGTATCTTTTTTAGTTGCTTTAGTGTTACCTTTCTTCTAACACTACTAACAATCTCTAATTCCTTATTCTCTAATTGGCATGAGGGGACGTGAGTATAGTCTTCCTGTTCATTATAGACTGGGACACAGCCCACACCATTTATACTCACCTCTGTCCTCAAGAGGGTTGTTGGCAAGGTTTAAAGAGTGCAGTCCTGAGTTGGGGTTGTGGGCTAGGGCGTTCGCCAGCTTCTGTGCAAAGTCCCTAAGGAACCACAACAAAGGCAATGCTGAGGCTTGGCTGGAGAGCATGATTCATCAAGGCTACAGGCTTTTTACTAATATGGTTATCTTCTTTAATAGCCTACTCGTGAAACAAGGGACTGTTGGACTGCGTGGGCCTGAACAAGCCCACTGCATGCCGCTGTGAGTTAAGTTGAGCAAACAGACATTACTTACAACCTTCCCACACACGTTATAATGTAGACCTACAATGTACAGTATTCAGCCATGATCACATGACTGGTTTCCACTAACGTGGATTCTAGGGATATATTTTTAAATAAGGGAAGTGAGGAATGTAATAGAGGTGAATCTCAGGGGATGATGATACTGGTTCCCTTGCGCTTCAGCAGAAGCTGAATAATACTCAGGCTCTTTGACCACTTTTGATTGGATGTAGTGAGATGGTGTGTACTGAAGTAATAAGCCTGATGTTCCAGGATCTCTGTCTGATATCTGCTTACTAACTAAACATAGTCCTGTAATCTGGACTCTCTCAGTTTGGGCTTTAGCACCAATTTCAGCATGGTCAGATCTATAACAGCAGAGATATGATATCAGCACTGGGGGCAAGTATGAACAGGGCAACTACAATTTCAGAACCAACAAAACAGGCTTTGTAAAGTGTGTTTAACTAAATTCAGTAAATCTACATATTTATTACACAGATACATTTCTTTTTGGTTAATAAGGTTAAGGCTATGATTAAGTTATACTTTTATACATGTGAGGTATCCTTGCATTAAGTAACATATGTGCTCGGTTTGATCCACCACTCTTAGCCCGTCATTACTGTACCTCACTATTTCAAACAGCTTGACTAATTAACTATGCAGTGTAGGCTAATTAATCTAGTTTCCAGTTCTAAGGAAGGTTTTATGTTGATGGTTAGAACTTGAATATGAAGGAATATAATGGACTCCCCAGCTCCACTTATAGCTACACTTTGGATAAGACACAGCAGTGCTGTGGAAGTTTTTAAACACGGTGTCCACTCACTGTCCTGGTCAGATGTCAGAGACAGTTAGACACAGTAGCTCCTCTGTTGCTGTGTTAGTCATCCTCTAGTCCTTCACCTGGTCACAAGACGCTGCTCACAGGAGGCTACTGGCTGGATAGTTTTGGTTGGTGGACTATTCTCAGTAAGACTGAGGTGTTTAAAACTCCAGCAGCACTGCTGTGTCTGATCCACTCATACCTGCGTAACACACACTAAAACTAACGCTCCGACACTAATATTCTTAACTCATATTAGAAGTTTTTTTTTCTATTTGTCTGATCATCATGAAATTTTAACACAATCTAAAGAGTCTAAAGAGAAAAAATCATCAATGCATTAATGAACTAATGTGTCTATGTGTTTGTGTTTTCTTACGTTTTGAGTCCTGCGTTGTCCAGGACCAGCTCCTCCAGACGACTGGAGCGGGCTACAACTCGAAGAATCTGATCACAAACATCTGCAGGCTTCAGACATACAGACACAGACAGAGAAATAGATCAAATGTCAGTAAGTGTTAAACACTTAAACATCCACTGGCTTTGCTTTTTGAAGTTGACCCAGTTTTCTTAATTCCTATAGACAAAAAAAAAGCCAAAACATGGGATGACTTCAAAGAGAGGAGAGTTTTGGAATTTGTTAAGGCAACACCCAGGCAGGCAGACCTGTCAGTCTTGGCTGAACTAAATAACATATTATTCAAAAGTTTATGTAGTGTTTGTTTTTTTCTTACTGTTTTAAATTTAATATAAAACACTTTTGCAGAAAAACTCATTTGTTGTATTGTTTTCCACAGTTTAGAATAATCTTCACTATAAAATAACAGATGGAATTATTACAATAAAAAATAATAAAATACAGCAATTTAAACCCACTCTGCCTCATAACGCTGATTAGGATGATATTAGGATGAACTTTCGCAATTTCACACAAAATGTTCCGGGAGGAAAATATTTGCTAATTAATTTATACGTTCATTCATTCTTTCGTTTATCTTCTACACTGCTTGTCCTTCTGGGTCGTGGGGGTTACTGGAGCTTATCTCAGAGTCATAAATGGGGGGTCAAGTCAGGTGGGGCATCATGGGGCACACACACATACACATTTACACACTCACACCGAGGGGGCAATGTGGTGTCTCCAATTCGCCTAACAGCATGTTTTTGGACAGAACCTGGATCACCTGGACAACAATTACGCAGACATGGGGAGAACATGCAAAGTCCACGCAGAATTGAAACCAGGTTCTCTTTGCTTTGTACTAATGCGCCCCCCTGCTGACCCCATTTTAAAACAGTGTTTACTTCTGTCTTTTGAGTGGTACTGTATAAAGAGTGATGTGTACAGCCACTTGTAACCTGGTAAAACATCTGAGGAGTCAGTACTCAAATAGTGAAATCCCATTTCATAAGAGGAACATACAGAAAATATAAATCTAAACAGTTCAATAAAAATACCGCTTTTATGTTTTAACGTGAAGGTGTTATGTTTCACTCATAATTATGACCAGGTTTGTATATAGCACTGTGTCACTGAGTTTTTTTACTAACTAGGCTACTAGTTGCTAGGTCCAGAAACAGCGGAAATACATTTCTCTGACAAACACGTTAATACATAATCATTAAAGACGAGGCGTCTTCATCAGCATCATCCAGTTAGCTGTAGTTCTAGCTCATCTGAAAAGACAGCCATTGTTATTCCCTACTGTCTCTACTTCTTTTGTATAATAAAATACTTCTGTTTATAATTTCTTGCTTGAGTATCTCAAATCTATGGATATCAAATTTTCCCGGAATGATCATTCCTAGTATAAATGTCTAAATATGGACATGTAGATGAACGTTAGCAAATTCACAATGATTGACAGTTTCTTTTTAACGTATTGCAGACTAAACCAGCTCATCACGCACACAAGCAAACACAAACACTGCAACCAGCTCTTCACACCCCGCATATCAACACCTCAAATTTCGCCTCTTGGTTTTTTTCAGATCCCTTCCTCTCAAAGCAGCGCACAAAGAAGTCTTTTTGTTCAGAGAAATGCTGGAGGTTTCACAGGAGAAACACTCTGGGAGAGACATCCTGAAGCTCCTGCAGCCAAAACCTAAAGATTAACACTACACCAGACATCTGTGAACAACAGCAGCACACTCTGCCCTCTCTCTGAGAGACGAGACTACATTTGGGCTGAAATAAAAATTTAAACTCGACTGAGAGCTGACCCACTTCCACCGGCCACCCCCAGACAGCACAGGACCCTCTGAAGCCAGAGGGCAAAAAAATACTGCTCATATTCCGCCAAACGACTGAGCAGAGGAGGCACTCAGCACTCTGAATAATTCTTACGGTGGATTTTTATTATCACAGACTAACACTGGCTCATGTGAGGGTCCCTGATGGCTTTTAAGGGGGAAACAGTGGGTTGTAAATGAGGGATGCACTGAGTTGCAGGACTGCAGGTGTGTGCAAATGGTGAAGTCTTTTATAGTAGGGCCCATCGCAGAGCTGCACCACTGGGCCTACTGTAGAGCACTAGTTAAGTAGTCACAAGATCCTGGAGTGGATAAGAGTAATCAAGCAATTACACACTCACTGACCACTTGAGCTCCATCTATTTTACAGGTCCACCACACAGACCTTTACGGTTACATATTCACAAAAATTCAACCATTCCTCTCAATATCTGCAGGTTCATCCCATCACTGTGCTATTTCTGCATTAAACATGTAAATTACAGGTGCTTTCATCACAATGTGCAGCTTTTGTGCTACACAGCAGGGCGTCATGGAAAATGTACTGATCAAAACTGAACACGATGTTCATGAAAACAGGATGAACGCAACTGACTCAGACTTTTCCACTGCAAAAAACTTAGTTTCTTTTTATGTAAACATTACAAGATCATTAGACGATGAGTTCAGACTAGCTCAGAGTGAGATCACACTGCTGGACGTTTTACCAAAATAAGTTAGAGAGCTCTGACAGCATGACTGTAAAAACATGGTGCTTAGATTGTTCACAATTCCCAGACGTGAAAACCTTCGAGCAGCAAAATAGCTGAGAAACTAATTCTGCAGAGTTTATGTTTACTAATCGAAATACAGACATTCTGATGCACTGTGAAACGATACTGAGGTAAATACTTTGGAAATGCTGAATGTTAGTTTTTAGCAATACTGTGCATGTACTGTGTACAGTATTCAACGTTTCTGTGTTACTGTATTCTAAACATTAAGGCTTCTTTGTTTGCTAACCATGCTAAGGTCAAAGGATCATCATGTACAATATTTGTGAAGGTACCTTCTTATGAGACCCCACATCTATTATTAGAGCCCACCGTCTTTATTCTACTGGCACCAAAACAGCACAGGGTGCCTCCAATGATTGCTATTTGCAATGTAACCTGTAGGCAGTTTAGCTGACTTCAGTCCCACAGAAATCAAACTAAAATCACTTTCAGTCACAAGAGGAGGGATTCTCCTACACAATCCTCTGTTGGCGATAGACCCAAAATTTAAAAATGAAACGTTTATGTTCATCGATCAGTGAATTTTGCCGAAGGGTAGTGAGTTGTACATATATGCTTTAATACTATAATCTTCCAGCTTTTGTCTGCATGTATTTGGGGTCTTCCCCTTGTACTTAACAGAAACTAACTACATTACCTTCAGTACTAGTTCTGGCAATATACCCAGAAGAACCAACAGCCACAGACTTCTACAATTTTACTGTAATCTCTATCCAAATCCTCCAAAACCCACAAAAAACAAAATCAAGTGTTTCAGTCTTAAACAATCACCTAGTGCGGCTGACTATATACAGAATGAATATAAACCCTTTTAGGGAAGATGGGGGTGCTGAGAAGGCAAGTGGGTGACTATGGGTTTTGGCACAAGAGGATTTGATTGGTCATCTCTCAGTTCATTTGCATAAAGTTTGTCCAGTATCTGTGATCACTGTGACGGCTATATCTTGTTGTCTCTCTGCAAACAATTCAAATTAAAAAGAAAACAAGCACCTCAAATGCATCTCTGTAGACACTGACTCTGCAGAGTGAAGTCATTTCCATATTACTCTTCATTCCTGCACAGCGCGCCACACATCTTGTACAGTCTTTACAAAGACGAGTTCAAGCCGTTCCAATAGCTAAAAAAAGAGGGAACACACACGTGTACCTGTTACTGGCAACTAATAAAGAATTACAATTACAGGCTGTAGTCAGTCCCTCTCTACCTCATCACTGGTGAGTTTCTGTCCACAGGACCACCGCTGATCAGATATTATTAGATATTATTTAGATATTATTTGGGTGGTGGTATATTCTCAGCACTGCAGTGAAATCTTCATATGACAGAACAGCTGTCTCTATCTAGGTTAAAAATGAAGCACATATTTAAGTACATCTTCTCTCTCTGCCTGTCTCTCATTTCAAAATCCAGAAGCACATCTGCTCCAAAACACGGTCACGAGCAGCCTAAATGAAAAACAAACCACTATCTCTACATACCATACAGAGAGAGAGTCTGAGGATCATTGTCAGCTCCCTCATCGCTATTTAATCTCTCGCCTGCTCCGGATTCCAGTTCCGCAATTCAGCTCACATACTCACTAGATAAAGCAATTAGCAGTGCAATTTCAGACCTACCCCACTCCCCCCTTCTGTTTTCCTTTTCTTTCCTACTTTCCTTTCGTTCCTTATCTTATTTCTGTGATAATCTTAAATATAGACTATGTGGTCAAGACCACGGAAACCTTTATTATGCACCACTGTATTGATAGTATAGACAGTATATATATATATATATATATATATATATATATATATATATATATATATATATATATATATATATATATCTCGTCGCTGTCTAATAAAAAAACATGTATCTCCATTTTTGTCGATTTTGAGTTTTCTACATCATTTGAACATTTTATGAAATTTTACAATGAATGGATCAATAGAAATGTTCCAAAATTTATTTGCACTTATTGTACTTTATGTATGTGTTAACAGTCTGTGTGTGCTTGTCTGTTTAGTGGGTCGCATGTCTCATGTGCACTCTCACCTAGACAAATTCTTCTATATGTAACATACTTGGCCAAATAAAGACAATCAGAGTCACAAAACAGAGACCTGAAATCGCCAAGAAAGAGATAAGGGTTAGGGTTCGGAGATTAAGACTTTTTCATTTTTAAGTTAAAGACGAGAAAAACTGAAATGCATTTGTAGTTCACTGTACATTCATTTCCATCCATTATTTATTATATATTAATAAACTTATAGCCCAAACATTCTTTATCTTTTTTTTATTGTTATTTTATTACAGCTTTGCATTTTTACTTTCAGAAATAAATGACTGTGAGCTTATTCTGTTTCATCTTCTCTAAAACAAATTCAGAGTCACCCAAGCTAACTGAACACAAACCAAAAAACAAGCTTCCACTATTATTATTAAATAAAAACAGTAATAATCTCTTTCCTATCTGATATCAGGGGATTTCTGAATTTTAGAATAAATGAGCATCTACAGACAAATAATATGAATAAGCAGTCATGGAAAGATCCAGATCCTCAATTGGCAGCAAATTAATTTGATTTAAATGAATGAAAATCAAACAGTTTCTACTTCACCCTGTGATAGAAACAAAACCAAACCAAATAATACTGAGCTCTAGACTCTTGAGCGCAGGCTAGAGTCTGAAAATGGACTCAAGGACTAGAACACCGATGACCATCACAGATTTTGTATGTGTATGTACTTTTGCCCATGTTTTCAGGAAACAGTGCATCATACAGTGTCAGAAATCACATAAACAGATTATTTCAGATTAGAACTCCTCTTGCTCTTTTAATTAATCTCAAAATAATACCCACCTAATTCACCTATAACAGCCAGTCACTCTTCATCTGCGCTCCTAAGAGACAACCCTAATGGTGCTGGACCTTCAGTTATTGTCCCAAGCGTGAGGTTTTGGCATAATGCCATTACGCGTAACCATGGAGACAGAGCGCCCCACAGACAAAGGAAAACAGCCCCATTACAGAACATGGATCTGTTCCAATCACGCCCACAAAAGCCTTAATGCCACGTAAAGAAGTCCTGAAAAACCTGGAAGATTCTCAGCGAGGGAGCCGCTAACTGCCATCTCTGATTCAATTACAAATCAGACGTACATGTTGAGTGCTTTTTATTACATTGTCCCAAAGCAGCTTTCAAGATAGGTGGGTGCGGACCCCTAATGAGCAACCGGAGGGAGACAGTGTCAGGAAAAAAAACTGCCTTAGAGAATCAGGAAGAAGCACTGAGAGGAAAAAGGACTCAGAAGAGCTGAGCATCCTCCTCTGGACTTCTCCCGTCTAGTGAGACCACAGTGTTTGTGTTTCCCACAGAGTATGTGTCACTATGATAGCTGGACCTTAAACCAATCCGCTATATTATGAAGTTCAATGCACCGATGTGACGCACTGTGTGCCCAAAACTACTGTGCGCTTTAGCTAATAATTTTATGATGAACACACTGTTTGTAAAAGGTATGAAAGGTGATCACAAAGCAAAAAGATCACATAACTTAACATTACAAATAGCCTAACATTAAATGAAGGGCTAACTAGCCCCTCAGAGGCTGAAAATAGTTAAGTTTGTGCACGACAGCTGCAGCAAAAAGCTAAACAAACAGCATACAAAGAGATGAATAAACACTACAGGACGTGTAAGCAGCAGTAATGTCAACCTGTCTGTCTCAGAAACAAGATCCGCAAATTCAACAATGCACTTTAAAAAAAAAGGAAACAAGAGTCAGACACAACAGCATCCTAACTTCTGTTTCTGTGTCACTATGCAGTGACAGACAGCACAGTTCACTTTATACTATAATGACATAACACCTGTCTACATTGTAAAAACTAAGCTTTCACATGTGATTTTTTTTCTAATAAGGTTTTAAAAATCCCAGACATTGTAGACAGGGTCTCCACTTACCCCTCTTATTGTCTTCCTGAGTTTATGTTAATAAAAACTCACCATGTAAAATATTTACAGTGATTGTGGTGAATAATAAGGAGGGTTATGGTTAGCGCTGCTGGTTAAAGTGTTTGGGAAATGGAAACTGGAACTGGGAAACAGCAAAGCTTTTAAACAGCAGTTTGCTTTTACAATAATCTGAATTTCCAGTTTACGACACTCTAATGTTGCGATAACTGACTTCACTAACTTTACATTATTTCACGTTTCAGCTGGTTGGGTGCTTGTTAACACACATGACAGCTGACTGTTAACTTCATTGAGTAGATAAACTAAGATGCTGTAAACTGAGCCAAAATTACTCACTTAAGATAAGATTACATTTTTTCTAATAAGAATTTATAAAAATATTTCTCACCTGTCAGATCCTAAAACACAAAGCTAAGACGATTCTGTAATTCTTGAACATGTGCAGTGGAGGTGGGCTGACTGGCAGAGAGATGCTTTGCCAAAGCAACAGGAGAAAACACAACGTTGTTTATGCTATTACGAAAAACGCAAAGATATTTTTGGTTCATTACAAAACTGTGGTTGAACAAATTAGACTACGGTGGCTCGCCACAGCCTGTGTAATTAATGGGAAACGCTGGACTATAAGTAGACGAAAGTTTATAGCAAATATCTCTCTCTATTAATTAAATGGTTCACATGCAAATTAAGTCATTTTGAGTGGTCTGATGTTAAATGCTCTGCTCTAGAGAGACTTACTGAGTCAGTATTGGTCATAGTAGTGGTGATAGGAACCAGACGTCTGAAGAGTTTAACGCCTCTAAGTTCCATTACTGAAAGGTATTACATTAAATGGTGAAGAATATGAGGCCTGATGACTGAGATGTTTATGTATACAAGTTTTGAGAAGGGTATGGCCTGAAACCTATAGCAAATAAAAAAACAATAAAAAAAGACAATAAGGTAGCTTTTTTTAGATTTTCTACTATTTTTACTGTTTTCACATCACAGATGTTTTTATTATAATAAAAAATTTTATTTATTATTAGTAATAAGTATTTACAATCAAGGAATCATGGCTCCTGGTTTCTGTTAGCGCCATCACAAAGAAAACTGTTAAGTGTCTCTAAAAGAAACCATTTCTCATCAAACCACTCTGAATAACCACTTAAATGTTGGAGAACTAAAAAATGAAAAAAAAAAAAAAAAGTTAATATAAAAAAAAATTCAACAACCAGGGTAAGAGATTGTGCTGGCGTTTATTATAAATCACAGATTTTTCACGCTGCCCCAACATGCAATGGTTGAAGAATAATAAACATGAACTTCCCGTTTATGTTCATGTATTGTTCCTAGTGTCAGCTCTTCTGGGGGAAGTATTTATGACATTTAGGAACAGAGTCTGAACCAGATGAATGGATTTCAGTTTTAAATCCGCGGCGTCTCATGAACACTCTATAACTGAGGTTACTGTTTCTCAGCTGTGCTGGATCCTGCGACTGCAGAGATGTTGAACAGACGTTGCTGGGATTGTGAATGGGAGATCTGGAGAAGCTGTCATTACCCTACAGGCCAAGTGTCACGCCCACTGGGTTACTGCTGCAGTTTAACTCACCAGTTTATAATCCTTCGTGGAGAGCTTGGTGAACCACTGGTTGAACTCCAGCACTGCAATTATCGCTACCAAATCCCTGCCAAAAAGAGAGACACGCACACACTGAGACACGTCCTTCTAAATGACGACAGATCAAGTCTAAACTGCTTAGAGGCTTCACTTCAAATCCCTTAACTACTGAATCACAGGTTTATTCAGTTATTAATCTTAAGGCTTTATTTTTCAGTATTATGAATTATAGTTACTACAAACCGGATTCCAAAAAAGTTGGGACACTAAACAAATTGTGAATAAAAACTGAATGCAATGATGTGGAGGTGCCAATATCTAATATTTTATTCAGAATAGAACACAAATCACAGATCAAAAGTTTAAACTGAGAGAATGTATCATTTTAAGGGAAAAATATGTTGTTTCAAAATTTCATGGCGTCAACAAATCCCAAAAAAAGCCATTTTTACCACTGTGTGGCATCCCCCCTTCTTCTTACAGCACTCAACCGACGTCTGGGGACAGAGGAGACCAGTTTCTCAAGTTTAGAAATAGGAATGCTCTCCCATTCATGTCTAATACAGGCCTCTAACTGTTCAATCGTCTTGGGCCTTCTTTGTCACACCATCCTCTTTATAATGCGCCGTATAGGTGAAAGATCTGGACTGCAGGCTGGCCATCTCAGTACCCGGATCCTTCTCCCACGTAACCATGATGTTGTGATTGCTGCAGAATGTGGTCTGGCATCATCTTGTTGAGAAATTTCAGGTTTTCCCTGAAAGAGAGGACGTCTAGATGGGAGCATATGTTGTTCTGGAACCTGAACATAGTTCTCAGCATTAATGGTACCTTTCCATACATGCAAGCTGCCCATGCCACAAGCACTCATGCAACCCCATACCATCAGTGATGCAGGCTTCTGAACGGAGCGTTGATAACAACTTGGGTTATCCTTGTCCTCTCTGGTCCGGATGACATGGCGTCCCAGTGTCCATAAAGAACTTCAAATCGTGACTCATCTGACCACAGAACAGTCTTCCACACTCCATTTTAAAAGACCCCTGGCCCAGTGCAAACGTCTGAGCTTGTGGAGTTTGCTTAGAAATGGCTTCCTCTTTGCGCTGTAGAGTTTCAGCTGGCAACGGCGGATGGCACGGTGGATGGTGTTCACTGACGATGCTTTCTGGAAGTATTCCTGAGCCCATTCCGTTATTTCCTCGACAGTGGCATTCCTGTTTGAGGTGCAGTGACGTTTAAGGGCCCGGAGATCACGAGCATCCAGTAGAGTTTTACAGCCTTGACCCTTACGCACAGCGATTGTTCCAGATTCTCTGAATCTTTTGATGATGTTATGCACGGTTGATGATGAGAACCTAAAAGTCTTTGCTATTTTACGCTGAGTAACACCATTCTGGTATTGCTGCGCAACAATGGTGGAATTGGTGATCCTCTTACCATCTTGGCTTCAGAGAGACACTGACACTCTTTTTATACCCAATCATGTTGTCAATTGACCTAATTAGTGTTAATTGGTCTTCCAGCTGTTCGTTATATGCTCAATTTCCTTTTTCCAGCCACTTATTGCTACTTGTCCCAACTTTTTGGGGATTTGTTGACGCCATGAAATTTTGAAACAACATATTTTTCCCTTAAAATGATACATTCTCTCAGTTTAGACTTTTGATCTGTGATTTGTGTTCTATTCTGAAATAAATATTAGATGTTGGCACCTCCACATCATTGTATTCAGTTTTTATTCACAATTTGTTTAGTGTCCCAACTTTTTTTGAAATCCGGTTTTGTACTACAAAACTAATATATAACCTATTGCTGCTGTCATATCAAAAGTCCTTACTTTGATGGGTTTTTTAAGCTGCTCCTGTTAAATTTCTAATAATTAATGGACCAATAGAAATGGTCCAAAATGACAAAATAACATCCTTTTAAATACAGTGGTACTTAAAAGTTTATGAACCCTTTATAATGTTCTATATTTCTGCATAAGCATGACAAATAAATATAATCCTATTTACAAACAAGTCCTAAACTTTGATAATGAAAATCAATTAAAAAACTATAACTAACTATAAACTAAAATATTGTGCTTTGTCATTTATTTGTTGAGAAAAAACAACAACAATGCATATCTGTAAGCAGCAAAATGATGTGAACCTAACAGCTACACTTAAGGTGGAAATTGAAGTCAGATGTTTTCAATCAATGGAATGACAATCCCTAAAGAACAGGGATTAACCAACATAATGAACAGTCTAGATCTGGGCCTCAGTGATTCCTATTCAGTCCATGTTACTGCTCTGCTAGAGCTTGCATCACCACCTGAGCCTGATCATTATACACCACACTGAGAGCTCCTACTCCAGTGTAGAAGCCCAAAGGCTAATCATCAGTTAATGGTACACAACTTGAAGAAGAACAATAAAAAACAACCTCTCTCCATACTGTAGGAAAATGTAATGGTGAGCAATACAAATGATACATGTCACTTGGCCAACAAAAAAGAAGTTAAGAAGTTTTTTTTCCCTTTTCCTCCTTACAGTTTTAGAGATTTTGCCTTAACTGCAATGAGCCAGTGCTATGAGAATTAAATTGTATGTCTGATCAGACACCAGGGCTGCACAATATGCACAAAACCCCCTTTCCTGGATTCAAACCAGACTGGTGATTACAGAGGATTACAGATCTCATATATCACTGTCTATTTGGTAGCTTTGGCGTGATGTATTGCACACCTGCTGCTCCTACAGGTATTTGGACAATCTGACACAGTATTCAAGTCTTCTTTTGGTAATCCAGTTTTCTAAATAATTAATGTGACACATTTAAAAACTGGGCTGCACTGATTTAAACAAAATTACTTGATAAATGTCATGACACCTACAGGGGATGCGTGAAAGCTGTTTAGAATGCTCTCACAGCACACAGTACAACATTTAGCTATTAGACTGAGGGCCTCTTCACAAGGCAGGTAACAGTACAACAAATTGTATTCAATCATACTGTGTCACAGTATTGTTACTGTCATAGCCTGTGGCTGAGGCAGCTTGAGGCATCTATACAAAGCAGAATGTATGTTTCAAATATCATACATTTTAAATGCTGGATGCTTCAATAAACTGAAAAAATAAACATACTGACAGCATATCTTTTGCCACTTCTTACTTTTTGATCTTTTAAAAATACTAAAAAACAAATAACAAAGAATATATTGTGCAGCTCTATTAGAAACTCTTTGAAGGCTGTCCCAAGCAAGTAGTTGGCATACCTGTTCTCCAGGTGGCTGAAGTCCTGTATATTCAACTCTCGCGTGTCCTGCGTCAGATAGATCGTGTCCACGTCCTGACGAGTGGGGAACACATTAGTTGAGCCACGTTTGTGTTCACATTTGACACAACACAGCCGCATAAATGTGAAATTATTAAGCTTACATGGGTCATTATATAGAAGCTACTCAAAACACTGTCTATTACTGGATACATGAGATTAAAGCTGCGTAACTGGGAAAAGCTAACATACTGACACACTTCAACCATCACAACACTGTTAATGCAACATAACGTCTGAATGATTACTCGATACATTTCATAACACCATGTTTATATGCTGTCACATATATTTTGAAATACACACATTTTTGACAACATGGCAGCCAGTTGCTGAGAGGCACAACAGAAACAGGCAGTGCTGGACTTAACTATGGATTTGTGCTGCGCCGCCCAGCATTATTAGCCAATATGGTACCATCGAAATTAAGCTAAGTGATTTTGTACACTGGCATTTAAACAGACTACCAAAACAGATGCTAAGCAAAACAAGCAGCAGCTAAACAGCTCTGTGTTCAGATGGTGGATTGTAGTCTATAAAAATGTTAGAAATCTGGCTGTGGTAAGTCTTGTAATACGTGAAAAGCTGAAAATATGGATGCATGCAGCATTTTAACATTTTATCTAAATCACAACATGAACTTCTGTAGAATGAATCTCATATTTAAAGCAATAATTAGGAGCTACACACATACATCATAGAATTGAGCTTCAGCTTTCATTCTACCAGCAGTTACTTTAACTTTAACTTAACTTCAGCGCTGAGATATCATCAGATATCATCCAAATTAGTGTAATTTTAGCATCACTTAGCTGGAACCAAGCTTGTGCTGTGTGGTGTGGTTGGCCTGCTAACTAAGCTGGAGTTAGTTTCACAAAATCGGTGTTACGTTGTTGGATTTCTGTGGTTCCAGCAACAGTCTCTCAACTTTTGTTCTTCCAGACATCAGTTTACATCTTCTAAACTTGTGTCAGCAGAGCACTAGTTAGTCAGACTGTAAACTGTACTGGGGCACTGAGGCTCTGTTTGGGTCTGTAACTCAAATTAGTGAATCAGGCTGCAGACCGAAAAACCAACTGTACCAGCTGCTCAATCGCACATCAGAATAAACATTTAATCATAAACTTGCATCACTGCTTTAGGTAGCAAGAACGTAACATGTTCTGTGGTGAACTCAATCTGTTGTAATTAACCAGAAAACTGCACACTGAGTTCACTTTTTGAATTTTGTTTCATACCGCAGGGCAACACATGCCTTTTACGTAACTTAGGATGCTTTTCATGCCTAACCCCCTCCCGGGGTAAGACTGTGTAGAGCAGTAATATTCTGAGAACTTTAGATGGTGTGAAACAGCTGGATACTGTCCAACCCCACAAAAGGCAACAATGCCTACATTTAAATCCACTATTCAGTAGGAAAATTCTAGAAGTAAAAGAAACAGCTCTTCTAGTCGTGTGTGTGTGTGTGTGTGTGTGTGTGTGTGTGTGTGTGTGTGTGTGTGTGTGTGTGTGGTGTGTGCGTGTATACTGACCCACTGAACCTCTTCTCTGTATGGAAATCCAAGCCAGTCACACACACACCTGTACTGCTGAGAAAACCCCCCTAAGGAAACACAAGGAGTCACACTTTATATGAATCATGCTCACACACAGACACACACATACATGTAGGTGGAGGAACTGTCGGGAAGGGAAGAGAAAAATGAGAACAACTCAAACAGTCAGTTAGTCAGTCGGTCCGCGAGTCAGTCTTCTGTAAACTGCACCAGTGAGAGTACTGTCGATAGATACTTTATTAATCCCAGAGAAATTCAAGATCTCCGCATTTAACCCATCCGTGCAGTGAAACACTCACATATACACACACTAGTGAACACACACACTAGGGGGCAGTGAGCACACTTGCTCGGAGCGGTGGGCAGCCCTACCACAGGGGAGCAGTCAGGTGTTAGGTGCCTTGCTCAAGGGCACTTCACTCGTCTCCGGTCAGTTCATGGGATTAAACCAGCAACCTTCCGGTCACAAGGTTGGTTCCCTAAACAAGAAAGATATACTAGCTACACTGAAAATGAGTCAGCAGTTTTCTGTGAATCATTCAGTAGCTTCTAAATGAGATACTGTGTGTTATGCCTAAGTGTGCCAAGTTGTTGTGCACAGCTGAGTTTAAACGACTCGTTTAAAAAATGACACCGACTTACACTTCACACCGCTATGACACAGTGCCAAAAGCTGTTTGAGCGGCAACAGCGCCCACTCTTTAGGCTGACACGGACAATATGTAATGATGATAAAAGAAGAACAGTGATAAACTAGAGAAGTACTTTGACCAGGTTAAAGAAAATGTTTTAGGCCAAAATTGAATCACAAAAAAATCGACTGTATATCAGCATCTCAGGCCTCAGGCAACATTTTCACAACCATTTACTGTAATAACAGCGATGTAGCTATTAGAGGCATTAAACTCTTCAGACCACAGGTTCCTATCATCGTTAAGTTAAGACTCGTTAAGTTCCTCTAGAAAAACACATTTTAATGTAAATCATGTAAATCACTCTGATTACATCGTAATAATTAAATTATGAAGACTTTTTGTAAAAATAGAGGATTTCTCCTTATAGTGATAGTCAGCAGTCTGGCTTGTGACATATTCTGTGTCTCATTTGCATTGTATATACAGTCACAACCAAACTCTAATAGACCACTAATAGACCACTAGAATTTTAACTGCATTAAAGAAGTTTAATTTTCCATTTGAACAACAACTGTTTATTTAAAAAAACACTGTAATGTGATTTGCAGTGATACATTTTATTGGAATTAGGACAAAAACTGACATTTTACAGTTTTTATTTTTACTTTAATTAGCCAGCAATCGGTTGGGACAAAAGGTAAAGTAAAAAACCTGGTAGAACCTCATAGAAAAGGTCAGAAAGATGATGTAGTTCACACAGACATTGCAGCTTACCCTGTTTGTCTCCCCCTGTTTGTTTTTATTTACACAGTTGAGATACCGAGTGGCTAAACTGTAGGAACATGCACACACAGAGTGTATATTTACCACAGGGTCCCGGCTCTGCTGGGCTTTGACTCTCCCAGACACTCTGAAGAGAACTGATCCTCTCTGGAGGCTCCATCGACAACTTCTTTATCACCTTCCTGTGACAGAGAAACGGAGGATGAGGACGAGGAAGAGAGACAGCTTGACCTTATTTAATAATTTGTATTGGATTTGTTTATATGATGTCTGTGAAAAAATATGATAGTGAACTCATCCGATTGTCAGAACATGTGGTTAACAGAGAATTACTAGAGAATTTGTTGGTTTTAGGTTGTAATTTGTACAAACCTGTATTTTAGTGTCACATACGCTCATACTGTATGTTCATATGCTCATGAGAAGTTGATGACATCGTAATGCTTTGATAAAGTAATGCTTGGTGGGCTGTATGTAAATCCGAAGTGCTTTATACATGTAGTGGTCATTAAAATCAGCCCACTTATCAGCTTTGGCGGTCTGGCGTCTCTAATAGTTCTCCATATTTGCAGAAAGGATGGAGACAAAAGTTTTACCACCCAGACCAAGTATATCAGGTTGAAAGACCTCCAACGCAGCCACTACTCAGCTCAGCAAAATGTTTTAACGGCTGATCCAGACTACTTAATCCATTCTCTCATTGTCTGAGGTCTCTTACACAGGAGACAGGCCGGGGATGATTCTCTGCAGGCAGCTGCCGATGTGAGCCACCACCTCATTCACCTCCTCGACCGACGTTAACTTTAGTGAGATCTGACCTCTCTCATACTCCAGCACAAACTGAGAGAGAGAGAGAGAGAAATAGGAGAGAGAGAAAGAGGAGAAAGGACAGAGGAGAGGAGAGAAGAGAGAAAGAGAGGTGAAAGAGAGAGCAACATTCAGCACTGTTCTTTATTTTGCTCCATCCACTTGCATTCCAACAACTGATGTAACGTCTGTAATTTGAACACTCTCAGAGAAACAGGACGTGTTTATACACAAAAAGGAAACAGACATAATTCTACATAAGTGCAAACACTAATTCAACTCTGAGTGACCTCTGAGCCACTTTGATCACTTTTGCCTTTGTAAAACTAATCATAAGAACAAACCCTTACAAAAATAATCCAGTAAAAAAAAAAAAAAAAAAAAAAAAAAAAAAAAAAAAATATATATATATATACATACATACATACATATATATATATATATATATATATATATATATATATATATATATATATATATATATATATACATACATATATATATAAAATATAAAATAAGATATAAATAAATAAATAAAAAACAACCATTAGCAATATATTCCCTCAAGGCCATCTTTAAAACACAAATCGAAACACATACAAAAACTTTTTAAAAAAAACATTTAGAGTATGTAACGTACAAAATCATAACAAAAATTACTCAAACTTAGTGACCCTGGATTATCACAGCAGGGACATTTCACTTACACTAAACACTATTATCAGTGTGAAATGCTGGTTGAACATAAGCATTTGTCTAAATACATCAACACAGTTAGGATTATCATCATTAAGCATTCCAAAAAGTTCAAGTTCTAACATGGTTCTTCACTTGGATGGAAACTCTTGAACTAGAGACGCACCAGAGCTGTTATAAAGGAGGGAAAAGGTTTACTGTTTCAGAAATGAATGAAAAAGCCTGTAGTGCTCAGTACAATGTCAGCTCATTAGTAAGGTCCTGACCTTCAACAAGAACCAAGCTATGAAAACAGGTCTGCTATATCTGAGGCTACAACTGCTACTTATGTTGTTTGTGTTGGATTTAATCAGTGATCTGGAATACATTTCTGAAACTTTAACATGGGTTTTAGATATCTATCAGGTGCACAGACTGTCCAATAAGGACTTGAATATATTCAATATCGGTACTGGGTAGAGCTCAGTATAAAATAGAAATCAATTTATTTATCAATTAAAAACAGCTTCTTTTAAAGTTTAGTAGAAGAAATATTGGGTCATGATGACAAAGTATAGAGTGGATGTTATTAAACCTTCAAAGTTAACATGAATCAGAAATGATAAGACATATTCTTTCTGTATCATGACATTCCTGAGTAAAACACAGAAATCAGGGAGCGTCTCTGCAGATGCCTAAATGTGTGAATTTATTTCCAAAAGAAGTATTTAAGCTTCTTAAAGTACGTTAGAAAAGCGTCTCAGGTGGCTCCTCATGAAGCTCGTTAAAATGCTAACTGCATGGGAAAGTGCCCCAAGACAGATTTGTTTATTTGTTTAAAGAACCCTTATCCTGAATTTTATGACACTTTATTTTTCCCTTCAGGTTCACTTAACATATATGTATGCATAGTCGTGTACCACATACATCTGTAGTTCATTTTTACCTCTATTTTCTCATTAAACTAAACAGGCTGCTTTTGAGCCTGATATATGTAAATAAGCTCTATTCTGATTGGCTGTCCTGTATTGTGCCTTAGACCAGAAACACTCCACCCACTCCTAACTTCAGCTGGAGTGGGTGGGCTGAATTGGTGTATGTGGGTAAATGAGTTTTTATGAAATGAACGATAAATTCATAACAGGCTGTTTTGCACTGAGCAGTGAACTGCAGGTTTGGAAATTGTACATGTTTTGAAATGTTCACACGTTACTCAAAGCTTTGTGTTTGTTTGTCATTTCGTAATTCTGTTGCTTTTTTAGTTTGGACGTCTTTGCTTTCACACTTTCTATGAGTAGGTGTGCCCAAACTTTTGACTAGAAAATTACTTTTCTGGCTGAAAATACAATGTACTGACTCCATAACAGCACAGGGATAACGCTGCATCAGCTGGTTTCAGGCAGGCTGAGCCTGTCCGAGCGCATTGAGGAGACGAGTGATTTATTACCTGTGTGGGTTTGTTACACGTGATGCCCTGAATCTCCAAATAACTGAACGTCTGCTCCACCTGAAACAGACACGACATGAATAAACCATGACATCAGATTTTTATCAGAATCAGCAGCCACTGTGTTCTGATCCAACAAGACAATCCAGAAAAAAGACTGAGTTAATAGAGAAGGAAAAACAGCACAGTCACAGTCTGACCATGCAGAGTCAGTGGTGTGAGTTACTCCTCCGTCTCGTTTGGTGGAGGCACTGTGAGCAGACTGTTGATTAACAGATGATGTCAGTGATAGAATAAACTGTGCTGTGTGGGTTTTACATGTGGAGCAGTTTAACTCTCACTGCCCAACGACTCAATAACCACCAACACATTACAGACCTGAGAAAGAGAGGTGGAGGAGCGAGAGAGAAAGAAAGAAAGAAAGAAAGAAAGAAAAAGAAAAGACAGGAGTAGATAAAGGGAAGTAAGAGAGAGAAAGCTTCAAGACTAAGAGGGAGAGGAGCAGAAAGAATGAAAATGGTGAGAAAGACTGGGAAAAGACAGAGAAAGAGAAAAAGAGAGAACAAAAAGACATACAGAGAAACAGCAGAATGGGAAAGAACAGAGAGGAAAGAGAGAACAGACAGATAAAGAGAACAGAGTATTAGAAAACAGACAGGACAAATGGACAGAGAGAGAGAGAGCATAGAGGACAGAGAGGAAAGAGAGGACAGAGAGACAATGAGAAGAGAATATTAGAGAACAGAAAGGACAGAGAGACAGGTAGATGGAGAGAGAGACAGGACAGAGTAAGGAAAAACAGAGGATAAAGAACAGAAATGACAGAAAGACAGAGAGCGAAAGAGAGCGAGAGAGAGAAAAAGAAAGAGAGAACGAGAGAGAGAGCGAGAGAGCGCGAGAGCAAGCGAGAGCGCGAGAGAGAGAGAGAGAATTAGAGAGAGCAAGATGACTAACAAAAGGAGGGGAAATTAGTAAATGATTCAGTGGAAGAATAGAAACAGATCCAACAGCTGCAACACACACACACACACACACACACACACACACACAAACACACACACACACACACAGAAATATTAATTTCTAAAGATTTATGTAGGATTATGTCAGTATTATCACAAGCGTATGCAGTAAAAGTACCTAAATACTGATTTACTCAAATAGAAGTGTCAGCTGTTGCTCAGTTACAGTCTGACTAATGACTAATTAATGCTGTAACTACTGAATAATTTAGGTTATCAGAATCATCTTCATCCAATCAGTTTTAGAGTAAATACTAAACCTAGGCTGCGCTCAGGATCAACCACAGACAGGAGAAGCCTTTTCACCTCTGATAAGTGGAGAACGATTCAGTTACAGTAATCAGGGCTAGAGTGTTTCCCCGGGGACTGATCTCAGGTCAACAGAATATTTGTTGGAGGGTCAGAAGGCCTGAATTCAGGTCAGAGTTCAGGGTGTTAACATTTTACCATGTTTTGGTCTTTTTTAGAGTTACAGAAGAGAAAACAGTTAGAAATGTGTGCTCAGATCTGCTGATACAGAATGAAAGACGACTATAAACATGATTTATTATATGACCAACACTAACAACATGTAATTATGTTGTCACATTTAAACAGTCCAGCAAAATGACAAAAATAGACTTCAGCGGCTTATTGTGGTGATCACGAGGAGCGACGACTGGTCTCATTTCTTTAATTAAAATCAGCTGGCTGAGCAATGAAAAACTGCAGAACACGACAAAAACAGCAGAGATTCATTGAGTTAATTTCCTTTGTTTAATGAGATTTCTGATACTGATTCATATTCAGCTCAGGCTGTTCAGCCCTGACTGGAACACAGATAATAACACCTGAACTTTCATATTACAATCTTTAACTTACCTACTCATTTAATTACAGTGTAATCTGTACTTGTACCTCCTGGTCCTCTACAGCAGTCACTTCATTAGTGTATAGTTACAGACTGGAATAGGGATGTCCAGTGGGGTCAATCCAGGGGCGTCGGCTATATTGACCTGTCTTTTATATTTAACTGTAAGGAATAACAGTATGCTCCTGAGTCAAATTGTCGCGATCTGAAAGTAGTAAGAGTATATATTTTTCTCCATGAGCATTATATTTAGCTTAATTAATATAAATCTATCATAATTTAATTTAATAGTTCATCTGGACAAACAATTTTCAAACTTTTTCTGTACATATATTTGTCAATACATTAATATATTTTTTATATAAACTTGTTCAACATTTCTGACGTTGATTAATCCAAACAACAAAAACAAACATTCCTTCTGTTCCACATCAAACAGACCCTCAATTCAAATCACACTAAATTTCATTATATATTTTACTTTTTTTCAATTATGTTTAAAACAACAACCAACAAGAAAGAAGAAAAACTGCATGTGTGTGGTTGGGTTTATCCAATAACAATATAATCAGATTTGGTCTGAATTTGATATTTTTACCGTTTAAAGCCTCCATTCTGCCTGCTGCATTTAACTAACCTAACATTACACGCACAAAATAAATATTTTTAATTAGTCGTTTTTCGTGTTCATTACACTAAATAAGCAAAAATATCTTTCCTGTACTTTTTAAACTCAACATAACTGGAGGGTTAGGTCTAATCCACTTCTATTTTTTAATGTTTGGAAAAAAAAGACATTTAAATGGATCAGACAGATATAAGTTCTTTAGCAAGTTAATGACCCCAAGCACGCTGCTGAGCACAAATACTTATCAAACAAACAACAATTAAGACTGAAAGAAATCCTAAAAGCAAGACTCCTTAAAAGAACAGAAGGTGTAACAAAGCAAAGGGTGGACATACTGACAGAAGTAGCAAATATGTCTCGGGTTTAGAGGCTTAGATATGTTTTGTCTGGTAGTGAGAACATTTTTTTAAAGTATGGAACCCTTTTTTAGAGCCAATGTGCATAACCACTAGGTGTTTCATCGTGGCTGCTTTATTTAGTATTTAGCCATTTTTTTTTATTTCCATTGCTCAGCTGAGTCTGTGGATGTTTGTGAGCCTACTGTAGTGTGCCTCTTGACATTGTTTCTTCTTCCATTTTTTTAAAATTTTATTTCATTTTCCTCTCTTTTTCTCTGAAAATGCAGATTCATTGTTAATATTATGGAAACATGGGAATGTGAAATGTAGGGCTGCAGCTATCGATCATTTTAGTAATTAAGTATTCTATCGATTATTCCATCGAGTAAACGGGTAAATATATTTATTATAAATTAAAGAGCAATAGTAAATGTATAAGATAAATTAAGACAGGTTTTTTAACATATAATCAGTTAAATTGCATATAATACAGTTTTAAAGAAAACATTTCAATAATTACTGTTATTGAAATTTATTGCTAGACCTATACATCATACTATTAGTTCGCAATGTGGATATTGTACACTCAGTTACTCTGCTGAAGCTTGTCCTACACTTGCTGACCCACTTACTGTAAACAAACTAAACTGAATAATCTCGCTGTACTGGATTTGGTACATTTAAGGCTCCGAACTGCTACAAACACCACCTGATATTTAGTTTGCTGTGTACTTTATGCATCACTAGGAGGGGAAATATGTGTGTGAGGGGTGTATGTCCTTGTGAGGGTGTGTTTGGTTGTAACTATAATTAAAAAGATAATGTGAATGAAGTTCAGGTTTTTATTTTTTGTGGTTATGTTCTTAAGCAAAGTTTAGATCATTTACGGCCATAACTCGGTATCGCACTGACTAATGTTCCTAATTAGTCATTACATATAACCATAACTAACATACACGCTTTACTAGCCTTCATCTCAACTCACCATCACACTGACTTACTTTCTTAACTAGTCATTACATATAACCATAACTAACATACACGCTTTACTAGCCTTCATCTCAACTCACCATCACACTGACTTACTTTCTTAACTAGTCATTACATATAACCATAACTAACATACACGCTGTACTAGCCTTCATCTCAACTCGCCATCACACTGACTTACTTTCTTAACTAGCCATTACATATAACCATAACTAACATACACGCTTTACTAGCCTTCATCTCAACTCACCATCTCACTGACTTACTTTCTTAACTAGTCATTACATATAACCATAACTAACATACACGCTTTACTAGCCTTCATCTCAACTCACCATCACACTGACTTACTTTCTTAACTAGTCATTACATATAACCATAACTAACATACACGCTTTACTAGTCTTCATCTCAACTCACCATCACACTGACTTACTTTCTTAACTAGTCATTACATATAACCATAACTATCATACACGCTTTACTAGCCTTCATCTCAACTCACCATCACACTGACTTACTTTCTTAACTAGCCATTACATATAACCATAACTATCATACACGCTTTACTAGTCTTCATCTCAACTCACCATCACACTGACTTACTTTCTTAACTAGTCATTACATATTACCATAACTAACATACACGCTTTACTAGCCTTCATCTCAACTCACCATCACACTGACTTACTTTCTTAACTAGCCATTACATATAACCATAACTAACATACACACTTTACTAGCCTTCATCTCAACTCACCATCACACTGACTTACTTTAACTAGTCATTACATATAACCATAACTAACATACACGCTTTACTAGCCTTCATCTCAACTCACCATCACAATGACTTACTTTCTTAACTAGTCATTACATATAACCATAACTAACATACACACTTTACTAGCCTTCATCTCAACTCACCATCACACTGACTTACTTTAACTAGCCATTACATATAACCATAACTAACATACACGCTTTACTAGCCTTCATCTCAACTCACCATCTCACTGACTTACTTTCTTAACTAGTCATTACATATAACCATAACTAACATACACGCTTTACTAGTCTTCATCTCAACTCACCATCACACTGACTTACTTTCTTAACTAGTCATTACATATAACCATAACTATCATACACGCTTTACTAGCCTTCATCTCAACTCACCATCACACTGACTTACTTTCTTAACTAGCCATTACATATAACCATAACTATCATACACGCTTTACTAGTCTTCATCTCAACTCACCATCACACTGACTTACTTTCTTAACTAGTCATTACATATTACCATAACTAACATACACGCTTTACTAGCCTTCATCTCAACTCACCATCACACTGACTTACTTTCTTAACTAGCCATTACATATAACCATAACTAACATACACACTTTACTAGCCTTCATCTCAACTCACCATCACAATGACTTACTTTCTTAACTAGTCATTACATATAACCATAACTAACATACACACTTTACTAGCCTTTATCTCAACACACCATCACACTGACTTACTTTCTTAACTAGTCATTACATATACCCATAACTAACATACACACTTTACTAGCCTTCATCTCAACTCACCATCACACTGACTTACTTTCTTAACTAGTCATTACATATAACCATAACTAACATACACGCTGTACTAGCCTTCATCTCAACTCACCATCACACTGACTTACTTTCTTAACTAACCGTTACATATAACCATAACTAACATACACGCTTTACTAGCCTTCATCTCAACTCACCATCTCACTGACTTACTTTAACTAGTCATTACATATAACCATAACTAATATACACGCTTTACTAGCCTTCATCTCAACTCACCATCACACTAACTTACTTTCTTAACTAGCCATTACATATAACCATAACTAACATACACGCTGTACTAGCCTTCATCTCAACTCACCATCACACTGACTTACTTTAACTAGTCATTACATATAACCATAACTAACATACACGCTTTACTAGCCTTCATCTCAACTCACCATCACAATGACTTACTTTCTTAACTAGTCATTACATATAACCATAACTAACATACACACTTTACTAGCCTTTATCTCAACACACCATCACACTGACTTACTTTCTTAACTAGTCATTACATATACCCATAACTAACATACACACTTTACTAGCCTTCATCTCAACTCACCATCACACTGACTTACTTTCTTAACTAGTCATTACATATAACCATAACTAACATACACGCTGTACTAGCCTTCATCTCAACTCACCATCACACTGACTTACTTTCTTAACTAACCGTTACATATAACCATAACTAACATACACGCTTTACTAGCCTTCATCTCAACTCACCATCTCACTGACTTACTTTAACTAGTCATTACATATAACCATAACTAATATACACGCTTTACTAGCCTTCATCTCAACTCACCATCACACTAACTTACTTTCTTAACTAGCCATTACATATAACCATAACTAACATACACGCTGTACTAGCCTTCATCTCAACTCACCATCACACTGACTTACTTTCTTAACTAGTCATTACATATAACCATAACTAACATACACGCTTTACTAGCCTACATCTCAACTCACCATCACACTGACTTACTTTCTTAACTAGCCATTACATATAACCATAACTAACATACACACTGTACTAGCCTTCATCTCAAATCTCCATCACACTGACTTACTTTCTTAACTAGTCATTACATATAACCATAACTAACAAACACGCTTTACTAGCCTTCATCTCAACTCACCATCACACTGACTTACTTTCTTAACTAGTCATTACATATAACCATAACTAACATACACACTTTACTAACCTTCATCTCAACTCACCATCACACTGACTTACTTTCTTAACTAGCCATTACATATAACCATAACTAACATACACACTGTACTAGCCTTCATCTCAACCCGCCATCACACTGACTTACTTTCTTAACTAGTCATTACATATAACCATAACTAACATACACACTTTACTAGCCTTCATCTCAACTCACCATCACACTGACTTACTTTAACTAGTCATTACATATAACCATAACTAACATACACGCTTTACTAGCCTTCATCTCAACTCACCATCACACTGACTTACTTTCTTAACTAGTCATTACATATAACCATAACTAACATACACGCTTTACTAGCCTTCATCTCAACTCACCATCACACTGACTTACTTTCTTAACTAGTCATTACATATAACCATAACTAACATACACGCTTTACTAGCCTTCATCTCAACTCACCATCACACTGACTTACTTTCTTAACTAGTCATTACATATAACCATAACTAACATACACGCTTTACTAGCCTTCATCTCAACTCACCATCACACTAACTTACTTTAACTAGCCATTACATATAACCATAACTAATATACACGCTGTACTAGCCTTCATCTCAACTCACCATCACACTGACTTACTTTCTTAACTAGTCATTACATATAACCATAACTAACATACACGCTTTACTAGCCTTCATCTCAACTCACCATCACACTGACTTACTTTAACTAGCCATTACATATAACCATAACTAACATACACGCTTTACTAACCTTCATCTCAACTCACCATCACACTGACTTACTTTAACTAGTCATTACATATAACCATAACTAATATACATGCTTTACTAGCCTTCATCTCAACTCACCATCACACTGAATTACTTTCTTAACTAGTCATTACATATAACCATAACTAACATACACGCTTTACTAGCCTTCATCTCAACTTACCATCACACTGACTTACTTCCTTAACTAGTCATTACATATAACCATAACTAACATACACGCTTTACTAGCCTTCATCTCAACTCGCCATCACACTGACTTACTTTCTTAACTAGCCATTACATATAACCATAACTAACATACACGTTTTACTAGCCTTCATCTCAACTCACCATCACACTGACTTACTTTCTTAACTAGTCATTACATATAACCATAACTAACATACACACTGTACTAGCCTTCATCTCAACTTACCATCACACTGACTTACTTCCTTAACTAGTCATTACATATAACCATAACTAACATACACGCTTTACTAGCCTTCATCTCAACTCACCATCACACTGACTTACTTTAACTAGTCATTACATATAACCATAACTAATATACACGCTTTACTAGCCTTCATCATAACTCAACATCACACTGACTTACTTTCTTAACAAGCCATTACATATAACCATAACTAACATACACACTTTACTAGCCTTCATCTCAACTCACCATCACACTGACTTACTTTCTTAACTAGCCATTACATATAACCATAACTAACATACACGCTTTACTAGCCTACATCTCAACTCACCATCACACTGACTTACTTTCTTAACTAGCCATTACATATAACCATAACTAACATACACGCTTTACTAGCCTTCATCTCAACTCACCATCACACTGACTTACTTTCTTAACTAGCCATTACATATAACCATAACTAACATACACACTGTACTAGCCTTCATCTCAACTCACCATCACACTGACTTACTTTAACTAGTCATTACATATAACCATAACTAACATACACACTTTACTAGCCTTCCTCTCAACTCACCATCACACTGACTTACTTTCTTAACTAGTCATTACATATAACCATAACTAACATACACGCTTTACTAGCCTTCATCTCAACTCTCCATCACACTGACTTACTTTCTTAACTAGTCATTACATATAACCATAACTAACATACACGCTTTACTAGCCTTCATCTCAACTCACCATCACACTGACTTACTTTCTTAACTAGTCATTACATATAACCATAACTAACATACACGCTTTACTAGCCTTCATCTCAACTCACCATCACACTGACTTACTTTCTTAACTAGTCATTACATATAACCATAACTAACATACACGCTTTACTAGCCTTCATCTCAACTCACCATCACACTGACTTACTTTAACTAGCCATTACATATAACCATAACTAACATACACGCTTTACTAACCTTAATCTCAACTCACCATCACACTGACTTACTTTAACTAGTCATTACATATAACCATAACTAATATACATGCTTTACTAGCCTTCATCTCAACTCTCCATCACACTGACTTACTTTCTTAACTAGTCATTACATATAACCATAACTAACATACACGCTTTACTAGCCTTCATCTCAACTCACCATCACACTGACTTACTTTCTTAACTAGCCATTACATATAACCATAACTAACATACACGCTTTACTAGCCTTCATCTCAACTCGCCATCACACTGACTTACTTTCTTAACTAGCCATTACATATAACCATAACTAACATACACGCTTTACTAGCCTTCATCTCAACTCACCATCACACTGACTTACTTTAACTAGTCATTACATATAACCATAACTAATATACACGCTTTACTAGCCTTCATCATAACTCACCATCACACTGACTTACTTTCTTAACTAGCCATTACATATAACCATAACTAACATACACACTTTACTAGCCTTCATCTCAACTCACCATCACACTGACTTACTTTCTTAACTAGCCATTACATATAACCATAACTAACATACACGCTTTACTAGCCTTCATCTCAACTCACCATCACACTGACTTACTTTCTTAACTAGCCATTACATATAACCATAACTAACATACACGCTTTACTAGCCTTCATCTCAACTCGCCATCACACTGACTTACTTTCTTAACTAGTCATTACATATAACCATAACTAACATACACGCTTTACTAGCCTTCATCTCAAATCACCATCACACTGACTTACTTTCTTAACTAGCCATTACATATAACCATAACTAACATACACGCTTTACTAGCCTTCATCTCAACTCACCATCACACTGACTTACTTTCTTAACTAGCCATTACATATAACCATAACTAACATACACGCTTTACTAGCCTACATCTCAACTCACCATCACACTGACTTACTTTCTTAACTAGCCATTACATATAACCATAACTAACATACACGCTTTACTAGCCTTCATCTCAACTCACCATCACACTGACTTACTTTCTTAACTAGCCATTACATATAACCATAACTAACATACACACTGTACTAGCCTTCATCTCAACTCACCATCACACTGACTTACTTTCTTAACTAGTCATTACATATAACCATAACTAACATACACACTTTACTAGCCTTCCTCTCAACTCACCATCACACTGACTTACTTTCTTAACTAGTCATTACATATAACCATAACTAACATACACGCTTTACTAGCCTTCATCTCAACTCGCCATCACACTGACTTACTTTCTTAACTAGTCATTACATATAACCATAACTAACATACACGCTTTACTAGCCTTCATCTCAACTCACCATCACACTGACTTACTTTCTTAACTAGTCATTACATATAACCATAACTAACATACACGCTTTACTAGCCTTCATCTCAACTCACCATCACACTGACTTACTTTCTTAACTAGTCATTACATATAACCATAACTAACATACACGCTTTACTAACCTTCATCTCAACTCACCAACACACTGACTTACTTTCTTAACTAGTCATTACATATAACCATAACTAATATACACACTTTACTAGCCTTCATCTCAACTCACCATCACACTGACTTATTTTCTTAACTAGTCATTACATATACCCATAACTAACATACACATTGTACTAGCCTTCATCTCAACTCACCATCACACTGACTTACATTCTTAACTAGCCATTACATATAACCATAACTAACATACACGCTTTACTAGCCTACATCTCAACTCACCATCACACTGACTTACTTTCTTAACTAGCCATTACATATAACCATAACTAACATACACGCTTTACTAGCCTTCATCTCAACTCACCATCACACTGACTTACTTTCTTAACTAGTCATTACATATAACCATAACTAACATACATGCTTTACTAGCTTTCATCTCAACTCACCATCACACTGACTTACTTTCTTAACTAGTCATTACATATAACCATAACTAACATACACGCTTTACTAGCCTTCATCTCAACTCACCATCACACTGACTTACTTTCTTAACTAGCCATTACATATAACCATAACTAACATACACGCTTTACTAGCCTTCATCTCAACTCACCATCACACTGACTTACTTTCTTAACTAGTCATTACATATAACCATAACTAACATACACACTTTACTAGCCTTCATCTCAACTCACCATCACACTGACTTACTTTAACTAGCCATTACATATAACCATAACTAACATACACGCTTTACTAGCCTTCATCTCAACTCACCATCTCACTGACTTACTTTCTTAACTAGTCATTACATATAACCATAACTAACATACACACTTTACTAGCCTTCATCTCAACTCACCATCACACTGACTTACTTTCTTAACTAGTCATTACATATAACCATAACTAACATACACACTGTACTAGCCTTCATCTCAACTCGCCATCACACTGACTTACTTTCTTAACTAGTCATTACATATAACCATAACTAACATACACGCTTTACTAGCCTTCATCTCAACTCACCATCACACTGACTTACTTTCTTAACTAGTCATTACATATAACCATAACTAACATACACGCTTTACTAGCCTTAATCTCAACTTACAATCACACTGACTTACTTTCTTAACTAGTCATTACACATACCCATAACTAACATACACACTTTACTAGCCTTCATCTCAACTCACCATCACACTGACTTACTTTCTTAACTAGTCATTACATATAACCATAACTAACATACACACTGTACTAGCCTTCATCTCAACTCTCCATCACACTGACTTACTTTCTTAACTAGTCATTACATATAACCATAACTAACATACACACTGTACTAGCCTTCATCTCAACTTACCATCACACTGACTTACTTTCTTAACTAGTCATTACACATACCCATAACTAACATACACGCTTTACTAGTCTTCATCTCAACTCACCATCACACTGACTTACTTTCTTAACTAGTCATTACATATAACCATAACTAACATACACACTGTACTAGCCTTCATCTCAACTCTCCATCACACTGACTTACTTTCTTAACTAGTCATTACATATAACCATAACTAACATACACGCTTTACTAGCCTTCATCTCAACTTACCATCACACTGACTTACTTTCTTAACTAGTCATTACACATACCCATAACTAACATACACGCTTTACTAGCCTTCATCTCAACTCACCATCACACTATTTAGGCTAAATGTTATGGTTACTGTGTGTCGCTCCGCTCTGTGGACTGGACGGGCTGAAACTCTGAAGTCGTGCTCGGCTAGGGGTTCCGTAAAACTCAGACTTGCTATCAGTTTGCTAGGAAAGCTCAGTAGCTTGCTTTCTGAAGATTCTTATTCAAATTCCTCGTTCCACTTTAAATTTTATAGAAGTTACACTCCGGCTCCTGTAACTGCTGCATCATTTAAGGTGGAAAGGCAAAATTTACATAAGAAGCTAACCTCAGCCTCATCCTTCTTCAGGTTGACGCTCAGTAACGCCTCCCTCGGCTAGTTCAGTTTTACAGGAGACTTTGGACTCTGTGTATGGCTGTCTCTGGCCGTCTCTTCTGTTCATCTTTCCTTATTCTCTCTCTCTTTCTCTATATTGCAATCCGAGCCATTAAATTACGTCTTCTTCGTGTCACCTGGCAACACTGTAAGTGCGCGCTGTGCGACAGTAAAATTCATCTGTGTGAAACAGTGCGCTGTATGTGGTTATATGGACTAAATGAATCTTTGAGGCAAAGAATTTGCTTCGATGATTTTTTGTAATCGAGTTACACGAATTGCTTGAGGAATCATTTCAGCCCTAGTGAAATCCCTATAAATAAAAAGGTGGACATACTGAACACTTAGAGAAAACTCTCTATATTTATACTTTTGGGGCATCTGTGAGGTTTTCCATTAAATATACAGGATGTATTGAAAACAGTTGAAAGGCTGATACTTCAATAACGCTTAGTAAATGATAGGCTGTGCAGTACTAGTGGCTGGTGATGGTAGTGTAAGGCACAGACACACTGCAGGAGCAGTAAACCATCACACACAGTTAAACACAAGTTTCTGTGAGTGTCTGCTGTGGGCAACTGGCCAATCACCTCAGAGCAATTCAGACATGACTGTGCGCGCGCACACACATACACACACATACACACACATACACACACATACACACCCAGATAGATCAGCACAATCACACACTGACTCACTGATACAGCACAGCTAGCCAAACCATGCCAACCTCCGCCTGGAGTATCCCTGCAAAACATGCAGGCAAAAGACTCCAGAGAACAAACAGAGTCAATGATTACAGACTGTCTGAGAGAGAGAGAGAGAGAGAGAGAGAGAGAGAGAGAGAGAGAGAGAGAACAGCAGTGAGAGAGTGAGAGCCTGTCAGAGGTTGCCTCAAGGTGGGTTCAGATGTAAAGAAAAAAAGAAAACAAATCAATATTTTAGGAGGTGTGTGTGGAGAGTCTGTGTGCACGTTGCTGTCTGGCTGCAAGGCAGCAGATACACTGGACTGAACTCAACGTCTGCATTCAATAAACCTCTACCACACAAAGCTCACAACAATAACAGGATCAAATCTCATACTATCACAAAACCAGGTGTAGCCGGCCGTAGAGCAGCACTGCTGGAACATTTTATTTGACAGAATTTGTACAGAAAATGTGTTTTTTCATTATTGGTAACGTGTATATTCACCATATATGTAACATTTAAAATAACAGGGGTCCTGAGGAGTCTGTGACTCCTTAAACGTCCCAAATTCTAATTTCTGGGAATAAACAAATTATGCTATCTGGGATTTTTTTTCTGCTTCACCCATAAATCAATGAGTTTCTGCCTGTAACTAAGTAGAGTGGCAGCACCGAGCTGCTTCAGGGTGGCGCTGTAGCATATTGGGTTATCCTGTTGGTCCTTCATAGCCTAGCTGTGAGTCTCCTGAAATCCCTCTAAAAACTCTACAATATGTCACAACATCTTTGTAAATCTTTGTAAATCTGAAAACAAATTCCCAAGAGACTGGTGGAAAGACTGAACTGGAACTCTGTGAGGAGGACCCCATTACCAAACTAGAAAAAAGCATTTCCAAACGAAAAACTGAATGTCGGAATAAATCTGTGTAGCAAAAAAAAAACCAACCAAACAAAAAAAATTTAAAATTAAATATATACCAATATACCAATAAAATTAATATTAAAAGTGACTGATTTTATAAGTGTCCTTGTTTAAAGGGCTGGTGAAACTGTTTATACTGTGTTTATGTTTACTTCATTAGTTTTAATGATACATTTTGTTCATACAAGTGAAACAAACTTACTGCCCAGACAAAGGTTTAGAATAAAGTGACTAGTTAAATTCTCTGAAAAGACAGAATTCCACAGCATCCAAATCATCATATGGATTCAGATGAGTGCCACAGCCGGTCCTCTAGTCAATGAGCGACTAGATAAGAACAGAGAACACTGTATTTGTTCAAAAGCATTGATTTCTTGAGTGATTCACTGAAACTGTTTAGTAATCCAGCTGATCGGCTTATGGCATAGACACACAGTTTTCAGCCCTGTTGTGACATCATGCCAGGACCAGATGACCTTACAACTTTTAAGCTCATCTGACACACTAATTGGGCTCAACTCGAGCTGGCAGAAGTCAAGGGTGTGTCTTAGAGAGGTCAGACTTTAACTAGGGCTTTAATCCTCAGGAGCAGAGAGAGAGGAGGACGTACAGGAGGAACACTAAGCAATCACAGCTCATTTAGACGAGAGCTATTAACAACGATATCCATTCACATTTGTTCAGTTAGGAGACACTCTTCCCCACAATGACTTACATGTGAAAACATCTGTACTACATAGAGATACGGCAAAACTTCACATTCTAAAAAACTAAGAGTTACTGCCCAGTTACTGCTTGAGCTAGTAAAGTAGTAAACTAAAGCTAGTCAGTAAACACAGACATTAATGTGGGACTGTAGGATTAGGCTGTAGGTAACAGCACCGGTTATGCAGAGGAATGCTTTTTAGAACATTTTACTTAAAACTAGTTTAAAAATAATGGGATATCAGTTGGTTAACAGAGGATACCTCTTCAGATGAGCTGATAAGCTAACAGAGTTTAGCTAAGAGGAATTTCACAGATTGTCATATATTCATAAGATGCAGATGTAAGTCGTTCAGCGTGGTCTGACATGACGTGTTCAGTTTTGGTGAAACTTACAGTTTAAATTGTGCACAGTGGTGGTTCTGGTGAACTGGTGACAGTTCTGACTGTAAGTTTCTACATAACATCACTTCACATCAGCCCGTTTCTGAGGCCTGCTCTTCAAGGTCCCACGGCCCTGCACTTTTTAGAGTTTCCCTGCTCCTAAAACACCTGACCCAACGAATCAGCTCAATAGCAGCTCCTAAGCTAACCCTCTTTTGATGTGGGTTAAAAGTGACCCGAGTGAGATTTTATTTTCTATATCTTTGTAAGAAACGAATTTCGTCATTCATGCGTACATTGAATCCTCAATTTACTTGTTCTGTTCATAACAAAATCCCAGTTTCATTTTTTGTATCACTGCCCTTCTAACGTAAAACCTGGGTCATCTGCAGTCAGGAGCATATTAACAAAAACTACTTTTGTTTATGAAGTAAATAAATAAGAATTAAAATAATGATTTAACGTGAAAATCAAGACTTTTAATAAACATCTGGAAGACTACATAATGAAATAACCTGATTTCTATAGATTTACCAACAAGATCCTCAGCAATACATAAAATGACATAGGTAATGAATACAGGTCAAGTTTAACCATTTTATGCAAAAGCTAAGCAAACCCCTTCTAATGCACAACATGGGTTAAAGAGGCAGAGTAAGAACTAAAATGTGCTTTAAATGAACCTATAGGGTTGAAAAACAACTCTAGATTACTTTGTTTATATCTCAGTAACTCAGTGAAAAATCTGTGGATTCTGCAACAACGAATCTCTCATTACAAGCTCACATTCAGTCACTCACATCTCATAACAGCAAAGTATCACTTAATATTACTCACCACATTTTACAGTCCTATTAAAACATAAAGTGCTCCACAGAAATGCCTGCCTGGGTATCAACCGAGTACAGGGGTATCTGGAGCAGGATCACACACAACTATCCGCAGCTTTGGGTTCTGTTCATTCTTATTTTTCATCAGTTCTCTTAAGAACATTTGTCTGTGAAGATGTTTGTTTTGTGTGTTACTGTCCTAATAAAGGATACATTCAATAAGTTTTTGTTACATTTGTAATGCTATGGTTATCAATATGTTATCAATAAATAACAAAATTAAGACAAAAGCTTTCTAATAACCATCTTCCAGTAAGAACTCCACACTATATCCACACAGGAGGCTTAGTGAGTTTACCTTGGCTGGGATTCGTGCAGTAAGGAGGTATCCACGATGTGATGCCAGTGCCTGCAAAGAAGACCCACACACATCAGCACATAAACATACACATATACACAAACACCTCTCATCATCAATTTATGGGACGTGGGGGGGTGAAGAACAGAACCCCACAGAAATGACACTTTCATAAATGGGTCAGTTTGTCTTTAATACCCCAACAGTTACTAAGAGCTGTTAAAAGATGACAAACAGTGTTAACCATGCTCCTGTGCTCCTAGAGCAATATTAACAAAAACGATGAAGTCAATAAAGGGGAAAACATCCAAACTTGTGTTTTTATTATTGCCAAAGCAACTGAAGTCCAACAAAGCACTTTGAGATTTTCTTCAAATGTAAAGTGTGTTACAAATAAAATTTTTTATTATTATTATTACAAATCACTGCTTTCTGTTTTCAACAGGAGTGAAAAAAAAACTTATATCTATTGTGTTTACATGGAATTTTGGAGTCCCACAGTTCCTGCGGCGGTGTGAACCATTCTGAAAAGGTCGTGGGGGGATGAGTGGACGGTTAGGGGGGGTTAGTGCTAGTGAATGATTTAAAAGTAAACCATCCGAAAACAAGGGCACGGACCAGACGGTTTACTTTGGCTGAGTGACCTGCAGAGTGAGCTCACAGCGGTCTTGGGTGGAGAGAAATGTAAGTGGGGGAGTGTTTGTGTGCGTGTGAGAAAGACAGAATTGTCCACTGGAGAGGTCCGGCTGTCCTTGGCATTCCTGGATAGGATAGTATGTGGCAGCAGAGGCAGATTTTGAGCAACAACAATTATAGAAATGTTAAAAAAGCTTATTGAGCGTTAATAAAAAAAAAAGTTTCTAAAGCGCAAAAGAAAACACATCATCTTCTATAGTCTATACACCCTCACAATATCTCCCTCCCCCGTCTGTCTGATCTGATAACCTCCAGCACTACAGCTCCTTCCACACTGAGGAAACAATGACCAATCAATGCAGCGAGACAAACAAATTCAAGAGAATGAAGTAAATTCAACAAAGCAGCCATTCACTCTCAGATGTTGCAGCTATCACCAGAGTGTATTGCAGGTAGTCACATAGAGCTCACTTTAAAAACTGGAAGAATGTTGCTCACAGCGCTGATTCTTCCCTTTTAATCAATAGCACTCTGGTGTTCCTTTTAACACCAAAACAAAACAAACAGATAAAGAACAGAAACACAGTTTCGAATGGGTCCTAACTCTTAGCTTAACCGCTCTGCAATTCAGTAACAGATCCATAGATTGGGGTGGGGGTTGGGGGTGGGGGTTGGACTCAAGTACAAAACTTAAACTCAATAACATTTTCAATGGAAAAAAACCTTTTAACACGCTAGGCTACTCCTCACATTTCATTGAGACTAATTTTAATTTATAGCAGTAGCTCTAAGGAGACCTATCACGCTTTTCCAGCTTTCCCTTTCCTTTTTAGTGGGTTATGTAGCTTCTTGTGCTTGTAAACATTCTGCAGAGTTATAAAGCCCAAAGTACATACCAGAGGAAGAAACTCTCTCCCACAGAGCAACTTCTCAGCTGCCTGAAACACCTCACTAAAATTCCAGCCCTTTTCTCTGTTACTGGGTGACGTCACCTCATAACACAATGCTTATTGCCCACCTTGGCTCTGCACACACTCACACAATGCACACAGAGCTAAAACAGTAACTGGTCACTGAAAAGTCCTGCTTTAGTCTGGCTTGCGAAGGTGGCTCAGGTTGATTAACTGGTTCTAATTATACAGATAAAAGGAGGAAATCTGTTGATTCTCCTGAAAGTACAATCTGTAGTTTTTATACCATTATAGCTCAACAAGTGTTCTGGACCGGGGTCACTGGAGGCCACCAGGATTCCTCTACCTGTTCGTTTTTAACTGACTTGAGAAACGCAATGAGGCGAGAGTCATTACGCTCAACTCAAATGAGGTCGTCCAGCCGAATCGGAATGTTCCGGAATTAGCTCCTGCCGAGGGGCCAGAACGACACACGTGTGTGTGTGAAGTTGTTACACACACACACAGAAATAAAGAGAGAGTGTGTGTGTAAAAGAGAGAGAGAGATATAAAAGTCAGTAAAAGACAGAACTAAATCACAGAGAAAATTCTGTTTGATGCTTGAGAGAGAAAGAGATACAGGGCCTGTTTATATGTGTGTGTGTGAGAGAGAGAGAGAGAGAGAGAGAGAGAGAGAGAGAGAGAGAGAGAGAGAGAGAGAGAGATGGAGGGCAAGAGACAGAGAGAGAGAGAGACAAACAGGCAGATTGAGGAAGAGAGGAATGATGAAGCCTGTGGAAAAGCTGAGCTTAGTTATTGTCTATCAGGACCTAATTCTCCACTGCACTTAACTCTAACATACAAAGCTCTCAGAAAATGGACTGTACATGACAGAGTGCAGCACGTATGACTCACTTATCAGCATTTTCCAAAGAGGAAGATAAAAGGGTACAGAACGAGAGAAAGGGGAACTGAGCCAGTGCAGGGATGAGTAAAGAGGGTAATTCAGTGGGAATTGTTTAGAGGAGGTGAGCACCAGTCTCCTGTGGGGGGTTGGGGGGAGTCTTAGTGGAGGAGATACCTCATCTCTCAGACAGGGTGAGGGCAACCAGCAAGAGACACACTGCCATTGTCTTGGTCTGCTGGTCTACTGAACCTTTTTCCATTGCATTAAAGGAACAGTGAGAGGAAAACCATAACACATGTGTGGTATGTGGTATCATAAGCTTGGTTCTTTACTTTCCCAATAGAGCTACGAGCCTAACGCAGCTAATAAGTAATGTTAGATTATATTGCTCTGCTGAGCTCTGTGCACACCTAAACTCAGAAGCTTCATTTAGACACAAGTCACTCAGAGCGGTTTGTCGCAAAATGCTCTGCCGTGAGAAACTTAGAGTCAGAATTGTTTACTGAGGCTGAATTATTATAAAAGTTCCAGTTAGTACATGAAAAAAATATGAATACACTGCTTGTTTCTTGTGATGATGTGTTGCAATAGTTATGAGACTTTGTTCTACAATATATTTTTAAAAAAGTCATATATGGTGAAGCACTACATGCTGGGCACCGAAAGATGAAATCATTCTCAAATAGTTTTTCAAATTTACTGAACTATGCAGAAAAACTCTTAAGTGATGTTGTTTATGTTGCTTCCAATGTTTTTCAGCTGTTATCTATAAAAAACACAAACATAAGAAAAAAAACAGCTGCTGCTACTGCTTTCAGCTGTGTAACACACTTTTACCCCAATACATAACGGTACATCATACAGCGGCATACAGTAGTTCTCTTAACTCCAGTGTACAGTGATCCACTAGAAAGAGACATTAGCTCACACTTAGTGGGTGTTTAACGCCCCAGAAACAAAAGTCCTGAGCAGTAAACCAAAAGCATTTCCAAGCAAAACATCCAACAGTCTAACAATGTGCTGCAATTACAGGAAAGCTGGAGTTATTCACGTTCCTGTGTGTGCATGTCATAGTCAGATGACTGGAAGTAAAGATGTGCCACATACTTCTCTGATTATGTGTGTGTTTGTGTGCGTGTGTGTGTGTGTCTGTGTGTGTGGGGCAGGAGGATATTGTTGGGGAGGGGCATGTGACGTGCTCCTCCCCCTGCTTCACGTTCTCAGCCAATTATCTGTGAGTGTTCACGGCCGGTACTACTGGAGCCTGAAGTAAGATGGACAGGTCGTGTGTGACAGCAGCCTCAGGCCAGGCGGGACACAGACACTCCAAACACACGGCACTAATGGAAACACACACAAAGGCTTCGCTCTCGCACAATCAAGTGCGCTGAACACAAGTGTGTAAGAGCGCGTGTGTTTATTTTAGGTGCCTCCAAAAGAGCGTCAGTTTAGAAGCCGCTGCACTCTCCACACAGCGACAGATTATCCTCACTGTCAAACCAACACTCTCAGCCCCCCCGCACAACCCCTGACCACCGTTGCCATGGTTACAGCCCGTCTTGGCTGCAGAACTTCTAGCTGGTGGCATTAAAACCACGCCAAGGTCTCTGCTCACCAGCGGGGTGCACATGTACACAAAACGAGTGCAGAAATAAAGACTGAAAAAATAAATCAACAAAATAAATAACGGAACCTCGCACTTCTATTTTTAACTTCTACATACCAAAAATAATCATTTATTCATCTTCACATGACCATTTCCAGCATCTCTCTATTCCTTAGAATGAAACAAGCTGTTTGCTACTGTGCCTTTAAGATTGACAAGCAGTTGGTATTTATTATTTATTTATGTAAATTAATATTAATATTTGCCCTTTGCAAAAAAGTTTACATACAGTATAAAATGTGCCATACATACGGCACATGCAAAATATTATGTAATTTTTCAAAATACATTAGCAAATAAATGTAGGAAATAAATTAATTTAGGTTAAATTAATTGTGCAGAAGCATGTTCTCTATGGAACTTACTTATTGGGGCACACAAACTTCTGCATATGACTACGTGTAAGAAACCTGTGCTCTGATTGGGTGTCCTGTATTGCAGCCAGGGCTGAAACTCTCCTCCTTATCAGTTGAATTTTGATGGGTGGAGCTAATCTGCTAGAGGCTGAATAGGTGGACATACGTAAATGTGTTAGCTTTCAGGAAATCACATAAAAATAGTATTAAAAATAGTTTGTTTTCTCTGACTAGGATCCATATACTGACTCAGAAGTGACTGGTATGTAACTTTAACCATGTGTACATTCCACATCAAACACATTTGTAAAAACAAATTATATGGACCCTTTAACATCTGAAGGCTAGTGTTCTAATAAGAGGTGACCAGTGAGACATATAGACGTTTACACTTTACATCTCTGTGTGTCTCGGATGCGTCTCCAGTGACCATGTAAGAATGGTTTCCATGACTGGAGGAAGGGATTTACTATGTAGTACAGATTTACTACATCATTTAATACACGTGTGTGTTTGCTGTCAGATGAAAATATCTCAAGTATTCTTGTTCATGTGCAAATAGATCACGTAGAATGTTAACTTATAACCATATGAAGGAAAAAGATCAAAACCAGAAGCTGTGCGGCTGCTTTCATCTACTGCGATGACACACTTTATCAGCTGATCCTTTGTTGTTATAAAGAGAAAACAGACACAAACCATTATAAAGAATGGACGAAATTCAGGCTTCAATATGGCTACTATGCTGTTTTTAGTTGTTTACTCACTTTTGTTCAAGCGTGTCTTGGTTGATTTACATTTTTGAGGCTATTAATCTTTTTTTGTGCTTTTACTTTAAGGGCGATCAATATTCCATAAAGTGATCTGGCATGTTGGTTCTCGCTGAAGCGTAATGTTAAGTCATGTCTCGTCTGCTGGCCCAGACTCCAGGCAGGAGAGGAAACCACGGGTTGTTTGATCCACATTCAATAATCATCAAATACATTAACACCATCAGTTAACATGCTCTGAGTAACAAAGCCTGGAATTCCTAAAGAGGCGGTGTTGTCATTCAATCTATGATCAATCATATGTGTGTATTAGCTACTGCTGCATGTGTTACCAGTCAGGAATGGATTAACAGTCAATTTTGTTGACAAACGGCGAGCAAACGCGAGCCTGCTGAAGTTACTGGGGCGTGAATCGAGCCATGCTGTTCAGTCCAAGCATTTTGGCAAAATCCAGCATGACTGGCTTACTGGGGCATAGGCTGAAATATGCTGTCCAGCTCTTCACTGGCCGCTCACTTGGTGCTTTTCCCCTAACACACACACACACACACACACACACACACACACACACACACACCCCAACAGACGCTTAGGCCTGCAGGCTAGATGATGCACCACCGGACCAACAGCCAGGCCAGCTAACCCACGGCTCAGGAGAAGGGCGTGTATATTCAGGAGCCTCAACCACTTGGGTTTTTGTTTGTGCGTGTGCTCGGGTGTCTCAGTGCCTCCTGGCTCTTCACATTAACCTACTTCCACCAAAAGCATGGCTGAGGAGGCGGCACACGCAGACATGCCTAATTCCACACATGAAGAAGCTCGGCAGGATCCTGAAAAACCTCCATCTTTCTTTGTCTGGAGAAGCGCAGTAAACCCTGCTTCAGCCGTTCCTCCCAGGAATTCTTCCATGTTTTGAAATTAATAGGCAGCAAAAAAGAGAAGCAAGCCATACAACATATAGTTCTGTGACTGATACTAATGCCAGCAAGAGCATAAAGATTCTTATAGATAATATCAGCAGTTTTTTCTACATTTATTCTTTTAGATTTGAACTGTTTGCTGCGCTTGTTTTAGATTTGTGATTTACCAATGGATAGTTTTTCAATGTCCCACTTTTTAAAGAAAAACTCCACAGATTTTTTAAATGTTGCTGAATAATTAAAGGACTGAGACGTAATCAAAACTCATGTAGAGCAGTCTGAGGTAACACACACCGTTTCACACACTTAGAGTCAAAATTCTTCACAGCTGTCATTATAGGAACTAAGTATAAATGCATTTAATGCTTTATAGAACGTTACTACATAAAAAAAAACTTAATAATAAACTGACTAATGGCTGAGAAACACTATTTTTATTGGCAATACAGTTGAATCATTATTTTGAGAACATAATATGTAAAAACATACAGACAAGTGTAGGTTCACTGGTGATTCTGGAAAGTAAATATATTTGTGTTACACTCAAGAAAATTAAGTTTCACATCAAACCACTTCACATCGAACGACTTCAGTCAGTTAAAAAAATCAGTTAAACAAGTCTCTATTAACTGAGTATTAAAATTTTCCAAAGGGAGCTCCACAAAGTAATAGAAGTTGGCAGTATGACTAAAATTGTTTATTATTGCAATAAACTGTGTCATAACTCCCTATTGTCAGTGTCGTCAGTGCTCAAATAATACTGACAAAATGTAACTTGCAATTTATCACATTATCTGTTCGGTGGTACTCCACATATCAAACTGTTTCTGGTTTCATCATATGTAATAATATGCATTGAGGGGTCATTTTCTATTAATCAGTCTATTTAACTGGATATCAGTGCTGCCTGCTTTATAACGCATGGAATAAAATTCATTATTATTGTATTTGTATATGATGCACTACAAATTATCTGTAATCTACTAAATCTCAGCCAAAAAACAAATACAGAATATTTTTTGCTATATGGTACAGCCGTAAACAGTACTGTGAATGTCAACTAGGCACAAACCACATGTCCAAGTCTTACTCTGTTCTTTCTCTATTTTTATGGCTTCTGAACCGCCCTTCAAAAAAATCTGATACACATTATAGTCGATTTGAATTTTGTTATCCATTAATGCTGCTTGGTGTGACACCAATATCAATCACTACCATAGAATGTGCTACTACTGAGCATTCAGAGGAATGAATTTCAATGCAAATTCCGAACTCCAGCGTTCTGTTCAGCTCTAGTGGTTTGAAGAGGGCAAGAGTGCTTTCCTGCACTGTCTACATGAATAACTCCCATTCATCATACAAGACGACACTAACATTGCCTATAAACCAGATGCTACACCAGCCCAGTCTGTGTTTTCTTCTCAGTCTTTATTGGTGAATAACCACGAATGATGTAATGCACAGTAATGCACCGTCAAGGAACCTCCAGGCAATGCTGAACTCGCCACAAACGAAGGAATAAAAAAAAAAAGAAACTCAAAGAAAGGGCCATGAGTGCACACTTAAGAGACCTACTGCAAGCTTGTATCAGAGAATCAGGATGTGATGCTTTTCTTTTTCAACAGAATGTGTAAACACAGTACGCTGCAGACCACAGTTACAGACCCCACAGTACCAGCATGCCATTCAGACCCTGGTGTCTGCACACTACACAGAGCTCTTTACATATTCATACTAACATGTTGTTGTGACAGGCCTCTAGCAGTAGTCTCTGAGAGTGTCATGTATGCGGGCTTTTTTTCTTTAAACAGAGGTCGCACGACATTACATGCTGTGAATTAAGTGCAGTTCGATTTCATGCTATAAACTGAGTGCTAAGGAAAATGCTTTGTATAGTTATATACAACACAATCCATGATTATGTCTCCATTCCACCTTAAACGATGATGTAGCAGTTACATTCTGGCAAATAAGGAAGATCTGAATAAGAAGCTTCTGAATAATTCGTTAACTTCAGCAATGTCGACCTTGAATGGCTCATTAGTCAAGCTGATTAAGTGCTATCCTTGCGTTCATCTCCTGCTCCTGAACAACTCAGTTTCCAGCTGAGCACAACAGAGAAGCAGCAGATAAGCAGCAGACTGAATGGTAACAAGATTAAATACTAATGCTAATATCTCAGACATGCCTACTCACTCATGAAGACATCCCTCAAATGTCTTACGTTACCAGAGAGACATGAAAACAGGTTTCAGCAGCTACTTCTCCACACGGGACGCCGACAAGTGCTGATTTCAAACAGGCGAAATCACTCCACAGGGACGCTGACGAGGAGCAGAACACTCCCAACAGAGTGGGCAGGTTCGACCCAGTGAATTTACCGGGGTGGCAAACACCTGATCTGTGTATGCATCTAAGGCCACGTGGTGACTGTAACCATGGTATTGGAAACACCCCACACCAGGACAGTTCATTCATTTCTTTTTTAAGGTGTTCATTTTCTGGTATGATGAATGTTTGTACATGCAGGAATGACTAGTCACCATGACGACGCTAACGCTAGCTTCTTCACCAGCTTCTTCTGTTCTACCTTAAATGGAGCAGCACTTAGCTGCACCTGTACAGGAGCCAGAAAGTAACTGCTAAAGGGGAAACTCTAATGAGTGACCTGGTGAGTGGGAGGTCTGTGTAACCGCAGGGGTCAGCATGTTGCTAAAAGCAGATTGAAGTTTAGGTAGTCTTGAGTTGTCTAGATATTTGTATAGAATTTTACTAGAATTTGTCTGTAATATGAACATTTTGTTACTCATAGCTTAGAGAAATACAGAATAAAGCAAAGTACCTCATGGTCTCACGCTCTGTGAGCGAAGGCTGCATCACAAAACATGCACATTTGCTTTACACACTACACTAATGAATGCACTTCTGATGGGGATGCTCTATTTAGTGTTGTAATATGCAGTTAGGTACACAGCCAAAACTGTGTGGCCCTCGAGGGCCATTTTTTTCATATAGGTTTGGCACAGCAGTATATTAAGCTTCTAGCGCTCATCAAAAAGAGCCCTAATCATTTAGAGAGAAAAAGGTCAGACTAGCTCACTTTGTTTAACTGAACAGGCCAGACGGGAAGCCGAGCTTCACAGAAGATTCCCCCCTGCTGCCCTTTGGCTCTGCCCCTGATGCGTACAGCTCCTGATCTGCACCAGTACTGTGCTGTAGAGTTCTGCTGAGGATTCCACTGTTTTCTTGGAGAGATTGAGTCGCGTTAGTTAATCCGCTTAGTTGTTTCAGCCAGAAGGTAAGAGCCACACAAAATCTGACTGTGAATGAACTTATAAAGCCCAGAGCCATGAGGCAAGTATCCATTTCTGAGAACATAATGTGCATCTTTCAGGAAGAGCTGTTTCTTAGCGTCTCTTTTTTTCTAATTCTGTACCCAGACTGCATTGTGTCAAGACACAAATGTGGTAATACGTACCATATAGTGAGTTTCTATGGTGAATTACTAGCTGTAGTTCCCAGTAGTCTCTGGTTCATATAGGTCTATTGGTCAATGTTCCTTCTTACTAGTAAGACTCGGATATCATTCATTGCTTTAAAAGGTTATCGTTGCTCCGTTTTATCCATTTTCTTTGGCTGGAAAGTTCACATCTTTTTTTAAACTCTTCTCTTTCCAAAATCAATAACTACAGCATTTGTACAAATAAACAGCTGCCGTTCTGGGTATCTGCTCAACTCAGCATGGCCTGAAGTCTCTGAATTAATTTTCTGATAAACATGTTATTCTTAAATCAGTTGTTAACATAAATGCTTTCATCAGCTCTTAGAAAAGCAAAGAAACACTATCAGCTCCCATGATGCTATTGCTCTACAATAGAAGTCAGTGGTGCGATCAGCAAAGCAGTTCAACAAGAAGCCATGCCCTGCTCATGATACCACTGGTTAACCTTCCAACCTTCTAATGACAGGCTCATCTCATTTCTTTATTCAGAATTCACTACTGCACACTCACTGTCAGTTCTGTCCACGTCAACCACAGTGTCTTGGCTCCACTCGAGGCTTCTTATTATTACTTTCAGGGAGATCTTTTGTGATGTTGGGACTCTTGGCTTGCATGGTTGCTGAGGAACTGGACCCTATTCTCTGTCAAGCTGTGTTCTTTAGATCGTGTCTGATGTAAAAAAAAAAAGGGCTATATAGATAAATGTAAATTAAATGATGGTGAAATGTCTTGAAGGAACTGTAGTGTTTGCTGTTGGTTTTGCCAGTTTAGTGTTTTGTAAATACAGATTTAGAAGATATTTGAAATCTGTATTTGAGCACTACAATCATAGATTATGACATAATACAGAGCATGCATGCAGCTAATCTACAAACTAGTCAGACAAGGAAAAGTCTTTTTATTAATGACTTCATCAGTTCACTGGGGCAATGCACTGCTGAGATGCTACCAGATTATTAATGCCTGACTCATGTAAAACATGTTTTTACTCTAAATACAAGAAGGCTGTGTGACCAATTTACTGTCTTTATTTGAACAAATCTGTGTTGGAATTTTATGATGTAAATAATGGTGCTGTAATGGTGTATTTGCTGTATAACCTTTTATGTAGCACTTGATATTTAAACAGGCCACTGATTCAAGAAGAAGAAAGCCTGTTATAATTCCAGTTAAGCCCATCAAAGAAGCTATAATCTGTGGTGTGTTCCATGTGTTAATTTACTCCATGCATTGTTCAGATGAAAAAAAAAGAATAAAATCAGCTATAAAATTGCCCGTTTGACAATTTGCACTGTTAAAAAATTATAAATATTTGCTATCAGTGCATCAATATTGTTATAATGACAAGTGATATAATGTACAAGCTTAAGCAATCTCACATCCTACTGTAAGCACAAAAAAACTCTCTTGCTAACTACAACTGGACAATCCAAATGACCAATTACAGCCTTTAGTTATTCTGTAAGAAGTCCAATCAGCAATATAATACCAAACAACCAAATATTTTAAGATTCTATTACAGGCTTCAACTGCTTCCAGTTCACCAATGATTCTTAATCAGTCATTTTTCTGCATGCATGACTCTCACTGGGGCCAGAAAACCACCTCTGGTTTAATCTGTTGAGGGGATACTTTCACACATCTGCAGAGGAACATTAGAGAGATCGATCCCCGTGAGGCTGGACAGAACCTGCTGACTGTGCGAGTGATGCACGTCACCCTGCAGTATGTTACTGCGGCTGCTTATCAAGATGGAGGGGCGACAAGGTCAGCACACTGAACAACATGAGCGCATTGTTCCTGCTTTATTGCTGGTTACGATAACGTGATTAATTTACGCAGGACTACGCGCTGAGGCAAGACATCCAACAGCTGTTCACCAGACAAAGTGTGCTTCAACGCTGTCTCTACTGCAAGCCTCAGAACACCAGCTCACTATTCTTAGAAGACAAGAACGTTCTTTCCTCCCTTCGCTGGAGGTGCAATGCAAAGTTTTGTGTATTCCACACTCTAACGACCCAGACTGAACCCATCAGTTAAGACTAACGCACCCAAATGAACATAATAGCTTGTTTTTAAGTTTTTAATAAGCTGAATCATCATGCAAAGCTACAGCCCTCCAGCACAGAGAGAAGAGAACATTGTCACATGCAGTACAAGTCAGTGATGCACATGATGAACATCTGCCTCCAGTTACCTCAAATAGAGACAATGTACATAGGCTGGTCCAAACTAGGTCAAACAAAGGTCGCTCAAGTATTACGACACTACCAAAAGACCCACCCATGGTAGTCTAAGCAAACCAATACTATACTGTGTTTTTCCAGTTTTGGTTTTAAGTCATGTATTCCTATGCATATTTGGTATCATATAAAAATGACTTGAACTGGGCTAAAATCAAACCAGACCTCCAACACTGCCAATAAAGTTTGTACAAAGGTTGTACATTAATTTCAAATGAAGCGGTAAAATAAAGTCATATGACTATTCAGAGCTATGCTTCACCTCAGCTTGACAACATGGCTGGGCTGAAGGCAGCAGGTGGCAGTGGGCTAATGAAGAAATTAATAAGCATCCCTGTCTTATTAAAGAACATAAGATAAGCTATTTTATTACATCAGTGCATTTAGTCTTTGTGCTCCTATGTGTAGTAATGCAATAATATTAAAGAAATTGTCCCGCAGTAAAGATTTACTGTAGATTTGCTTCGTCACTGTTCAGTTATTCAGTCACAACAGCCATTTTCATTTATTCATATCATTTTAAGAATGATATCTGATAACTGGTTGGAAATCTGCCTAATGATTCTACAAGATCTAACACATGACTGATGAAGTCATTAGATTAGCTCGCTATGCCATTTAGCTCCTGTAAATCTCCCCCCTTCGGTGTTTGACCACCCTGGCCAGGTGACGACGACCTGCAGCGTAGGTTTTTTTTTTTTTAAAGGTGTTGCTGGAAATTCTCGTTGGACTTCTTTTGACGGTGAGCAAAGTGTTCCAATTACACATCCTGAAAGCAGGAGCGAGTCTTATTGTCCCTCGCTTCAGACAGACTGAGTCTTTTTCTATCCCATTCCATTGTAAGGAAGGATTACGTAGGCACAAGTGCCCACCTCTTCTCCCTGCCTCTCCTCACTAACAAAGGGGCTTTCTGAATACAGCATGCCCAACACAGCCACACAGACATCCCTTTGTTAGAGCTCTGCCAATGGAAAAAAACAGAGTCGGTCAAAGTTACTGATCCCCAGCCAGTTTAGTGATACTCTTACAGTACTGTCCAAAAATCAGAGAGCACGCCTCATTTCATTTCTAGTCAAGAAGGTCACAACTTATTTAGTTCTCAGCGTTAAGAACAGCAATATATATATATATTTATTTAACTTTTTTATGTGAACAAATGTAAACAAAAGAAAGCAGTGATAGTGTTTATTCAGACACACAGCGGGCATCATTGAGGTTCATCTTTAAATGAGACTGCAGCTTGTACAGGCACCTGAATGTAACTGCAGCACTTATTAAGTAGAAATGGAAAGTTTGCAAAATAAGAAGACCAACTTCAGCTCTAACGTATTTAGCGAGATCCTGGACGACTTCAATTCCAAGTTGTTAGTCTGCTCTGACCATTTCACTCTGGACAGTTTCTGAAATCCATACTGTGTGACTGTCACTGTTTGTTGTTCAAAGCAGATTATCTTAAACTGAATGTTTCATAGTGAGTTACAACTTGAATACACTCTCTGCTGATAGAAAGATAGAAAGCAAGTAGCTACTATAGGTCACCTTAGCTACTAGCAAACTCCACTAGCATAGCTAACTTAGTAAATAGCATGGTGATCCAGTTTATTACAGGAAGGTTAACTTTATTTTCCTGTCTGTGTTTATTTCGACTGGTTGCTGTTGTGTGATCATTGTGGCGTCTCACTGTAAACCAGCCAATCAGAGCAGAGCTCATCAGATTATTTATGAGCTTAACAAAAAAGGGAAAACAGCTCGTTGCATTCTCGAGCCAAATGGTAGGGTGTAATTAGACGTGTAAAACAGCATCTAGGCATTTTTCACTCCGACCAAAGCCACAGACCTTTTTTTTTTTAGATCTACTCTTCTCAGAAATTCCTTATCAAAAGAAAAGTGTTCTTTAAGGCTGTTTTCACTTTCGCACAGTACTCCGAGTCAGCTTGGGTTTAAATATCAGTGAGGCAAAATAATCCTTGAGTCAACTTAGTCGCCCTGCTGTACCTTTTGGACCTGCACGACTCTAAAAACGCACTACCTGACACCCGCCACCTCTCCCCTCATCCACATTAGCTTGGCCAAATAAGCCTGGCCTGCTTCCAGATCCAGCAGGAGTGCCCAGGGACTGGAGCACTGCCAGCAGTGGCACCACTCACGCCTAAGAGTAATTTCCTCCTTCAGCTGCTATTCATGCGTTCGCTCCCTGCTCTCGACAGCAACGTAACAAGAAACAAGCTGATATGAAGCGTGATGGGTCGTCATTTCCTGTATAGTTAGCGCTGTTTGTAATTGCTGCAAATTGCCCAGTGACAAGTCACACTCCATATCCACAGCAGAGACACACATCTGCCCTGTGCCTGCGTTTGAGGCTGATTAAGTCATTTGGCTCTGAGATGGTTGTCCAGCTCTATAAGGGACCATCAGAGTTCCTAAAGGTTTGTGGTAAAGTTATGACAGCATCATTCTGGGGAATCAACAGAAACAAAGGAATCACAGGGTAAGGAAAAGAGAAGCTAGCTCAGAGTGCTAAATCCCAGGCCACTTGAAAGACTGGAGGAAGAGGAAAGCATAGAGTCGCTAAAGGTTCCATCTGATGGGATGATATCACCCACCACAGTAAACGGGCAAGGTTCCCAAAACCAACAGCAATCAACCCCTTCCAAACACACTCTTTCATCAGCGGAGCGGCTGTTTGGGCCTCGCCCTCAACGCTTTCCATCCCAGTGCACAACTTCAAACAGGCACCAAGCCGGAGCACTAAACTGAACCCGAGTGAGCCGCTGGATAAGGAAAACGACCCCTGCTTGGCCTCTCTGTGGGTTCATCAACTCATAAGAAGTTTTCCCACTAGGTACCAAACATCACACTGACCTCTCTTACACTACTCCAGATCTTAAACTACAGCCTAAACTAATGGAGACACACTGACCAGTTCCCCTAGTGACAAATACCAGGACTGCATCTATCATATATTTTGTTTATTTAAAGATTCTAGTGATGTTACCTCAAATATTCTAATATTCTATAAAAAAACAAAGAATAAATGAAAACAAAAACATTTAAATTTTTATCAGTATAAAAATAATAAAATATTTTTCTTAAAGATCCTGATGCACCAAAATGCATGCGTTTTAATAAAATACATAACATGCAGCTATTGCAATTACGTGTTTTTGTTTTTTAATTGTTTGAATTATCACATTTACAGAATTTGCTGCAGCTCTACAAATATTAAACTTAGCAGGCCTTTTAAAAGACGCTTCACTTGCAGCTGTTGAGACAGTTTTCTTACTCAGCCCATCTTATGTTCCAGCTAACAATGGTGCTGAAAGCCTACAGTAGCTCTGTCCAGGGCACAAACCGCAGAAAGGCCAGTCCAGAAACATGTCGTGCTGGGGTTTGAATTCCTCCCCTGATCTGCTATATACACCAGCGTCTGTCCTGCAAACCGGGGCAGAAAATGAGCTGCTGTTTCCTGCAGCCAGTCATGTTGGCAGCCTCCTCTGGCACCAGAAAACATGGGGCAGGTGTCTCCCTGTGGGCAGTAGCAGCTGGTTTGGAGCAGCCTGACTTCCACTATCCATGAAACCACAACGACTGTGAGGGAGGCAGAACTGTGCAATATGAGAATCCTGAGCTTCCCCAAAATCGTACTTTAAATAATTACAGTGTCACGCTTTCCATAATATATAGACATGTACCTGCTAAGATTACTCCAGTAGGACTGGCTATCGGCAGGGACTTTACAACCATGCATTATGATGATGAACGTACAAGAAATATGTTTTTGCACCAAAAAAAACCACACAACAACAACAACAACAACAACAACAATAATCGTGCTGGGGAAATGTTTGTTTTTCAACCAATAACAATAACAGAGAAGAGAAGAGAAAGATACAAGATACAACAAAGATAACAGATGATTCAGCTCTATAAGGAAGTAGGCAAAACAACAATAGCCAAGTGCTAAAAGCTAATAAGGCACCAATAGTGATGATTAAACTCTGACTGTGAAAGTGAAACATGAGAATATAAAACACTAAAAGACACGAATTTAATAAATCCAAAACTAAATATACTCCACTCTGTGCTCAGTCTCTCTAAACTGTGTGACAAGAAAACATTTTCAATGTCCTACCAACACGTGTTGTACAAATACTGAAAAATAAAGAAAATAAGTAAAAGAAAAAACAAGTGTCTCTTCCAAACAAAACTCTTCCATCTCTGTATGGATTGAGATCCAGTCGATGTACATCAACCTGCTGATATTAACTCATGGTATTATGATTATCGGCTAATAATATCAACAATAAAGTATGTCAGTACATTCTATTGCGTCTATGCTTGCGTTAGATTTGTTTGGTATAGCTTTAACCCCTGATGATGCCAAAACCATTTCCAATTAATAACAGTTTGATAGATCATTGTGTGTTGTGTATAACCTCTGACCACTAGAAGGCAGTGTTTTAATCCATTTTCAGCTCCACTCCAACATTAACAAGCAGCACAAGGGCGCAATGCTATTGTAAGCACTGACAAACCTGTTCATACAGTGGTGTGTTTTAATAGTAGGATTTGAAAAATCAAAATATATCACTTTACTTGCAGTATCGAAATATATTACGATATATCAAATCGGGACCGCTGTATTACGATACGTATTGTATCGCCAGGTTCCTGCCAACACACAGCCCTAGTTTATATGTATCTCATTTCGACTGCAGGGTAACACACTGAGCAATACCTGAAGGCATACAGAAGCTTTGAGGCTTGGTTATACTTTTAAGTGGGATTTGTTGGAAATTAAAGTGGAGAGATTAGTGTGCTTGTATATGTACAGGTTTGTATAAAACTTTGTATTTTATTACAAATGTATTTAGAAAACTGAAAGCTTTGTTTGTAGCTAACACTGCCGCTCAGTAACAGTATATATATTTGTGCAGGTAAAACACAGAGTGAATGAGCCCCACTGAGACCCTGGATAGCTGCAGAGAAGAGAATTGTACATGTATGGCATGGAGCAGTTTTGATGTCTGTCGTTGTTACATACAAACAGACAGTCTTGCCAAATCTATTTGTACACTCAATCACAACAGCTCTGTCCTATTTTAAATGCTTTTGTATTTTTGCTGTATTCACACCTCCCACTATCACTGTCACTCAGTCTTTCTGTAGTGACTCTCACCAGCTGTGACATCAAATGCAAACCATCTATAGTTTTATTTAAGACTGTTTTTGTTGTCTGTGTTTAAAAAGTGTGGAAATTGACAACTGACAAGAACTGATAATCATATCTTTCAGTAAAGCACTGTTTTACTGTTAAAGGATTGGTAATATGAAACTAAACTGGAAAAGACATTAATTTACACTTTCATTTTAGATAAATTATTATATTTATAGCTGCTTATATTGCTTACATATTGGCATTGTTATCAACCAAGTACATGTGGTAAAGGCTGCTTCCCTAATTTTCTGGCCAATCCTAACCTTTCCAAAATTTTTAGCTCCCCAAAATCAGTGTTGGTCTCCAAAGTTTCATATCAATCAGGTCCTAGTATCAACATGCACATCAAACCATGCTCATCCACAATATATTGTCATCATATTTGGGACACAGCCCTAGCCGAAACACTACTGCTCCAAAATTATTCTTTTAACTTGTAAATATTTTTACTTATGCTACGGCTCCAAATTCATGACATATACTTATCATACCTGCCACCTTCAACTTGCAGCATTCAAATACAGCTGCATCACTGTTTAATACAAGACCATGTCAAAGCAGATCTGGTCAGATATCTACCAACACCAGACATACTGGCCTCTGATCAAACAACATGATAGTGTAAAGAGCATTAACGACGATACACAAAGGCAAAGGTAAATCATGTCCCATCCCACTTTCCCAGCCCCTCCCACTCTGTAAACACAGGACGGCCATAAACACACTTCTGTTTGAGCACAATAATGGTTACGACCTTTTGGCCTTCTTGTGGTCAAGAGACTGAAGAGAAAATACAAAATAAAGCGTTGTCAGTACATCCGTAACACGGATTTCATAAGGTGGAGATCGGTAGCGCAGAAACCTGACAACCAGCAAAGATTTTTTTAGGGGGTTGGGGTGGGATTTGAACCATACCATCAGCTTCATAATGTAAAAGACTAAAGCAACCATCTGGCATCATGCACCAGCAACTTGGAACTGCAGCCCTATTAACGCTCAGCACTTTAATTTTTAATCCCCTTTTTACATTTTAAAGCTTTCTTGATTTTTGCTATTGTTTTTTAGATGAATTTTTTTATTTATCATTTTTTTTCTACTCTGCTTTTTTCAGCTTTGCTGTTTAATTTGCACACAATTTGAAGCTCATTAAACTGCAAATAAACAACTGATGACTATTACTACTCATTACTATTATGAGGATCATACTAATATACAGGTCAAGCTGCACTCGGGTCATTCCCCTTTCAGTAACAAGGCTAGGCCTGCAGGAAACACGACCTACAGATAAGGTCGTCACCAAATCGAATCAATTTAACACTCTCTTCAAGCAACAGCACAAGAATATATAGATGGAAACATGAAACCTTTTTCCTCTCCAGCTCTTCCTCATTCTATATAAAGGTCATTATTTTCTGTGAGGAGTGCTCTGTGTACACAGTCCACAAGACATATGAGTCACTACAACGCGTACCTTTAAAGTTCAGCGGAAGAGACCGACGCCACAGCAGACCTGCCCTCTGGCTCAGAGCTTTGTGTGTTGTGAACACTTTGCTCACTGGGTTTGTTCATTTCAGCAACACACGTTGCTTTATTGTAAGCTAATGGTTGACATGTGCATAAAATCAAGCGTACAGTCGCGCAACCTTCACAAACATACAGGTTTGTAATTAGGAGCTGGGACATGGTTAGTCTTTCCGCCATATCATAAAACGTCTGTCATGCTAGAGCCGCTAAGTTCCCTGTACATGCTGTTTTTGTGATCTGAAAACAAGCGCACTAACAATGTTTAACATAACATAAGGTTGAGTCAAAATACATGTTTTGTTGATTTTCTAATTGAAAATATGTTCACTGCACCTTTTTCTGCAACCACATGTTTTTTTAGTTGCTGATTTTAACAAATGTTGCTAAATATTTATAAAATATTAAACATATTTTAGAATAAAAAAGGGCTATAACTTTTGTGTGTTTTCTGGAATATGAATTCAGCAAATAAGTGGTGGTTGTGTAGCAGTATGTTCTCTGGAGAGGATGTCAACTTACTTGCACCCAGTAAACATGCCATTTAAAGAGGGGTGCCCAAACTTTAGTATGTGACTGTGTAGTGTACTCAGTAGTGATGGGTTGAAAAAAAAAAAAATCAATGCATAGTATTTCAACTTTGTGCATGTCGAAATTGTGTTAATACACAGAGGCCAAGTGTATATATATATTATTATATAAAATTAAAACAAAATTAAAACAAACTGAAATTAGATAAACAGATTGAAAACGTAATAATAAGGAAAAAGGTAATAGAGTGCATATATGGCTGGTTAGGTTTAAGGGGTTACACCACTGCCCCCCATGACTGGGGTTGGATTTCCCACCTAATACGCAACCCCCCGAAAGTATACCAATAAGAATCCTCAGGCAAGACTCGTGTGTAAATGGAAACTGTAACATTGTTAGAGCATTTATGATCTTAAGCGATGAAGCCTTGCCTGAGAAACCCGGTGCTGCTATACCTCCACTTCTATCTTTCTGAGACTCGTCTATCTGACTGTTCACTGCTTACTTCAAAATAAATAACATTTTAAACTTCATACCACTTCCAGATGATCCCAGATGACTGATCACTCTTTTATGAAACACAGTTTTCGCTCTCATTCTTTGGTTTTGGTTAAAACTTCAGTGGCTCCTATTAATGATGAAAATTACAAACTTAGCCGATTCAACAAGAAGGTACATTTCAACCCATCATCCTTTCACAAGTCTATCAGCTCTCACTGACAGTGCAGTGCTCTTATAGTGTGTTACTGTGCTGCTGTGGCTGTGGAGGAGCAGCGGTCCGCAACAGAGCTAAAGCAGTGTGAAATAATGAAAACGTTCACACAGAACACTTAAACCACCCCCCCCAGCCCCCACACACATTCACTCCCTGTAACCTAATTAGACAAAGCGAGTCCCTGCATCCCCTGAGCACCTCGCATGTCCCTGATTTCAGCGATGACTCTGAATTACAATGAGAGGCACGTACAGGCGGAAAGGAAAGCCCACCGCCTGGATCTCCACGATGATGGTGCTGCGACTGGAATTCTCGGTTTTGATGGTATCTCAACGTTTTTCACCCAGAATGGAGACGAGACTCTTTGCCTTGTCTGTGAGGAACACTGGCGTTCTGTGGCTGAAGAAATGTGCGTTTATCAGCAGCTGAAGCAGCCGAAACAGGCACAGGGAGCTCAGCGTATAGGGACGGATTGCCAGATGCACATTAAGCCCTTTTAATCTGATTAATAAACACTGCATTTCTTAAACACGGTTTAAAACCGCCCTAATCTTCCCTAAACCAAAATCAGAAGCAATCCACAAGCGCTTGAACATAAAATTTTAATTTAGAGAAGGTCGGGTTTAAGGCCTGTTCAGCAATTCTCCAAACTTGAGCTTTATAAATGAATGGGCCCGCTTCCCGGACCCAGATAAATCCTAAGTCTAGACTAAAAAGTGTTTTCCGGCATGAATCATCGCCGGCGTAGTGATTTAGTTCAAGTCTAAAGCTTAATCCCCCTCTGGGAATACAGCCCAATGAGTGTAAGCTACAGCCAATAAGAGCTTAATAAAATCTGCTCTGCACTGCACCAGCGGGGCCTCAACAGGGTCCAACATGCTCCGATTTTGTTTGATCTGTACAGGTAATACGGGTGTAGAACGACATCAATCTGACCTAAAGGAGCAATTCAACTGTTTAAATAGATCATAACAGTACTCAGTAATAATACATACACACCAAATATAGTATTTCTTTTTTTATCATAAATAAATATTTAATTATTTAATTATTACAATTATTACAATGATTATTAAAAATGTGTAATTTGACCTGGAGTTGTTCAAACTAAGGTGGCATGACTGGAAGTTTTTATATCAAAATCACAGTATGAAGGAGTGTAATCTTCAAATCGCCAAGAGCTGCGTATTTTAATTATATCCTACAGCTTTCCCAGTTGTCTTAACACATTTTACACAATGAAATTGACCTAATAGTGCAGAGCTTGTGAACTGGCAGACTGGCACTGCATGTTCACAATTCAAGTTTCTTGTGGTGTCTTGTGGTTCTTGGCCAAAAAAAGCTCTGAAGGTTCATTTAATGAAAATAATAATATTTAAACTGCAATCATAACAGAAAAATCACTCAGCCCTAATTAGAATGTCTGCATTAGTCTGTAGACTGGCTGACTGAGGCCTGTCACAGTTATTACAAAATCATTTGACCACAACAAATTCCACCCTCATAAGACTTTTCACAGTTCATGACGATACATGCTCTGATTTTCTGACTTTAAACTGTGTGCTGTAGCACATTCAGGGCAATCGCAAATACAAAATCTATATTTCCATTTACTTCAGCGTTACACGCTACATTTCAGCAACGCCGCTCACAAGCATTTTTCACACAAATATTCAAAATCTCAGTAGAACCAGGTAACCATGTGACTGTAGACACTTGTTACGCAGAGCACAGTGCAGCATGTTTTGTGCGCTGCACAGTCAAGTGCTAACAATTTAGTGAATCAGCTCATTTTGCTGCTTTACGGTTTATTAGTTCAATAAAACAAACAAAACAATTAAACTGCTAATTGTAATTGTAGTTTTATTAATAGCAGCAACGAGTAGCATGCTGGTTCATGAGCGCTCACCTGTAAAGCCACAAATAAGCATGGATGACATGACATACATGCAGCGCCCAAGAGTAGCCTAGGGGTCTTACAGATACATTTCAATGGAAATGAAAACACAACACACCCTCAACAACCTCCCACTGTCCAGTCAGTTGCATAAGAAATAGTCTTCTTCTTTTCCTCCAAGGCAGTAGACATACAGGAATTGCCGGTAGCATGGACACTAGACCAACCACTGCAATTCCTCTCATTCTGCCTGAGAAACTGCTGGACTCAGTCAGCTGTGTGCAACAAGCCAGCTGCTACTGAAGCGTGAATGATCGTGATATACCCCCCACTGTTTAACTACTGAAGTGCGTTTCATTTTTGACCACATATGATCGTGTCAGCTAATCTTCCCGGTACCTGGAATCAGTCAGGTCATAGTTTTCACCCTGTAAAGACCTGCGAATGTACAATGCGTTGCCTGCATGCATCCAGCTGTGTATCCCCCCATCTGACACCCATCAGAGAAACACAGAGTTATGCTGAGCTGTGGAAGAGCCTGACAGACATATCAGCCAAGATAATATATCTGATCTTCAAAAGACATCAGCATCTGTCTCACGCCAGCTCTGAATAAGATTAAAGTCAGTATAACGGGTGCGTATAAGAGAGGCTGAGAGAGGGAGGAAGGCATAATCTTGGGGTCGTATGAGGAAAGAGTGGGAAGAATTTAAAGCTGCATCTGGTTTTCCCAGGAATCAACCACTTACATCAAGTCTTCAGACATATCACATCCAACATGCTTCACAGAAAGCTAAACTGGCATCATACTGTGTGGCTTCACGCTGTCGTTTGGTAGATCAGTTCTAAGCACCGGGTGACAAATGAGCTTCTTAGTGCACCTGCCACCGTGTCTGGTGAACAGAGGTGTAATGATGCACTCAGCTCACGATTTGACTGAGTTTTTGATACTGAGGTTTTATTATTCAGTGTTCTCACACAGCAAAACAGAAATTAAATTCAAATTAAGAAAAATGGGGACTATGACTGCAGTGTTGCACTCCTAGGAGGCAGGAGGACTGCTGCAGTGAGCTGTCGATTAATGCTGCCTGTTTACAAACATCAGGGTTCAAACGATGAAGCTGCATTAGCCAGCACGATTACCAGAATATACATTCTCCACAATGCAGAGTGATATCTCCACAAAACACTCCTCCTAACACCACTGCTACTACAACTAATACTAATAAACAGGAAGAAAGCTCAGCAAGCATTTTAAATGTTTATTAAGTCACCTTACTTTATAGACACCTCCATGTAACAGAAAAACAAGGTGTGAAACGGAGAAGAGTGGTTTCTGTGGGAGAGAGTTTCTCCCTCTGGTGTGTATTTGTGCTTTATTAATTTACAGACTGTTCACATACAAAAAAAAGCTACACAGCACATTATAGGATGGGGAAAATCTGGAAAATCCCATATTAACGTTTTATTGTATTAGTTTGAACCATGTCTTTAACATAGGGAGCTCTTAGTGGCCCCTGCCTGTGGCTAGAAGGGTGGACCCCCATAATAATAGCAGTAGGAATGATAGAGAACTCAGGAACAATGAAAAAACAGGATGCTGGTAGGGATTGCAAAAAACATCTAATACTTCTCATCAAAAATGTCTAATTTTATTGTTTAGAAGGAGTTAAATGCCCCACAATTTGAAAGAGTAACTAAGAAACTATATATATATATAAAAATATGTAAAATTTATTGTGTGTGTTTTTGTTTGTTTTTTGTTTGCTTTTTATCAGTCCATATAGTCTCTACAGCCTATCCTGAATGGTCTGTTTCTATGATGTCATGGAAAGCAAGCCAATAAAATATATCTGCCTATTTGCCTACTCAGCCTACATCAGTTTCGCCCTATCCACCTACACTGACGAGAGAAGTTTTATAGAGAGAGTTTTCTAGCCTTGATAGCTTTACAAGAGATATATAAGGCAGCCTATCAAAGCAGATGTCATTTACAGACACACACACACACACACACACACACACACACACACACACACACACACACACACATACATACATACATACATACACATACATACATACACATACATATGTATCAGTCTTGAAGGTACAGTGACAAAAGAGTGATCTGATAAAGAGAGGCTGAAACATGGTCATATAAAAGTGCATTATTGTTCTAGGAACATAAAAATACTAACATCCTAATAAGCAGTTTAAAAACTAAAAAGCAGTTTAAGACTATGTGCAAACACCTAAAAACTACTACAGTCATTATTACTGTAGCTCTGTAGAACTAATAGCCAACACAACTAGTAGCTGTCTTGTTTATGAAAATATAAATATCACACCAGAGTTGGCATTGGCTGATTTTGGTGTGCTTAGATATATTCTGACACTACATGATATATAGTTCCTATAAAAATGAACAAAAGTATGATGCATAGCTAAAAACAGCAATAGCAGCCTAAATTTAGTCCATACAGGGCCATTGTTTATAATCACAGAGTCAGAGGAGACAACTGTGCAAAGAAGAAGCAGAAGAAGAAGAAAGGTTGTCTCACTCAAATTCCAAGATCCTAGTCCTGGAAAACTACTTTCCTAGAGAGTTTAGTTTTAACCTGCATCCAATAAGCTGCCCCACCCCCTACTTAACTATAATACATCTGATCCAATCAGGGACCTGGGACAAGGTTAATTATGTGGAGCAGATGTAGTAAATTGTGGTTGGAACAAGGATCTGCAGGAAGGTAGACCTTCAGGCTGAGAGCTGGAGACCACTGCTGTATCCTGTACCTGGTAACCTGACAAAGCAGCTCTATAGCGCTCTTCACATAATTCTTCAGAAGTGGAAATATCTCTATAAATATTGTCTGAGCTGGATTTAGAGAAACTAATGAAATCACATAACTACTCATTTCCTTATGGACCAAAACCACAAAGCCAAAGCTCTTAAAGCAGACAGTGATGATCAGTTTACCATAAAGGTGAGACAAGCGCAGACTGCTTTACTGCATAAACACACAGCAGATTAAGATTGAAGGGGCTTGGTCACGTCCCCTCAGGACTTGTTAGAGGTGAACTGGAGTCTACGGCTCAGACAGGAGGATAAAGTGAGTGGGTGTGTGAGGGAGTAAGCTGCAGCTCTCGTACAGAGTGCTGACAAACTGATTACACTGAGGCGTCCCCTTTCAGACAAACGGCAATAACAGAACAATTTCTGTATATAAAGCTTAACATAAACTGATTCTTTATAAAAGCTTATACTTTAAGTACTGGTGCACTCAGGAGGAGAGGGTAGGAGGGGAAGATGGCGAGTGAGCACATGAGACGACAAGAGACTGAAGCAGATGGTGGGATAATAAAGGAGACACTGAGAAGGAGAGACTGATTGAGATAACTAGAGAATGAAGGAGAGTGAATGAGACACCAAGAGCGTGATACTAAAGGAGACAACAGCAGAGAGAAAGAGACCATGGGAGAATGAAAGAGATAGTAGGAGAAAGAAAGAGATGGCAGAGCAGTGAAAGAGATGGTAGGGGAGTGAAAGAGTGAAGAGTAGAGCAGAGGAGTGAAATAATCATCATCCTATCAAAGACTGCAGATTTAAACTAAGGTATATACCAAATGGTCCTGGACAGCAGATCAGACCAGCTGTTATATATTTATGTGGCACACTGTATACAAATTGTTGTAATGTCTAATTAACTAGTTAGTCCAATAAAGTTTCAGAAGGCAAACACTCAAAGATCAGCGCAGAAGAAGTGATCTAAAAACAAAACAAACCCAGCTCATCTCCTCATCCTACACTCAAACTGGACTAATGCTGGACTGTCATTAGAATTCAGTACCGATTTAACGCTGATGTAATAACAGTCTCAGTGGAACTAAATCAAACTACCATGTCATATTGTGACATTTGCAGGTCAATGTGTCAGAATTCAGCTTTTCCTCATCACCTTTCACAGCAGTTACACTTAGACATAATGCTTCTGTTTTGGTATTTTCTTTTTCTATTTATATCAAAATGCTGCACACAAACACGGCTGGTGTGTAAAGTAGAGGGGCATTAGGACCCTGAGACTGTGCTAATTATCACACTACTCTGTAATCTTCGCTGTCATGTTAAGACAAGCAGAGAGGAAGAGACCCTCACACAGATGTGGAATTTAGCAGGACGCCCACCGCGTTGGACCATGTATAGAGAACACACACACAAGACTATGTAGCGTCCAGCCCAGACTCTGAGTACATACATAGGACTGCATGGTGATATCATGTTCCCGGCCTTGATATCGCCATGGCTGTATTGATTATTTGGCCTTTAATAAAACTTGGTGATTAAAAATTTAATGTAAATGTATTGATGAATTAGCAGTGATTGGTTAGTGGTTAGCAATTTGCTTGATGATAATCTATATTTCAATTATCCTGCTGGGCTTTCTTACAGTAAGAAACTGCAGAATTATTACTTGTCTGATATTTTGTTGTAGTAAAACACTAACTACACAACTACATTTTTGTAAAAAAAAAACAAATCTTAGAGTGCAAATTTATTTCAGATTATAAAAGGCCTCTCAGGTTAAGCTCCTGACCAATCAGTGCCTGCCTTCCGTAGGATTTTATTTTTTTATTTTTTTTTTGCACAGGTCAGTCATCAGTACATATTAAAGCAAAATATTTAAAAGAAAAGCAATGAAACCCCCTGGCTACCGCTCCAAGCTGTTTGTTTCCTGCAGAGGAAATAAATTACATTACACAGAGAGTAGCACTAAAAACTCTTTTACTTTTGTTACTCTGTGAAACGCTTTACTTCATACTTATTTATGGAGTATTATTATATATTCGCAAAATAAGCAGCATGCTGACTCCTCATGTTGTATGTGACTAGCTGTTCGTCATAATTCTAACATTACTGTTAGGCTTTATACTGCTGTTTATCAGTAGAACTAATAAAGCGCTCGCCCTGTTTTGGTTACCAGTCAAGTCATAATAAAAGTCAAATTAAATTTAATAGCTAATAATTAACTATTTAACAATACTCTTTAAAGCTCTTCTCGACCTTTAGTAGAACCTCCCCATAAGTCCTTTTAGAAGGTTCACATGATCACTGTTTAAACCAGTCACTGTATATGTATTGTTAACACTGGGGGAAGTACATACTTCTTATTTTTAATGTGTTTCAGAAACCAGGAACTCACAATACGCCTGCAATACCAAAGTAACTGTCAAACAAAAGGTGCATATCTGCTGCTGCGGCTGTTACACTTCCACAACCATGCTGTTTGGACACCTTACCATTACAATGTAGGACACCACCACCCAGAACTATAATACAGCTGAATAAGGAAATATTAATAAAGAATATTTGTAATTTTTATGTATTTGCAGAACTTCAGCTCCCCTTTACATTGTGTTAACATTTCATGATGAACAGAAATTCTCCAAACATACGTACAAATCGGGTTACATTGTGTTCCATTACAGAGGATGGGAATCTGATACAAGTACTGATACAGCTTATCAATGCCAATACTGATTGATTCTACATAACATGAAAAGATACCAAATCAGTGATATATACCAGTGACATATACAACAAGTGGCTAATGAGCACATTTCAACAAACTGGGCTCTATAGCAGTGAAGGACTGTAAACCTTCCACAGTAAACCTGGTAACAGCCCTGTGACTCTCAGCTCTATTATTCCTGTGTCATATTCCCTCGTCTAGTGATGGAGAATGGGTTTAATTGGGGAACCTACATTAGAAATGATTAACACTGATGCTAACAGTGTCCTGAGGTAATAGCTAAAGACTTATTTCTCTAACGATAACGAGAGGCCGCACTGAGGACGTAGGTGCAGCAGATGATTTCCTAAAGCAGTCAAATATGCTGCACTGCTTCAGTTTTATAGTGTTGTAAATGTTTCATAAGGTGGCTAGTGTTACCGCCTTTAAATGCAACTACAGCCATATATATTGCAGTTAGCTGCATTATTTTGCAAAGCACACACTTTTGAATGTCCTACCCTGTCAGTACTGACTGCAGAGCACGTTCAGAGGAATGCTAAAGCTTTCGTCACAAAGAGCAACACCTCTGATCCAATCTAGCCCAACTATCTGAAAATGCTATCCCAGTAGAATGAAATAACATAACACTGATAAGCACCAGGACAACCTTGGTATCTATTTCTTCAGTGCTGACCAGTCAGGAACCGGTACCAACTTAGTACCAGATCTTAATACCCACCAAGTTAAGAATGTTTCCTCTGTGAAGTTACCATTTTGAAGAGGTTTTATTCCAACAGCCACAACATGCCAATATATGCTATGCTCAACACCAATGCCTGGTTTACCTGCAGCCCACAGTGATCACAAAAAAAATAATATCATCTGCATCTAGGGCTGGGGCGACACATCGATTAGCATAACGTGTGTCGATGTGTCGCAGAGACGGCCGCGCCTACTGAAAGCATGGAGCTGGAGCGCATGCTGCAGTAATAAACAAACGCTTGCGCGCATCTAAAGCTGTTGGAGTATTTCAAGAAACAGAAGAAACAGAAACACTACAGTGTGGTGCTCTGTCAGCTCTGCACAGTGGAGATGATCCCAACAGTACAACTGCTATACGAGCACTTGAAGCTCAAACACCCTGTAGAAGCCTAAAATGGCAATCAATTCACTTCACACACACACACACACACATAATTTAGCCGCAAAAAAAAAATCGTTAGATTAAGAAATTAATCGTTATGTGCAGCCCTATCAGCAGGCATCAGTCTGTTAGGCTAGATTTACATCTGAATCAAAGCTGCATGACAGCAAAGTTGAATGTAACTGCATAGTCTTTGTTTTTTACACGGCAATCACAAGCGAAGAGCACTGCAGGAATACACCGTCTATGCTTTACGGGAGACGCCATTCACAGCTAGTGTCAAAAAATAGACTCTACTTCATACACACGCGCGTGCACACACACCCCTACTACTACTGCTGCTTGAAGTGCATCGCTGGTATAAAAAGCTCCACTGATTAACACAGAACTGCACTGTAAGCATCGGCAGCGCACTGGAGAAACACTGCGGTTGCTGCTTCTGGGAGAAAATGCGCTGAATATAGCTGCTCGAATAAGAAAAACAAAACAAAGCAACGAAAAATTAAAAGAAAATTGTGTGGCAGTGACAGCGACGTGCCCTAGCCATGAAAGTTTTTACTTCAGATTTATAAATAAAAAATGTCGTCACTTTATTTAATTCTCTGCTTTATTTGAACCTCTGACTTCTGTCTGAACTGTTCTACAGATAACCAGCTGGAAAAGGCAAACACAGTGTGGATCGTGTGTGTAACTTGGTAATCCAAAGATTAAGGATAAGAGTCAGGATTTTTTCTCCCCCCACCCCATTCTGTACTGGGTTGCCAGCTCCATTTAAATCCCTCAGAACCAAACTCTTAGAGCATACAATGCTATTTCTGTGTTAAGAGTATTATGTCCACTCTGAAAAGCCAAGCAAGCGTCCACTTTCTACAAACTGATCCAAACCACACAGGGAAAAGATGGCAAGTAGAGTGAAAGCGGTCAGTAAGCTGGCTGACTGGAGCTAACAGGTCCACAGGGTTAACAGATTACAGACACTATATGTTTTCAAGCTCTGTAAAAGAAAGCCACTGACCGGCACTGCACTTGCTAACACTTGTAACGCTGTGAAATGGGAACGTAGGGGCTAGAGCTGAATTTAGGGTCGGGATGCAGGGGCTGTAGAGCTGAAGACAAAGCTGCAGCATAAGGGCAGAAAGCTGAGGGCCTCGGGCACTGCAGTGTTGTGAAAAGCTTCTGTACGAGAGCTTTATTGTTTGAAGCTTGGTCTCCTTCCCTCTCCCTCCCTCCTTTCTCTAGTGGTGCGGCTAATCCGTTGGGGTTTACCTTTTGATGGAGTGATATTATTAAAACACCTGCTTGCTCTCTTCTTTTGCCCCCAGGAGCCTTAATGCAGGGAAAATCCCATACATCATGCCTTCATCATACACCCAAACGACAGCGTGATTCAGGTAGTAGGGGTTTGATTTACTGCTCACAGCCTGCAATATAAGCGCGTGCATTTTTATTAAAACGCATTTCATAATGCTCCCGAGCCGTAATGAAGCCATCTAACACCTCACAGATAACTAATACGTGCCAGGCACTGTTTTAAGGGGTTGTAATTATGCTACGTGAGCATGACTTATGGTAATGTTCTTGCTGCTCCAGACCTGCTGATTATTTGCACATCTAGTCTTGGACTAAATAGCGACAGCAATGATGAATAGCAATTAACCCTGGCATTAGTACGTTCACTGCTTTGGCATGCAATAAACATACTACGTTCAAAATCTGCAGTCATCTACTCATTCAGTGGTTCTTCCAACATCAAGGCTATCACTTGATCCTCTGCCTGGACCTCCCACCCCCTGAGGGTTAATGCAAGCTTGCTATTTGTGTCAACAATAGCTGCACATCTGTATTTGTGTCCTGCGTCTGTATAACAACAACAACAACAATAATAATAATAATAATAAACCCATAACTGCAGAGTTTTTATTCTATGTTTCATGTAAAGTGCTATACTGAATCCACTTAAATATGCTCCATTACACTCCATTAGGTTTTTAGTGTAGTTTTTTTCTACACTAAGAATCCTATCAGTGATGGTCCATGGAGAAGGTCACCAAAGCATCCAGCAACAGGCTGGGAGCTGTGGGCAAGACTATGAAAGTGGGCTCTGGCTGTTTGTTTTTGTTTTCTGCCACTTCCGCCCAAATGGTTATCTGCGTCCTGAGCCAACGGGGCATTTATTTGCTCAGTAACTTAAACAGCGAAGCAGGAGAGTCAGCATTTTATTCTCATGGTTCAGGAACCACCATGGAATTTAGAGTGAACTCCAGGGAAATTCCAGCAATGTTTTTTTTCTCTCACTCTGTTTCTCTCACATACTCACTTCCACAGTATTTATCATAGTCTATGAATACAAGTCCCAGCATGACACAGATGTGTGTGCGGTTGTGTGTGGGGAGAGATTTATGGGTTTGATGGACCGCAATACAGTCCAGTTCTATAATTTCATCGTTTCAGTTTTTTATTAGCCTGCAGTTCACACGACTGAGAGCTCGACACCGACAATGTCATTACTGTCTGAAGTCTGAAACTGAATTATTGAAAAGACACACAGCCAGGCAGACAGGAGGAAAGGATGCATTCATTCATTAGTGTAGTTCATTACTGTGATCTGAGAATTGGGCATTTTAACCATTTTGACATCTGAATGTGTGAAAACAAAACAGTATTCCAATAATCAAATAAAAATATCAGACAAAATTAGAGAAAAAAACTAAAGTAATATAGACACCTTAACATTTGTTAATTACACACAGTCAGCAAACGATGTGACACATATTAGGGAACTAGCATATTAGATGGCAAATATACATCAGCCAACATTGACAAACCATAGTATCAGGAAAAACATAAATTAAATTAGACATAAATCAAAACAAACATAAATGCAATAACCTGGGAGAGCTTTGGCTCAACGTACCTGAAAACACTCTTATCTATCATAATAGCAGCATGGGTGTGGTAGTGGGGGGGGGGGTGGACCTGACTACCCAGGACCCGAGTAGGGAGAGGGGCCCATGAAAATCCTGATTTTTTTTTTTTTGCTCACATTCCTTGTGTACTGGCATGGATAGGGGCCCACTGACATTGAGGGTGTACAGGGCCCAGAATTTGCTGCTATGCCCCTAAATAGCAGTCTGCTATATGGCTTGCAGTTGTTTGCACTACATTATTCAAAATGGCCTATTTTTAGCTAGGCATTTGATTTTCAGTGGGCTTCACTAATGAAAACCCTCATGTGTGCAACACAAAAATTGTTTCTCAACTTCAATGATAAAGCAGCCGTTTCACCCAGGTACTGCTGTTCACTGGAAATTGGCGTTTCTGCTACATATATTGTTTCCATGACAGATACAGGAAGTAGAGTAGAGTAATGATGCCATGTGGCAAGATACCGCTACCACCCTCAACCACTCAGAGGTTGACAAGTTGGAATTGAATGGGTGAGCTGACCAATACTGGGTTCATCGCTAGGCAGGGCATAAAGACACTAGAGCTGTCTTTAAATGTACAATAACTTTTGGTTTTGGGAAAATTGAAGCATGCAATTCTATTATAGTAGACCCCAAAACTAAACTATGAATAGTGAACATGAGCATAATAGTTCACCAGTAGTGGACTGTGACTGTTAAAGCTAGACCTTTAGTTACAGCCATAAATATTAAAGAATATCTCAACAATAATACTAATGTCCGCTAGCTCTTCCTAGAAACTCCAGTAGTATTTTAGCACTCAACCAATTTTGGCTGTTCTTGATTAAACTCTGAAACCTAAAGCTTGCAACAGATATTCAACGCTCTTATTGAAGACACATTAATATTTATTGATTTGTTTATTTATTAATGTTTATTTCAAGTCCTGACACAGTGCTTCTGTATTCTTGTTAAGATTTTTACTCTCACATTTGCCCACCGATGGAAGGGCTATCATGGCTGTATCCACACAAAAACCACAGGCGGAAATCGGGTCAAATAATTTTCCATTGGACATTTCAAGATTTTAACCCTTTTGTTTCTGGCCACAGCACAACAATGAAATATAAGTATTACTATGTAGAGTTAAAATACCACATGACGGTTCAAATGAATAAAAAGGATTTCAAATTTACACTTATTTTTGATTTAAAGAAATCATTAGATCTTCTCCGATAGCCATAGTCAGAGCTGTAATTACAGACACGATTATAGGCTTCTGTTTACATAGTACCCCCCACAACCTCAACTCAGACTGCCCCCTGTCTTGAGTTAATGCACCGCTCCCACACTGATGCAGCACTGTAGGCGAAGCTGTATCACAATGTGGACTCAGCTGAGCTCCAGATCAATTAATAACACTAAAGAGGCTTGAGGTCCGGCTGCTTTCCAATCATATCACAGCACAGTTCTCCACCATAACCCCAGGACTGAGACCCTGACCTGCTAATGGTGAGAGTGGAAAAGCCAGGATCTGTGTGTTATTTTTATCCTCATTTCTGTCATCCTTCCAAAGCCCCTCTAATACTGACAGTACCCAAAAGGAGCACCAGCTCATTACGAGCCATTCACTGCACCAAACATATGTCACACATACTAACACCAAATACATTCACAGCATCCAGTGGAGCTCTGATATAAACACTCAACAGAGTCCCAAAATGCTTCTGACAGCTACCTGACAGGCCTTCAAGCATAAAATCCAGCAGTGCAGGCAATACCACTAGCAGCGCAGGCAATGCCACCATCTCCTCAGGTTTTTTTCCAGCTGACTTCCATTACAAGAGCCTGCACAGGTGATAATGTGCTACAGCGGTACAACTCTTCACCCAAACCAAGCAGCTATCATTCCAGCTCAGCCTGAGAAGCCTGTCAGCGGGAATTCCCAAAAGCACCTTCATACAGGACTGGAAGTGGACTGTATAGGTGGAAGTGTAGTGTGGAAATTATATTCTTATGTAAAATGTAGTTCATGTTTGGTGTTCAAAGTTTTGTGCTGGAGATAGTAAGGAAAGCTGATACCCTTCTCATAGTGAAGTATATCTCTAAACCATCACACGTTAACTTCAAACTGTGTTAATCACCAGCTAATCTCAAGTAATCGCAAAGACCTGCTGCTGTGACGTCCGCCAGCATATTATACAGAGTTGAAGGTGCCATAGAATTTATTTATTCAGCATTTTAAGTTGTTTTCTGTTGTGTACAAAGAAGATAATTGACTTTAATCGGGGTGAAAAACACCCATCTGCAGCTAACTTCTCTTTTTTAAGAAGTACCCGTACCTGATGACAGTTTCGGAAGTGGTATAAGAAGTTCAGGCATCACTTTATAACCTGGAACAGAACATTTCTGCACAGAGTCTGCCATTTTCACAGGAGTTGCTCACACTCTCGCTAGAACGTGAGCTGGTGTTTGTTAATATAGTGAACATAAATATGAGTCAAGATTTTGGAACCAGCCCGTTTTACCATCCTCCTTTGTAAATGCAGGATTTGTGTTTAATGGGGGAGTCAACAGTGTTTGAAGTTCACATTATGTCAGTTCTATGTAATCTATCTATGTAAACTCTGCTTATTCAACCATGACTATGTAAATGCAGTTTTTCATTTAATGGTTTTTCTTTTAAGAGTCTCATACTATTACTATTAGGGCTGCATCTAACAATTAATATCTTAATTATTAATATCTTAATATCTTAATATATTAATTGATTAATCTAACAATCTGTTTTCAATTAGTCGATTAATATAACAATTTTTAGATTACTCTGAGTGTGTTAGGAATAACATTTTTTATTATTTTGTTATAGATTTGTACCCAATGGATGATATATATATATATATATACATACATACATACATACATACATACATACATACATACACACACACACACACACACACATACACATATATATATACTCACGCACAAGAAATTGGACAGTTTGTGGACTATATATGTGGCAGAGAACCATTTGAGAAGCAGCTATGTGTGTTTTAAAGCTCCCGCAGTATCTAGAACAGTCTTAGGTTCTACACTGGTCGATTATGAAACAGTTAGCAACGCGACTTTTCACTACTACTACTACTACTATTTAATGATTTTAAAATAATCTGCTAAGATAGGAACAACAAGTAAACAGGTGCTGTCTTGCTGCTGTATTGACAAAGCACTACGGGATGTTTGAGCTTCAAGTGCTCGTGTATAGCAGTTGTACTGTTGTGATCATCTCCACTGTGCAGAGCTGACAGAGCACCACACTGTAGTGTTTCTCCCACAACTTTAGATACACTTTAGATGCAGCTTGCGCTCCAGATAAATCCATTGCTAAAGATGCAAGCTTTGGACACCAAACTTATCAATAAAACTGGAAAAAGAGAAAAGCGGTTTGAAGTTTTACCCTTCTTTTCTTTTAAGGACCACCAAAAAAAATAAGGAAGTCAAGCATAAAAGCACTGGAGTTTATAACAGACAAAACATAAATCCTGAAAACAGGTCAGAAAAATAAAATCTGTGTGTGTGTGAACGCGGGGGCACGTAAGCACCGCTTTGCATTCTCATAACATGACAGAAAAACGAAAAAAGGGGGGGGAGCAGAGGGGGATATTAAAATGCAAACAGGAGGATGGGGTCTGCATAACTCACCAGGATTCTGTTCTCCACCTTGTCTCCTTTGATCTCCAGTTTAACTCTCTTCTTAACCGCCAGTTTGATCTTCCTCCCCACAGCATCCCTCACGCTCTCTGCAGCGAATACAGAAAATAAAGAGACTCACAGTGTGTCCGGACGGGATAAGCACTCGTAGTCTAACTCAAGCAGAGTGTTCAAAACAGCAGAAGTTAAGATTTTTCCACGGAGACATGGTGATACGAGCATGACAGATCAAAAGCAGTTGGAAAACGGTGCAGCGTTGAGGGAACTTCTGTGTATGTCACAACGTCTTAGAAAACAGCATCTCACACACCAGAGCTATTAAATCTACAAGAAAACACAGCCTGCTGTATGTGCCTCCTGTATGTGCCTCGCTGGGTTCTGCCTCAAAGCTCTACATCAAAATTCCCATTTACATACAAGGTGCTGGTTTCCTGGACAGAGTCACAAGTCAAGTCTAAATTATAATGTCAATGTCAATATTATTGAAAAGGCATTTTAGAATGAAGCTCAATGGGGTCTGGGAAACCAGTGCAAAGTGTTCTGCCTCGAATACCTCAATAACCCAATAAAATCAACTGTCATGCCTCAAAACACAATGACTCAAAATGCCTAAACTAAATCAATAAACACTGCCTCAAATAGGCCTAACCAAACTATTACATAACGCCTGATTGTAAGTGTTCAAAACATTTATAACTAAATAAGCATTTTATTGCACTCACATCTTCTAGTGTTTACAGTCATATGTTCACATCCGTCATATGTTCACACCAGACATGTTATGGATCTCTACAAAACAACATCTTTATATGCAAGCCGTGGGTAATGTTTGTTTACTTAAGCTGAGCTGTTACTGTTACCAGTCAGGAGCTAATAAATACTGACAGAAAGCAAGATATCTTATGTTTATGCTTTAGAAGATGCTCTGAACAAAAAAAAGACAATGATAAATTTGAATATGGAAATGAACCGTCAGCTAAAATTCTATGAACATGATTTAACTCAGAAGTTCTTCATAACTAAACAATGGATTCTAAAGAAAGTTACATACAGAGAGCACCAAACCAGACAGTGCTGTATCCCTCATGATCTGAAGTTTGAGAATCTGAGAAAAAAGCATTCGGAGAGGTAAAACAGATTCTGCATTTCTCATCTTTTCACAAAAAAACCTTCCATAACATAACATAGGCTTCAGCTTTCCTCCACCCCCTCCTCAGCCTGACAATATGGAGAATCTCCACAGCAGTTGGAGTTCTGCTCAAATTGATTCTCCACACCCTCACTGAGCTGCTTCCATCCATGAGCGGGGGCTTATGGGAGAAGTGGGTCGCGTATTCTATCACGCTGTAGTCTCGACTTTGGAAGTCCTTGAGTGAATAAGATGCCTCCAGAAGTGCTTCAGTTTTTTTAGTAACAATGAGTGTCAAGATTTCTGACTGTGGACATTTTTGGGCGGTCTCAAACCCTCAAAACGGCAGGCCAGAAACTCGGCCACAAGAGCCGAGAACGGACGCAGAAACATACCAAAAGTTTCGAAGACTGAAGGCCACAGCACACCGTACCCAAGATAAATAAACACAACAATGCAGACTGTTGTGACGAAGCTTTTAGCATCAAAACTACACAAACAGAGCATGAGGACTACACATTAACAGAAAACTTTAATGCTTTAAGTCTTCAAGTGACAAAAGATATCCACTGCCCCTCAAAACAAAGGGCACATGGGGACACTGGACAGGTCACTTTTCATTTCAGAGATGCTTACACCAGAATGTGATGGTCAGAGGACCAACATTTGTCAAAAAGATCAAGCTTATAGAACACAAGCTTGTTGTTGTTATTGCAAGTATCAGAAACAACAGCGACTGGTCAAGTAGGTTTATGTCACAAACATCATGAAAAAAATCAGACGGTGACTAAAGCTGCATTTTTGACCTCAAACAAACAAAAAAAACCAAACAAGAAACACTTTAATGGGCAAAATATTATACAGTTACAGATGTTTTAATTAATTTACTGACGTCTGAATAAAGCCCACTAATAGATCTTGTTTAATGTGTATTATGTCAGAATCAAAAAGACAGCGGATTCATTTTCTTTCCTACTGCTGCGCTGATTTGTGTATGATGGCTGTATGTGGGTGTATCTAAATGCATATTCTTTCTTTTTTCTGATTTGGAAAAAGCTCCACGCATCTACGCCAATGTATGTATTTTAACACCTATTAAACTGCAATAAGAACTGAAATTAGCTTAGGCACAGCCACTGAGGTCATACCTAGTATCAGTTTTGAACCAATGCTAGTAGAAAATGCTGTATCAGCTCCTGAAGAAAAATAGAATAAATACGATCTGATTCTGTAACAAACTCAGCCAGAAATATTCTTTGATGGCAACATAACATAATATTAAATAAAAGCAGGTCATATGACAACAACATTAATCTTACGTAGCATGATGTTACTATTAAACAATGATTAAACTAAGTATTAGTCAGATTTTATTTCTGCACAGCTTCTCAACAGTTTTGCTCTAATTCCAGCTGAACACGTCTGGAAGAGAATGCTTACTGTTCACGTGCCAAGTGATGGAGGGCAGCGAGGACCATACTAGCCACACAGAGACAGAGATCAGTTATGCCGTCTCAGACTCCCAGCCATGCATGTCTATGGGATCAAACACACAGTTTCCTGACCGGGTGAAACCTTAGATGATGATGTCACTGCTATGTTTTAAATAGGGACATACAAATGTGTCAGTATAATATTACCATCCGCAGACATTTGCTTAAAATACGATTAAAAAGATGTTCAGATCTGAAACCAACATCGGATCATGTCTGATGATGTGTTCACTGCAGTCTGGTGGAGCAGAATGGAGCACACTGGCTTACAGAAGCCTACAGAATTAAACTGTTCTATTTGTTTATAGCACAAATCCAGGTGGACATTATAAATATTCATGCACCAACATCAGCAGGTACATACTAGGGATGTGCATTCTGATATCTGACTATACATAACAATTCATGTCAACTCCACCATGTAGTGGAATCCATTTCAGAATAGAAAGGACAATTGAAGGACAATTTCTTCAGATGAGACAATAGCCTAAAGCTAGGGCTGAAAGAGTCAGAATTTAATATTGATTGTTGTTCATTGTTTTATATATTATATTTTATAACAGCTAGAACAATCAAAAACAGCCAAGCTTCTATGTGACTTACTGGCAGTCTGGCACGCTACAGGGTTCAAATACCTAGAAAAAGTAGGTATTTCAGTTTTCTTTGCCTAACAAACAAACGGGCAGGACCTTAATTTATAAAAAATAATTTAATTCAAATAAAAGTTACATTATTAATATTAATACATAATATTAATATTCATGGTAGAAAATTATAGATATTTTCCCCAAATCATTCAGCCCTACCTAAAACTACAGCTTCAAACACTACAACACCAGTTGTTCATGGAGATTCGTTGTTGTTTCTCCTCTTCAGTGAACATTGTGCTGACATGTTAGTTTGTTAGAGAAATATTGTCGCTGTCCAATAAAAAACAAGTATTTCCGAAATGGCAAGTTTACAGGAAAAGCCAAAAACTGTTTTAACTTTCAAAGTAAGTCAATAGAACCAGAAATATTTACAAGCTATTTTGGAGCATTTCTATTGGTCTGTTCATTATAAATTTCTTTACACAACATGAACAACATCTATTGTGATCAAACGATATGCAAAAATAAAAGACACAAAAGGAGATACATGTTTTTCTTTGGACAGCGAGGATATATTTGAACTGGTCGTAGCTGTCAGACGGTATGTATATTTAACAATAAACGCTGCGCTGTTTTTGCCCCGTCAGTCGCATCTACGGCAACATGCTTACATTAAGGTACTTATGAGTGACAGAGTAACAACATGAGCAAGTACGACAACATACGAACAAAAAAAATACTTCAATATGAACAAGAGCATGTTACAGTCCCACTAAAACACTAATTCAGCTGTACACTGAAATGCTGACCTGTATACTGACGCATTGTATACCAAACAGTGATTTCAATATCCTGAACTGGCACCATGAATGAGTCCTCAAGTGCTGACACACAATACTAAACCAAACCTTTTTTAATATATCACACCTGTTCAACCCACAGTTCAACTAAATCTGTTTTTTTGTTTGTGTAAAGGAGGGATATGTTAAAGTCTGTGTATTTCATCCTGCATGAATGACCAAACTTGGTAAGGAAGGAGGAACAGTACAGTGTCATCTCTACTGGGAGAAACTGGGAGAAATTTAGTGGTTAGCATCCCAAAAAGCTCTGCCACACACAAACGTAGCAGGTGACGGCCCTCACCACATCCTCTGTACTGGGGGAGAACAATGCTCCTGTCTCCTCTCGGAGCCGCCGGCCGCTTGTGTTCGACCAGTGGAACAATGTGGCCGCTTTCTGTTCCTCATTACGCCGAGGACTAATTACCCATTGTTTCTCTCGCAGCCAATGAGATCTTCTTTCTCTGAGCATTTGTCTTTCTCTCCGTGTCTGCACTGACACATCGCAACAACAACTCTCTGCAGAAACAGCATTACAAGATAGGACAGGATGGATGGTTGGATGATTGGACGGAGCTGCGCTCTGTATGCTGAGTGCTGCTCCTCTCAATCTGTATGCCTTCCTGCAAGCGATCGACTGACACCGTGCACAAACAAGACACAGGAACATGCACACTGCACAACAGGAGACACACTGGACTTAACCTGGTGGTACAACTTATCTGATTTGTAATATTACATTTTAAATATAACAGTTAACTTTTACATGTGATACTCAAAGCTGTTTTGTTACCCATACGCAGCAGTGATCAGTCAGATCAGAATTCATGCAACTTCATGTGAATCAACTCGACATTTGTCTCAGTTTTGCCTGAAACACCTAGGATGACTTTTCTGTACCAAAAAAGGCAGAAATTTTTAAGACAAATGCGCTGAATGCGGTCATAGAAGTACAAGAATGGTGCAGTAAAAATGAAAAGTTTCAAGATCCAAAGCAAAAAAAAAAAAAAGAGATAAAACTAAACCCTCTGGAAGCGGACCTGCATCCAGTGGCAGTCAGGGTTGTTTGTGGTACGTAAAATTTGCCACTTTTTTTTCTCTTGTGAGGGTCAGTATAAGAGCGTGACCTGACTAATGTCAGATATAGGTCATACGTAAGAGACAACGTAAACAGCCTAGCAAGAAAATCAGACAAGAAACACTTTTACCTGCTGTGTAAACGTAGCCATAGATTCCCTAGTGTACTAGATAATGACTAAAAGCCTACATTCACACTGTAAACAATACAACTCCCATCACCACCATTCTAAAGAAATCTGAGTCAGTAAACCACTCCTGAGTGATGTTCACATTGCTGCATTGAAATTACGCAAATTTTGAGAAATTGGTGGAATTCCCCTTTAAATGTTAATTACTGATGGGCTAGGTTATGTATGGATGGATGGATGGATGGATGGATGGATGGATGGATGGATGGATGGATGGATGGATGGATGGATGGATGGATGGATGGATGGATGGATGGATGGATGGATGGATGGATGGATGGATGGATGGATGGATGGATGGATGGATGGATGGATGGATGGATGGATGGATGGAGTCACACTTGGTAAGATGTTTGAAGTGTGAGTTAAGCCCATGTGCTTCCCGACTGCTGTGTGGTTTGGTCACACTTCTAAACGACTCCCACTGGTCCTCACTACCACCAACTACAGTCACAAAAAGAGTGTGTGCAGCTTCTCGATGTTCTCAACAGACGTTTTACACACAGTCTGTAAAGAGGAAACCAGTTGGGTTTGTTCTGAGCCACCTGTCATCACCACCTCCAGCTGCAGGATCTGCAGATTTACGACTCAAATACGTCACGCCAGCGCAAACCAAACACACTGCTATCACAGTCGACGAGCTCAGGCAGAAGAGGAAGAAGACAGAGAACGTGGAGAACATGATGATGAAGAAGTAAATGAAGAAAGGGAGAAGAAGACAAACAGCATAAGAAGGTGGTGGGTGGGGTAAAAGAAGGAGAAGAAGAGGCATACAGAGGATAATGGAAGGATAAGACAGAGGAGGAGAGGAAGAGGAAAGATGATGATGAAGAAGAAGAAGGCAGAGAATGAGGACATAAAAAAACATAAGAAAGAAGATCACATGGATTTAAGAATGCAGCAGTGGATAAGAAGGAAAAGAAGGTGTAGAAGGAGGTAGACAATGATGACGAGGACTGCTTATGAGAAGATACTAGAGGAAGGAAGATGAGAGGTGGAAACAGCAGAAGGAACCTCATCAGGTGAAGGCAGATCTCCTGTCCCACATCAGATAAAGTACTAGATGATGCAGAGGCTCAGATTTCATCAGCCCCGTTGTTCTTTATAGCAGTGATGTAGGGATTATAATAACTCATCAATAACTTATTCATCGATAACGATACAGGACTCACATTCAATCACACAGGACATGCTATTGACTGAGCACTTCCCTCCCTGTCCAGAGCTCTGCAGTGACTGCCCAGCCAACATACATACATACTACCAACACACTACATCCAGCTCCTCACATCCTCACAATGAACCCCCTCCGCCTGTCTGCACATCCTCCACTCCGCTCACAATCACTGCACGTGCACATTCACATTCACTCTCTAACCCGGGCTCGAGACCCGGTCTCACACCGGTAACACTGTGCACTTGACCGAATTCGTGTGGTCCACACTGATTCCTCTGATTCTCCCGGTTTTACTGGCTTTACGGAGAAACGGTTTGCTCGCTCCCTCGGAGCGCGTGCAGCCCTTACCCAGCACTTCTTTAGGCACGTGAGACGCCTCCTCGCTCATTTTGCCAATTCTGCTTTTGTTTTGTTGTTCTTCTCTTGATGTTGGACGCTATTCGCGAGCGATGAAGAGTCCGGACAAACAGAACAGGCGAGCTCGAGACCAGGTGCAGCCGTAGATCCGGGACATCGCGCGCCTCCGAGAGGTCCTCACCCGCGATGGTACGACCTTTTCTGAGAGAACCCGGTTTAACCGGAGAGGCTTCACGCACGACGCCTCGTTGAGAAGGAGCTGCCGTTTTTTTTCACTACACCGAGCGAACGCGAGAGCGAGCGGCTGGCCCCGCCTCGCCCTCAATCACCGGCGAGAGCGGCCAGAGAGGCGCGGGGGCGACATCTGCTGGAGGAACTGAGAACAGCAACCGGGCCCACTCAAGTCTTCATACGGACCAGCTCACTGAAAACATTTCAGACTTTCAACTCGGACTTCTGACTAATATCTGTTTTACTTTGAGTAATCCTCAAACAGAGCTAACAGATTTGTTATCGGCTACTTCAAAACATAAACACGACACGAACAGTCTGACATATTCATTATTTATCATTTGAGTTCGAGTTTAAGTTGTCTAAGATATGTACTGGATTGTTGTTGGTTGAGCAAGCCTTGACATCTACTTGTTTAAGAAATAACAACTGTAAGAAAGCAATTTTTCCTCCTTTTTGTGCCCTAGGACTCACACAGGAGTCATACTCATACACAGAGCTATACAACAACCAGTATAGTCATTTTATTTACTATCCAAAACCACCAGTGAACCTACATGTGTCTCCTGAGCTGGTAAAATAGTGGTAAATCTGAATAATTGTGTTTTGTTTGGGGACCTTTTTGCCTCACATGTACTCACATGCACCATGAATAGACTAAAATAAATGAATTGAAATACATTTTAAACCAAAAACTACAAAACTATTTTAAAACAGTGTGTCAGATATCAGGAAGAGTATATCTAACCATTTTATGTAGTAACTTTCTGTGAGGGAGATTCAGAATCATTAAACTCTGATGTCTGGTTCTTTGTCAGCACCACTGTGAGCAATTCAGAGTCTACAAGTTTCTCTACTACAGAGCTTTCACACCAAATCTGAATGACTGAATGACACCTCAACCATTAACTATGTTGATTTGTTTTGAAAAAGACAAAGGCCTATAAAAAGCTGAGAGGAATAAATAATTTAATTGGCACAAGAAAATTAAAGAAATAGTCTTAGATAAAATAACGTATAATAAGCAAGGTGTTAAATACAGGGGGTCCTGGGAGTTCTGGAACCTCAGAGTTAACATTGTGTACCTGTTAAATGTCTCAAAAAAACTTATTATGAAGGTGTGCTGTTCGTTAGGGGGAAAACAGACACTCATGCAAATTCAGCGAAAGGTCAGTCTTTAGCCAGCAAGTTTCCATTTTTGGTGTTCTTAACTAACTGATGCAACTCTGGTGGGCCTCAGGGTGGTGCTGTAGTTCATCCAGTCCCGTCATAGCTTAGCAAATGGAAGAGTGTCCAAAACTGTAGAACTTATGAAATGTTTCAGTACTAGTGGTACCAAATGGAAAAATGCCAGTGATGGAGTATTCTCTGACTGATTTATAGCGCCCTCTGGTGAACATGTTCTTCCTCCACATTTTTAGCTGCATTATAGGAAGTCAGTGTGCCAGGTTGGCTTTAAATCACCTTACATAACACCTACGTAATCCTAGAGGGTGGTAGGCCTTGGCCGTATCCTGTGCCCTATATCTGCTTTAATCTGTACACTATATCTATTTAAATACACAGACGACATGGCTTTACTGGGACTGCTTAGTGAGCAGAACACTCCTGCTGAGCTACGATCCTTAAAGCATGCCAGGTTAGTTAAGCACCTTGGGTAGAAATGTGGAGATGATTTTTAGCAGTGGAGAAGATGCTGTATATCAGCTGCCATCGACAGTGAATAATGGAAGGGCCAGTGAAATAGTCAGTATTTTAAAATTTATTTCAACACAGTGATTTTAAATTAAACTAAATAACATTAAAAATGCATGTGTTTGAGATCAGACATTGCAAACTAGCATACAACCTGACAGCCTAGTTCTGAAAGTAAATGTTATTTTTTATACATGGTTTGAGCGACTTCCATCAGGCAGGTTATAAAGGACGTCAAGAAGTATTAAACGTATGTACAGGATGTGGTTTGTACCAAATTCAATAGAAATTTATCTGTCTGTCTGTCTGTCTGTCTATCTTAGAGTGAAAATGTTTACATCCTTCTTTGTTTCTGAGAGATAAATCTACTGCTGTTGTACAATATATTTATAAAACAGCTGTTCAAGCTCAAAGGTTTGTATCCCCTTAGACATTTATTAGTTGATGATTAAAGTGTGTATTAAAACGATTACAGTTTTTCTCAGTCGATTTGGTTCATTTCTCAGATCAGAATTGAAATTCTCAAAACTATTCATTCAATCTCCACATCTCCTCGTCACTTGTGCACATCATAATAGCGTTTCTCGTTGTGTTTCCCATTTTGCAAATGCTTTTGTACATGCATGCAAATGGTCATGTACAACTGTCTGCTGTTTTTTGTGTTATCGATTGCTTACATCATGTTTATCAAAATGTGTTCTACTGATTGTCTGTTGAATTGTCTTACCTTCCAAAACATTTAGGCTTTAGATCATTGCCTAGGTCATTATATGCAAAAGTTCTGAACATGTTGTTGTAATCTCTCAGGCAGAATTCATACATTTCTATAAAAACTTTTTGGTACATTTTGGGAATTTTTATTATAGTCATTTATTTTAGTCATTATTTTCCATAATATCAGTCTGTAGTCTGGACACACAGTAGGATATCACAGCAGATTCCTGCAAAGGCTGGATTAGACACTCCAAGTGATTCTTTCCACACTGCAAGGGAAGATATCCAGTGTGACGTGGATGAAAATATGTGGCTCAATAGAAAGTGTCAGGATGTATAGAAAAGAAAGCACTCTAATTCCTTAAGTTTTTGTCTCAGGTTGTTTTGGATGTTTAGCGTAAGTTTCTAATTGTGTAGTTTTTCCTTTGTGTTATCGAGTGCTGCCAAACAGTTGTCTGTCTTTCCTGAATCTGATTTTGTTTGTCAACAAATTGCAGTGCGAACAATACAGTAAAAGAATATTACTATATAAATTTGATTCCAGTTCAATTTCTTGCTGTCAGTCTCTCACATACAGTCATGTGTTAGTTTGTGTTCTGTGTAATTTTGTATTTTGTGTGCAACACATACCATTTTAATTGATATGCCACAGAATGTGTGGTGTTCTTATAATCAAAAGCTAGTTCCATCAAAATATACTCACAATGAACACTGTTGCACTGACAACATGACTAAGCATTTTGACTGCCTTGTTTATAGGCAATGAAATACAGACTAGACATTCTGATGGCACTGACAAGTTAATTGACATACATATTTGCTTTTAAGGCAAAAAAAATGGATTCTGAGCGAGGTATGTGCTTTTGCAGGTATTTTATTGCGTTTTGCGGTTTGCACTAACTGTTTTGAGGAATGCACTTGTTGTAATGCCAACGTAAATCATGATGTGAGAAACGTACCAAATCGACTGAGAAAAAACGTAAGATTGCATTAAAGTTAAATTGGGATTTGAACTGATAAAGCATATACCATTACCAACAGTCAAGGCAATCAAGAAATAAAATAAATACAGACACATGTATGATGCCCAAGAGTAGAAGAACATAAAAAAAATAATTCTTAAAGACATTTGCAAGAACCCAAAACAAGCAGCAGAAGACCTCACTGAAGTGGAATAAAATCTCTATATTCAAGAACAGACTGTTTTTGGAATATCTGAGAGAAAAATTATCAGGAAGCCAACCCGTATAGTCACAATCCAGTGAAACTGTTTAGTCTGATGAGACAAAGAGTCAATTCATTTGGTCATAATAAGCAAAAAGAAAGGAAATCTGAAAAAAAGAATGCCGTTCCTATAGTCACATACAGTGAATGCTGACTGATGTTTTGTTTTGCAGAAAGCTAGAGGCACAAGGAATACAATTTAAAAGCAACAGATAGACAGAACAGAAGAGAGGAGCTTCGTATAATCCTTCAGCAGCTATCTAAAAGGTCAACCGAGAAACGGCATGAAAAAAAATCTAAGTGAACATTCTGACCCTCCCAATTTTCAGCCCATAGAAACCGTTGGTTTGGTTTGATCAATGCAGTGCATGAACAAAAGGCCATACGTCTGCAATAATGAGCAAAAGAGAAATTACAGCCAAGGGGATCCACAATCTATGTATCTATAACCGTGTTTCTAACAAAGTTGGGATGCTATGCGAAATGTAAATAAACACAAAATGCAAAGATGTGCAAATCATTCTGTAGTGATTTACACTATAGAATCATTAGTGTTTTTACTGCAGTGCTGTCTGAGAGACCCAAGATCACAGCCAGCCAATACTGGATAAAATTAAACTCCCTCCACATTTTCTGAGTATATCATATTGAAGTTTGTCGTTTAGTATTATCATTAATGAAGCACATGAATCTCTGCCTCCTCAGTGCTGCTACTTTTTGCCAAAAAGATGTCTTATGAACAAGACAGTTTGTTTTGATTGGACAGTTTCCCTAAAAATGACAACAGAGGGAGCATGACACAGTATTGGAAACGCTAACCAGACACAAACCACATTTAAGAAAGGAAATTAGCTTATTTATTTAGCTTTATTAGATTTCAAAACTGTTCTTTCAAAACACTCTGAAACACATATTGAAATGTCAGCAGTCGGGCCTGAAAAGCATAAGAAAAACAAAATTTATACAATGAAAAACAGACCACTTGGCAACAGGACCATCACTATTTTATAGGCATTATGTCATGGATATAGTGCTCATAAGGTATACCAGTATAGCCACTGGCAGAGAGAATGGGACCCTGATGGTAGAAAAAGCTACTTCAAAGTGCCTCTGAAGTGGTGAAAAAAAGGGGTAGTGCCCTATTGGCTGCATAGTGCTCTCTAGGGTGACCCTTCATCCAGTAAATTATGATGATGGGCTCTCTAGAGCAAGAAAATTTGATAATGTGTTTTCATAAGTGCCCCTCTAGCTGAGAACACATTACACAGTGCCACCATGGTCTAAACGTTTTGTTCTCTATCAGTGCCCTTCACATGGAAATGATATATTTACAGTATTTGGCAGATGCTCTTATACAAAATGACTTGAAGTTTACATTTGCACAGGTAGGCAAAGGTGGCGTTAAGAGTCTTGCCCAAGTAATCTTATTGGTAAAGTTGCCCAAGTGGGAAATCAAACCCCCTGTCTGTAGTGCAGAGAGCATTGGTGTAAACCACTACACTGTACCAACCCCCCCAATGCTGATGAAAAAAATCTCTCTTGCCCTCTTGAATTCCCTTCCAAGTGAGGATGCATGACTAAGTGCCCTTGCAATTGAGAAAAACCCCAGTGAAGAAAATGAGATGCTGTGCCGTAGAGTTTCCCCTACAATGTGGCCTCCAGAGCAGGCTTTCCCAAAGTGGGTGCTGTGACAACAGTGTATTGTGCCACCAAATACTTTGAGAGAAGGCTTTCCAATCTCCTGTGGCTGTCAGCAGAGAGGGATATCTTAGTTGACCATAATGAGGTTACTGACACATATAAACACAAGACCAAAATAAGGATTCTGCTATGACTCCTCCACCCACGACTCCCTTCATGACTACTAAGCTCACAAATCAGAGCGTTCTCATTACCATTTTCATGTCTGCGTGGGTGTGTTTGTGAAACAATAGTTTTCACTTTGGAGGTGTTTGTGGAATAAAGAGTTTATACTTTTCTGGGTCTTTTTGTCAAAGAGGTGTTCTTATAGTTATATTCTGTATTGGCTTATAAAATAAATAGGCTGCACTACTAGACAACCTGGCTCATCAATGACATTTTAAGATGTCAGTTGGTCACTGATCACATGATTATAACACTAACAACACACAGGCCTCAGAGAAGACAGCAGGTGAGGAGCTTTGTGATTTTGCGGGCTCCAGTTTTCTAAAGGATAGCATTGCACTTCAGGGCTGTGACGTCTGACATTGATCTGACATTCCTCCGTCCATCTACAGAGCTTCAAATACCAGTTATTAAACATTCTTACCTCTGATTTCCCAGAAGACCACAGTAAAAAGGCATGTGTTGTTGGAGAGGTGGTTACAGCCCTCTACATTTCTATGTCTCTCCAGACCTCTGGCGCAGGCAAGGATGCTAAGGGTGAACCAAAGTCTGATAGGAACCTGTGAGAGGTTAACATGGTCTGTTTATTTTTTCATGTGCTCTTCTAACTGCCTGAATAAGACAGATATGAACATTGCCCAATGCACAACATAAAATATGGGAGTAAACAGTGAGATATATGTGTAGGTCAGTTCTGATGGCTACTCATTTAGGAACTGACCTATGTTATTATTTTTCGTCTGCTGTGCTGAATGTATGTCACTCTAACAATAAGCATTTCTGGACTGTACAGCATTGCTGTAGTGAGACATCTATGTTCTATTTTATAGTTAGGACGGTCCAATTGTGTTGCCTATAAAGACACTAGAGGGCAGACACTAGAGGGCAGAGCTGACTTGCAGAGTTGCACTGCTCTCATGGTTGATTGACTTACCCATAGAAAGGATGCCATGAACATCTAGGGCCCTGCAACCAGGGTAAAACACAGTGTAACTCCAAAGGAGTGAAGTTCAACAATTCTGAATCTAGTATTGTTATTATTTGACCACTTCATCACTTTGTATCCTGCCCTCAACAAACTGTGCCAGGAGGTTTTCTGTGTAGAGCAGCAGGCGGGTATTTAGTAGACACTGCAAACTCGTCTGTCTGAATCCCAGTCACTGATATGGAGAAAGAACATTGTATTAAAACTCTTTTTGTTCTAAAACGTCTTTACTGACATTTCAGTAATTGTTTAAGGATATGGAATGTTTTATTTAAAGCCAGGTTTGAATGAAAGTCATGCCCTTTGTCAGCCGGGGTCATGGTTGTCCAACTATATAGCAGTATTCAGAAAAGCAATTTGCTAGCAGCTTTGCAGCATCGTTGCTAGTTGGAGATTTACAAGCAGCACAGAAGCATTTTTTCATTGCTGGTAGTTTGTGATTTACTGTCAGCACGGAAGCATTTGTAATTACATTTACTAGCAGCGTTGCAAAATTTTAAATTACTGCTAGTAGCAGTGTGCAGCTTTTCTAAATGAGGCCCCATTCTTCTACTGTTACTCCAGCCATCATGACTGTAACCACAACAGTGGCAAAGTGAAACACAATAGCCTAAACCAAATGAAATGACTCACCTTTCTTCACCACACAGGCAATTCCAAAGCCGAAGTTCTTTTTTGATCTGTTTTTGGATTTGGAATTGGGTCGAAGAAACATTTTCTTTGTTAGGTCAGTGGGCATCTCCCTGGCATATCTGGCATGACTATATCTGTGGCTTAAAACTTATCCACAGGAAAAGCTGGCGTGCAATGAAAGAACTGAAAGTTTATGGTGCATATCAGTGGTTGCTAATCAGTGATTGGAGGACAAAAATGAGGCAGATGTTGGAATCAAAAGAAGAGGCAATTACACATTGATAGCATACAAAGTAGAAGTCATTCAACGGGCCCCTAATAAACATGGGTTCGTATACAAGTGCATACCCTGCACGCCCAGACGCTAAACTACTAAAGAGGAGTTTCATCTGATAATGCAAATGCTGTATCTGCACTCTTGACTAATCTGGGTGTTAATCCCTGCTAACGGCTCCAGATTTGAATGTTACTCATTACTGTCTTTAGAACTCTGTGGTGTGAGGACAAAGAGATAGACAAGCAGTGTCTTCTACTGTTATTGGTCTTTATTAATTGAGGTTAGGATGAGAATACTATGCATACAGTGTGCCTAATGGTCATGACTAGTACAGTAGCAGTCTCTAAACTGCTTGCACATTGCAGTAAGGCTGGAGAAGCGCCATCCGTTTGATTATAAAAGTTAACATTGTGTTGGGACTGTATTTATAATGTCAAGTAGACATTCTGAAGAGATTATAAAAACCTAGGCCCCAGACTCACAGAATTGATGGTCCGTTTAGTACAGAAATCCGAGCGTTGCGCGAGTTCAGTGTTTTGTTTTGTTTGGTTTTGCGCATCACTTATAAACTATTGACTGAGTAAATTGCCTCCAGAGCTTTCAGAATTTGACCTTGTGTCTGAGATTGGAATGCACTACTATCCATGCCCCACCCACAAATGCACTCCGTCCTTGGAAGAGCTTTACAGAACGTTGACGAGTGTCCCACTCATTTCTAATTAATCAAATTTAGCTACCTCATGGTGTACCAATTGCTGACACAGATGTTTATCTGTGCCCACACAGCGCAAGGGTCCTAAGGTCATCTTGCCCACTATATATATATGAATGAAAATGTATGTATTTATAAGCATGTGCTTAAAACAAAGCAGATTGGGGGAAAAAGTATCCAGAACCCTCAGATTAATAGTGTTTATATTTTCTCGTAAAGTCATTGCAGTGCCAGTGTAATTTATGCTTTTATGTAGCACTATAATTAATAATTTTGGCCCATTCCTTTTGGCAAACCATTGCCAAGCCATCCCTCTGCTGGACTCACAATTTCCAATTTTCAATCAGACTCAGTTCAGGAGATGGACTAGGCCATGCAGGCACTTCTACCTTCATTTACACTCACAAAGCGAGCATTCACATTTGTTCAGTGGAGTAGCCAGGAGTGTCGGGCCAAAACCATCCATAAGTTTGTCCTCGAATATGTCACTTCTTTTCATTAATTCAGAAAATAAAGCTTAGAGAACAGGAACACTGACTGTCCATTAGCTGTGTTGGTAGGACGAAGGCCAGAGTGCATGGCAAGCCTCTATGCATGAGCCTAGAGTTCCACCTCAAAAGAACTGGACCATCTAAAAAAAATGGCTCCATTCTGCTTCTCTCTAAAGTGGGTGGATGAGGAATCTGTCCAAGCTGATGTTTGTAGAGATGTGCACAGTCTTAGTGCCATCCTCCTGTCTGGGGGATTTTGCTGTGCTTTGGAAAAACCACAACGTTTCCAGGCATTTCCTCACACGATTAGTGGCAAAAGTTGACAAAAGTTGGAAGAATCTGACAAAACAACGTAATTGTCACATATCTCAGTACAAACTCAGTTTATAAGCGAGGCACACACATCATCCTCGCGGTAGAATCAGAATAGCATAGATGTTCTTTCCAGTGGCTTAACACCTGGGTCACTTTGGCTTCCATGGACAACAAAACAGTATGTTCCTCATTATTGTACACAAAGAACATTCAGTACAAAGAAACAGAGGGCGGGGCGGTCATTTTTAAAATTTGTGTAAAGTGGATACTTAATGTCAGAAGAAATGTGGACGATGTGGGAAGAAAGGTAATAAATAATGGTGCAGTATTGAGCACATAAACCAAACTAACTCATGACGTAAACTACCATTTAAAAGAATGACATCAATGTTTTCAACATCGTAAAACCAGTTTAGCTGCAAATTAATGAACAATCTGAGCTATTGGAGCAATATCAGTTTAAAGTAACTAGTAGTCGATAGAACCTGAACAGATGCAGAACATAGCTGTACACTATACACTATAAATACCTAGCATTCATTCGATATATGTTTTTTTTTCTTTTATGTACGATTATAATCTACACTATGCAAACTCAGGTATTAAAAATTATTCACCAGATGTTTTTTTGATTATTTATTCATTGATTCAGGAGTCCTGTGAACAAAAGTAGAATATGTATTGTTTTACTAGTGTACTGTTTTACCCTAGAAGTTATTACTGTGTATAAATAAGAAATATGTATAGGATTATCCCAGAGAATCCCTGACTTGCCCAACGTATGTGTAATATTATTCTAATACATGATGATAAATCAAATAGAAATGTTAAATTGTAAAAAAAAAAAAAATACAAAAAAACATCTACTAGTAGGTCACCATTGTCACACTGCGATGATGTGACATATGGGTGCACTGGATTCAGTTATATGGAAAATGAGATCATCAAGACTGCTTTCTGTTGGGTAATGTCACGCTCCACATACAGCTGGAAAAGCTAAATGATATATGGACCATTCTGCAAAATGACTTCAAACTGATGTCTCACAGTAAAACTATTTTAAAAAACAATAAAGTATTCAGATCCTAGATATTTACAAGAATTAGATTATGATGTATGCAGGCATTAACTAAGATAGTAATATAAGCTAATAAAAATAGTTAAAGTCAATTATATGTTTCAGTAGCTCTAATTTTAAACCAGTTCTGAAGAATGATTTATATCCGTAAGCTAGTTTGCTCTTCCTCTCTCGATAGATAGTTTTATTCTTAGAGGAATTTGTTTTTTCGGTAATAAGGCTTATGTCTTAACAGTCAGGGTTTTCCTAAACATCAAAAGTGATTCCACATTTACATTCTAGTGTATGTAGGTAACTGTGCCAGTATTGAATGTAGCACAGTCTTAACTAGTTACCTACAATCTTAGATTTAATTTCTTAACCTAAATTTGTGTGATACATCTCATCTTAGGGTCTGCGTTCACAATGCTTTACAGAGCAGGACTGCTGATCTAGGATCAGATTCCACTCCTATTTATAATGACTTTACTGACAAAATCAAATCACATAAAAACAAGCCCTAGGCAACCAGTGTACATGTGTCCAAGTCAGGTGCTGGTGATTTACTGCCCTGGAGAGTTTAGCTCACCTGACTCTAATGTTCAGACATTCCTGTAGGCCTTGTTTACCTGGAATCGGGCTCATGCAAATGTTGCTTCGCAGAATCCTGATCTGGAATCTGTTTCTGTCACTAAAGTCTTACACTGTTCATTTATTACCAGATTTTCACAATATTTAACACAGTAAATACACAGAACTCATCATTTTATTACAGCAAATTACTGTGACATTGAGTTTGGGCTGCATCTCACAGTGTTTTGGGACATGACTGCTGAAAACATTTTAATAAAAACATTTTTTATTAGTGTTTAAATCCTGGAACACTGAGATGTTGACAAAGTATTATTATTCAATGGTATTGCCGGATACAGTGGTGAACTGTGACTATTAGCTTTAGGCCTTCAGTGCGGCCATGAATGCCAAAATTCACTGAACACATGAGTAAAAACCTACGTCTACAACTGTGATCATATTTGCTAGCGTTCTAGTAGACACTGGTATTTCATTAGCACAAAGCTAACAGTGAATCACATGAGCATTATTTACTATATTAGATTAAACACAGAAACAAGTTTCTAAGAGATTCCATGTTTTACTCAAAGCTTGTGACAAACAGGTCACACTTTATACCCAGTTTTACAGTGACTCTTTACTAGAGAGGCCTGCTACAGTGCCACAGCGCTGCTTCTGCTGTCTTATGTGTTTTTAACACTCCACTGATTAGGCTGCTGGTTAGATAATCTCTGGCTGGTCATATTCACTGTCAGTGTTGATTTCCAGAAGGCGTAGACTGAAGTATTTCTCGCGAAACTGGTCCCGCCTATTGGAAGGCGGCAGGACTGGTTAATTCCTGTCACTTCATAGTAAAGCTGATTGTCAATGAAATGGAACTTCTTCTCAGCTCTCTACATCCTAACCAACAGTAGAGCTTACTTATTTACATCTACCTAGACCATAAATGGAACTATAAATCAGAAAATCCTGAAGAAGCAAGTCCACCTGACAGTTTGTAACCTAAACCTCAAGCAGCAGGACAATAATCCAATGCTCACAAGCAAGTCCACCTCTGAACGACTCAAAAAAACACAAAATCAAGGTTTTAAAGAGGCCCAACTCGAATCCCATTAAGAGGCTGCAGCAAGACCTTAAACGGACAGTTTGATTTAGCTGAATTTAAACAGTTTTGTTGAGTAGAGTGTTCCAAACTTGATGTTTTATTGCAGTTGTTTCTGGCAAGAGTGGCACAAACATTTCACATGTGTACTGGGTTTTGAATAAATCTTTATCTTGATTGTTTAAGAGCTGCATTGTGTGATAACTCATGTTGTCTTTAAACATGACGAAGTAGCAAAACCAGAAGAAAGCGGATGAGGGCAAACACTTTTTCACGGCACTGTACATAAGCAAGGAATCTGATCACAGATCAGCACTCCTACTCTGAGAAGCTTTGTGAAGACAGGCCCAGGTCTCTTTAATCACATCTCTCTCTCTCACTCACTCTTTCTCTGGTTTCCTCTCTCCTGTCATTGTCTAGTGTGTATGTGGGACAGTATCAGTTTCCGCTGGCTCTCCTGGGCTCGAATGCTCTGTTTGTGATGCGATGCTCTGAGAACACTGGGTCTACTGTTGGACTTCCCCCTTCGCCCAAGGTAACACGTCTGCAAACAGATAGCATATCAGCCTGTGTCATCAGGGACCCTCAAGACAGGCAGAAGACACCCACCTGCACTTGTGCAAACATTTAAGCAGACATGTCGGTGTTTGTGGAGGTTTTATGAGGGGACACGCTTCTGGAACTTTCCAGGCATTATGAAGAAAAGAAAATAAATGTCCCCGGAGCGCTGGGTGAATCACATTGTGTGGAGCAGCCAGCAGTGTCTTTCGGCTGTCTGGTGCAGGCCGGGGAAGGGGTGAGCGATGAAAACATCGGTGGCTATTTCGGAGAGCAGCTTGGCACAGCTGCCTCTGGCCTGCAGCCCACTGACCCCATCCAACCAGCGAGTTCAACTTCCTGGGGAAATTCCTCCCACGAAAATAAGACTTTCACTTGTTCCTCCACATTTCCTTGGAGAAGAGGCCTGAGGCCCGAGAGGAGGCTTCTGCAGAAAAGGCTTTCTTTTCCAATGGGCAATAAAAAAAAGTTTGCTGGAAACATGGACTTCCCCTCGTTTAAACTAACAATGGCGTTAGTGGCTTTAGGAGCGTGAGCTGAGAGCTGAATAATGGAGAGAGAGAGCAGGTTTAAACTGAAATAATCCCATAAGGCATCATGAAATGACAACGCAACCACGTCCATGTAATTCCCCTTTAGTTGTATATATAATTTCCCGTTAAAATACCCCATGTGCTTTCGCCTTCGTTTGTGGTTGGAGTGCAGCTTGGCCTCTCTGTAATGACTTCTGCACTTGCTTGGCAGGGCCTTGGATGAGTGGCATGGGAAGTGGCTCACAATGAGCCTTTACTGGGCCTTCAGTCTGTGGATATCATCAGCTCATGACACATAACCAAGACCACTTTAGCCTTCATTATTAACCACAGATATTTACAGAGGCTGTACCCTCTAAATCTTATGCTCTTTCTTCTCTCCCCTCTGTATGTATGTGGTTCGCTGAAAATAAAGTGTATAAAGTGACTCGTTTTGTCTCCAATGCATCCGTTACTGAGAAACCCAAAGGAATCTAGGCTGGAATTATTAAACTCTGTTGCAATGCTACCCTTTTGCAAGGTTATGGTTTAAAGTACGGCGTGCCCCAAGCCTAACTCAGACCACCTACTAAGCGACAGTAAAACGATTCCATATATTTCCCCCGTCAGATATGCAATCATTAGCTAGCTATGTAAAATACCTGTGATTTCAGTGGAAATACACTCTGGCATTTGTCAACAACAGCCTCGCGAATGATGAACAACAGCTGTTTCCTCACCTGAGTGTTTCTTGGAAAAACCCAGGAACATGTATGATACCATATTTAGCCACTGCTTCATGCAGACAGCACTGCAAAGTCTCCCCTCCCAAACTCCACACGCACAAAAACACATTTGCAATGTAAATCACCAGACAGTGACGCTCTTAGTCAGTTTTACTCCAAAAAAAGAAAGCCCTAACAACGAGAGCTGCATTCTGCTTCATAAAAAACAAATCGTGCTCTAACTATTAGGTTGCCGTTGTTTTTACTGTTCTTTCATGCAATCACCTCAAATCTATTGATGGCAATATTTTTTAAGAAGGAACCTCAAAGCAAAGTACCTTTGTATTAGCTCAAAGTAACATAAACCACTTGTTCAAAAAGGTTAGTATGTAAGCAAAAGCATTCAGAATAATGAACCTGAAACATTTACTACCTCTCACATAAAGACATTACCTGAAATGGACACAGGTATGGTGTCTGATGCCTGAAAGATTGTTAGATTTACATTTCAAAACTCCCAACACACACATTGGTTGTGCAGGTTTTTGTACAATTAACTGCTGCATATGAAGCACTCTGAATGACTGTTTAAAACTCAACCATGTCATTTAATAGTTTAATACATATGCAGAAATAATTATGGCAAAATAACACCTTTATTATAAGTTATTTCTTAAAGGAGCAATATGATATGCAATGAAATGCATTCATTTATCAACAGAATGTGAAGAAATAACAGTGTTAACTGTATGTCAAAGACATCTATGTATTGTGTTGTAGAGATTTACTGAAGTTAGCATGCTAACCAGCTAGCCCCAGCCCGTCCTGTCTCATAGTACCACTTAATATTGAGTCAGTATAACTGCACTGGAATTTTAACCTGTTGTAAGCGTTAGTGTTAAGGTTTTGCTCCCTGTTAGATCATTTAAGGACAGTTAATAGTAAACACACCAATTATTTAGACTCTTTCCAATCGATCATTATAATGAATGCCATTACGTTTGGCAGCAAACAAAAGAAGTGACATAAATAGAAGTTAAACAAGAGTTAACATTGGCTCTGCTTTCCACCACTGGAGACTCTCTTGGCAAGTAAGGGGATGAAGTTTGTGCAACTTTGTTTCTGGTAGACTGGTAAGTAAACAGCTGTTGATGTTAAGATTGAGGAGGAGAGACTGTGAGTTTCCTTGTTTCTTATGATGGATGATATGTTGCCCCCTATTATTTGGCATATGAATGTGACGTGTTGCCTCATCTTTCACATTGCTCTTTTAAGTTGTATCCAATTTGGAAAAGGAAAATATTTAAAACACGTTTCCCTTGATGTGTCTCCACATGCAGTGCATGCCACGATTACTTGTGCACAAATACACTCTCAACAGTATCACCACTCTCGGGGTCAACATGTAAATTATAATAGTTTTAATAGTAATAGTTTTCACTAAAACAATAGATGCCTTGACTATTATAGTTATCCACATTATGCTGCATTAGTCTTAGAGGTCGCCTATAATTATAGTGTATTATTCTAACATGACTCTCTGTCTATGTGTATGGTTCTGTCTGTGTGTGCCTGGAGATGCCTAGATGGTCTGGAGAGCATTAACTGGTCTTGCTGCAGCCCAGATGCTTATGTAGGATGATCCAGTTAAAACATATAGTGCACACATACACATAGAACTTGTAATCATATAGAATCATACACAGAGAAGCAATTGTAATCATGTAGAATCATACAAAGAGAACTTAGTTGTAATCATATAGAATCATACAAAGAGAACTTAGTTGTAATTATATAGAATCATACAAAGAGAACTTAGTTGTAATCATATAGACTCATACAAAGAGAACTTAGTTGTAATTATATAGAATAATAAACAGAGAAGCAATTTTAATAATATAGAATCAGACAAAGAGAACTTAGTTGTAATTATATAGAATTATACAAAGAGAACTTAGTTGTAATTATATAGAATCATACAAAGAGAACTTAGTTGTAATGATATAGAACCATACAAAGAGAACTTAGTTGTAATCATATAGAATCATACAAAGAGAACTTAGTTGTAATTATATAGAATCATACAAAGAGAACTTAGTTGTAATTATATAGAATCATACAAAGAGAACTTGTTGTAATTATATAGAATCATACACAGAGAAGCAATTGTAATCATATAGAATCATACAAAGAGAACTTAGTTGTAATTATATAGAATCATACAAAGAGAACATAGTTGTAATTATATAGAATCATACACAGAGAAGCAATTGTAATCATATAGAACCATACAAAGAGAACTTAGTTGTAATTATATAGAATCATACAAAGAGAACTTAGTTGTAATTATATAGAATCATACAAAGAGAACTTAGTTGTAATTATATAGAATCATACAAAGAGAACTTAGTTGTAATTATATAGAATCATACAAAGAGAACTTAATTGTAATTATATAGAATCATACAAAGAGAACTTAATTGTAATTATATAGAATCATACACAGAGAAGCAATTGTAATCATATAGAACCATACAAAGAGAACTTAGTTGTAATTATATAGAACCATACAAAGAGAACTTAGTTGTAATCATATAGAATCATACAAAGAGAACTTAGTTGTAATTATATAGAATCATACAAAGAGAACTTGTTGTAATTATATAGAATCATACAAAGAGAACTTGTTGTAATTATATAGAATCATACAAAGAGAACTTAGTTGTAATTATATAGAATCATACAAAGAGAACTTAGTTGTAATTATATAGACACATACAAAGAGAACTTAGTTGTAATTATATAGAATCATAAACAGAGAAGCAATTTTAATAATATAGAATCAGACAAAGAGAACTTAGTTGTAATTATATAGAATTATACAAAGAGAACTTAGTTGTAATTATATAGAATTATACAAAGAGAACTTAGTTGTAATTATATAGAATTATACAAAGAGCACTTAGTTGTAATCATTTAGAATCATACAAAGAGAACTTAGTTGTAATGATATAGAACCATACAAAGAGAACTTAGTTGTAATCATATAGAATCATACAAAGAGAACTTAGTTGTAATTATATAGAATCATACAAAGAGAACTTAGTTGTAATTATATAGAATCATACAAAGAGAACTTGTTGTAATTATATAGAATCAGACAAAGAGAACTTAGTTGTAATTATATAGAATCATACAAAGAGAACTTGTTGTAATTATATAGAATCATACAAAGAGAACTTAGTTGTAATTATATAGAATCATACAAAGAGAACTTAGTTGTAATCATATAGAATCATACAAAGAGAACTTGTTGTAATTATATAGAATCATACAAAGATAACTTAGTTGTAATTATATAGAATCATACAAAGAGAACTTAGTTGTAATTATATAGAATCATACAAAGAGAACTTAATTGTAATTATATAGAATCATACACAGAGAAGCAATTGTAATCATATAGAATCATACAAAGAGAACTTAGTTGTAATTATATAGAATCATACAAAGAGAACTTAATTGTAATTATATAGAATCATACAAAGAGAACTTAATTGTAATTATATAGAATCATACACAGAGAAGCAATTGTAATCATATAGAATCATACAAAGAGAACTTAGTTGTAATTATATAGAATCATACACAGAGAAGCAATTGTAATCATATAGAACCATACAAAGAGAACTTAGTTGTAATTATATAGAACCATACAAAGAGAACTTAGTTGTAATCATATAGAATCATACAAAGAGAACTTAGTTGTAATTATATAGAATCATACAAAGAGAACTTGTTGTAATTATATAGAATCATACAAAGAGAACTTGTTGTAATTATATAGAATCATACAAAGAGAACTTAGTTGTAATTATATAGAATCATACAAAGAGAACTTAGTTGTAATTATATAGAATCATACAAAGAGAACTTAGTTGTAATTATATAGAATCATATAAAGAGAACTTAGTTGTAATTATATAGAATCAGACAAAGAGAACTTAGTTGTAATTATATAGAATCAGACAAAGAGAAGCAATTGTAATTAAATATAAAAAATAATCCATAAAGGTAATCAGTAAATGAATGAGAGTCAAAAGCCTTATCATGCCCTGGCCAAATATTATTAAAAAAATAAAATAAAAGGTTATTCTGAAGTTTGGAAATAGGGGCGGTGTTTGTAAAGGTAAAACTAATGGTGACATTACTAGAAAACAGTGTATTTCCAGTGCTGTATAAGCAAAGTCATGATGAAATGTGATTTTGAAATGGTGAATGGTGGAAATGTGGAGGGATGGGTGAGTAAAGATCAGGCGATGCCCACAAAAGGTATAAAAACCCTGTGTTTTTTCAAATAAAACGCTTGCCTTTTGCAAGGCCTTAAACTTTAATCAAAGAAGTTTTGCTCTTTTACTACCAGACCTGGTGTTTGTGATTTATTTTAGTTTTGAGAACATCTTGAGAAGAACATTAGTCTATTATTTCCTGGGGCCGAAACATCACAAGCTACCGGAAGTGCTAAAAGCACTAAAAAGACATTGGCTCCTTTACACAGTATCATTTGTAAATTAAATTCAGAACCTCTACCCTTTGTGTGATCTTTGAATGGCAGCGGTGGAACATGTGAACTGGCAAGAAAATAATAAATAGAAATATTAACAGTGATAATAAAGAGTTTAATTTGTACTGAACCTCTCTCAAGGCCAAAATCTCTTCATAAAGGTATTCAGGAATACTCACGAACAGAGAAGGCAACAGCAGACAAAACACATTATACAGTAAAAACACCCTGCATTTGTTTATTGTTTCAATAGAAATGCTTGCAATGCTTTATGACTTTTGAGAACGAAGGAAATGTAATGACTCTCAGTTGTTTATAAAATTCATAAACCAATTACAGTTGAAGTAAACCAAGTGGTTAGTCTAACTTCTCTTTATCTTTTTTACTACAATTCGAGGCGTTCTGTAACTCTTTTAACATCCTCCTCATTTTCGCTGCGATGTTGTGAAACTGCAACTTTTCCAGCTTCTTGGGTAGCATCTGAAGCTCCTGGTCCTGAGCTTTTTTAGTCCACTCATTCAACTGATTCAGCATATCTCGTTTGTCAGAGGCTGACCTCAGCTGCTGCCTCTGCATTCCAAGCAAACGGACGAATCTTTTCAGTTTGCCATTTCTCAGCTTTTGGGCAAGGAATGTAGGCAACATGTCTCGGAGTAAAGCTGCATCTCCTAGATAGAAGCAGAAAGAGGACAAGAGAGTTCTGACACAGGGCAAGACCTAATAACAAACAGAGCATTGCAGACTGCAGACATTAGTGCTTGCCCTCCTCTACAATTGCACGTCTCAGCAGTTGGTGAGAATGCTTACATAGAGCAGCATCTTAAGATGTTAAATGTGCATCCTTAACACACCGGCCTCATATTTGATATACTTTAAGGCAAAGCTCATAGATACTATTTTTGGAAAAAAATGAAGCAGCTTTAATGACTTTGGATTAGGTCATTACCTCTTTATGGGTTCATATCACAGCTTTAAACTCAAAATCTGGTTGTAAACTAGTATGACAGTATGGGAAATGGTGATATCCACTATACAGCATACCACCAACCATCCCCACCGTTTGAAATTATATCTAGACGTTTTTAGGGAACCTTAACTCTCAACTGTCTAACACTAGTAAAAGTGTTGAGAGAGAGAGAGAGAGAGAGAACAACAATTCAATGAGGCAACAGAAATAATAGTAAAAGCATTTAAAAACACTAGTAAAAGCAAAAAATAATAAATATTTTGCTTGGTTTCTACAACATATTTGGTAGGTTGTGTGGGTTGTGCGGCTAAACTATGCAAGTTAAAATGTGAGTTCACTAAACTTTTAATATTATAAGAGCAGAACAAGAATCTGTGTCACTCCATCAACTTATCAATAGTTGTTTTAGTTAGTTAGTTTAGTAGTTGAGCATTTTGGCTCAGTTTGGGTTTTAATTATCCAGAAAGGGAAGGCAGCTGTTTCTTTTAATGCATAACTTTTTGTGTTGGGGGAAAAAGGTGCAATGTTTGAACTAAATAAGCTACAATACATAAAAGTTTGCTCTCTCATTTGTTGCAGAGGTGGGGTTAGAGTAACTTTCTGGCAAGCCAAACCAACTTTGGCCCGTGGGTGACAGTTTGGACAGCGCTGCTTGCTTAGGAAACTTGCTTACGTGTTTTTCTAAGACAACAAATCATCCATGATGCCTTACACACCCCTGGATTTGTCACATGATGGCATGAAATAAAATGTCACTGGTGATGAGGGGCTTACCTCCGTTTTTTAGCTGTGTGCACGACATACACACATCATCGTGCCAGCTGGTGCCCCGGAAGACCATGTATAGTTTGTCATGGCAGCCCGTGTGTGGCTTGCACTGGGAGTATGCCGAGTTCTCCTCAGAGAACGTGCCTCGCGGACATCTCTCACACTCTGTGTCTGTGTATGTGGTGCCTGTAGGGGGGGACAAAATCAAAACAATCACTTACAACTAATACACTTAGGGTATATTCAGGTTAAGTAAGACATCAGGTAACGTAGGACACATACTGTATGTGTGAAAAAATAATTATTACTGGATCATTACATCGACTAGAAAGAAACCGATTAGTAGTAAATTAGTACAGAAACCAAGCATATTATTAGTAGCCATTAAACACAGGCACTGATTGTAGATAATACATATAGATATACTGGCCCTGTATCTACACTCTGTGTTTATTTCATTAGCTCCTCTTATCATACATGTGCACTTCGTAAATCTACAGTTACAGACAGTGGGGCATCTGCTTCTCTTTATTTTCCTGTTCTTAAAAAAGGGAATATATAAAGAGTATACAGAGAAACAAGCGAACTGTAATTGTAGAACTATAAAGTGTTTCTATGTTAAGTGCAGCTGATAAAACAGACAATGAGTGCAGAAACTTAAAGTGGACGGCCGCTGTATATCATCACATATATTCATCAAAATTATTAGCTTGTTAGTGGACAGTATCATTAGACTGTTAGAGTAGGGGAAACGAGGAATCAGATTTCACTCTATAAAATACATCTTACTGTAATGTCTATTACTAAAATGGAAAAAATCAACATATGTTAATATATTCAAATTAAATAATTAATTAATTAATTAAATAATTACATTAAAAATAGAAGATGTATTTCCTGTGGGGGATATAGTTTAGCTATAATGAAAGCTCCACTGTTACACACTGCAATGTTTAGTTTTTGTGGTGAATGTTGGTCAGTAGGGCAATCCTCACTTTACAGTTTTTTGTGAGAGCTCCTCCTACCGGCCAGCAAATTAACCATGCACCATCCACATCGTGTAGATATAAGTTTATTATTATTATTAGATTATTAAAGGCATTATAATTATTATTGTTATTGTTATTATTATTAGTGCATTACTAAATGTCGTTTTTTTACCGTTCCGTTTGGCGCCAAACCCCGGGCCACAGCGCGCGTGCCTCTTGCACTGGTCCGCGCGCAAGTAGTGGCCGGGCGCGCACTCGCACTCCCGGTCAGCGGTGGTCGTGCACTTGTGCCGCTCGAGCTGGTTGCGTTCGCAGGGCGCGCGGCAAGGCAGGCAGCGGTGCAGGTAGTTCCAGTACTGAGTGTAGTGTCCGCGCGGACACGGTGCACACTCTGTAGGCCTGCTGAGCGTGCACGGCGCCCTCATGTGCGTGCCCGGCGGGCAGAGCATGCACCTGAGCGCGTGGCCGGCCGGTGAGTCCTCGTAGCTGAACGTGGGAGGAGGGTCTGGACTCGTTACAGCGGCGACTGGCAGCCCCGCCACCAGCATCACGACCACGAACAACTGCAGACACAGAAGAAGCGCGCGACACCATAAAACACCAACATGACACTGAAAGAGAAAGATGTGAAGATGTGATCAGAGGAGTCCTGGCTGCTTACCATGATGCTCTCTGCTGCACTTCACAGGAACACAGTGCTGCTGAGCTCGCTGCGCGCGGCAGAGGTGTGTGTGCGCGGGTGGAGGGTGCGTCACTGATACTTCACTTTTTAGGACCAGGTTCATGTTTTCTGTGGTTTGAGGCTATTAATATCAGAGAGCATTAATATATACCACCAGCGCTGGTATATATTAATACATCAATAAATAATCAGTATGTATTCATCTACTAGTAACTAGTAAATATTCTAATAATAATTTAGAGGCTTAATAACATATAATCTCTATCTGTAATCTGTACACGCCATGTTTCATGTACCTGTTACTGACATAGCATTTATAATCTGTACTAATCTACTAATAATTTATATCTAATATTCTGTGTTGACTCACTGAGCATTACAAATACAAAGTAGTACAGAAACCAGTTCTGTTATCGGTAGCCGTTACACACAGGCGTTGATATAGATAATACATACAGACATACACTGACCGGCGTCTGCGCTCCATTTTATCAGCTCCACTTATCATACAGGTGCACTTTGCCAATTCTACAATTACAGACTGTAGTCCGTCTGTTTCTTTGTCCAGCAATCAAAAACATCCAGCCAACAGCGTCCTGCTGTCAGTCCAGCAGTGACAGAACAAATATTAACATTAATCACTTAATCTTTCAGGATAGAAGGGAACACAGGAGGAATTCAACCTAAAGTGTGTCACAGAATTAAGGGACGAGAAAACAAGTAAAGACAGAAGGACAAACATTGTATGTGTTAATGAGCCTATTGAATGTGTCCTCTTGTACCACTGCCTGTAGTGATTCAGTGCAAAATAGAAAACACCACACACTCAGCGCTCAAAGACAAGCAATGAAATGAGATGAAATGAGAAGTCATTGCTCTTCATTATGAGTGAATTCCAGTGATTTCTCCAGATATCTGCATAATTCAGCTGTTAGAATGCAGAGGAAGTCATTCAGAGTGATTCAGTGTGAAATGTTCCATTTGATAGAAACAGTTGTTCGCAGCAGAGGGGACAGGAACCAGACCACTGAAGAGTTTAAAACCCCTAAACACGTGAATATGTTGGTTTGCAGTCTTGAGATAAGGTTTTGGCCTAAGACCTTGTTTTTAATATTCAATAGGCACCAGAATTTTAACAACTCAGAAAAGGTTCGCACCATTTTTCCCCTCTGCCTCTTATTTTTTTACTTTTTAATACTGCTTATCTCAAACGTGAGATACTTCCACACCACCATGTTTAACATGCATGCTTCAGTTACGCTCCAGCCACTAGCACGCCTCATTCACAGTAGCATGCGGGCGTGTCAGAAATTACTACATGGCATCAGTATTCTCTACTGTCGATACCAGTACTGTATTAAGACTCTGCATCAGTGCAACAGTCACCATCAGATAAACAGCACTTAAAGCTTTACGTTTGAGAGAGAGGATCAGTCTCCACTCTTCCTGCAGCCCTGAAACAATCCGCAGGTGTTTCTGTCCATCCTTGCACTGTGAGAAGAAGTTGCTAGTCAAACAAAGAAGCTGCTGGTGTTCTTAGAACAACGCACTGACCATCCCAGACCTTAACATGACTGAATGTGTTTGGACTTTGAGAGTATAACTAAATGTGCAAGTGCAACTAATTAAGACTCGACTTAAATATGACTCGACTATAAGCAAGCATCCTGAAAAGAGTGGAAGCTGTAATAAAGGCAAAGAGTGGCCACACTAAATACTGAGAAAGACAACATTTAGTTATTGAGACTTTTTGGAATTCTCTGTTAAAGGTATGTGATCTACCTTCCCTAATGCTGAAAAATGAATGACTTGACTGGAATTGAAAGAAGCGAATGGTAATCTCTGACTTTTGCACAGAATTCTATGTCACAGTCATGCTTTTTAAGCTGAATTAGGAACTGCTAGCAGAGGCTTGTGGTTGTGGTGCTGTCCGTTTCCCATTTCAACATTTTTCGTTCTCAGTGCGCAGTTCACAGATACTCGGACTACACCTTTACTCATAATTCAGCTGACGAGATGCACACGCCTGCCTGCAGACACGAGATTCACACAGGCAAATTTAAAGGTCAACTTCACTTCCTAATGATAACGATGGAACAAAAAGATTTCTGTAACGATGGGGACTGTAAGCAATACTTCCTTACAGTCGGTCTACTGCGTTATCAAGATCACATCATGGAAAACCAGCTCCCAAAGGTCACCGTCTTCTTTAGGCATGACTAATGAAAAACAATCCTACATCTACAATCGCATGTTCAAGCGTACGTTACGGTTTTCCTTTCGCAGTGACTGTCTGACACCAAGTTCCCCAAACTGAGTCCTTACTGTAGACCATTAGAGAAGAAATAGCACAGCTGTTGCAACATGAGTGATTTCTATGCTGCTGAGATTTGTTTGGAGAAGTCCTTTTCTTAGAGCACTCAACGGAGGCGTAGCTTTCTGATCTACGTCCAGGTCCTCTCATGCTGGTTTCAGCAACAGCAAACAAAAGCCCCGACATGGGGGCTGCGTGGAGGTGAATGGCCGCCAACAAGTAGAACCAAAGCTGAAGCAATATTTACCTGAGGCACACAGAGAGAACATGGGCGAGCGCAAATACCTGTCATTATGTCCGGCACGTGAGGCTCACCTAATGACTTCAAATTATAGTGGGACATTTCTGCTAGACAATACGTTTCTGTTTACGGTTGCTTAAATAGGGCACACAGGGAGGAGACGTTCAGTAAACTCTGCACTGGTCCTGGGAAAAGGGACTCGGAGGGGGCGAACGGGACACTTTCTTGTGGCTTTCAAGGTGTGGAAATGTGCGGTCAGGATTCAAGAAAACCGGCACAGTAGGTTTTTCATCAAGGAGTATCCACAGGTCAGATAATAAGGTTAATGTTCTTTTAATGTCATGTCTGCTGACCTCCTTGCATTGTGTTGTTTAACTAGTAGAAAAAAAACAGCTTTGAGCTTTAAATAACTTCCTGTGTCTACAGCAAATAGAGAACATACAGAAGCGTCAACCCAGCGAGGGGAGTCTCCAACAGAGCTTGTCTCCTGGCTGACTCTTGTGGGCTTTATGTAAATAAAAAACAACAAATCACTCTATGAATTACTGACTTTGAATCCCAGCCCTTAGTCTGCTTGCTCCATAAAACTAGTCCCTTGCATGGCTGATGAGTCAGTACGCGCACACTCGCACACTATACAAGCCGAGGCATGAGTCAGCCAGTCACTAATCTTGGCTCTTCCAGTGGAAGTAACCCATCAGTCCTGATCCTAAACCAGTTTCCTCTTTCGAAATCTCACCCCCTGTGTGAGGAAACCTGGTTTCAGAATGATAGTATCTACTAATGTATGACCTGATGAGAATGAAGTTCCCTTTTCTAACAGTCACATGGAGCCACTTTCAGTCATTTTAGAACATGCTGGATTTTGAAAGGCACGTAAGTGAAAGCAGAAAGAAGTTCCTTCTTTCTGCGGCTAGCATCATGCGACTGTCAAGGCGATGCACCTTTGATTATGGAGACAGGAAAGGTGTGCACACGGAGTATAGATTTATACAAAAATTTAAATGCAAAAAATATATATAGGCAAATATTTACACAATGGGATTTAACAAAAAAAATACACTCAAAACATACAGCGAAGGAAGAAACTGGGACTGCAAAGAGAAGTGACAGGGAGTTCCCCAGTTCTTTGAAACATGAGCAAATTCTTAACTTAACCATAAGCAAAAATAGCCTCAGAGGAAACAAAATCCCATAATGAATAAAGAAAACAGTAATACGCAACCTAATATGCAATATGGAAAGCATGACAGCTTTGACACACAACTGTATATTTCAGCATCAAGTTAGGCTGTGGAAATATTTACCTTGTACGTCTTGAAATAGATACGGCACTAATCCGATCTTACACATGTACATATGAGTCACGGCCATGTTATTATAAAGTAAACCATTCAAATAAAAAACTGGTAATGTAAAAGAATGCCACAAAAGTAACACATAATAAACGAATAAAATTTGCTTTCAATTATGAAATGTAGCTTCAGAGTCCAGTTTTCTGACAAATTGATAAATAGAACATTTTTAGAGCAAATTTGGATAAACACAAACCTTAAACACACCATTAATTAAATAAAACATAATTGCACTCCATTGTACTGTACATTCATATCCGACATTCTTTGGTTTAGAGCTTCAGTAAAAGCAGTCCAACGAGAGATGAGAAAACAAGGCCACAAAAACTTTATCTCATCGCCTCTACTGAAAATGCCCCACCCACCCCTTCTGTCCCACTTTTTAATCCAAAAGTGAAATTATATACAACTTTTTCTGAAATTAAATAATTCTTCACTTCAGCCGTCCTTTCTTCGCTTCCAGGGTTTCAGTCATTGTATGGTTTGGATTTAAAGCACGAACTGTCCTGGATCATGTTGACGATCATTTTCTCATACGCGTTGTGCACGGACGAGGTGCTGATGGCACGAGCGATTCGTTTCAGAGACCGCAGCAGGGGCCGCGCGGCTGCACGTGAGCGCAGTTTGCGCAGGCTCTGAGACAGAGCTTTGGCCAGGTCTTGGCCACCATTCTGGCTCTTCCACAGCTGGAGCAACTGGACGATGTAGCGGTGCGAAGGGCAGGAGAGGGCCAACGCCTGCACGGCTTCCTCGCTCACCTTTTCTCCAGGGAGGCTGTCCACAAGCACCAGCAGGTCTCTCAGTGTCACGTTCTTCAGGCCAGTACAACGAGACACCTTCCTCTCGCAGTGGTTCACGCCTAGAGCAGAACAGAAAAGTGGAGTAAGCTATGCAGAGTGACCTCCATTCAAGAAAACAGACAAGCCAAAAAAAAAAGGTATATGCAACCAATCAGTACGTTTATATGACAAGTGTAGGCACATAAAAACACAGGTGTAAACACAGTAAGACAACACCATTTAACCAAAATATATTTTAATGCACATGAAATGACAGCCATCATGTAATTTTAAAAGCAGCAACCTTTATAAACGTATACCTTTATAAAACTTATACCTTTATAAAACTTTATGTACTATATAGCATTTAAATTTCAATCTAACTAGAGATTATTTGTATGCTTCAATTCAGATCTAGCTCACATGAAACAAACAGGGGCCTTTAAAAAACATTGCTTAATTTTATACTAAACTTGCTTCTAAGAAAACTATTCTGCATTTGCGTGCAAAAGATTTATTTAAATGAATGTACGCTTAAATATAAACATGCAAACACATTTCCAAAAGTTTTCTTAAAGTAAAATGTTTGTGTTTATTTTTCAGCACTCCCTTTAACACTGTGTTGTAACAGTGTATTTTGTGTAGTGATCATTAAACCTTTCCAAACGTTCAGTCATTTATATTCTACCATATGGCTTCTTAATCATTAGTGAGCCTCACTGGCCAGAACAAGAAAAACATTTCATTCATGATTTTTAAATTCCATCCATCCATTATCCTCTGCTTTATCCCGCTAGTTGGGTTCACAGAGGGCCTGGAGCCAATCCCAGCGTCATTGGGTGAAGGCGGGGTACACCATGGACAATTCGCCAGTCCATCGCATGGCCAACACACATGGACTGTGGACTGTGGGACTGTGAAACCGGAGTACCCGGAGAAAACCCATTCAAGCACAGCGAGAACATGCACACTCCACACAGAACCGCCCGGACCGGGAATCCGACCCGAGGCGACAGTGTTAACTACTACACCACAGTGCCGCCCTGATTTTTAAATGAAAATTTTTATATTGTGCAATAACCCAACCTTTTACATTTTTTAATCTGTTTAGCTGACATAAAAAATGGTTATGTCAAATGATTCTTTTAACCCAGGGGTAAAAAAACAAAAAAACAAAAACAAAAAAAGAAATATTTAGTTTCTCTAAGACAATAATGAGATCAGATGAGGAGTCTTCTCCTGGGGCTCAGATGTTACTCATGAGATCTCAATACAGTCATCATTGAACTTAAATTTCCCAAGATATTGCCCACATATCTATTCATGTTATTCAAATACATAATTTTAGAACAACCAGCCTACTAACTCCAATAATGCTTTAATAGAGTTTGATTTAAAATAGACTTCTGCAAGAGTCTTGAACTGAATCTGTATATGTGTCAGAATATTTCAGTGCATCAGATTTTAAAAATTAAAAAGGAATCTGTCAAAGCTACTAAACAATGAATTACATATTTATATAAAATGACATAACAAATTCTAACACATACACACATATACCTATATACTGATAAAAGCACAGCACAGCTATTATCAGACACTTGACAAACTAAATTCTCATCAGTCTTTTACCTCTCATGCCCTTTTGTCTCCTCTCAAAGATTTCTCCTAAAGATTTTTAGAAAAGGCAAAATCTTCTAAGAGCAACATTTGAGCAATGATGTTTTCCTCTGGGGCCATATTAAAATATCTAAATCAATCTTTGGATCTGAGAGTATATTGGTGCTATCCGAGGTCTACCATGCTGTTATTAGAGGTGAGTCACAGAGGAAACTTCAACTGCCCAAAAATGTGCTCCGTTCTGTGAGGCTGCCCTGGAGCGCATTCATGGCAATGCAAATAACCTGGTACATTACATTTAAGTAAAAAAAAATAAATCCAAAAAGTGAAAAGTAAAATTAAAAGGACATATAACTACTGGTATTGGGACTACTAGTATTTACAAAACTTACATTGTATTGAGACTATAATGAGGAAGCTTTCAGACTGGATGCAGTATACTGACTCACTTGAGGAAGACAGATATGAAATTCACAAGAAGTGTGACATAGCAATCCACATTAAAACATTAATCAAATATTGATTACACTATTTTCATCAGTGATTTTACAACTATTCGATTCTGCTGATCAACTTCCAGCTAGCACATCTGAGTGGAAACTGAATCGGCATTGTTGTTATAATTTATAGTATATATAAAACACGTATATTTACATTTACATTTACATTTACGGCATTTAGCAGACGCTCTTATCCAGAGCGACTTACAAAAGTGCTTAGTGTTCAGTCAGAGTATGAATCTCTATCTAGTACGAACAGGTTTAAGTCCAAACTACTCTTAAACTCAAACACTGCCATAAACACAGGGCCAGTGCTGATACCTAAAAAAAAGACAATGCAATACCTAGCAAGACTGGAACACCTACAGAGAAGAGAATAAATACAAGGACAATGTATATAAGGACAATGATAACGCCCTGAACCATCCAAAGCTTTGTCTATTTCACTGTCAGGTAAAACAAACAAAAAAAAACCCACTGTCGCAACATACTTCACTAAATCAGGCCCTAAAGCTGGGAAGAAGGCTCTGATGGCCAAATCCGCTAACCTTGGACGATGCTGTACAGCTTGTCTTGGTCTTTATTTTTCTCTCTCCAGAGATGCAGCAGATGCAAGGCCTGCTGTTGGGGGCTGCAGGTCTTTTTCAGCCGTTCCACACTCTTCCAGTCCACCCTACGGCCGGGCAGGCTCTCCAACAAGCGCTCCACCGGCACAGATGCTAGTGGTGGAGATGACATGAACTGGAATATGACTTCCTCGCACAAGGAGATGTCTGGGTGGAGGGACAGAAAGACTGAAATTACTTAGAGTGTTACAACAGTGTTTGATTTGTGGTCTAGCGTTCAGACATATGCTATATAGGCCTTCTCTGGCAAGTCACAGCAGGTTGAAAGTAACAATGGCCTGTCAAGCAGGTTAAAACTGACAAAGACAAGAAAATAGGGCTCTTCTGGGGATTTCCGTCCTTTTTGGACATCCTCTATGTGTAACTAAACTCACTTATTAGACACTGATGCAAAACAGAAGTCAAACAGATCACAAGTCACAAGTGACTGGGCAAATTTGAAGACCTACATTTGACGAAAATAAGTGCCCTCTACTATTATTCTGTTTATAACTGTTCTTTAACAAACTTTCTGAACCACACTGTTTTCTGGTCTGACTGAGCATGTGGGTTTTAAGTATGTATGGCTTTATGTGTGTCTTAGGAAAGCATAAGCAATAAAGTTGCAAGTTTTTTCCCCATGAGGCAAAGCACTCAGGTGGTCTCAGTCTACTTGTTTAATGCTTCAGCGTTCAAATGTAATATTCTCACTTGTTTTAAACAACCACACAAACAAAGCAATCACATCACATTACTCAAGTTAATGCTCTCATGCTTGTAATCACTTTGTGAAATGCATTTCCTAGCAAAAAGATCCATCTAAAGATTCCATCTGTGGCTAGCAGCCCAAGAGCACATATTATTGGGCTCACTCTCTGGGAGGGCAGGATGGAGGTAAAAATGTTTCAGTTAAAGTTAAAATGTTCAAAATGACAGCACCCCTGCAAAAGCCTAAGCACCACATAGCAACAGACTCTGTTCATGACCTAAAGCATATAAAACAGGTACCAATATGAACTGAAGAGCTTTCTAAGGATACAAAAGCTTCAGTCACATAGAAGACTGTCAAAGATTGTGAGTTCCTGGATCCTAACATAATTTACTAAAACTCAAAAAAACAAGAAATCTTCGTACTGTGGCCTTAGTACTAAATAAACTTACTTTTAGACAAGGTGCTTTACTAAACCATTCTGAGTTTCAAAATCTCAGCATAGGTTCCACCAATAGGCACTTATCTGGACTGCATAACTGTACAAAAGTAAAAAATCTCAGACTGAATAGCCCAAAAGGAGCCTAGTGTAGAAATGGAAAGTTAAAACATCCTGACATCCTTTTAGGATGAAGAATATTCTTGAAACGATCCTGTCCTCTGACTCAGCTTCCTTTTAAAATTGTCAAGGATATGACATCACTCTGTAAATGATTCCTCATGGCACCAGCAAGACCCAAATGTAAGTGCTAAATAAGCGTCAATATTTGTCATTATTTGTTGACAGTCTCATGTAGACTGATTTTACTTTTAAGCAAATGCTTGTATAAAAGAAATAAACAAAACATTTCTCTTTCTAAATACGAACACGCTTGTCAGCAATTTAGAATTAGGATGATTTATAGCCGCATGATAAGCCACTGATGTGTTATATGCTATCAAGTAGGCCAAACAACAAAACTGACTGGGATGGAGTCCTGCACTGAAGCTAAATGACAATTGTTCTGAGGATAAACAAATCCACTGTGATGTTATGTATGAGTGAGCCTCGCTGTCTGGCCTAGGAAAGTGTGGCCACTTGGCTTGTATATCTGGCCACACACTTTATAAACTGACCTCAGATGAATGAAAGAACATATCTGATCTCTGATCTCTGATCTCAGTCAAGTGTCACAGAGAATGGCAGGCTGCTCTATGCAGTTAATGTATACTATGGTAATATAATGCTGAGTGCAGTGTTATCATTACACTTTCAATTAGGTCCCTGCACCTACACATAAAACCTATCCTGAATGACAGACCCTATTCAAACACCTTAACTGTTAGTGTCAAATGTGGCCGTGCTTACCATTGTTGCACTCTGTATGCTGACGGGAGCAGTCAAAAGTGTGTTCACTGTCGCATACTGCATCCTGGGTGGCTGTGCCTGGTCTCAGGGTCTTCAGGCCCAGCTTGGAGCAGTCTTGATGAGGTTGGCAGAGATCTGTGGGTGAGTCCAAACTGGAGAAAAAGCCTTGTGGACACTTCTCACACACAGTGTCACTGTCGGGCGTGCCTAAAATACAGATACACATGAATAAAATATAAAAATAAAAGAGCGCCCATGCAATTACCTGCACTGCTTTAACAGACAACATATATAGTCATTCATTTTAACTCAAAATGTAAACCGCAAAATGGATTTGCTGGGGGAACTTCTGGTGTCCATTATTGACAATCTGGGGTCTAAAATGCAAATATCTGCAGTGTGAGTTATCTCAACCGTTTAGGAGCAGCAGGTGGACACAGCACACTAGTTCCTCTTTTTAACTAAATAAAAAAAAAAAAACGAAATGGGCATCTCCCACATTTAGTCAGACTCCCCACAATGACTCACTTCATGTGAAAATGTTTCTCGGAAAGAAACGGCGGGTGTTTAACACCTGTCTCTGTTAATGCGATGTGCAACAAAAAGGTCTAAGGTGGGACAAAAAAAAAAAAAAAACAAGCAGGGAGCAACTTAAAGTCTCTACTTAAGTCACTTTACTTACAGATCATTAGGTGATTTCAGCCACACTTTGAACTACAAGTAAATTGTATTATAACAGCTGTAAAGAAAAACTATAATAATCCATTATTTAACATTTATTTTATTACTTTATTATGCAATACCTTTACCTCATACCTTCTAATGTGTATCTGAAAATGTAAATAAATAGCTTACCACAGGATACACATTTTGATGTTAAGACGTCACTGGAACTGTGCTAAAGTTGCATTAATTTAGGGATTTGGGTAAGCCAGGATGAATCTCTACTCTTTTCCTGCTTTCAGTTGAAAATATGATCCCAACTGAATGCATCATGGTCCTTTTGGTGGTATTCTGGCCTCTCAGGGTAAATTTAGAAAAATTCCAATAAGACTCTGAATCACATAGATCAGCTCAGTGTCAGATAACAACCCCATGATATACACTGGATAATATTTGAGTGAAATATGTCTAGGTACTTGCTAGGAAAATAATTCAAAGATGCACATACAGGTCAGAATATGGTCAGAATATTCTTTCAGGAATTAAAATAATTCCTCATTTACTGAACAGCTTGGATTTAATAGATCTCTGTCGCCATCTTATGGAGCAAAATTTCCTTTGCTCAACAACATCCAGCGTAATGCCAGGTTCTGACAGTAAGCAGAAAAGAATAACAGTGTGTGCGATAGGCAAACCACATTTTTAAACTCACAAAACTATTCCACTGTTAATTATGCTTAGATTGTGCTTGCTTGATGTGCAGACTTCTTGAACTGGAGATTCTTATCTTGACAAACAAAAACAGAAGGATAATGAAGATCTTGATTAGTAAAATCTCCAACAGTGTGCAAATATTTAAAGGGAAGTCACCCCACATGCCCCTGCTCCTTCTTCCCCCAGCGGGGGTGATGTTGGTGTGGAAGCTGGTAGGCTAACAGTGGGCCATGCAGCTCTGTCTAATGAACAGGCCTGTAACTCAGAGGTGAAGCTGTTGCCAGTGCAGCATGAGATTACTTTCTACCGGCTCTCCTTCTACGCAACTGCATTCACTGAAACAATGTATAGTCTGATTAACACTGGCCCAAGCAAACACAAATGAACCGCCAAGCGGTTCACTGCCTGCCAGGCAAAACGAAGGGGAGACATTTGCAGATTGTTACAGAGGATACACTCCACCCTTCGTTTTCTTAACGCTGACACAGGTTATTGGAGGTGGAAAATGGGAGTCAGCAAGGCGAGAGGCACTGTGGGTATATTCAACCTTGGGTTCTGCTCACAGGATGATTGACTTTGAAGGCTGTTTTGAGTTCCAGACCTCCAGGGTGCTTCAATAACGGAGAGGGAAATGAGGCGAAGTGATCTGATTTCGGGAAGCACAGAAGCACTCTTACAGTGTGCAAGACCAGTGAGTGAAGCTTTTGGACATGAACTATGAGAAAGCAATGAAAGATCTGGAACTGGCCCAAGCCTATGGCTGGTGACAGACATGTTTAAATTTATTTCTATAACAGTTATTGTTTTATAGTAACAAGTTGTCAAAAAGGATTCTTACCCAGTACGGTGGCACCCGAGCCTGGTGGACAGGCGGAGTGTGGAACACAGAATTCCACCACCAGGTGGAAGCCAGCTATGCATTCACAAATACGATCATGTGTGCTGTTACACTCCCTACGGACAAACTGTCTCTCCTTGCAGACTGAAGTGCAGTGCTGGCAGCTGTCTCCCCAGTGCCACTGCTCCGAGAAACGCCTCTCAGGGCAGGGGGAGCACATAGTGGGCTTGCTGGCTGTGCAGTGGTGCTCCACTGCCGTTCCCGGCGGGCACTGGTCACATAACAACATCTCAGAGGTGATGGGGTCACGGTGCTGGTACTTCGGTGTTTCTTGGTAGGCCCAGGCGAAGGACATGACAAAAAGCTATAGAAAGGGAGAGAACAATGGAAATAAGCTGTTTATGTGCATGTTCGTAATGTCGTATCATGATCAGAATCAAAAAGATGCATTTGTGTATGGAGTTGTGCGCATTGGGCAGACTAGCATTTCATTTTTCCAGAGGATCCAAAGACAAACCATCAAGGCCGTATGTGGCCCAGATGTCCTGAGCGCAGCATCACCACTGAGCAATTTTACACTGCGGACTTCCCCGTCACCCGGGTGCCATGAACAACAATATGCTCCGGATCTAGAGTGACTGCGCTTGGCTTCTGTTCAAATGAGCAAGACCCACAAGAAGGGGAGAGCAGGCGAACTAGCCATAAACCTCGCTCTGCGGTGTCTCCAGACCAAACATTGTGTTCTCCACAGCAGGTGGTGGGACTCAGCGAGGAAATCATTAAGTCCTCAAGCTCATTTTTTAGCATGGAGGAATGCCACACGTATGGCAATCAAATAGTGGAAAAGCCAGTGAACTTTTAGCCTTTCACTGCTGTGAGGAAGGCTGCCATTTGACGATGAAGGGCACAGAATTGTAAACCAAAATTACATACTAGTATGGTTGGCTTCTGACGACCATAATTACACCATTTAAATGATCTGAAGGAACCTCACAAAAGATGAGCCTTATGGCGTATGGCCAGCTTCGAATTCAAACGTTTGATTTCAAGGTATGTTGCATTTACCTCAGCCAGACGCAGCATGCTGTTCCACAGCAAAGCTCCTCAGTCTTAAGACAGCGACTGGGGAACAGTGAAACAAAGTACAGTGCATAAGCCAAAAGTGACGCAAGGCACTGACCCTGACCACTGACCCTGAAAACCAGTTCAGTGTATCTCACATCGCTTGCCTTACTCATAATCCAGAGAACTGCAGACTGACATTCACCTTCCAAAAAAGCTCTACAGCCCACTGTTTTTTCCTTCTGAGTATGGCCTTGTTGACTTGGTTAGAACAATGCAGTAAGACACTACCCAGGTAGTACAAAAGGATGCAAAGCATTTACAAGGGCCTCTGAATGACCTCATGCAGACCTACATCAGTGCCGTACTCTGGCAGCAGAGCTCCCTCATTCTGGCCCCTGCAGAAGCTTCGCTTGCTGCTTGGGAGGCCTGGCATCAAACGAGCATGTGGCTCCCCGACATGCCCATCACAAAGTCATCAACCTCACACACGACACACACATGAGAGAAGATTAGAAAAATGCTCACTTTCATATACACAAGCCGCAGAACCAAAGGCAGGATTACACACGTTAACAAGCCATCAACAACCCTTTTCCGCTGCCATGTTTGATCTTTTCTAAGTGAAAGAAGACATACAAATGGAAACAGATTACAGCGCAATCAATCAATCAAATTATCTACACTGATTTCCTGGTCAAAGGGTTCCTCCAATGTACACTGTACTGTAGGCACACAGCAATGTTCTTTTAATCCTGTCACAAAACATTAATCTTTTAAGATAATAATTCTGATGACAGCATGGCCTGTCCTTACATAAACCATAACATCCACTTACTGATTATACCCATGTAATATCTGAGAAATTTAAAATATGAAGAAGTTGCAATTAATAAAAAAATATACAGTAAATAAATACATAAATAAATACATACATATGCTATTCTTCATGTACATTTTTTTTTTCATTTTTACTCTGTAGCTGCATGTCGACCTACTTCTAACAGTAAACTGTGACTTGTAAATTGTTAACAGTTCAGCACTGGTAATGACCTAAAGCAGTCAAAACACGGTAGGGGGTGTACTACTGTTTTTATTATTACATACTGTCTCCTTGCTCTTATCTTTATCTATGGCCTTTGTAGACTTTCTGATATTTTCCCTGAATGATTTAAAAACAAGGCCGTTAGCTGCTCCCAGCCGTTTGTCATCTGGCGGGCTATCATGTAAGTGGTACTTCAAAAAGACAATAATGACCTTCAGAGGCCATCCTACCAGTTCTGGTCCAAAAGAGGAACTTATTGCTCTGTACTTCCTTTCAGGATTATTTGTACCTGTTTGAATAAACATTGTATTCTCATATCTTATTTAATATCACCGTATTTAGAAAAAAAGATGTTCATTTAGAGAGGCCACCTTTTTTCCTTTGTCAAAATAGGTAGGTATAATACTGCGGTGGGGGAGGGGGAGGGACTGAGAGAGATAGATAAACATAGAGAACGAGGGAGACAAAAACAGACTGACAGACAAAGATAAGGAGACACAAAAGAGAGAGTGAGAGAGAGAGAGAGAGAGAGAGAGAGAGAGAGAGTCAGAGCACAAGGGATAAGTAAAGGAGAGACAAATTGACAGAGAGGTATAGGCAAAAGTAGGGGGGAGAGAGACAGAATAGGGTGAAGAATAGGGAGAGGGAGGGAGAGAGAGAGAGAAGGCCTTACAGAGGTAGTAAAACAAATAGATAGAGACAGATTGACAGACAGCGAGTAAGTAGTAGGAAGAAAGAGAGACAGACAGGTAAAGGTAGGGAGACAAAGACAGATAAACATGTAAGGTTAGGCAGACAGGGAGAGATAAATAGGTTAACGTAGGCAGACAGAGAGACAGACAGGTAAAGGTAAGGAGAAAAAGAGAAAGAGACAGCTAATGGTAGAGAGAGAGAGAGAGAGAGCGAGATAGACATTTAAAAGTAGAGAAACAGAGAAATAAACAGATAAAAAGGTGGAGAAATAGATAAACGGTAGAGATAGACAGACAAAAAGGTAGAGAGACAGAGCTAGATATACAGGTAAAAAGGTAGAGAGACAGAAAAGAACAAGATAGACAGGTAAAGGTAAGTAGACAGAGAGAGAGAGAGAGAGAGACAGGTAAAAGTAGAGAGGTAGAATTTATTTTTCACCTGCTGCAGTTCACAAATAGATAACATTTCTGCTGTCTCTCCTGTCCCTCAGGAGAGATCACAGGAGACTCACAGCTCAAAGAAGACTAAAAGTTACATATAAACAGCCTCATGTGGAGAAACTACAGGTTGTAGTGGATCTGGATTATTTCTCTGTTATCTGATACACATCGAAACAAGGATACATGCAAATCACACTGGAGGACCATGTACGGCCAACATGCAAAACACGTGAAATAAATGTGGTTCCTGATAGTCACGAAAGCAATCACTACGTGTGCACACCGAAACCACTGACAGTGCTGTCAGAACTGCTCCATACTGACCATCTATATCATACAAATGATCAATGTCATCAAGACATGTCATTCCATGTTCTTCCCTAGGGTGGTTTTCCAAGCCAGTGTAAAGTTTTTTCTATTCCTGTATCAAAACTGCACAGTTTGTGTGGCATTCCCATCAGAAATCCATCTCAGTTTAGGGCTAGTTTTAATCTGTGAGGGCTAAATCACTTCATATACTAAATCTCGGTCTAACCTCAGCCTTAATTTTAACCATCAACTACAAACAGTAGAACATGTGCGTGAGAGGTCACTTATTTACTTGTAATGAATGTCCATCACAAGAAGCACCCAAAGTATGAACTAGAACTGAAATGAGGATTAGGGTCAATAGACAGAATGAAAAAATATAGCAACCCACAGAGCATAAACAGCCTACATTTGAGTGTAGTTCAGCCCACCCTGGAGTAAAGTCGCTGGAGAAAGATAATGTGGCACAGCTGAAGGAAGCAGTGTGTGATTTTTTCCAACCAATTTAGAAAGCGACACGACAACATACGAGCGTGTATATTTGAGCTTACTCTGGTCTGCGAGAAATGTAGTAAAACCCTTAAACTCGTTGTGGAAAGCTAACATGGCACAGGTGGACAGAGAACTAACTTACCTTGTGGAGCTAATATGCAACGTTTCTGCCCCTTACATAGCAGCGAAGCCCACCCTTACTTTAGCACCAGTAGCACGTTGTTAGTCCACACTGTGGCTAGCAGACGTTTAACAAACCACTCTAACTGTGAAAGGAAAATTACAGTTTTCTGTAAGAGTTTTGTCTCGGTTTAACCTGAACGCGTGGTGAACCTTTAAAGTCGGTTAAGGTTTTATTACAGCCACACGCAACAGCTGAGGCAAACCGTTAGATTTAACTGCCACTCCGCAGCGGCCTTAACGCGCCGGCACCTTCAAAAACGAACAAATAAATAAATAAGACAACGCTCGTTCAGTGAGAGACACAGAGAGCCTAACGTTAACGGAGCTGCGCGACCCTCTAAAAGAAAGTTCAGTCGTGATTTTCTTACCATGTGTAATTTCATCGCTGTCCGTGGCGACATATTTCCTCGGATAAGTGTGAACCGCTCGAGAGGGCTCCATTACTTTTATAGTAAAGGATGAGAGCGCGGCGCCCACCCACTTTATGCCATTTACCCCACTGGGGTTCTTTTTTTTTGCTACCCGTATTCAGACGGAGTCCGCCTTCCTGCACTGGGATTGGCTTGCTTGTGTGAAGTACTTGTCAATCCCTGTGCAGGAAGGCGGGACGTTGTCGGAATACATTTGAGGGAAGAAAAGTTTGCTCCTTCTCTGGGAAGCACGCTCGGTGACTGTAACTGCATGTCGTACCGTTACAGAGATTAAGAAAAAGCTTCCAGAATCTGGCAGTGAAGCATTAAAAATAAACCAGGCTGGCACTAAGCAAAAAGATGCTGGACATCATTCACATAAAGGTCACCACTGAGCTGAGAGTTCCTACCTCAGAACCACCTCATGTTATCAGGTTCACCTTCCATGTATGTCCACTTTACCTGCTGAATGCTGGAATGTTATAGAAACTATTACAAGCTTCTGTTTGTTTCTGACGGTGTCCAGTCTTCACTAATGGTGTTTTGTGTTTTCGCATAAAGGATTGGAATGGCTTAACAGGCATCTTGGAACTGATTCCAGATCATTTGATGGTATCCTACTGGGATCTAAAGGTGTCCTTCAGGAACCTGGCATCTTAAATGCTAAGCCTAAAAAGAGCAATATATTATTAGTTTAAAAATGTTCTAGCAAGAACTAGAATTGTGAATGAAATAATGAATGAGAAGAAATAACAGTTTTGATGGGACATCAAAGACATCTATGTATTGTGTTGCAGTTATATCTATTGCAGTAAGCATGCTAGCCAGCTGGCCCGGCCTGTCCCTCTCATAAAACCACTCTGTACATGAAGAGGCAGTAGTCAGTCATTAGAGCTTTGAGTTGAATCAGTTCAAAATGAAAGGATGAAGAAATATCACTGTCCTGACGCTGCCGGTTATGCTCCCGGTTATATTATTTAAAGACAGGAAGTCAATGAAAGGAAGAGTAAACATAACAATGGCTGAAGCTCTTGGCGTGCGACCAATGTCACCAAAGGCACAAACTTGGCAAGAATCTATGTTCTGCAGCAAACAAATGAAGTGACATAACTGGAATCAAAACTAGAGTTAACATTGGTGTTGCGTTCCACCGCTGGAGACGCTCTTGGTGAGCAAAATTATGAAGTTTGATGCTGAAAGTAAGAATTGAAGGGGAAGGAGAAGGGACTGTACTTTTTTTTGCAATATGTTGCCCTCTATTGTTTGAAGTATAAATTTCACAGGTTGTGTCATCTTGTAAATTGTTTCCATTAGAAAGCTAAACCATAAAAGTTTTAATGGTCTTTTTTTAGCCTTCATTAATCTAATACTATTCACAATACATCAGCCATAATCATTAATGTATATTATTTGAGAGGAGGTCCGTTTTCATGGGTGTTGCTCTCTTATGAATGTTTCATATAGCAGTATCACTGTGGGATTGTTTTTTCTTGGTTTCTTTCTATATTGTAAAACTTCTTAAAGAGTGGTACTATATAGAAGCAAAAAGATGAAAGATAGGGGTGGCTAATAACGTGTAAAATCCTAAGCAACAGCATCATGCCTGATAGACTTTTACCAGCACAACACCCACTAACAAGTCTCTTTCCACTAGTGAATGGGGCAGAGGGTGGCAGTCAAATTGTCCAAAGCAGCAGAAAGGCTATAGTCAGTTACTGTAAAACCTACATGCAGAGTAGGTGAAGAAGGTTCATGTTACTAAATCAGTTAAATAAACTGCCAATTTATTGTATTTTATTTCAAGAAAAAAAAATTATCGTCTTTTATCTTTTTATTGTACCCTAGAGTATAGGACTATCTTCTAAATAGGGAATGTGTTTGAAAATAAAAATGATGTTGAGTACCATTTAGTATTTACAGTCAGATTAAAATAGCCTTTAACATACTGTAAGATGTTGACAGGCCAAAAAGTATTATTATCATCCTTGCTGTTGTTGTTTTTGTATATTTATTTTGACAACACACCATCTTATATTTCTTTTATGAATCTGTGTTACTGCTTCCCAGGGCCTTTTTCTTCAAGTGTGCTAGTGAGATGTGAGTGTGTGGTTAGAGGACACCCGGACTAACAGAGAGCTGCCCGGCAATGTACGTAAGGTCACAGGGGACTACAGGGACTCCAGCTGCATCTAAAATCAATGGTCTCAACTTTACGACACAGCCACAAAGTATGCCTGTGATGTTGGTGTGGTCCCTGAGTGTCCCTGCCCAAAGATAGTACACCCATGACGTCTTCACGGCCTCTCCTCATTCCCAGCAGGTCACGCCTTCATCTGATCGACACGGTGCGCTTGGACATTACTCTAGTGATTTTTAGGAGCCTTTGCATGTTAAAACATGGAAGTAAGAGCTTATTATACCAATTGTTCCAAAAGGAAATGTTTCTGGCTAAAGTGTTGTCATTTTAATCTTGAATGCATTATTGATACAGGCAAGTACATGTTGCTCTATACGTTCAACAATCAAGTAGGATTTGAACTTGCAACCTGCCACAACATAACTGGACAACCAAGCCAAAGCCAGCACAGCCACTGCTCTGTAGTATCTTCCTTATCTGGTCTCTCAGGAATGACTTTTCACACTGACCTACAGCTTTGTTCCAGATCATATACCCCAGACTAACACATATGTTTTTGAGAGATGTCTCACTTCATACTCCACTGCTCAGACAGTGGGAGAAGTAAAGGCCACATCTCAACGTACATTGCTGTAAGACAATACTGTGACGCTAAAGCAAGTTTAGGCAAACGTGGGCCTCAACACCACCAGTGACGCGTGGCTTAGCGACCTGTGGTAAAGCCTAGCAGATTTCTTCAGTTTTGCTGACACCAGTGTGTGCGCAGACAAGATGTGGGTGTTAAGAGGTCAACCATCGATGTTGCCATGTGGCTACTTCGCTGACCAGTTCAAAGACTGTGCCCACACATTCATCACGAAACAGGCAATGCCTTGGCACTGTTGGAGGATGCTCTCTTTCCACATGCCTACTGTTTATCCAGGAGCAGACCATGAGCCCGAGGGAGAGAATAAACAGACCGTCAACAAGTCGTGACTCTCTATAAACTTCACGGTTCAGTTGTGTATTGAAAATCATCATGTATTTGTGTAAAATACTTTAAGGTGAAATTACATCCTTGGCATGTTTGGAACCTTATACAAATGATTTAAGCACTGCAAAACTCTAGCAGTGCACCAGTATTTCTCAAGAATGCATATTCCCAAGACTTTTTGCCTCTGGTAAAGGCAGATTATTAGTTTAAAACATTCCATAATGAACTAAATGGACAGCGTATTCTAGCCTCTTGTCAATCATGTTAGGTATAAGGACATGTGGCAAATGAAAGGTAAAAGTAAACACAACCATGGCTGAAACTCTAGGTCATCAACTATTACAACACTCTCTGCTCCCAGCAAGAAACCACATTCAGCAGCAAGAAATTTGAGAATTTGAGATTTTATTTTCTTACAAATTGCTCATTTAAACATTCCCTTTTACCTATATAAGTAAAATCTAAGTTTGCCTAAATAGGATTGAAACCTAATTGAGGTTAAAATTAAATGGGTCCAAACAAACAAAAACAATAAGAATTTCCAAGTAAGTCAGTTGAAATAGCATTAGGCTAGTAGTGGACTCAGGTGGACTTATTCTACTTAATAGATGGCACCCATTAGGACAGAAACTGCTAACTAGTATAAAATTAAGAAATCCATTTCACAATCCTAAATTAAACTACATTTAAGCAGTTATTCTCGTTTTCTGTTGCCACCAGCTGGTGTTACATTATATTCTGTTACATTATATGCTACATTATTGCCAGATCGATTTAAATGGGGCTACTATTACAGACAGAGCTCCAGGTTTGGCAGTTACACAAAGTAATTAGCTAAGGAACTGTGAAAACTATGATCGTTGCATATTAGATTAAAAATACAATGTGTCGATAATCATTACACCACCCCAAATAAAACTAACCCAACTTGAACAGGACAAACTAAGCATGTTAATAAAAACAACACAAATACCTTAAATCATTGGTAATCTAATACTGAATTTGTTTTTACATGAGCCAAATAACAACATGTAAGTCTTCTGTTACTTACATGCAAAGCTCTTGTCAAAGCTTTCACTAGAATCATGATTGATTTAGCCAAGGATTCCCATTTTCAAATACATTTGAAGCAAGGGGATTACTGCTATACAGAGCAGTTGTAAAACCATAAGGCTCAGTCATTTGCATGGGTTGTAGATTGGTACTGCTGTCCTCCCTGCCCCCATCTATTGTGTGATAACAGACTCGGTCTGCAAAATACAATCTATTTCCATAACAGATCTCACAAATGAAAAGAACGGGAACTTGAAACAACTGAAAGCTGGCTGGCAACAGCACACCGTTGTGCTTCGGTGAGGCCAAGGCCAAGATTCCTGGGACAAAGTCCCAACTGTAAGGATAATAACATTAATCCAATGGTCATATTACCCTTTTCATGGATGTATAATAATACATCCATTATTTAGTTTTTCTTCTCACTCAAATCTTCACCCAAAGAGCACAGCATATTTCATTAAAAACATACCTACATGTGCATTGGCCGAATTAAGGACATCTATACCAGTATTAAGTCTAAGGTGCAAAAGGACTGATGAGACATGATTGCACTTATTTTTAACAGAGGTAATTTAAGCCAACATAATAAAAGTCCTGTTGAGTTTTGGAGCTTTGCTCAACATTGATAAGGCTAAAATGGCAGGCTGCATTAAAGCGATTAGACAGTCTTTTGTGTGGCAGAAATAAGGCTGGCCAAAGCAATGGCTTGATATGAGAACAAAGGTTCTACTAGATACTGCGGGTGACCAGACCTCTGTTGGCCAGGCCCTAGGAGATCTATGATGAGGTATGTGACCTTCTCGAGTTCTCTCCAGAGACGTGTGGTCTTGCCCAGATGTCTCATTTGGCCATGTCTTTTTTATCTCTTTCATTTTCTGGCTTTTGTGAACATAAATCAAACGGACAACACTTTATTTGTTCTCGAATTAAGAATACCACGAATATCACAGAGACATATCAACAGAAAGGACGTCACTGCGTGAAATTGGCTTCCGGGCCTGCTGACCAACTTCTCAACCTCTGCCAATAAAAGCAGCATGTCAAACGACATATTGCACAGAAAAAACACAGAACCCTTTAACATGCTTGTCGCTGTAGAGGTTATACATCCCCTCCCCTCTTATAACTAATCAAAGTGAGAATGGAGGTATAATTTGAGGTATCCCACACAACTGTAACTTAATAGGCACACAAAAACGACATATTCCTAAGTGCATGTCCTACTTTTGAGCGTCCTTGAGACAAATTCTCATGTTTGCATACTTGATGATTTGATGATGGTTAAGAATGTAATGCTATCCCTTCATAAGATGACTTTTCAATAAAAAAGGCAAAACCATGAATTTCACACTTCATTAGAGAGACTGCTTTTCAAGGGCCTCCAATAACGACTTTTATTACTACTTTGGTAACGGGAGAGTCTACAACTCATGACATCTAGAGTGAATACAAAATGGCTCCCAGACTATTCTTGCCGGGAATTCACCAATATGCATTTTAAACAAGCTCCCAAGTCAAATCACGGCTCTCATTTTATGTGTTTAAGAGTTTGTCGCCAGGAGCAAAAACTTATGGTTGAAGAAAGTAAACAAGTGTAGGCAACTGCTTGTTTTCTGTTTGTTTTATTCCTTTCATGGGCATCTTAGTGAATGTATGTTTTGTGCATGGTGTTTGCAGTCCAAAACGAGAGTGTGGTCAGGCAGTTCCCTCTCCTTAGCCACAGTCATCCTGTACGCGCTGTGACGTCGCCCTGTGCTTCAGGAAACGACTCCTCCAGAGCAAAATTACTCCATAAAGAGTGCGCTTTTTTGGTAATTCAAGTGTGCATCTGTGTGTATGTGGCAATGAGCCTGCTTACACAGAGAGAAGTCTCTTATAGTGTTCTAACCTCTTACCCAATACATTTCTGACCCATAAAAAGGACTGCCCTGAGGTAATTGTCAAGTAGTTTTGGGTGTTCCTACAAGACATGAAATGCTGTTGTAATAATCAGGCTTCCAGGAGAGCACAGGCCCACTTTTCCTGCAGACGGTAACACCCGGGAATGAGATGCAAGCTGCTAAATCAAGACTGATTAAGTTTCCACATGGACCTCACAGACGTTTCCTGCTTTGTTTTCTTTTCCGACGCTATCTTTGTAAGCTTTTTCCATACAGTAAATCTCTAGCTGCTCTCTCATTACCTCAAAAATTGACAAACAGCTTTTGGCACCATCCTAATCAGGAAACCTCTTTCAAACGCACCAGGAGGTCGCTCCTGGATTCTCTTATTCTAGAAATGCCTGCATTTTTGAGTCCAAATAAAGCTGTGCCTGACCTATATCAGACCTGTGTACATTTTGTACATCATTAGCCTGAACCTTCACATGCCAGGAAAAGCTAAAAGGGAAAACTGTTCCCTTAGGTATGGCCCAACCGTGACTACAGTCTTAATATCAGACAGATGGAATTTTTTGTCTAGCCATCAGCAGTACATTAATCATGTATTCACAGCAATCCTTTCATCTTTCTTAGTACTATGTTTTTTGTTCCTTCCAAAAATGTCCTCAACTCATGAACTGAACCTGTTGAATCTAAAAAATTATATTTTTAGATACATAACAATAAATTTCAGAATACACAAATAGACTTAATAGTTTGTGGTGGGATGAAAAAAAATGTGTTAAATTCCACTGGCACAGCTGAACGTCACAGCTCAGCAATTGCCAAAAATGAAAAGAAAAGTAAGAGACAGCTGAAGCATAATATCAAAGAAAAAATATGTTATAATTTAAGTCAGATTTTCTTATATGGAATTTAGCCATTTATAAGTGTTTTTGACGCATGAGTCTTCAGCAGATGCTAATTTTTACTGCTATGAGCCATAGGTTGCGCAGAGCACAGATTTCACCAGGCTAAAAGTTAGACAGACAGCTGCTTTGACTAGCCTAAAATGCCAAACAAGGAGAGCTAAATAAAATGAATTCATTGCCAGTAAAAGGGCGTTGAAATCTATATTTGTCAGCTGAGGTTTTGTAACTGGAAGGAGAACAGAGGAAACTGTTTAATCCTCCCGTAGAAATTGATAGGTACAGAATTCAAAAAAAGAAAACGGGATCCAGTTTCGAAAGGGGAAAAAAATAAATATCAATCAATGTGCTCCTTAGGCTTTTTTTTCGCCATGCCATATTTGTTTAAGAGGTTGTCAAACGCATTTCCTTAAACTTCTCCATCCTGGGCAGCTTTCAGTGAGATCTCCCTTTAACCACAGTCGTGGTACACTGACGGTCACTCTGTGGCCACATTATGGGCCAGTTCATCTTTCTTGGAAGTCAGAGCCGACCACATAAAGGGCTTTGGGCAAAGCAAGCGCTCTGAAGCCATTTGAAAAGGGCTCCAGTGATGATGACATTAAGGGGAGAACCTAGGCATCTCCACTCCAGGCTTGGCATGGTAGAGTATGAATGACCTCTTCTTCAAGTCAGGTCACATGGAAACAATAAAAAAGTTCATGGAAATACATCATGAGAAGGCTTTTCCTTACCCTTTAGTCTGAACTGAAATTCAAGTTTGGACAAAATTACAGACCACAGATAACGTGACAGGTGTTACAGCCTTCCAAACAGGCATTGCAAACTCCACAAGTCCAATACAGTGACTAAAATTCACTAAGCATCTTAAAGCATTCCGAAGATGCTACAAGAAACATATGCACAATGACAAGCTTGTACACCAATGATCACTCACGTTTGCCAGTAGCAATAGATACACAGCAATACCTTAGGAATTGGTTAGCTCTTAAAATCACTTTAATGTGTACTGGTATTATTAGACTGTCTCTGTTTACAATTCGGATCAGATAACACACATGTGACCTTGGAACATTTGTTAGAAAATGCAGGTAAAAATGAGCCCTATGTTACCAAAATGTCTGTGTTTAAGAGCTGCCAGAGCTGTACCTCTGAAAGCTTGATGCTTAAATATCACGGCAAGTCACATAGGGACGCTAGTGGAAATTTTGTTTTGTTAATCATATAAACAAAGGTTTCTGCATGTGAGCATTGTGTGCTTGCTAATTTGGGTAAATACAATTTATGAAAATGTTCAAATGAGTGAAATACTACTCAGTTTATTTGTTTATTTTAAGACCACGCAAGCTGACAGTATTTGAGTAGTTTCATTCATATATATTGCATGTACATTCGTAACAATTTGGGATTTAATGAGTTTCTGAAAAAAATATAAAAAAAGAGTTTACATTAGTGGTTAATGGCAATAAATTCACACAAAAAAGTTTCACATTTTTACTGTTTTTTCTCTTGCTACATTTGTTGTTAGAAAAAATGTCCTGCAAGTCCTTGTTCATGTAAATGTAAGGGAAGTTACAGCATTTTAGATCACATGGATTACTAGATTACTACAGCATCTTTAAAAAAACAGGGGAGGAGATGAGGAAATCTATGCAGTTGATTTGTGGGCATAGGCGCCCTTGACTAAGGTGGTTTGACTGATCAGATCACAATGCATCTCTTAGCACTGTTTACTTATGATCGGATCACGCAGGGCACGTTATAAGTTCCAGGTGTAAACAGAACCTGTAATAGAAAAACAAACTTAAGTCATAATCAGAGGTGGGTAATCCAGGTCCAGCAAGTAAACACTTCCCAAGCAGGTAGAACAAAATCCTAGGGTTTTTACTTTCTGGGAAGAATTTCCCACCTTATTCTTTGCAATGGTGGTGACTACGCCTGCAACACACATATAATCATTTCATTTCTTTATTCAAAACAACCCATGATTCAACATGAAATGGTAATAAAGGTAAAATCTAAGAATAAAGTTTTTTTACATTAGAACCTACATCATGCACATGGATTTTAAAAACACATTTAAGCCTAATCCCTTCTACTGTAAAACAAAGTCCCTGGGAACAGGAGGAATTCATAATCATTTCATGTAACTTTCTGTGAGGTAACTTCTGGAGATATTGAACTCTCTGGACATCTGGTTCCTATCATTACTACTGTGAACAATTATGACTTGGTAAGTTTCTCTAGAACAGAGCGTTTCAAATCAAATCGCTCTGGATGACTTTGTCGATGTGCAAATGATTTAATTATGCAGACATTTAAAAAATCTGTGAAACTCTCCTTTAACACTCTCTTCTCCGGTGGCTCAGCAGGTCAACAACGAAGCTTCCTATTTTTACATAAAAGGCATCTGGAAAGGAAAATCCACCCTCATCAGACTCAGTGGAACACTGGTCAGCTTAGGATGCTTCAACCTGCTGCGGGAAACCAAATGGCAAGAGGCCGTCGTAGAGCTTTCCCCTGTGCAGCAAAGTGGGATTGGTAAGTCATAATTTTGAGTCTGCCCTGCTAAAGGAAATCCAGTGACACCGCCACCGCTGTGTGTGTGAATGTGGACTAGCTAAAGTACGAGTGCCAAAACCACAGCAGGCCTTAAATTCACACATGCCACAGGGTAGCTAGTGCTGTAGATTGAGAAGAAATCCTGTGGTTCTGTGAGGCACACCTATCCTTGAGTCACGGTTTTGGGTGTGCTGGGCTGGCACGTGAGTGCAGGTAATAAGTGAGTCACGACATGACTATCACGCTGTAAACCTTAATGTGATATTGCCCATTTTGAATGTGAAATTCCAGGTTGAATCAAATTGTATTAAGCAATTTCCACAAGGTTTGTAATTAGAAATCACAACGAGATCTAAACAGGATCAGAAGTCCAGATTCCATTTTCATGAGGTCATACATTAATTGCATCCTTTGGTTATTACTTTGCCTTCGCCTCTAAGACCTGATATACTTCAAAAACTGGGCATCAACATCTGGTCCTTGATGGCAACTTCAGAGCACAATGTGTGGTTAGTTGTGGCTAACCAGGGCATAAATGAAACTCCAAAACTTCTCCAAATCTAGTCCGTTTCAAAGGCTCCCTGGGGTTAGAGTGAATTCCCCTATGCCGCGGTCATTTCCCATCAATGCAAAATTGTGGCCCATGAGGCACAGCAATGCCAATTCTCTCAATTATAGGTCCTTGTCATGGTGGAATGAAAAAACACGTAATCTTCCAAATTGATCAAAGAAATTGATGAAAGGTAGGACTGATTTCACTTTACACAAAGGACATTAAAAGAATTTTGCACATCACATAAACTGTCCCTAGCCATAAGCATATCTGAGGCAACTGAGAGAACCTGTTGAACAAATTACTGTAAACACAAGTACAATATTGATATACCATCATGTAATAAAGGTGTTAACGGTGCAATCTATGATATTCCTAGTTTAAAACTTTTTAAAATGAAATACAATTATCAACCAAATGTGAGGAAATAGCAGGTTTGACAGCACTGACACCTATGCATCTTGTATTGCAGAGATATCTACTGAACGTAGCATACTAACCAGCCACCCCCACCCCATCCTTTCTCATAATCCCACTTTGTAAGTAAGTCATTGTAACATTGAGTCTGTCTTCAGTCCAACATGACAGGATGAAGTACAACTACATCAATGGTGTATTCTAATTTCTGGCTTTCTTTTGCTCCCTATTGTTGGGAGCATAATTTAGCAGGCTGCATAGTGTTACAGATTGCTCCCTTAAACATCAAGAAATCGTACTCTGCCTCTAACGTGTGGCTCCACTATTCACGTCAAATAATATGCTTTAAACGTCTCGTAATCTTTCATCAAAATGTAATGACTTACAGGTCTTAATCAGCTTCTGATTATCGGTCATGCACCAGCAAGCAGAAAAAAGCCAACATTAACCAGCAACATCTTGTATAACCTCCCCGTTCTACCGCCCAAACCGCCGATCAAACCCTGAACTAACTCAGAGTTGCTCCCTAATATGGTTTATCATTTGGAAGACACGAAAATGTTAAATGTGTTGTGATTTCTAATACACATAAACTTCTTTAAAACATGCCTTCAAGGTCACATACTTCACTGTTCTTTTAGTCCCTAATAGTTTTTGTGAAGAGATACTCCGTATCAATTAGGGTTCAGAGATTCCTTTAGAGAAAGTTGGTACATTCTTTGTGTCAATGTTAAGATTGTGTTCTTGCAAACCTCGGGTGAGTGGTGTGCTGCTGGTCAGATTAAACCTGTTGCCTGAGAACAGAATCACTATGCTTCCTGCAAAGAGAGCGCAGGACAACAGAGGATTCCCTCTAAATTAAGAATGGGCTTTCCAGAAATGCCTCGTGTCAAAGTGGCCACAGCCGCACCCAGCATCAGCCTGCAGCTTCACAGATGTCATGGGCCATTGGGAAAGAGATGCTTCAAGCAGTGCCGACTCTTTGTTTTTCCAGTGGGTCCATTTACTACAGCTGAATCCATGGTTGTTCTGTGGCTACATATTGTTTCAATTTCCTTTTTTCTGCAGTTTCACAAAGCGGTCGCCAAATTAAACGTCTGAAGTGTGTGTGAAATCATACTACTGGTTTGTAATGAGGGATATCTTGGACAGCAACATTTATGGGAAATTGAAGGGAATATGATACCACACAGTATAAATAAATGGCTAAGGTAAAGGTGTAGAAACCCTGGATTCCCTTTGAATGAGCATGAGGTCTCTGATGTTGAATGACCTCATAGATATATGGAATGATTGAGAATGAACATAAATTTCTCAAGTTTGATTATTAATAGCTGGAGCAAACTGTAGTCTAACAATTTTAGAAAGACACTCCTTCAGTTACAAAGGAGATCCTGCACACACAGTCTGTCATCATTTAAACTTATCAACTGGCAGAAAGACCTATAGATTATTAGTAGGCGATAGTTGGTTCTCATGCTGCAGTCCAACGTATTCTTTGTTTTTGCCAAATTTGCAGATAGACATCATTAACTTTTTAATTGCACCAAGAACTTCCAGTCAGTTTCATTGCCAAGCATGTGTGTAAAGGTCTTAGTCCTTTGCTCGTCTACACCCGGAGCTTTCGTCACACTGTTTCAGTTTAAACCAAGATAAAGCAAGCAAGCGCATGAATTAGTCATTGCCCTCACCTTGTGTTTTTCTAGGCACCCACAGTTTGAAGCTGATGTAGGGTGCAAATAGAAAAGGTGGCAGATACTCCATCTCATCCGCTCTTAGCACACAATCTGTTGGATCAAATCTACTAATCAAGGTTAGCTGTTATGGCTTGCCCATTAACCATTTAAAAAAGGTTACCCGAGCCTATGCAAGCTCTAAGTGGGCGGAAGACAGGAAATACCAGACCGCCAGTCCATCAGAGGGTAGACACAGGGTATTCATAGCGCTTTACATTTTCCTTTGTAACATGTTATGTTACAGCCTGATTCCAAAATTGATTAAATTTATTTTTCCCTCAAAATTTTACACACAATACCCCATAATGACAAAGTGAAAATATTTTGCACAAATGTATTAAATCTCCCATTCTTCTTTGCAAAACCTCTCAAGCCCCACCAGATTGGATGAGGAGCTTCAGAGAAGTCTGGGCTCTGGCTGGTCCACTCAAGAAAAGTTGGGAGTTGTCCCAAAGCCACTCCTTTGTTATCTTGGCTGTGTGCTTAGGGATGTTATCCTGTTGGATGATGAATCTTCCCCAGTCTGAGGTCCAGAGCGCTCTGGAGCAGGTTTTCTCTGTACATTGCTGCAATTATCTTTCCCTCGACCCTAACTAGTCTCCTAGCTCCTGCTGTTGAAAAACTACCTCACAGTGTGATGCTGCCATCACCATGCTTCACTGTAGGGATGGTATTGGCCAGGTGATGAGCAGTATCCAAGTGGGCTGTCCTGTACCTTTTACTGAGGAGTGGCTTCCGTCTGGTCACTGAAGCTCTGTCAGAGTGACTAAGGGCCTTCTACTGCGATCACTCAGATTGGCCGGGCAGCCAGCTCTAGGAAAAGTCCTGCTGATTCCAAACTCTTCCATTTACAGATGATGAACAGTTTTTTCTGTACTCTTCCCCAGATCTGTGCCTCGATACAATCCTGTCTCGGATGTCTACAGACAATACCTTGGACTTTATGACTTGGTTTGTGCTCTGAAATGTACTGCCAACTATGGGACCTTATATAGACAGGTGTGTGCTTTTCCAAATCATCCAATCAACTTGATTTACCACAGGTGGACTCCAATCAAGTTGCGGAAACAACTGAAGGATAATCAGCTGAAACAGGAGAACCTGAGCTCATTTTTGAGTGTCATAGCAAAAACTGTAAATACTTATGTACATGTGATTATGATTTTTTTATTTGTTATTAATTTGCAAAGAAATGTAAACAAACCTTTTTTCACTTTTTCATTATGGTGTATTGTGTGTAATATTTTAGGTAGGCACTGCACACCTATGGGCAATTTAGCATCTCCAACTCACCTGACTGCATGTCTTTAGACTGTGGCAGGAAACCCATTTGGACACAGGGAGAACATGCGAACTCCACACAGAAAGAACTTCATTTGCCTAGCCAGGGAACTGAATACAATCCTTCTTGTTGTCACTACCCACTGCTACCCTAATGCTACCAGTTTTCGATTTATCTGCTATCTTTGTTGAACCTAATTCAAGCCAAGTAGTGTACATTAGTTTTCCACTATATTTACAATGCAGTATAGGTAACAATATACTAAACTATTTAATTCAGTCTGCACTGTCTTTTACTGCTGCACTTAGCACTTTACTTCAAAAATACAACTCTGCACGTGTTAAGTTTACAGGTGGGTCTGTGCGTGTATGTCATTGTGTGTGTGTGTGTGTGTGTGTGTGTGTGTGTGTGTGTGTGTGTGTGTAGGAGGATGACTAGGTTGGGTGTGTTTGTTACTTCTGTAATGTCAGTTATTGTGCACTGTGAGCAACTGTAACCAAATACAAATTCCTTGTATGTGTAAGCAAGTCTAATTCTGATTCTGAACTATATGGGCAATCATATTGCCCACTGAGAATTTAAACAACATTGCAAAATGGCCAACATCCCATTTAGACCACTAAATGAAAAACAGAGAACAATTTTAGACAGACCCTTGTTTAGGTGTGAAGCTGTCACAGTCGGTAAGCCATTCCATCCACCTGTACTAGTCATGTGGAATAAGTCCACTTTACCCAAAAACACTACGTAAAGGTACAACCTTAAATTATCTGTGTACTTCAATTTCATTCTCTCTATGCTCTCAAAAGCAATTAACATCACACTATAGCAAACAGACTCAAACAAATATCAGATATTTGAAATCCATATAATTCCAGCTTCATTATACCATTAACATATTTGTTATTATCATCATTAAATAATAAATATAAAAAAATAAACAACACATGACTGCGCATATTTTTTTACACCAGCGAGAAAAAGAAAGAGTGAGGGATGTCTAAGCACACAGAAGTAGACTTTTAAAATTCTGTTTTGACATTCAAGGCCAAACAGCAGAGCTGGCTATGACCTGGGATTTTCCACACCTCTGCTACGCTGCATGAATAGATTCTTTGTGCACTGCAACCCAATGTTAGCATTAACGTTAGCCCACCTTTTATCTCTACAATGCAAAATCATCTCTCACTCTGATGTTATCACACAAACAACACTCCTGTCTAGTTTATGCGCACTCCCAAACAAACATCTATTATCTCTTATATTACTATTGCTTAAATTCACTGAGCATATGGTGCCTTTGTGGTTTAAGAACATTAAGTACAGGATAAACATGCCATGAAAGTGTTGTGTTCAAATCTACCAAAGCGCTAACATTTCTAATGATACGTACCAGCAAACAAATGGGACACAAATACAAGCAAATGTTCTGTTTGATGACTCCTACGCCACTACCACTTGCTATTTCTGATCATGTGCCATATTGCTTCTTCGTACATGGGACATTTTTGAACTATATGTCATGTCGCCACAAGCATGAGTCAGCTCAACCAACCCCTTCAAAACATGTTTCAAGGGTCAGAATCATAATCTCAAAAGGAATATGACAAATATGCCATGGAAATATCACAGGCCTCGTACGGCACGCTGTTATTTTAAATGCTCCACGACCTTTTCTTTTCTGTTTTGGAGGGACAATTTAAAACCCAGGGGAAAGCCAGTGCATCTGGAAGTGAGACGCAATTTCAGTGGAAAAGGGAGGTCTTTTCCTGGTACGGACACAGGAAATCAGTAAAGTGTACAGCAGTCTGCATGGCAACCACTGTTTTCCAAGAGACAGCAGCATGGTGCCAGACCCACGTCTGTTCTTTTCATCTCATGAGTGAGACAGGGACAAAACTCATTTGTTCTTATTTACCTTCACCTATTCAACAAAAGCTGAATTTTTTTTTTCTGAGTCTTTGCCTAAGCTCATGTACGTGCACGAATGCTTCAAAAAAGGTTGTTACATATATGACTAGGGTCTTTATAGCCCCAACAAGCCAACAATGAGTGCAGCAGTTTTGTTGTGCAATGGAAAAAAAAACCAAAACATAACCATCTGGCAATCAAGCCAAGTGAAATAATAACTCCCTCACTAACAGACATTAAAGGACTACTGTTTAGAGGTTTAGGTCTTTAAAGAAGACTTGTACATACAAATCTGAATAACGTACAAAAGAAGGGTTTGTACAAAGTAAGTCTATTGTGATTTTAATAATTGTGTCTAATGAAACTTTAACAAACCCTACATGCAAACATACTACAGTAAGAATAAGACTAATTATTGGCAACATTTTACAGGATTAAGCCTGGGATTTTCCTTTTGTGTGATGTGTTAATTTAATGCTAATAAAATTAGTTCCTTTTTTTGTTCATTAAAATCCTATATATGCCAGCAATAATGATTAGTTCTCAGGGATTCCACAAGATATACAGAATACTGGTACTCCAATTTTTACAATATGTTTACCATCCGTTTTGAACAGTTTCAGTGTAGGAAAGGTCTACAGCAAAGCATGCATTATTGATAAATAGCTGTGCAACAGCAATGATTAAAAGCAGTTGGCCAACATAAGAGACAATAGTGATATAAAAATATTGGCCATTGAAACTGTGATAGTTAATTTATAATACATTAGACACCCAGAACACAGAGTAATTTAAAGTGACACCATTTATTTCTCAGTTCCATGAAAGACCTCATCTAAAAAGGGTCTGAATGAAATTTAGTCTTGCATTATGCAGTAAACTATAGTGTTAAAACTTTAGCAGAATTTATAGTATTGTAGACTAATACGGCATAGGCCTAACCATTTATTGTAACTTTGCATGCACCCTGTCATTTATGAATGCGGTACTGCCGCCATTCTGCATGTTTTGTAGCCATATGAACTGCCGTGGGTGGATTTATTTCATTACTCTAAGGTTCCCAACCCAGTTAAATAAAGAAAAACATGCGCAATGAAATTCTGTGATGCTTAAGCGAACCCAGGTCAGTTCCGAGCCTTTCTATGTCACAGGCTAGTCCCATATTTCAAACAGACCCTGTAACCACACATCAAGGTATGGTTTCACACAGTTTACTTCTCACTTATTCTGGCCCAGCCTGCCTAAAGCAACACGACTCGCTCCAAGTTCGGCCAGAGTCCGTCAAGACAGCTCCAAATGTCTTTAGTCGATTCATAAATCAAACACCACAAATTAAGTTTTACCCAAGATTTATATTGCCAAGAAGCACTGAAGCCCTTCTTAGGTCCAGTGTCTTAAAAACAAGTGAAAGTGAACTCTCTAGCCTTCAGAGGCAGGACCAAGTGTACTAACACAATAAATGTCAAAGAATATTCAACTGTGCATGTAATTATAAGATTACAATTCACCATTCATAAATCCAAACAAATCATCCTACTAATATTTTCCTTCACAGATATTCAGAGGAACACAACTTGTATATGTGGTTTTATTTGTTTTTGTGTTTATGATAGATGGAATGTAGCAAAGCTGATCCATGGGTACAGCCCATAAACAGCTTTGCGCTGCCAAAGAAGCAAGGCAAGCGGGAACAAGAGTTACACAATGCACTGTAGTAGGTGGGGATTTTTCTTTTAATTCATTTGGCCACAATGACTGATCCTTAAAAAAATACAATAAGAACATTTTTCGCTTTTTGCAAGTTCTCTGACAGTAAATGAGTGCAGAAAATGGCTACAAGACTTAATATGGCAGCGTTAAAGTTCACAATGACCCTAGAAATCAACTAATAATTACAGTTGTTGAACAATCAAAATTTGGGTGGAACACCAATCAGATGGTGGACTCCACCAAAACTCCAGGCGACTTTAAAGATGTGTGTGAAGTTTAAAATCCTCTGACTCACATAGTCTGCTGCCGCTGACTTGCGTCTGCAAATCCCATGTTTCAACAATGGTGAGGAAAATGGCAGGGATCAGCCAGCATAATGGCATTCTATCCCACAACCTAAGTCTCTATAGTCTATTCCAGGATCTCCTAAAAACCACTGTATAACAACTGTGAGATTGCTGAATTGTCTAATGTTTATGTTGATGTCATTTAACATTATATCGATAGTCTGTCCGGATTAAGGCAGCTTCGCTGTAGACGTAGTGACTGCACGTTGAGAAGGGTTTTAGCCTTCATTCAAGCATTTCCCAACAACTAATTCATTAATTGTTTATATAATATATCACCAGGTGACAAAATAAATGTACACCCCTTAACATATCTTTGGCGATCGTCATTAAATCCGAGCGGTTGATGACAAATTGCAACTAAGATTCAGTGAGGTCTCTTTACAGGCTGAAAACTCTTGCCAACGTATCTGTGCCAAATGCAGGAAGTTTTGGGATGAGATTCAAGGGTAATAAGACAACATCACTGAGCACACAGTTACAGATTCTAATCCTTGACTAAATACATAATTATATGGATAATTCTCTTAGACTCTGTCACTTTATCCTTTAAGATGTGATGAAAGGTTGATATAAAAAAGGCTCAGTTTCATTGAAGGGTTTAGAGAAATTCTTGTAAGATGATTCGGTAATGGTTCTGTACTTTTCTTCCAACCAGACACAATAGTTTTTAGGCACTGCTTATTACAATTGTATGTTATAGACAATGTCTGTGTATTTCGTATTTATCCTGACATACTGCAGTAAGCTGTAATTACTGCATTACTGGCAGGGGGCCTAAACTTATGCAGGTAATATTCCATATGTTGTCATATGTGTGCCTGAAAATCTTAAAATGCAAATAAATGCTGTACTGCTGTTTGCAGAACTAATGAAGACGTGTGCCATGCAAAGGCTCTGTTTACATCACATTACTTTTACTGAACTGCCACCTGTTTGGAGGCCACATAGACCCCTGAACATTTGCCTACAACTGCAGAGTTAATCAATTTTGCAGTTCGTAACCACAATATTGTCATATCTGACACCTATTAAATCTGATGTATGACATGTTTTTGCATTTTATTATGAATAGTGATGTTTATCTGATACATAATGAAAGCAACGTATTGCTAAGAATTAGCCCATTAGAGCCTGTGTAAAATGTGGGAATTCAAGGAGAACAGCTCTCACTCCTCCGTCTGTGCAGCAAAAGGGTCTCCACCCTGTTCCCTGTCTGCTGACTCAAGACAGATGCGCAAACACTGGAATGCGGAGTTGATAGATAGCACTTGCACTAATCCAGCATACTTCTGTGATGCTGTCGAGCCACGTGTGATGGCACATCAAGTCATTGCCCGTTACCAGAGAAGACTAAATAGATAGAACTGCGTCAAAGGAATTAGAAAAGGAAATTTTTCTAAATGAGCTCTCTGACTAGTCCAAAAACAGAAATAGCAATTCAACTAGGCCTATTTTTTATGTTACATTACACAGAATCTGCAGCCATCTTTTAAAACATCGTCAAGTGCAATTTTCTAGTTCTTAAAATATATGTTTCTTGCAAAAGATATCAGGATAGCGATTTAAAAAGATTCGAAATTATACATTTGCTTTGCACGTTTCCCTTTAGACAGTTTCTCAAACTTTAGACAATATTGAGCAGCTTTGCTCAGCGTTTGACACTACAAAGACTAAAGCGAGGAGCAGTTATCATTGCTAAGTAAGAACTCTGATGACTTAGCTTATTTACACTAAAGCTCATTTAATTTCCTCTGTTTTGGCATGTTGCTTCGTGCTGTCCTACTGTAAACCAGCAAATCAAAGCACAGCGTATCAAATTATTCATGAGCTTACCCAAAAAGAGAAAACAGCTTGTTTCATTCTAGGTCCAAAGCATAGGGTGTAAATAGGCATCTTAAACCACGCCTTGGCATTTTTCTTCTTGACCAAACTCACAAACCTTCTATGTAGATCACCAGAGAATATAACAAATAAATGCATTCTATAGCACCTTTAACAATTCACGAGGGCGCCAAAGGTAAGGAAATATTTCTTAGACAGCAGAAAGGAGGAAAAAGGAGGATTCAAAAGGAGACCCACCTTCATCCAAACAAACCTGGATAATAAATAACTACCTCTGCTATATAATATATTTTTTATTTCACTGTCAGAGAAAAATGAACTATGCAGGTACACTTCTTTTTGTTCATTGAGGTACAAACAATGTAAATGTGCCCTCAACATTGGTTTTGAGGTCCAAATGTGTACATTAATAAGTTTGTACCTTTTCATGACCTAAAGTATTAAAACAAAACAATAACATAAAAAAGCCTGAGGGCAGGTTGTGTGAAGTACTTTTAAGGTAAAAATATAATTGTAATGTATTACCCAGTGGCAGTTAATACCTTTTAATCTGAGAAAGTATAATGTTTAACATGTGAAAGCAAAGCCGAAACACTTTTACTAAGTAATGAACCACACAGGTGGTCACTAAAGCGAGAATGATCTGTTGAGAGAATTGGGCCACAACATTTTTTTTAACTGAGGAACTGATAACGTAACTGATAAGATGTAATTTGGGAATTACTATATGCAAAGTGACAAGAGAATGTCTGGAGGCAATTCAGAATTCTGGTTGTGACCTACGGCTTGCTTGTACTGCTGCATAAACAAATAAATGGGGAAGGCGTTTGTTTACTATGTGATACAGTGTTCTCGTAGAGCAAAAAGGAACAGAAATAGACAAAAATTACTCTTATGGCTTGTACTTTCCCACAATAACAATCAAACTGTCTCGTCTCAATGACCTCCACAGTCTCAATAAACACAGTGTGAGAGGGCAATGTGAGAACATTTCACAGACAGTGAAATCATAAAGTAAGGGGGGCACAGCCCTGATTAGCCCCGCAGGCCACCTTCAAGGGGTTCTCTCTTGCACTCCATTCTCAGACATTTTCAGATGCGTCGTAAAGGCTCTCCATGTCCTGCAAGCAATTTGTGGCATGACATTACTTCCAGGCCTATAAATGTCTTCGCTCTTGTGGTGTGAATCACGCTGGAGCTCACCAGTGAAATGAAAGAACAACCATTAAACCACATGTAAACAATTAGTCCCAACAATAATAGTTCTGCACAGAGTCAGAGTCATACTGTACGCAGGGCCAGCCACAAGCGCGAAGGGTGCCACTCACTAAGTCTGTCAGAATGAAACTCCATAAAGATGGTCTGGAGTGTCATTGGCCTGCTCGACAACAAGGCAAAAAAGACAATGAGACAGCGATGACAAAGGCCTGCTTAACAATGATCGCATTCATACCACATTTGTACAGGGTGCATTCTACATCCTGTTTAAGGTTAAAATGCTCAGACCCTCCCGAGATCCGTTGCCAAGAGCTGACCACATTTTCCATCGATGAGCAGCGAAAGGGTTGTGCAGTAAGATACAATTTATGAGGAAACTGTGCTTAGCCAAACCATGCACAGCAGAGGATTTTTCTAACAATGACTCTTGAAAACAACCTTAACTTAGGAATTTTTCATGACATACGAACGGTTGTAATTACATAAGAGGTTCTCCAAAGGGTCACTAGAGACTGTCGAATGGGGCCAAGGCTCCAAACCTCATGGGTCAGCTTTAACGCAGAGCACAGCTAGCAATTCCACTTGTGATTCATTACAACAGGCCGCAAGAAGAGCGATGGACTGAATAGCAGGTTATGCAAAATCAGAAGCAAAATGTGCATATTGTCGCTGTCCAAAAAAAACCAAGCATCTCCATTACGATTTTCATTTTACTCTATCATGCAAGCAAAGAGAGGCTGTGCGCTGTGATTAGTAAAATCTGTTTGACACTCGCTCCATATTTGATGCTTGCAACACTATCTAAAAAGGTTGGGACAGGAGTATGTTTACCACTGTGTTGCATTACTCTTACTTTTAACAGCATTTAATAATCTTTTGAGCACTGAAGACACAAACTGATTCAGAGTCTCTTCCCATTCTACTGTTATACAAGTCTTTAACTATGCATTTTTAATAGGACCTTTAGTCGTTTAGTCATTAGTCTTTTGTGCTTAATTAGACAAGTTTTTTTCTATGGTGCCCCGTCCAGCACCCACACTTTCTGATTACGCAGGCATGCTGTTGTAACTTGGTGCTGACATGTTGAAAAAAAACATGGACTGTCCTGAAATAGAAGGTGGCCCTTCTAATTAGTGAATTCAAATAATGTTAGCAAGTCTCGAATAACTAACATTAGCATTGCCAACTAAATAGTCTGAGGACCGTTTCGACATGTTGCTTCGTAGTGTCTTACTATAAACCAGCAAATCAGAACAGAGTGTATTAAATTATTCATGAGCTCACCAAAAAAGAGAAAACAGCTTGTTTCATTCTAGGGCCAAAACATAGGGTGTAAATAGGCATCCTTAACTATGTCTTGCCATTTTTCTTCTTGAGCAAACTCACAAACCTTTTATGTAGAGCATCAGAGAATAAAAAAAAACGGAAAGAAGGAAAACAAATAAGTGCATTCTATAGCACCTTTAACAATCATGCTTAAGCTCACCATTAAAATGAATCAACAGTCATTAAACCACACAAAACAATTATTCCTGCACAGAGTCATACTGTATGCAGGGCCAGCCACAAGCGCAAAGGGTGCCTCTCTCCAAGTCTGTCAGAACGAAACTCCATAAAGATGGTCTGAAGTGTCAACAATTGGCCTGCTCGACAACAATGAGACGGCGATGACAAAGGCCTGCTTAACAATGATCAGCTACTTCAATTGCGTGCACACAATTTCCAAAGACAGGCATTGCAGACATAATAGGTACGGGCATCCAGCCCCCAGGCCAGGCCAAATGTGGCCTGCAGACAGATTTTAATTGGTTTCAGTCTTAGAATACAGAAAATGCCACACCAATGGGTTGCAATTTTACCTTTCTCCTTACAGAGGCAGCAGTACTGTACACTAACTGTGTGTTGTGTTGTATTGTGTTAGAGCTGCATTGCGTAACATTTGTTTCACAGTATTCACATTTCAGAGGCGAGTTAAAAAAATAATTGCTGACATATTAAAGTCCTTTCACTGCTCCAAGTCTATCTGTAAAGCTTGAAATACTCATTAATAAGTCAAAGCTGTCAGACTGGATTTGGTGGGAGCTTTTCAAACCACATACGTCTTTAAAAATAAGGTCCAGCTCGATATGGACTAGTTACCTAGGTAAACTTGGTGGGGGCATAATTCACAATGCTGATTTCTTCCACCAACACCCATGGTCAAAACAAAGAAAACTATAACCCCAATACCCCCAAGTTGGTACATTGTGTAATATGTAAATAAATATAAATAACAGCAGAATACAATGATTTGCAAAACTTACAGACCCCATACTTGATCCACAATAGAGAAACAGGAAAACGTGAATGAGGAGCCTCATAGTTTTGATGCTAATAGTGTTTTTTTGATAGTTATAATGCAGATATCGTTTCCAGACAAAGCCTAAGATGGCTTACTGTTCAGCAGCTTCTTGTCTGAACTATCCTATTCCACCTTTAATGGTGCCTAAATGTCTCTGTAGCCTAAGGTGCCAGAAAGTGACTGCTGTGCCATTTATTCAAGCTGTCAAGTAAGACGGTGATTTTAGCTTTTGCAAATTATACTAGCAAAATATCCTGCCTACAGTTTTATGTAGGGCTTTACTATCAGTGAGCTAAAAGTCAACAGCAGGTAAGCTATGTTGGTTGCTTGTTAGCTATCTACCAAAAACAACCAGTCTGATTATTATGTTTGTGGAATTTAATATCACCCTTGTAATTATGAAGCTGTTTTAGCTGTATAGCTAATGATACTGGGCTAATCCACTAATTCACTAATATAACCAATTTCTCAGCTAATTTTCTAGTTTTGCTTAAGAGTTTGTAGTCTATTTGGGAAAGTGGTAACAATGGGGTAATATTAGCTGTATACCTAATATTACCTGAATAATTGTCTAATATTAGCTGACGTCTTGGCTAACAGTGTCTTTTTTACTTCAGAGTTTATCCTCTGTACTGAGAAACTTGGACTTATAAAACTGTGATAGGTCTTTTTCTTTTTACTTCAGAATGTATCCTCTATTGTTTGATAAATTAGTCTAGACATAATTCAAAAAAGGTTCCAGTGCTATCATCTGCTTCCTTTCATAAACCCCAACAATATAAAATATACTTGGTTTACATTCCTTAGCTATGTGACCAAGTGGATGTTTACATACATAATGGACACATGCTACCCAGTTGTCATATGAATAGTAATGTTAGTTAGGTATTCATTGTCTGTGGTAGGAAGTGGCAGGAAATGTATCAACACTTTTACTCTCATTAATGAGGAAAGAGCAGTTCACATCCAGCCCGTGAAAGCCCATGCAATCATCGGATTAATCCGCTCGTGACAGGGGACCACAGTACAACTCACATTACAAAACATTTTGTGCAGTTACATATTCCACAAGGCAAGCCGACTCCCCAAAATTTACAGCTTTAGTGAAGTTAGGTAAAGCCCAAGATGCTTTTATCTCTGGCAAGACCTGCTAATTATTTGCTCATTGACAGCCAAAAAACACAATCTGACTGTGAGAAGCAGAGATTTCAACAGTGTCGCTAATCAAAATACATTCTTGTGAAGAGTCATAACAAATGTAGTTGCAGTTAAGGTCTGCTGCTTTTGTTAGTCAGTAAATTGACCCAGACTTAAATCACGTTTGTTGAATAAGTCACATGCAGACAGAGATTTTGTGGAATAATAGGTTGAGCGTGACGAGCATGACGAGCCTGGTGTAAGAGACTCTGAAGAGACTGCTGGCCCTTAACTGACAGGAGCGAGGGTGTTAATAAGGCAAAGGGACTCCAAATATCAAATAATAAATGGCACAACATTTTTTTTGTCTGGAGAGCTTATTCGTTGTTTTAATCTAAACATCTGTTCTAATCTAAATGTTAGCGTTTTTATATTTTAAATGCTTCATGTTTTCAAGTCCACCACTAAACCGAAAGTCTGAAAGAAACACTAACCCTATAAAAATAAGCATGAAATTCTGATTTGTTTTTAGGAGCTGATGGTCAGTTAATTGATTTGAAGGGCCAACATGTTGCATTTGTTCTGCATTTTTCTAAGGTCTGTTTAATGTTTGTTATATGTCATACTGTATAAAAGTATCATAAAGGATTGTAGGGCCTTGCTTATATATATATATATATATATATATATATATATATATATATATATATATATATATATATATATATATATATATATATATATATTGATTCTTGCACATTTGTGTTTTCTCTGTACTAAATTGCTCCTCAGTCAACACGACTGCAGAAAACAAATTCCCCGTTTAAGGAGAATTAACCAATTAAAAGTCACATTTTGCAGAGAGTCCATTTAATAAAAGGTGAGCTCTACAGTTTTAGTGATACTGTGCTTTAAAAAGCAATTATGTTATTGACATAGTTGAGCAATTTATGTCATAGAGGTTCTTTGATAGAGCAGTTCCTTTATTTTATTTAACTTCCCCTTCTTTCACTGACACTACACATCAGAAGTGCCGCCAGTAATTTAGTAAACAAATGATAATTCTGCTTGCATTTGTCATCTATGTATGATATTTTGGGCATTTTTTTCAGACCTGGAATCAAACTGCCAGTCCACTATACATTACAAAGCTTTTTTGTACCTATGAGTGAATGATAGCATCAGTACACAACTGTAACTGTGTTCTGGTGGTAAACCGGACACAGAGCTGGTCACTTTGGTTTTGCATAATAGGCAAAAAAATGTGCAGAAAATATGCATCACTGATTATGATGACCTTCACTGACACTCTCCAGCTGTGGCTTTTACTGAAACAGTAACCTTTTCAAGGACAATAAAAGTTTTATGTCTATTGCCTTTGTGCTGAAAAGAAGATATGTTCAATACAGTGCATAACTTGCTAATTTATTCAACCATGTGGGGCTAATTTAATTTTATGTTATTTGACATAAATGGTTGTTTTAATTAACATGAAAACATAATATGGATGGACATGACTAATCTTCTCCCAGAAAATAATTCAGTTCATAAAGAGTAAGCAGAACGTGTGGGCTCTGGACAGTGTTGTTTGACAGCTGGATAGGGATGTGATAAGGTTTGGTAAACACATGCAGAGAAGAGGTTTCACTCTGTCTACTTGACCGCAGTGCTGCAGTCTTCATTAAAGACATGGGTGGAAGAAATTTCATCAGGAAAAGTATACTACTGCTTCTGGTTCTCTACAACATATCATTGGTTTCTGCTATAGAGGTCTGTTCCAACACTATTCTACCTGGATCAAAAGGTATTCATTTGCTGTTTAATGTTTTCTGAAGTGTTATTGTTATAGAGTAGTTTTGAGATCTGTCTCAGAAGTAGGGGCCTTAAAAAGATTAGTTAGGAAGATGTATAGGTTGGAAATGTCTGAGGTAATACTTTGTGTAGAGTAAGTCTCAATATGAAAAAAAGTTCTAGAAGAAAAGATGAGGCAATCAGTGATACATTTTTGGTGTCATGCTAAGCTCTTCTAACAGACCATGTATTCTCTCAACTAACCTTGTTGACCCTAGTATTAGTATCTCTGTATTGAATTTCTGAATTTCTTTTATTCTTTGTTTGTTTTGTTTTTTATACCTTTAAAAGGTTCTTCACACTCACACATCCTTTAAGAAGCATGGTTCTTTAGGGAACTACAACGATTCTTCTATGGAATTGCTTGAAGAACCTTTTATGGCACCTTTTATTAACACCTACAGTCCCAGCATCTACCCATGATATCTGATTCAGCTGAAAGCAGAGTGAGTGCATAGGCAAGGTTGACAGTAACAAACGTGCACATTGTAACAATGAGTAAAATGTCTAGTTCAGTGCTCTGTGTACCCCAGACAAGCTTCTTGACCTAAATACATAAGACCAGTGCGCGAAATACCCACTGGTATGTTGGCTGGTGCCTCCAGTATTGGCTGGTTGCTAGCTCACTCATCATATCGGCACTGATGCTAGCTTTAGTGGCAACAAAATGTTTGGTTTAACAATTATTCTTTGGGAAATTCTCTGGTAATGCGGTTTTCCACACTCATCTTTTGTCTTTAGTTTAAGAAATGAGTAATTCATAACATACTCCAACATGCTCTTAAGAAATTGACCAAGTTTTCTAAGTTACAAAGTTCAGTTTACTACCACAAGTCTTTCAGAGGTATCACGGACACAGTTACACTGGCTAGGCTATGAAGGACCAACTGGGTAAACAATTTTGGTACAATGTCAAACAGAGGCAAACCAGCACAGCAAATATAAAATACTAATAAGCAATAAGCTTGCTGATTGTGGGTGAACAATCACCTTTGATGTATGAATATTAAAAATTTGATCATTTCACCTTAAAACAACAGGAAAATAATTTGGATAGTACTCATTGCCACTTAAAACCCAAACCTTGAACACTGTTGGCAATAATTAAATTGTACATTCTAATTGAGCAAACTTACACAAATATTTATAAATTATTATAATGGAATTCAATGAAATTTCAACAGCAGTGTATATCCCTATTAATGTTATTTATGAAAGATTGTGATGTAGGCTGTAACCTTATCTACGTCATACGTGTTACCCCTAAAATTGTTTTCCAGATGCCAAAAGTCCCCTAAACTCTTGTTTTAAGCTAGCATGCAACAAAATAAATTAATCTAACACCAAAAAAAAGTCCTGTAATATTACTCGACATTGTCAGTTGGCGTACTTCTTACACTTCTGATGTTGTCTTCTCCGCTTTTGTATCCATCAGCTTGTCGACCAATGTATGTGTACAGCTGTTCATGGCGGAGGGCTTAAACCATTACCTGTGTTTACTGCGGTGGTGTATGAGTAAATCTGTGAGGGACCCCAATTCTTGCATACATCTTACGAAAAATATTATCGCTTCTAAGGGTATTATAGAGAATGCATACATAGGGCCTGTAAAATGCTATTCGGGTCAACCCTATACAATTTAATTTGTGCCCTGATCTCCTACAGCTGACTAGCCGCTAGGACCTCCAATAAGCAACGAGCTTATTGTTATAAGTTATGGCCATTACACATAGCAAAGCTAACCCTACAACACTTTTAATTACTGTAATTCTAGTGGCAAAGTTGAAACAACATTTTATCTACAGCAAAAAATATTAAAGCTATTGTTGTAACGCTGTTCATGCTTTCTTTCTTTCTGATGCTGACTTGTAAAAGTCTGATAACCTGTGACTTGCTCTGTTACTGTCAGCCACCAGAGTACCTGGTTGATACAGTCTCACTTCATAGCGCTACTGCAGCTGCTCATATAACAGCTACCCTGCTGGCAAATCCCAACAGACTCTCTGTGTTAGAGTGCCATTCTGTCATTTATAGCTTAGCAGTCTCAGCAAAAGCCATCGTTTGAAGCGCTAACTCAAGGCTTATGTGGTGAGTCTATTATTCCATTACATGGAAACGTCACCACCCGTGCCAGTTTTGGGGCCTTGAGTTTTTCATTGGCTGCACAGTAGCAAAACTTGTGTTCAGGCTGCTTCTTGGAACGCAAAGCTAATAACTGATACAACTGATCAAAGGAAATGACTCAGCCCTTTGCTCTGCTCATGCTTTTGCTACTGCCTATAAACTCAGCACTCTGGAGGTGGAATGACTTGTCTGTATTAAACCACTGCAATCAAAGGCAAGTTATTTGGGTCAGGCCCATCTCAAACAGTTCTATCTGCTTTATGAACCAGTGGCTCCAGTTTCAGACTTTCCACCTCTCTTCTTGACAGGCGACCCAGGTGAAGTGGGAGATGAAGGCGACGAGGGAAGACTGGGAAAACCCGGGCCCCCTGGACACAGAGGTCCCTGTTACTTTGCTGGTTTGCTATTAAACCAAGTAAATCGTTGAGAGATTAAAGGGAAGCTGGTTCATGCCAGCTCTGTCAACAAGCTGCCCAAAGTATCCAGCAAAATGAAAAAATCTTTTGATTTCAAAGTCTCGCAGGCTAGCTTAATGTATCTAATGTATTTACACTGGATTAAAAGTGGCCATGAACTTGAAACAGCACTGGGTACAACATTTAAAAATAAAAACCTTAATTTTATTGAAATTACATTTACAGCCCTAACTCAGGCCTAATTTCAAGTCTGATTGAGCATTATTATTTGAGATTGTGGTGTTTCATTTTTAAGTATGTGTGGTACACAGAATTTATTTTGATGCTTTTAAAGAGGATCAAAATAATACCACAAAAAATAAAATGCATCACGACAATGCTAAAATGCTCATGGCTTCTCCCAGAGTCTCTCTTGAATGCACTGACTGAGGTCAGAAGAAAGGAAAAAAGAAGCTACACACACTAGCCTGCTCTGTGCTTGTCATTTGAAGAAACAGTGCTGCTATGTGGTGCCTGGACCTGACCTAGAGTCAGCCATTTGATGTGCCTTTGCCCACAACTTGGGCAAATCAGAGTGAGGTGGATGTCAGGTCACAACGTGCCAAACTCACTTCTTCCACAGAGGGAAGTCACGTCAGAGGCAGACAGACGTGTTAATTGCGGCCAAGGGGCCGTGGTGTCGCCATGCACTCAGGGGTGGAAGTGTTGGCTGGGGCGCTCTGCGAGTACAGCAGGCTCAGTTCCAGGCAGGCCGTTTTACCACTGTAGTCTAGAGCAGCAGGCAAACGACAGACGCGCCCCTCTCTCCCAAACACACCCATATATCGTCAGAGAGAGTGTGTAGGGGGGAAAAAAACGAAATGCCGGGAAGGGCCTGAAGACGAAAGAGAGGAGTAGTCGCCTGGCTTTTCACTTACAGCCACAGAGGAATTAAGGTTTAGCATGCCTGCGTTCAGTTTTAAAGTTATTTTTAGTGATGCACCTAAACATGTATGTATTGAAAACAACAGTCATTTATTTAGAGTACAGTCATTTGTAAATCCACTAACATTCAAACAGTTTGGCAGATACAAAATACCAATATGAAACTAAGAGTTCTATATTTTATCATAAAAACCATATATAGTGGCTCAATGGTAAAACATATCATAGATTCACAACAGACATGAGGACATTTTTTAAAATGAATAGCAGTGTGGGTTTTAGGTGTTTAAGCCATGGGAGAACTTATTAATCAGCCTTAAATGAGTTCTGGAAATGTCTATCCAGCCTCAAATATGAGTGTTATTTCACTACCACACACTGAAAGCAGGAAATAAAATAAAAAAAAAACAAACAAAAAAGAAAAGTGCTAAAAACTCTGTTTTCTGCATTGCGTTTGAAGTCAAATACCTCTCTAAACATTCGGCTGGTTCTCTGGCACCACAAATCATTTTATTAATGCAGTCTGAGGTTTTCTCATTCACATTTATTTACATTTAGTAATTGAAATATCTGAATGACTGGAGCATTTAGACTGCATCAAGGGACAAATACACATGGAGGAATGCAACAAATAAATGTCATGGCGCTATTTAGTCAATCTAAATAAATCACAAAAATGAAACCCCAATTAAGACTCATATCATAAGAGCCATATCATTCTTTAAACAAAGCACTGAGCTGCCCATTACAGATTTCCAGCTGGATTTCTGCTTAGGAAATTCGGTCTGAGAGCCTTTTGAACTGTTTTAAAAGCGAAAAGCCCAAACCCCTTTACGATTTGGAAAATACTATTGAATCAGATTTATACTCCAGACTACTGACACAAAATTATGCAGCTACACACCAAATACTGCAATAAAAAAAAATTAAAAATGCCTTGAATTATTGTGCTTTGACAGTGTGCTCCGTTCTCTATTAGGGCTGTTGCAAGATATTTTTCTGCGGCTTGGACAGGGGTCAGGTTCCTGATAACCCTGTTTTCTCATCTTGCAGGGCTGCCAGGAGAAAATGGGGAGAAAGGGGAGCCTGGCCGGATGGGAAAGATGGGTCCTGCAGGAGAGAGAGGTAAATAAACTGTAATCTGAGGCTGCCCAAATGTGGAATACTTCTCCAGCCTTGGGCAGACTGTTTATTGTTTATGTACCCCTCATTTAGTTTCGAGATGCTTCTTCCACAGCAAAAATACCACCAAATTTCCACCAGAGATATTTTCTTTCTCTGAGTTATCTCCTCCGAGCCAAGATTATCCTCTTCCTTCCAATAATTGGGCAATCTTATCTAGAAAAGGCTATAGGTCTATGCTTTCCTTTCAGACATGGCATACCACACCTGATTTAGTGAAATAAAGCCTAATATGACTGTGATTACTTGGAAAGCTGAGTAAGGCATTTTGGGATTCTGGCTGCAATAGGAAATCAGGCCTAATGAAAAGGCGCATCAGAGCAACCTAATAAGCCTTGGAAGTAGAAGATATTTTAAATGTGGCGAGGATATCTTTAATTCGATCATAGATCAACAGGGTTTTCTGTCATGCATTCTTTCATAGACTGGCAATTAACCTAAATCATTGCACCTCGTGTCTGACACGTCCTTTGCTCTGGGGTCAAACCACACTGGCATTACTACAAAATAGAACGTAGAAAAACACACTTAAGTTAGCTAGTAGTCTGCTTCCACCTAGAGGGCGTTTCTCATTATGACAAGCCATTTAGGAAAAAACAGTAAACCATGAACAATCAGCAACAGGTGCTCTAATGAGTCACACTCTCCTTAATGCAATGACTCTTCAGTGACACATTTTAATTGTAGGTGAGAAAGACTGTGGACTGAATAATGAGCTACATATGTAATTTACAGGGGAAAAAGGAAATCAAGGAATCAACGGACCTTCGGGTCTAAAAGGCAAAGCAGGTAGATCATTCAGAATGCTACATCTTCATATAGATCATTGTTTTCCACACATTATAAAGCTGTGTTTTTGCTGTCTGTATTTTTAATATGTCATTTTGAAAGCAAATTCACAAATCTCTATTCCTTGAGTACTTTGTTTTTTCAGGCTTTCATATTTAGCTTGGTGGTATCATTTTTGAAAATTAGTCAGAAGTTAGTGTTGTCTCTTATAGCTTCCTACATGCTTTCTGTATTTTCCCACATCCTATCAGTAATTTCCTGTTTATTTACTGAAGAGTTCACTGATAAGTTACTGATGCATGCCAGTATCCTAACAAAAACAACATCCACATAAAGTTATACTTCATCCTTGAAATATGACAAAATGTAGTGACAGATCTATCTGTTTCAGTCTCAGTGGAGCATTATGTTTGTGCTTTGACCAAAACAGGGACTACATGCGACTGTGGGAGGTACAGGAAGGTCGTCGGGCAGATGGACATCAACATTAGCAGACTGAAAAATGCTGTCAAGTTTGTGAAGAATGGTAACTCTCCACTTTCTGCATTACTACCAAGGCAGCATTTTGCCTCTTTCTATGACATTCGTGCTCTGTGAATGGTGGCAACTCAAAACACAACTCAGAACAACAATAAGCTTCTTGTCTTTGGATGCAGTTTGGTTTACTGATATATAAAGTTAAACTGATGGTGGTATACATTCACCCTCCACTTTATGAGAAATTGTAAAAAGCCTACCAGGCACTAAGTGACCACTTAAGATTAACCTACATTATAGGTCCATTATATAGTTATATGCAATCTGTTGCAGACAGTTCATCACTGGCCAGTTTTAGTTTCCAACCAAAGGATCACACAACAATCCTTAGATTCTCTAAGGAAAAGCCAATACTTAAGCAATTCACTATTTTTTTCCATGCAGTTATTCTGGGCATTAAGGAGACAGAGGAGAAGTTTTACCTGCTGGTAAAGGAGGCACGGAAGTACCGTGATGCTCTTCTAAACTGCAAGCTGCGAGGTGGGACCCTGGCCATGCCCAAAAGCACGGACAGCAACACACTGCTGACTGGATATGTTAGTGAGGCCGGCCTCACTCATGTGTTTATTGGCCTGCAGTTAGCAGAGGTCGGAGGAGGATATGTATATGCTGATGGCAGCCCCCTAAAAAACTCCACAATCTGGGGTCTGGAGGTGCTGTCCGAGTTTTCCAGCAACATCTGTGTGCAAATAGGATCCAATGGGGTTTGGAGTCAGGTGGAGTGTGATACCACAAAGTACTTCATATGCGAGTTTTCAAAAAACAAGACAGTACCTACAGGAGAGTTTTGATAAAGTATATAGTTGCAAGCTGGATGGCATATACACTTGCAAACTCTTTGAATTGGAATTAGCAACAGTGGAATTGCTACAGATTTTCTTTTGAGGTTATTTCTGAATGTAACATGTAGTTATTCTCAGAGATAAAGTCCATGTACAATTATACCTTTAAATATTTGGATAGTTTTAGTCCACTCAGTTTTTTATTTAACCAGTGGCTTTTGGCTCTCTTTATCTATAGTTCTCAATTCCCCTATGCCTCAAGTCTCAAGTTTCTCAAGTATGTCAATATATGTTCTAAGAAACTACTTTGCATGCTTATAGTCATACCTTCGGCTGTGTTATTGGGTCCAGATGCCCACAATAGTGAAAATTTTAACCAGCATGTACACATACATACATCTGCTTTTTTGTGATCTAAATAACAATAAATACCAATTTAAATGGATATGAATTACTTTCTAGTACATAGTCAAAGAGTGTTTCTCCTACCTTTTAGTGGTCGTATGGTGTTCATAGGTCATTTCAGAATATAGATGGTTAAACATGGTGTTTAGCTTCTTGAGAAAATAAAAGGCTGTCTTTGTGGCCATAAGGTCATAACAGAGAAAATATAGGTGATTACAATGCATTCATACAGTCATTTAGGTCTATAAATACTCAACAGGTCTATCTAAAATGTATTTACTAGGTCAATGTTAATTGTCCTACTGCTTTTGCAGTGCAGTTTTATAGTTTTAGGTCTCTAAGGTCTTGTAATACACAACATTTGTTAGTTTCTTACACATTATATTAAGGCTGGATCAAAACGGACAGGTAAAACTTACTGTTTTGGTTCATTTATTGGATCACTCAGTTGTTCCCTTTATTTATATTTATTAAATTGTCTGTTTTAATAAGATCAAGGCTAATAAAGTTCTCTCTTGAGGACTTCAGTACCAGTGGAACAAAGTATATTTCTGCCAGCAACTGTGCTGCATGTATATGTATGTTTGCATGTATATATATGTGTGTGTGTGTGTGTGTGTGTGTGTGTGTGTGTGTGTGTGTGTGTGCGTGCTGTGCAAGGGTCACTGACACATGGGCAAGTTTATCCCTACATCTAGGCAATCATTAATGACTGTACTCTGCTATTGGGCAAATATCCAAATTTCTTTAGGCTATGCCTTCTAGGCTACCACTAATGGTCATAGATTTCAGAATCCCTTAAACCAGGAGATTTGCTAATGTAGTATAGTTCACCATCTCCCTTAAATGAGAGACTGTTAACTACTACACCTAAAACCTAAAAAGGATAAGATAAGATAATCCTTTATTAGTCCCACAGTGGGGAAATTCAGAGTTACAGCAGCAAAGGGATAGCAAGGCACCCAGTACAAAGAATAAATCAAATGTACAGTACAGTATATACACAATATAAATAATATAAAGTCAAGAACTTAAGATGGTATTTGCAAATAATTGCGCATTGCTTCCTAAACTCTGTATATGCTAGACCTAATAGGCCAAGCAGAGCCTGAAGAAACAACCTTTATCACCATCAGGGACTTCAATATAACTTCAGTTTATTCTTTATCTCCTTGGAATGCCTTAATCTAATATTTACTCAACAGCAGTTAGCCAGAGACTTATTAGTTAAATATTAACTTGTGTCGATGGTGCTAGGCTGGTGGTTTAAAGTGAAAAAATAAATAAATAAAAGAAAGAAGAGACAGAAAAATGAATCTTTTTAGTGATCAAACATGTGAAGGCCTAAGAAAGCAAGCAACAAAGAGACTGCAGATCACAGCTCTGAGATGGCGGTTTGTCCTAGACTGTTTTTGACTCGGAATGGGAGTGGCCGCACACCTGTCGGACCGGTTCATGACACATGAATCCCAGGGACCTCTCCTACAATCTTGTTCTTCGTTAAGCTACTGAACCACAAAGAGATGGCAGAAGCAACAAATCCAGACGCTACCTCTTTCCCAGGGCCAATTATATCCTTACCACTCGGACCGGGAGTTATAAGAACATACTCTGGTGCTCTGATTTGCCTGGAAATTGTAAGTGCGTATTTACATTCTCTCATGCTTACAGGTTAATATGTAATATCCTACTAAACATTGAAAAATGCCGGACATGTGCCAGAAAAGATAACTTTTTCATGTGTGTGTGTTGATTGTGGCACTGATACTAACAGTGTTATGAATGGTGTAAGGGGGAACCATAAGAAAAAGCATTCATCCTTCAGTTTAATCTACTCTAAATTCCAAATAAACCCAGATAGATTGTGTGGTGTGGGTGTTGTTGTTTTTCAGTGACTTAAGAGAGTCATTTTTTGGGCACAAGATGTCTAAACATCTTACGCTTCACAGCATTCTTTCTTGATGAATGGACTGCTGATCAGATTACTAATAGGTCATTTGCCATTTTGCGCTTCTTCTGTTCCTTCCCGCTAGGTTTTCGGGGGGTTAGTATGGATCCTAGTGGCTTCATCCAACGTGCCTGTTCCTCTACTGCAGGGCTGGGTGATGTTTGTGTCTGTAACCATGTTTGTCTGCTCCTCCACATACCTTGCCCTGTTTCTGCTGGGCTTTGCAGATAAAATCAGCACAGACTGGAATTTCATAGTGAGTATTTTAAACTCCCTCTTACATATATCCAGCTTCCTGTACGATGGCCTGGCAATAATGCTGTTAATGAGAACTTGCTGTTCTTCTCGTCCTTAAACCTGACATAGGGCTTCCTCTGCAGTAAAAATACAGTGGTGTCTATAAGGTCCTCAGTCTTGGCCCTGGTCCCAGCCCTGCTGCTGAGTAATGTCTGCATTAGTAATGTCCATGTCCATCTTACATTCATATTTCTTACTGATTAATCACTTTAGAGTGGTTTATTTTATTTTGTGTTTAAATGCCCTACTGCTAGAAATTAGTTATCTCTCTTTAACCATTAGACTCCACCCCAATGTGAAAAATCAGCATATAGCACATCGCTAATGTTAGCATTAGCAACTCTTTGCATTTGGTGGAGTGTTTTATATACCCTGACAGTTTTTCTAACATTAAAAGGAAAAAACCCTTCGCTTACAGTGTCACAATACATCAGAATAAACTAAATCATAATCCCTGTATCATGATATCATATTGGCAGGTTCTTGTCGAAACATCGCACTACTACTTGTACTGCCTGTTTTAAAATTTCTATACTTCTTTGCTTTTTCTGTAGCTCTGAACAAATGTGTGTTGGGTTTATTTCAGGATATGATGTATCACTTCATTGCCTTGCTCTTTTATTTCGCTGCATTTATACTTGAGGCTGCTACTACTGCATCTGCAAGACGTGTGGACAACGCAACTTGCATAAGCAGACCAAGTTCAAATATCATTACATTCTTGGATTTTCGACAATACAGTATTAATGTGGTAGCCACGGTAAGTTGTAATATTTTCCATTTAGTCTTTAACTGTGTAAAAAATCTTTATTAGTTTCTCTACAAGCACACAGTAAAAGTTTTCTATATTTTTATGATTATGATAGAAACCAACAAATAGTACTAAGTCTGCATGAACATTTTAGCTTAAGAAGCTATGGTGTAGTGAGCAAACCTTTGGACAATGTATGGTTTAGAAATTGCAACCAGGGATGGAAGATTTTTTTAAGCACTACGCATTTATGCACTGGGCCCGTTCCATGAGCTTGTGTGGCCTACTGCTTTCTGGCTGAGCTGTGGTTGCTCATTTCAACTTCATACTAACAGCAGATATGGGTTGGCAGGCCAACTCTAGCAAGACAGACTAGCCAAATTGCCTTGTTGGAAAAGTTGCATCCTGTGACAGTGCCACTGCAATCTTTAGCATGGCCCATGTACTGCCAATGTTTGTCTATGTTGACGGCATGACTGCATACTTGGTTTTTTGCACTTGTTAATAATTGAAATACATATAATCAGGGAAACTAGGTTTACACTCTTACTAAAACCTTTAATGTTTAATTGCGTATAATTAAATATTTATAAGAGACCTCACACTTTCTCATGCACAAAACAACTTGGCTGACGTTCTTCACTGAGACACCACAGCTGTCTAGCCTGTGCCAGTATCAGATTATCCTAAAAATGCTTTCACTGTGCATGTGGAAAAAGTAGATCAACATTTTGAAGAAATGTCTTCCAGCTTTATATAAACAGGATTAACTGTTTGGTTCATTATGTCAGCATGAAACACTGCCAGGCCAAGATGACAAAGATTTGACTGTATTCATTTAGTTAAAAAAGCATTTCCTTACAAATTCCATAGTGTGCTAGGACCCATCAAAATTTTATCATTTTAATATCTTGTGTAATGATACAAATATAGTTGCTCCTTTGTGTATGGCTAAACATTCACACCCTTCAGTTTCATTGACCCTCCAAGAGTAGAACCAGTTTTTTGAAGGTCATTACTTTGAATCTGTGCAGGAGGTGTTGTTTGTGCTTTTAGTTAAACTTCCTGCACAGATTAAAAGTAATAGCCTACAGTAATAGAAAAAGGAGCGGTGTATGTGTCCACACATGCCAGGTTTACAAGCATAGCTGATTACAATAGGCTAGGTTGTGAAGGGCAGTTTTAGTAGTTTCCTGGCAATAGCATAAGTAAGGTTCTCTATTCATTTAGTTTTCAAGTGGTCTCACCAGTTACTGATCAGTCTCCGCGGAGCAGAGTAACCTGAGCGCCTCAAATGATTAAAAACTGACTAAAAATGTGCTTCCATTGTACTCACATTATTACTATTGTGCTAGGTGTGCTAGTAGTTGGGGTCAAAACAGCAGGAATATTGAAAGCCACCATGGCTGACCAACAAAAACCAACAAAGTTATGACTCATCCATGTTTGGTATATAGAATTAAAACTGCAGTGTAATGTATTTATTATGTCAACATGTTGGGTTCCAAAAAATAAACCAACCGGCTTGACTAGCATGACCCAGCATTCAAACTGTAGTTCCTTTTGAAAAATGAGTCATGGAGTACACTTACATTTAACATCTTACATCTTACAATATTAGAGACAATTATCTTTGTACTTGCCACAGGCCATTTTATGGATCTACCTACTTTCTAGCTTAGGTTCATAAAGATAAATGCACAGACTGTAGCTTTTATGTAGTCATACTAAATAGATGTCAGTTACCCTCTACCTCATGCATCATTGGTCAGTTTCTGCCCATCCCATTTTATTTGAGTGGTGGATTATTTTCAACACTGTAAACTGCTAATTTGAGTGTCATCCAGAAACCAAAAATGTCCACCCAATTGTATTTTGAGGAACACTAGCAATACACAAGTTGTAAAAAACAGAATTTGAATTGTAGGGTTAGTAATAAATTAGTCAATAAGATCATAGTCAAAATTTTGCACAATTTGAATTAAGTCTTAAATTATCCAATGGCTTAGCCTTCGTAACTGTGTGGTGTGTTTTTTCCACAGATATTCGCATTTATAGTAACAGTTTGCTATGGCTGCAGCATGTTCATGGGTTTCAAAAGGTGGAGGAAATGATGTACAAAGAGAGGATGACAGACGCAGAGCGTAACTTTAAGCTTCAGCAGGACCATGATCGGCAACATGCAAGGTGTGGCCTAATGACATGTTTACGCTATTTCATATACTGTCACCCAAAACATTTTAGCATTTTATTATTAGTATTTGTCTGGGATAAAGTCTGTAAATCCTTTAAACTGACATGAGCAGAAAGTCTTGTATTTTATTTTTATGACTCAAGGCTGTCATTCCTTTTTTAATGTATTTTATTTGAACTAAGTTCAATAATGATATTATGTTATGTCAACAAGCAATTTTTCTCAGCATTCTGTTTTGTTTAAAAAAATTATTTGCAACTCATCAGATGGACAAACTAGTATTATGTCTTACCGTATCTCTCTTGCACCATAGAGAGAATATTTCAAGCAATTATTTTTGTCTAATCTAGTTTAATTAATATGTGTATTTCCCCTGTTTAAATCATGGCACTGCATTTATGTTTTTTCTGCTTACATGCTATATATATATATATATATATATATATATATAAAACCCGTTATTGAAGTCATTTGTATGGCCTAAATAAACATGTGTTTTTCATTCCTTCCTTTCCATTCCTTAAATCTTTAACTAATAACCTGAATGCTAGGGTTTGTAACATTTAAATACTTTAGGCCAATGTGGTAGGGTGGTTTCCATGTGACAATCATAACTACAAAATTTAAATATTTAAATTTCACTTAAAATTTTTTAATGGAAATCTGTATCACAGTTTGTGGCAGTGATTTAGTAGTGAAACATTTTAGACTTTTAGACTAAGCTACCAGTTTAGTTTACGAACACCCATTTCACAACATATTGTGTTACAGGTGCAGTAAACAGTTCTATCTACCTCATCCAAAAGAAGCCTGATAGGTTGAGATCCAGGGTCTGTGCAGACCACTGAAGCAATGAAAAGCATCATTGTTAATGTTGTGTTACATTACTGTAACACAAGTTACATTCAACTAGCAGCACTCCTTATCTCTGAGTTAAGCACCTCTCTGTGTGTAATACAGTTGCGGTGGCTTACCACTAGAGGGTAAACTTTGATAAGAGACAAATGGACCCAACTTTTCAAACTTTTCAAAGTAATTATTTATCCCTAGCGCTTGAAACACCTGTCTGCACTATTAACTGTAACAGTGGATGCATTACAGCAATTTTATTAAAATCTGGGTTGTCATTAAAATACAATGTTATTTTAAATGTATCACAATCACAAATCGCATAATTACGTAAAAATGTTAAAAACCATGGCTTTAAAGGTGAAAGTAAGTTTTCTACTGTTTGCTTAAAACTTCTGTGTGTCAATCTTGTTTTTGTAATTATTTTGTTCTGTTCAATGTTCTCTTACATAGTACATCAGTCACAGTATAAAATAGGTCTTTTTTTTTAATTGGTACATCCATAATGAGGACAAAATGGAGATGTCTCTCTCTGATTAGTTCCTGCAAAAGTTTCTCAAATCAGTTGTTTATTAAGAATTTTTTATTAAGAATAGAGGCCATTCTCACAGAGGTGGATGTTGAAGTACTGCAAAATGACTTATAGGAGTACAAGAATACATTTATGACCAACCTGGTCTAAGAGCACTACTGGAGGAGCGAGAGAGAGAGAGAGAGAATGAGACCTGCTGCTGACCATCTCATCTAGTAACTGAATGGCTCCAGCGCCTCCAATATTCTACACAGGAACACAGAGCTGGCTGCGTTCCCCAGCTTTCCAAATATGAAAATCAAAAGATGCAAATGGGGCCCATCACTGCCAACTAACATCGGTACAGCTAGAAACGACATAATTATCATTTCGGGCTGTGGTTACATTTTATTTACACAAATCCATCAAATCCTTCATTGATTTTGGCCTGGAGCTCTTCATTTCAGCCGGGAGCCTCCACGCAAACAAAGACTGGGCCACCATTTTGTGTGTCTTTGCAAATCAAGCGGAACGGCCAAGAACATCAGTGGCTTCTTTGGGTTGGGTTGATTTATGTACAATGCGGCACCAGAACATTCTTAGAATAGCACCAATAAATCTAAGGACCACCTCTACCTTTTTTCAAAAAGCTAGTAAACTAAGTAAACAGAGAAAGAGAGAGCACTATAAATTGTGACCCTCCAAACCACACTTCCACTGTGTAGAGAAATGTTTCTGAGCCTCTTCTTGGAGAGAGAAACATGGCAGTTTTTCATGTGGAAAAAAATGACTTTAACAACTATGACCACTCCTGTCGTTCAGGTGCAACATTCTATGTACTAGTGTTATTGCTTATTACAGTCCAGCTACAACCAAAGATCCAAGATCTGCATTTGCAAAAAAACCCTGAGTGGTATGGTGTATATATGGTATAGGTTTCCAACCAGGTTTCCAACTCTCTGTTCATCACTACCATGGCTTCGAAAGAAGTGATGGACAAGCAATGCAATATCTGCCTATTTTATCAGCTGAACTTATCATGTAGGTGCACTTTGTAGCTCTACAAATAGAGATTGCTAACCATCTCTGAATACATTGTTACCCCCTTTAACCATGTTTTTCAATAGTCCAACCCCCACAGGACTGCCACAGAGCATCATTCTCAGCACTGCAGTGACACTGATGTGGTGGTAATGTGTTAGTGTGCGTTGAACTGGTATAAGTTGATTAGACACAGCAGTGCTGCTGAAGTTTTTAAACACTGTGTCAACTCACCGTCCACTCTATTAGACACTTATCTTGTTAGTCCACCTTGTAGATGTAAAATCAGCTCTGATGTTTCACAGGTCATGTAGTCTATCATAAGCGGCCACATGACTCTACCCTCAGGATGCTGTTGGCTTGATATTTTTGGTTAGTGAACCATGCTCAGTCCAGCAGTGAAACTAAAGTGTTTAAAAACTCCACCAGCACATCTGTGTTCTGTCTACCTGTACAAGCACACACAATCACACACTAACATAGTATTACCACGTCAGTGTCATTGTGTCTTCCAGTGTTGTCAGTTTGTATAAACAATTTGTTTTATAAAATTGTTTTTCCTGTCTTTATTTTATCAATTAAACTCTCCTGACTGTATTTATTTATTTATTTGTGCAAAAAAAATTTAAGATTGAAAAGTTCATATTTATATTGTTATTTAAAAAAAAATCTTGATTACAAAAGAATGATTATTGTTTAATTTAGGTGGGATTTTCTCTAATAATCCACAGCAATAGTGAAACCAATTTCAACCGATTTAAAACTGCACATCGAAAATGTATGTCTGCTAATCTTTCATCTAACATAATCAATGTCTGTCATCACTGAGAGGTGAAATACAGCAGGATGGACACAGGCTTAGGGATACAAAAGCCTCCTTTGTCAGGAAGGCAGGGTAACAGTGAGCTGTGCAAACAAATAAAGTAGGGTGCCTCCTGAACAAAAATGTTGGAATGTCCAAGTCACACCTTTGTGATGCAAACAACGACTGATCTAAATACCACTTATCTAAGGTAACACGGCACAGAGGAGTCTGGTTGGAAGTAAATGTGGAGCAAATTCCAGAACACTGCTCTCTAGTCTTAAGGTGTACGAGGAAAACCACCAGAGCAAACATTCTACAGCTAGAGCACTAGCCCAAGTGCAGAACAAACAAAAAAGTAAAAGAGTGTTGCTAACATACTGATATGGAAAAGACAAGCAATAGCAACACATCTAAATGTTATGGCTTTGTTTTAAACTCCAAATCTACTCTGAGACTCCATTAGGACCCAAATAGCTTAGCAACTTCAGCAAACTAGACGAGCAGCAGCTAATTATTATTTAAATTATTATTATTTAATTAATTAATTGAATTTATTTTCCATATTTGTGAAAAAAAAATATTTTGGCTCATTGTGTAAAACATACACTGATCAAGTGGAAAGTGGAAAATGCCAGTTTTCTCCTTCAGGCCTTACTTTTAAGTCAAACAGGACCAGAAATAAAAATAAATTCTGCTCATAAATGTGTCTGATTTGTTTTTATATAAGTGTCAAACAAACCAACTCTACACACCATGTGAAGTTAAAACAAATAGTGCACTCAGGAGCATATCCCAGATTCCATAAATGTCAGTCCCATGCTGAGTCCCATCAACATATTACAGCCACTGAAAATAAAGAAACACAGGACTATTTTTACCAAGCCAAATGGAGATGCCTGGCCACATTTAGTGCACACAAGACTTCTGTAATGAGCAAAAAACAAAACCACAGACTACAAGGCGCTCTGCCCCACACACTGTAATGCTAGGCTGTTTCTACCATGTTCTCAACTATGTTAATGTAGTATTATATGATGCTTACAATAGCATTCGAAGTTACAAAACAGAAGATAGCATTGCACAGAGTAACAGTCTATAAGCATGCCATTTTTGCGTGCTGCTGTGAGAAAACTGTCATCATTTACTTATAGTAATTGCCTAGGGACATACCATAGACAACATTTTTAGTCAAGAGTCCCGCACAGATGACAGAACCGAAATGAAATGGCAAAGGCAGCTGGCAAAACAAGTAGTCTGACCAATAAGAAATAACAAACAACATAAATGTATCAACTAACACACCCATACAATCACCAGTGTGAGAAGTATGAGCTAATGTTTTCCTACCTTTACATAAATAAAATATCACTAACAATTGTGCAGGCCTTATTTTATGTTCAACAAGCAATACTTGTTACAGAACAGCCAGAGCAGTGATATATTGTTGGAAATAAGATAATAAAGTTTCAGTATCCACAACCCCAACATTTTAGATAAGGCACCATTATTTCAAACACTGTGCGACTACTGGTTTTGTTAGCTTATAAGGCAAATAGGGCTGTAAGTTAAGTATTAGGCCAGGGATAATGCCCTTAGTCCTGTTGTATGGTGGAATTGATGGTTTCAGAATGCAAGGTTGTTCCAAAACATTTGAATGTTTGACATGTAAACATAATGGTGATTAGGTAGTGATAGGTAACACCTAACATAATGGAAGAAGAACCTCCGAAAGAAAAAGATGCACCAAAGGAGCAGTGAATTAAAATAACTTAAAATGTAATGGAAAGAATGTAAATATATGTAACAAAGTAAAGTACATTTTTACAATTATGATACTTTTATAAACATTGATTGCTTGCTTACTTACTAAGACAATCAGGCAGAATATATGGAAAGAAACTGGTACTTTAGAACTGCCCACAAAAAAGGACCATTAAATATGGATAAATAATGGAATGTCAAAAGGGTCAGACAGGGTTATTCCAGGTATTCCAAGACTTTAGTAAAGATCAGTGAGGTAAATCCATTAAAGCCCTTCAAACAATCCTTGTTATTTGATCAGGAATTGCTATGATAGTGCTGCCAGCAATCCAAAGCTGTTTGACCTTTCAGCGCAACTATGCATGCAGGATAAAGAGCTACATCTCATTTACTACCTGCAAAAACCATTAAACTGACACACTAAGCCATGAATCTATTTCACCTACAAGCACAGTTGTTCTAACAAACATTACAGTACAAAACGTATCAGTAAAATTAGTGAAAACATGTCTATTTCCTAACTTACTTAGGAAAAAAAAATCTTAAAAACTATCATGACAAGTCTGCATTTTTTGGCAACAAAAAGCTAAACATTTTAGTTTGTTAGAGTATTATTGAACCCTGCAATTGAGTCTCTGTAATCAGCAACTGCAGTCACTAGTCCCTCTAACTCATCTGTCACTGAAAACCAACTTTTTTTTTGATTGGATTGGCCAGCCAGCAAAAACATTTGAATGCTTAAAGTTAAACCTCTTTCAACCTTTTAAACGCGCATGAAACAAGACAGCTTCAAAGACTGCATAAAAGATGAGGTGCCCCAGACTGAAAAAACAATTTACAAAATGAACAGGGCCAGTCATGGGCTGGAGCTTAAGGAACCAGCCTTGTGACCGGAAGGTTGCCGGTTCGATCCCATGAACCAACAGGACACCACTGAAGTGTCCTTGAGCAGGGCACCTAACCCCCAACTGATACGTCAGACATTTGCTGTATGTGACTACTTTATATTTCATCTTAAAAAATGCTTCCGGCCTTCACTACTTTTTAAATTTCATCCATCCTTTGGTTCTTTTTCATCTGCTCACACAGGTATGACAGAAACTGTCTCTAAATCTTTTACATCCGCAACTTACCTTAGGATGTCACAAAAACAGAAATATGTGTTTGAATAATTGTTCCATTCCTAGTTTGAAGCCACCTTACACTGCCAAAGACCAGTCCAGAGAAGAATGGGTTCTCTCATGTTTACCACAGTAAATCTCACTTTGTTAGCACCTTACAGTTAAGAGTTTCACTAGAAGTAAATATCTGCATTTTCTACTGTTGTTGCCCTGTTGTTATGCATTCAGCTAAGCCAGGAAAACATACTCAGAGCAGTTTTATAGACTAGTGTACCAGTCAGAGGAATTCTCAAATGTACAAAAGGTCAAAGCAAACAAATTTCCGAATGGTACATTCCACAGGGCCTGGCGATATGATAAAGCAGGGCAGGCAGTGTGTCTGAACAGAATTCAAGTCGGACACCTCTGTCTCTGCCAGTCCTTTCTCTCTGTAAATGTAGGTATGCCACTCTAGAAATATTTCACAGGTTACATAAATGTGCGCAGGTAGAATTCCTATCCAATAATTCCTCTCCGTTATTCTATGACCTCAGCTGAACACATAACTTCACCTTTTCTTTTGCACCACAGCCTTTTACTGAGTTGTTTATGAAAATAACTTTTTTAAAACTAGGAATTTGTATGACTAAATGATTTGATCACTATTATTAATGTAAAAAAAGCAAAAAAAGGCAACTTGTTCCAGAAGACAAGCACGTAGCTAAAAAGTGTGCTGTGTGCATTTTTTTACATAAGGACAAAATGGTTAGATGTGATAAATGTTATTTGATTATAATGATTATATTTCACCAGTAGCACAACTACAGTGATGTAGTATGTCAACAGTCAATATCCACAAGCAATAAGCAAGAACAGACAGCTAACAATCTCTCATGGAAAAAACATGAGGCACAACAGTAGGTGTGCAAAATGATAGAAAGTGCGAGCTTGAGGTAGACTGAGTAAAAAAGTTTTTTGTCGTTTTACCTCTACGTAAAGTTTGTTATATTATTTAGTAAGCTATGCTAACTATATAGCATAGCAACCTAGCTACTAGTTAATGATCAGAATTGAGAGAAGTATAGACTCATTGTGTTTGTATCATATCATAAACATATTGTAGAAGCATACGGTAATATTTAAAAGAGGGGCACACATATCACTACAAGCAGCTTGGTCGACATAAAATAGTCGTTTGTTTTACATTTTGATGTTTGTGAAGGCATTTGCCGAAATTTTCATCACTAATTCACCTGTTTGTTTACAGTACATGCAGTTCAGTACTATCGTTAATAATCAGAGTGTAGTCCCAACTGTGCTATGCAAGCCATCTGTGTAGTCAAGTAGTTCAGCAGTCAGTGTGCACCTCTGTGTGTGCAGTTAAAGTTGCTCTAAGATCTTCTTTTTGGAAAATGTGAGTGGCCTTCGCCCTACCACCATGATAGTGCTAAAACATCCACAACTGGCAAAAGTGATTTATATTTATTCAGTGTCAATATACAAAGAGCAGTCTTGCTTGAAAGGCTGGGGAAGTCAGATTTATAACCATACTAGAATCAACAATGGAACAAAAATACAGGTCATCTCCCTAAATAGTTTGAGGTGCAAAGATCATGGAAATGTGTTAGAGCCAATGTCATTCTCCAAACTAACGTGTTAGAGACTCATTAATGTAATTTCACCAGTTTGTCTGCTTAAATGGAATATGAAAATAATGAATTTACATGCTTCACTGACATTTTAGTCTCTAAAAGTAATTTAAATGACTGAGTACAAGGATGAGAACATGTTTTCAGTACTCACCCATAACAAGTTTGATACCTCATTGAGTAACCTACCTAAAATTAAGTAGCTGTTACTATAATTGAGTGCAATTTACCATAGCAGGTAACTTGTTTAAACATAGCAGATTTTAAACAACATGCATTGGTTAGTTATACTACATTATTTACTCTCCATTATTAGTAATTAAAGTTGGTCCACAGCTTATTTTACCACAAAAAAACACTGCATTATTACAATTATACCTCATATTTGTATTCAGTCAAACAGATTAAAGTCAGCAATGACAGACTTTGATAGTAAATGCTGGCTTTTTTCAGTAGACTTACTTCATATAGTATCAAGTGGTATCAGATGCTTATATCTGTAAGTATTATGAGTACAAGCAGTGCTTGTGATGGATCAGTACTAAATCACAGTACTGGCACATGTACATTTTACTTTTTGGGATAATTGTTCTTGTATACCGTAACATATCAACACTTCTCACAGATCTTTGGACATGCACATTAAGTAATTCCGAGTGGTTCTAGAGTTCTAGAGAACTTTAGGGAGTCGTTGACAGTGGTGGTGATAGGAAGCAGACATCTGAAGACATCCTCAAAATGGTCTAAAGTATATATGATGTCTATTTTACAATAGTTTTATTATAAGGTTGTTTACAGCATGATTTTATTAACATCACAATGACGGAATAATGCACAAGCTGTAGCATATAAGGTGGAACGGAATATTACATTAAGAAGCTTGCAAATAGGAAGTCGACTTCAGTGTTTTTTGAATATGAACATCATCCATGCCCACAGAGGCATCATTGAAAAAAATAAGAAATGTGCCAACTTCCTGGATGCACATATAAATCACCATTGCTGTTGTAACCATTGTTTTTGCTGGGCTGAAACATGAGTGTAAATTTTGGGGGTGTCATTTTGAGTAGAGTTAGGTCTGTAAAATTACAGTCTTGGATTCTGGAAACTATCTATCTATTTTTTCTGCCTTCTTTCACAAACACAGGATTTATATTTGAAGGAACAATGTTTGAGGTTCACAGTATGTGTGTCATGTATTCATTATTTTAGGATGAAGATGTAAATACAGTTTTCCATTCCATGGCTCCTGTAAAGGGGTCTCAGTTTGCTCAGTTTGGAATCTACAAATTTACTTGCTTTAATATTCTCAAAACACATTTTTTCTATACTCTGTAAGAATACACTATACTCTGTGTCTTCAACCCCCTCAATATAAGCCCAGTGTGCTCCAATTGGTCACTTTGCTTTGCTTCAGAACAACCAATTAGGATTGTGTTACAAGATGACATCACATTGTAACAGAGAAAGGAGCTTTCAGACAGCTGAGTGTTTTCTGTGGTTTCTCCCTCTGACATAAAGTTTGGGCTTTACAATTTTGTTGACTGTTTACATATACACAAAACGCTACGTAACCCACTAAAGGAAAAGAAAAAAGCATAATAGGCCCCTTAGCGTAATCCTTCACATCATTTGCAGTCATTTACTTTTCTCAGGCTTCTCATTTTACTGTTCATTTTTTATCTCATTTTTGCGTTATTTTTATTTAAGTTTTTGAATTGTACATTTCCCTAAAGCATTGTACATCAAAGCCAGCAAAGAAGTTTGCAGTCATTCTTGGAAATACATGCAACTGAGGTAGCAAACTGTGTATAGTGAAACTAGCAAATATTCACTGCATTCCTAACTTGTAAGCAACAACATATTTCATTGACCTAATGAGTTAATTACAGTTGTGCCATACAGTAAATACTGTCCTAGAGTTATTAGTTTAATTTTCACTAGCAGATCTTAATATAATGGCAGCCATAAAACTACACACATTGTGGTACCTGAACTACAACTTGCAGGTAGGTAACTCCACTGCTTAGAACAAAAAGCCTAACAAAAGGGGGCAAAGTGACATGCTTCGGATCATTTGCAGTCACTTCCCCCCCCGCCCCCCCACACACACTTTCCCTTTAGTTTTCGTTTGATCTCATTTTTAAAACTAATTGATTTTCCATCGTAGTCCATTATCTAGTTTTCATCTAATTTTGTACCTTTTACATAATGAAAACTAATTCAAACTCCACTGACTATAAACCCCCCGAATGTTTACAGCTCTTACATAATGCTCTTTACAGCTCTGTTATTGTTGCATGCCAATAAGTTTATTTTCTGAGCATATTGTGGATATTTACATTCTTAAAGAACTCTAAGCAGCTGCTTGTTTCATTACAAAGACGGCACAGTTAGTTCAGTTTAATGGGACATTTTTTAAAATGTGGCATGACTTGATTTTTTTGTCCATTACAACATATAACATGTCGGAAAATACTGTGACATACTGTGTATCATGATTTTTATAAAATCTTAGTATTGGGTTACTGTACTTTTTCCAAACAAAGAATCAATATTCTCAGCCATGCACTGCTCTTTTGCACAGTCCACCAGACTTGGTCAGCAAACACAAAAATGCAACACTGCAAATTTCTCAGGTTCCAGTGTGAAACTATTTGACTAGCTGTTAATCATGCCTCAGCTAGCATGCTCCACCAACACACAGATGATTTATAAGGTACTAAAGCAAGCCCTATCTAGGTCTCCTGGCAGCAGCAGAAGGCAGGACTGGACACACACACACACACCTCAATTTAATGTTTACAAGTCTCAATGTTTCATTAAAAATTGCAGAAAACTAAACAAGGAATTGATGGAATGAAGATACATCAAATCAGGAATGTAGAAAGTTTCATAACAGCATAATCCACATCAGGTGTAACACACTGCCGCATGAGCGCACCAGTGTGGAATAAGACATACTAAGCAAGACAAAAACACTACAGAGACAACACAAGACCATGTGTGAGAAATTATATTCCTCCTGAACAACTTTGCTAACATTAACGTCCGTAAAACAGACTGTTTTTGTGACCCTATAAGCATCTGAAGTGACACCTGACACACTTGTAATAGGGTTGCAACTAACGTTATCATATTCTATTAGATACTTTATTTTTTTTACAGTTAAATACAATGTTTTTTTCTTAATAAAGAAACTGTTGTTATTATTGTTAATTGCAGAAATGGAAATGTACACATTTTATTTTTGCTTTGATTTTATTCAAGCTTTTGAATTTTAAGTCTCTTATTCTACATAATTGCAACAAAACATCCAGACATTCTCTTATTAGCTGGCACTTGAGTATGTCAGATTATGTTCAAAGGCTCAACTACTGGACAACAAAGTGTAATTTCCAGGCACTGCAAAGTGTTGTTTGTCATCACATTAAAATCAAGGGCGAAGGATGAATTGTGATGTACAGTAAAATGTCGTTCTGATAAAGACCAAAGTTTACTACAGGACTGTACATCAAAGTCAGTGAAGATGTTTGCATTTATGAAACAGAGGTAGCAAACTGTGTATAGCAAAACTAGCAAATATTCACTACAGTTGTAAATACCAACATATTTCATTGACCTTATGGGACCTAATACAGTTCTGTCATACAGTAAATACTGTTGTAGTACTGTCATTTCCACTAGCAATATATTGTATGGCGGCCATGAAACTACACACATTGTGGTGTCTGAACAGCAACTTGTAAAGTAAACTTCAATTCCACTGCTTGGAAAGCCTAACAATGGGTGGCAAAACTCACATTAATTACTGTGCCTTCCCTCCAAACTGTACAAGACACTTTTGTTTTTCATCCCATGATTCATAATGCATACAGCTTTCTGTGGCATCCAAAGTGTTAAAAAATATGTTATTACTTTTAGACTAAGATTTTTCAGAATCTCATGATACTGTGACAAAAGCTTAATGATCAATATGCCTTAAATATAATGCATATTATTAAGGTCCAGCATCAAACACTCCTACCGTCTTGTTAGAGCAGGTTTTGTTCTATAGCACTGGCCTTCAGGGAAGATCCCGAACTGGGGGAAGATCAAAAATCGATACTTTTATTACACCCCTACTAGGACATTCATCTCTATGGCTTATTTACTATAAGCTGCAACATCAACCAGCACATTTAAGATGGTTGATTTGCACCCAATCCAAGCTTTCATTAGGGGTGGGCGGATTGATCCAAATATTGATATTATCGATACCAACATTAGTATTGGTATTAGATTGATAGTAGATAGATGGGATATTTTAGTGTCCGTTTCTCTCCTCTACATTCACACATGTTGCTCTTCCTGCTCCGCCCCTTGTCGTGCCATCACGTGACTGAGCTAACAGTTGAAGCAGGCTGCAGTGGGGCATGGCAGAGAGAAAGAGGAGTGCATTGTTGGGGTATTTAACACTGGAAAATGAAAATGTGGCAAAATGTGATGTGTGCAAAAAAACTGTGCGGTGCAGTGGCAACACCACAATTGTATATTAACACACAAAACAACATGAAAAAGAAAACTCAGAGCTACAAAAGAAATGAAGGAAGGAGAAGGGAAACCCTTCAGAAAGACCAAGACCCCTGGCTCAGACACAGAGGTCTCTACAATAGTCCTTTCAAAGAGCCACAGAGTATCCAGGTAGCTTATATAGTGTTTAAAGTAACATTACTTATATAATTACTCTTATTTTAAATGCAAAAGGGACGCTAACGACCCCTTCAAAGTTTATGAACAAACATGATGTCACGAAGCTGTGAGCGCAGCTTGACAACAGGAGGTTAGCATTTTCTCATTAGCTCAACAGCCATGGGCTACCAAGAGCTATAGTTTAACTATTATTTCTCCTTAAGCACTTTATAAATGTCCGGCTCATATGTTTACAGATGCTCTGATTATTATTCATCAGGCAACAGAGTTGAATTTTATTTATGAAATAGGAGAGGCCAATAGCTGCAGGCTACTAAGAGATTCACCTCTTTGTTATTAAGAAAGCCGACTTATTGCTTGTTTTATGAAAATAATAATAATTATTATTAATATCAAATATGATTTCTATTATTATTCTTTTTTTAATTACAAAATGTGTGTATGATTAATAATAAAAATACAGTTGTTGTTATTATTCTAACAAATAGTTAATGTCTGCTACATGTACATAGGATATAAAAAAAATTATTTCACCTACGTGATTCCCCATTGGTATCAGTATCTGTATCAGTATTGGTGATACTGGTCCTGATTTAGCCGAAGTCTCAGCACAGGTGACCAGAAACTACTAGCCAATCGTACGGCGCAGAATGCTGGTGAATTCTCGTGCGGTAGGCAGGGCCAATCAGAATACGGGTGGGGAAAACGTTTTTCCAATCGCGTGTCTGCGCGGATGTACCAGTGTATAAATTCCTCCAGTAAAATCACATCGCTAAACAGCAGCTCAAGAGCAAAGACCCAACGAAAAACGAAAATGTTAAACGTGTTTGAACAGATCATTGTTCTGTACATTTGCACACAGGTAGGTAATATTAGGCCCAGTCGCTGAAGTCGATTCCCCAGCGATTTAGTAACAAGTGGTCTCATGCGTCTGGTTTGCTTCGTTCTCTGTAGGTGGCACTGTGCTCAGTGGCGCGGTCGCGCTGCTCTGCACCCTGCACTTGCCCCGAGGAGCCTGTCTCGTGCCCCGCCGGCGTGCAGCCGGTCCTGGACGAATGCGCGTGTTGCAGCGTGTGCGCGAAACAGCTCGGGGAGCGCTGTTCCCAACGGGCGCCGTGTGATGTCCGCCAGGGTCTCCGCTGCGATCGCAAGAGCGGAGTGTGCGTAGGTGAGTGTGGAAGCATTTACCTCTTTCTCCGGATTTGATGTCTCCGGTATGCTGGGAAACGTCCGAGTTGGAGCTGCTAAGAGTGCAAATGCGGCTCTTGCCTCCTGAGGTTAAAGAGAGTTTGACTGAGCCTGCTTGAAATATCACTTTGCAGTCATACTGTCCCTCGCAGCACGGCAGCATGCACTGGAAATGTGAACACATTAACATTAGGTTATTGTATTTTCATACATACCAGAGGTAAAAATGAGTTTGCTATTAAAGTTTGACTAGATTTATGTGCGACTGAAAGGTTGGGTAAGTAAAAACTCTTTACCAACACAGTCCAAAGCGTCTCATATTAACTGAGGTGCCAAATACTGTCAAATATCTTGTATAATATCGTATATCTGGTATCTTGTATCTTGATAACGTTACTTTACTTAACATCAACCGCCACACTGTTTGAAGCCACATCTCGTAAAAAAGCAACGACTACATAGCAGAACATTCATATTAGAAACGTATGACACAAATAGCAGGGCGTAGGGCTAATAATCTGTCCTACTGTGCATGCGTTCACCGTCGGTCTACACTAGGAACTTGTTTTCTATTTCTGTTTTATTTTGCTTTAATTCCACTTTAGCTTTACTTCATGCGTATAAGTGAATGCGAGTTTATTTAGGCTATCCAAATACCATACAATTCACTGGCCAGGTTTAGTCAAGCCCGCTTCTAATACGCACTCAAACCTGATGTTAACTGGGTCTCTGACCTATCTGGATGTTACCGAGCTAAGATAAAATAAGCGAATTGATCTAAGAGTTGTTTGTTATTACACTTGTTTACACTTTTTCAAAGATCTGCAATTAACATCCAGTTCTCTCCCCGTTATCCGGCCTCACTGAAGGACTATGCTAATAAAAGTTACGCTAGCCTGCCTGTCCAACCTGACAACAATTAATGATACGCCAATGTTTAGACGTTTAGATAAGACAACGAGCTTAGACTAATAATTGTTTAATTAAGACATATAATTATAGTTATGTGTATATTCCTCAAGATAAATAACAATAAGAACTAAATGTAAACTAAAGTTTCCTCACCGCAGATGTACAGGCCTAGTGCCCAAACGACCGTTGGCTGCCTCGCGCAGTTACGTTTTGAAATTCAAGTTAGAGGGCTCGCGCAGCAGAGGCGCCAACAATCGTCTTGAAGGTGCTAGAAGATTTTAGGGGAAGTATATCAGTAGAAATGGAACATAGTATGTAAAACTATATATCCTCATTAGAGTATAATTACCTGTAACTAAGGTTTGTGTTTTGTGCTGTAAACTCTTGTGTTTTTACAATAAGCCCTTCAGGTCTACACATGTCTACTTCATGTTCCAGGAGGCTGCCACGTGGAGCCACCGTGTTGGCCAGCACATTAGTGTTAGCAGTTTTTTAAGTAGCAGGATGCGTCCAAAATCGCATAGTAGTAAAAAGTAGTAGGCCAGCACGGCTAGTATGTCCAAATACTCCGTAGGCATTGAGTAGCAGGCGAAAGGTACCCAGGTGACCTACTGAATTGGCAGCCATGTTTATGTATGCGACCACAGCACACTGTGCTATCCCATGATTCACCTGGAGGTAAAAAATGACAAATTTCCTCCTACAGGTAGACACCATGTGAAAACATTTTCAGGCAAAAACGCAGGTCCGTGCCACAAAAAGTAAATCTGTCTAAAGTAAATGGGACTTTTAAATGAATTGTGAGACTTTCACGGTGGTGATCTGACGTGTTGCGTCACAGGATGTTGGTAAGATGGCGAATGCAGTATATCTGAGATTGTATGGATACTAAAACTCGCCTACTGAAATTGCCTACAAGTCTGCCACTCGAGCAGTACGTACTGGGTCTAATCTAGTGCCTACTGACTAGTAGGTGACTTCAGACATACCTGCAGAGTGAATTTTGTTGCAGTAGACAGAAAAAGAACCCTTGTTGAAATGTCCTACTGTAGCGTATTTATCAGTAACTCCATGCATAAAAGTCCATGTAGGATGTTTTAATAACTTAAACCTCCTTATCAAAAATCACTACCAGCAAACTATGAGGTTGATATTCTTATTCACCAGCTGCTTGTTTGTAATTTCCCATTCCATCTTTAATCCATCTTTAACTACTTTAACAGTAGTTACACTGCCATTCAGGTTCTTATTCGCCAGGTTCTGGTTTGAATTTTTCTACTCTCTTTTAAATGGCACCAGTTACTATAATGTTTCAGGGTCCTGAATGTAACTGCAGCACCATAGCAAAACTCCACAAAGCTACTTCACTATATGTAGTAAGCGCCTGTACATTTTTCCCATCCAAACAGCTAATGAAGGAGACTCCTGCCGATTGGATGGTACTGTTTACCGCAATGGGGAGACGTTCTTTCCGAGCTGCAGCTATCAGTGCGTGTGTAGGGAAGGTTACATCGCATGCGTGCCACGCTGTAACCTGGAAGTGATGCTCCCAGGGCCTGACTGCCCTCATCCACAGAAAGTCCAGATCCCAGGAGAGTGCTGCGAGAAGTGGGTGTGTGAGCCTCAGCCCGAATCCTCTGTCCTGGGTGGCTTCGCACTGGCTGGTGAGTAGCTTTCTTTATGTCACACTGACTCTGTCATATTCTAACACACACGTAAGCATGAGGGCTGGTAAACAAATCAGTTTAATCAATAGCCAGTGTGTTTCTGGCCTTTCAAGGTTCATGTGTTACCCGTATGATCGTGTGCTGGGAAATGGTCTATTACAAATGTGACTTCTTAAGTAAGCCTTGGACTCTGTGTTGTTCTGAATTGTAGCATACAGGCAGGAGGAGACAGTGGGTATTGACCAGTGGGATCCCAGTGTAAACTGTATCGAACAGATCACAGAGTGGAGCGCCTGCTCGCGGATATGCGGCATGGGTGTCTCCACTAGGGTAACCAACAAGAACCAGCGCTGCGAAATGGTGAAACAGAGCAGGCTGTGCATGGTCCGGCCCTGTGATGATCTGAAGGAGCAGAAAGCCAAGCAGGTAGGCTAGCACCTTCCAGCGCATATATTTTGAACATATATTCTAAATATGAATAAAAATGTGTCTTCATAAGCATAAACAATGGCTTTAAAAATTAAATGAATAGGGAAAAAAGTATTAAAGGTGACCTTTATACTCATTTTCAGTGTGGAAAGTTTCTTCCAGTAAGGATTATGCTATAAGATGATGTCACCTTGCAACAGGCATTATTCACAGTCGAGTCTTTACTATTACTATGACTACCAGCTAATATTCACAGTAACTGTCATGTGCAGCACAGACAGCAGCTAGACAGGCTGGAAGTGATTCAATAAGCTACTGGTAAGTTGTCACAGGTATCTGGAGCCATGCTGACTGCAGTGCATCCAATAGCTGCTGGAGAGCGTGTAGGGGGGATCCATAGAGGGAACATGACGAGGTGGTCCCACAGATGCTTAATTGGATTCAAGTCTGGGGAATTCGGGGGGCAGGGTAGTATTTAGAAGCCTTGTTCATGTTCTTCCAACTAGTTTTGGACATCTCTACCCATGTGACTTGTCGCATTGTCTTGCTGGAAGCAAGCCCGCACCAGGAAAGACAATCAGCATGTATGAGTGTAAGGATCTGCAAGGATGAATTCATACCCAAATAGGTTGAGAGTGCCTTCCACATGAATGAGTGGGTCCAGAAAGACTGCGAAAACATTTCCTGGACCATACCACTGCCACCATCTACGCTCTGCCACCATTGAAAGTAGAAAGTGGCCATAATAATGTGACTGTGTAACTTGCAGACTGTTTACATGCACAAAAGCTACATAACACACTAAAAGAGTAAAGGAAAATGTGATCCTGATGTGGTTTTGTTGAAATGTCAATTTTCTCCAGATTGTTTCTTGGACACCTTTTAATGTAATATGCCACAGAGCAGAATTTTGTAGCAAACTGAAACTTTACTGGATTTATTTTTATGTAATCTTTACATATATACATTTTTAGCATGATTTTTGAATCATTTTGTTTTTACCTATGAATACATATATTTCATATAAAACCAGTCAAGAGACATAATGTGTGAGGTGGATATATACACTGGAAGTATATTATAATTGTCTGAATACTTCTTTGTGAGTGTACTGTCTGATGTAGAAGCCTTTCAGATTATCCATTTAAGATATTTGTGATCTGACATAAACAACTCCTAGAGTCTAGGTTGATTGTAAGAAATATTACAGAAAATAAGAAAGATCAGTTTATTCCAATGTGGTTTTCCAATATGGTTAATCTTTTTTAGTGTATGTTGATGTAAGATCATGTTACAAGGAAATCGTTAAACTAACTCTATGATTCTGTTTTACTGCAGCATGGGAGCAAGTGTCTCAGGACGATGAAGAGCACCAAAGCCATCCACTTTACCTTCAAGAACTGCACCAGCGTCCAGGCCTTCCGTCCTCGCTTCTGCGGCCTGTGCGCTGATGGCCGATGCTGCACACCACACAACACCAAAACAGTTCAGGTGGAGTTTCAGTGCATGAATGGCAGAGTGGTCAAGAGGCCTGTGATGTTCATAAACACCTGCGTGTGCCACCACCACTGCCCGGGAGACAACACAGTCCAGCAGTCCTACTATTGACAATGACAACTTCCGTCTTCAGCTCTGAGAACAGGCTTCTTAGAAGAACATAAGTGCACGTTAGATGAAGGCACCCTTCAGAGTGCAACAACAGTAAACATGGTTCATGCTGCATACCTAGGGCTCCTATACGCTGACTCCCTTTGATTGTTCAGAGGGCTTTTTAATACTGTGGGTTTTTGTCTACTGTCCTAACCTGATGAAATCATATATCCTGTAGCAAACACAAATGAGCTATGAAAAGAAGGAAAGTTCCAGTTTTAGCTCTTTGTGTAAATTTCAGCAAAACTGCACAGATTTTGTGCAAGCTAAGCATTTCTGCTTAGTCGTCTGTCTCCAGTTCCCTCCACCCTCTCCATAGAATCATAAGATTAGAGAAAAAATATATTGTCAAAATACTGTTAGTCATATGGTTGACTAAAAGTTAAAAGGGAGTTCCACCAATGTTTTTAAAATGTCATAAACAGAGTCATTTAGAGAGGTTTGATGTGAAATAGGTCATTGTAGAGAAAATATAATGGCAATACAAATCTCGTAAATCTGAAAAAGTACGTTTTTGGAAAATCTTGTTTCCTTTTAACAAATCTTCGTGACAGAAGAGACCTTTGCACCTTCTAATGCATAATTGCTGTCTATTTCCTAAATTTATCACATTAATGGAAACAATCAAATATAAAAAGTGGCCTGTGCAAAAGTTATGGCACACTTTTGTATTTTATGTTTTTCCAATATGTGTTAACTTATTTTCAATTTAAAACATCAACAAAATGTTATTTAACCGAAAGTGTCTTAACTGTTGCACACAAATGGTGCGTCTAGGGGTATAAATCCTTGTAACTCCTGGACTGCTAAAGACTTACAACAGTGTCCCATGAATTCCTGTAGTTGAAGGTTTGCATAAGGTTGACCCCTCCCAGGCCCTGTTCTCAAGAGAAAGTGAAGCATAGAACCTCATGACCAAGAGTGCAGTGTGTCTAAGGTCATAGGTCACTCACAAAGCAGAGTGACATTCTCCTGTGCTCATATTTGTTTTCACTGTGGTAAAAAGAGGGTCATTTTCTGTTAGAGACCTTTCTCTTGAGCTAAATTAAATATGCCTTTGATAATCGATCCCTTGGCATGTATAAATCGTTCTCCCTTTGTGTTCACAAAATGTCTGTAAGCACAAAGTGAATAGTTTATGTATGTCATACTAACCTGTGCTGTTGCTTTGCTAACCGGAGTGAATGAGAAATGTTTGTGTATGCTCAAATGATCTGATGGAAATTTCACACAGCTTTTCCAGTGATGATGATGATAATGACATGTATTGTTTTTAATATGTATTTCATAATAAACATGTATTTTTTTATACATTTTAAATGTATTATTTTTTTGTATTTTATTTGTTGATTGTATACATTAACTTGGTATACTGAAATTTGCCACAGCAGCCAGGATCAGCAATAATATATTACCCTAAGAGCAGATTGAAATGTCGAACTAATGAGTTTACTGATTGTAGATCTTCGTTTGCTATCTACTATGCATCAAGAGTCAGTCTGGTACGTTTCATGCACGTACCGCTCCCACAACTAAACCTGGAATTAGGGCTGGGCGATATGGGAAAAAAATTTTTTTTCATATCAGTTGATATAGATATATATTACGATATAAATCAAATCACTATTTCCTTTTTACTTTAAGTGAAAAGTGAAGATATCAAAATGTAAACAATTGATTCAATTATTTTTTATCCTCTGATTTATTTTCTATCAGTACAAATGTACTGTAGAACATTACACAACTGTATTTCAAATAAATTAAACACACACACACACACACACACACACACACACACACACACACACACACTGGCCCTTTAACAGGGCAGCGTGTCCTTGTGATGGAGCAGAGTAAGTACAGAGTAAGTACAGAGTAAGTACAGCGTGAAAAGCGCTGCGATGTATCCCATTCGTTTTCAATGGGAAGCGTTAGTTGCGTCAGACGCAGCCGCGCGGTGCATCATGGGTCCGGCGCGTCGAGTTTGCGTTCAGTTATTTAGATCTGATTCAAGTCTATAAAATGATGTAAATATGGTAAGATAAAGCCGATGTTGAACACGAACATTAATCACCGCTGCCCCGTCACCCCTGGAAACGCACATACCTGATTCTATTGGACGACGCAGGGAACACCCTTGTTACACCCACATGCGGCCGGCTGAAGAGGGGGAGTGCGTTCACGTCCGTTGACGCGACGGAGCAGTGAAAAATGCAGCGGAAGCATCCGGAGCGCAAGCTGCAGCTACAAACAACCGCTCGCGTGCATCGAAAGTTGTGGGAGAATTTACACAGAAACACTCTGTCAGCTCTGCACAGTGGAGATTATCACAAGAGTAGAACTGACCCGAGCACTCTGAAGCGCTAACATCCCATAGCGCTTTGTCAACACAGCAGCAAGACACCACATGTTTACTTGTTGTTCCTATTTTAGCAGATTATTTTAAGATTATTAACATGTGTAACATGTTTCTTTCAGTAGTAGTTTTCTGTCGTCATTTTCTCTTATTTTATTCTCTCTGCTCGACTGTGAGGCCTGCAGTAACTAAATTAGTAGCACGTGGGTTAAACTGCCGCTACGCCTACACTCTGCACTGTGTGTATCAACCAAATATGAAATGGCTGGAACTCTAGTTCAGCCACCTGATTGGTTTGGGGCGGCACTATTCTCATTCTCATTGGCTGTTCGTGTTGTCTCCCAAACACTGACGGAACTTAATTCTATCAACTTTCTATCGACTACGCCGTATAGTTCTATCGAGGAAATGTTATTTTGCGATAATTATCAATATGGTTTTATCACCCAGCCCTACCTGAAATATTAGACTAACTGACGACAGACTATACAGACCATAAACAACTAAGTCCAGGTAAAGAGGTGCTGGTTTAGCTGGTCATCCAGCATGGAGAAAAACATAATTATAACATAATCAGCATATCAACATTCATAACACAATGTTATACTGTTTTTCTAGTATAGCTACTAAACATTACCCACACTACACAAATCTACTCTGGCACCTAACCCACAATACAAATGACCTATTCCAACATCTACACTAACCAACACTACACATAACTTACCTCAACATCTACACTAACCAACACTACACATAACCAACATTTACACTAACCAACACTACACATATCCTACATCAACATCTACACTAACCAACACTACACATAACCAACATCTACACTAACCAACACTACACATAACTTACATCAACATCTACACTAACCAACACTACACATAACCAACATCTACATCTACACTAACCAACACTACACATAGCCTACATCAACATCTACACTAACCAACACCTACACTAACCAACACTACACATAACCAACACTACACATAACCAACATTTACACTAACCAACACTACACATAACCAACATCTACACTAACCAAAACTACACATAACTTACATCAACATCTACACTAACCAACACTACACATAACCAACATCTACACTAACCAACACTACACATAACCAACATCTACACTAACCAACACTACACATAACTTACATCAACATCTACACTAACCAACACTACACATAACCAACATCTACATCTACACTAACCAACACTACACATAGCCTACATCAACATCTACACTAACCAACACCTCCACTAATTAACACTACACATAACCTTCTTCAACATCTACACTAACCAACACTACACATAACAAACATTTACACTAACCAACACTACACATAACCAACATCTACACTAACCAAAACTACACATAACTTACATCAACATCTACACTAACCAACACTACACATAACCAACATCCACACTAACCAACACTACACATAACCAACATCTACACTAACCAACACTACACATAGCCTACATCAACATCTACACTAACCAACACCTACACTAACCAACACTACACATAACCTACTTCAACATCTACACAAACCAACACTACACATAACTTACATCAACATCTACACTAACCAACACTACACATAACCTACATCTACACAAACCAACACTACACATAACTTACATCAACATCTACACTAACCAACACTACACATAACCTACTTCAATACCTACACTAACCAACACTACACATAACCTACATCAACATCTGCACTAACCAACACCCACACGAACCAACACTACACATAGCCTACATCAACATCTACACTTACCAACACTACACATAACCTACATAAATATCTACACTAACCAACACTACACATAACCTACATCATTACCTACACTAACCAACACTACACATAACCAACATCAATATCTACACTAACCAACACTACACATAACCTACATCAACATCTACACTAACCAACACTACACATAACTTACTCCTGCACCTATGCCAACCAATACAATACATAACCCACTCAAACACACTAACCAACACTACATATATCCTACATCAACATCTACACTAACCAACACTACACATAACTTACTCCTGCACCTATGCCAACCAATACAATACATAACCCACTCAAACTCACTAACCAACACTACACATAACTTACTCCTGCACCTATGCCAACCAATACAATACATAACCTACTCAAACTCACTAACCAACACTACACATAACCTACCTCAACATCTACACTAACCAACACTACACATAACCTACATCAACATCTACACTAACCAACACTACACATAACCTACATCAACATCTACACTAACCAACACTACAAATAACTTACTTCTGCACCTATGCCAACCAATACAATACATAACCTACTCAAACTCACTAACCAACAATACACATAACCTATACCGACACCTTCCCTAACCTTTACCAACTCTACACATAATATTGCTCTCTCCTTTCTCTCATAAGTTCTCTATAATATAACCACACAAAATGGAGAACTGATGAAAATGGCCTCAAAAAGATTTTTTTTTTGGGGGGGTTAAACATTATGGCAAACTCGATGCATACATGTTACTTGCTACCATAGACAATAAAACTGGACTGGTTAATAGAAACATGGCCACAGATATAACAACACAACTCACAGACATTAATTTATACAAAAGATAAATATTTACCAGGCCAGAGGTGACTAGCACTGCCAAGTAATCAGGAATGTAAGCTTACGTGGTTAGGGTGGTGATATGTCACCCCCATGTGGCTGCAGAGAGATAATGCATGACTTTGTTGAAGAAAAAGAGACAACTACTAGACAAATGATAAACATCAAAAAAGTCAACATTTTACTGTCAATTAATACACTAATACATATTATTACTGACTAATTCAGTACAGAAGACACAGATTGTGTACCAGAGGTGGTGTTTTAACTTTTGATGAATGTATGAACTAAATGCAATTTTAAAATGAGAAGGCATTAAGATCATTAACATCCTGGGAATCACAGTAATGATTTTCACAGTGGCCATAAAATGCTATTCATTCTGTTATTTTTTTAGAATTGGTGATGATCCTACTGTGATCAGCGGGCTGCACTTACTGTATAGTGAGCTACTCTCTCATCCAGGAACTACATAACAATATATTTTGAGTCCTGTCCTTTTGGATATTGGAAACAATCTTTAACATTTTAACAGCCTCAGTTTTAACAATAATAAGTGAAAAATAAAAAATAAAAAAATGAACAGATGAATGTGATTGTACATGAGGATTCAATCATGATTTAAGCTACAAAAGAACATATAATAAATACATTTATGTAGTCTTTGCACTAACCCTAGATCATTCCAACCATGTTTCTAAAAACTAAAGCAACAAAGAACAACTTCAACGCCAAGCCACCTAGTGTCCATTTGTGATTAAGTAGCTCCCTCCTGTGGATAGAACTGCATAATTACTGACTAATAACCACCAGGTGCTACTGTTTTTCACAAATTATGAGGATAACAGGTAAGTATAAAAGAGTTTAATGTCATGAAATTCATTAAAAGCATAGTAAACAAGTCAAATCACTCAAGTGGTAAATGTTGAAAGACAATATTACAAGTTTCATTATAGTATACAGTACAGAAATTCTCACTCACTCTCACATTCCTCAGCCTTATTCACACTCACCCAAGCACTCACCCTCACTCACTCATAAACCTTGAATAAAAGACAAAAACATTTTCGCACTGTCATTAAAACTCTAATGTGTGTAATTCAGGAGGAAAAAAGGAAATTGCTGAAAAAAAATACATGAAAGAAAATAAATATGACAGTTTGTATAAAAATATACACCATCTCATAGGACAGGGCAGTGGAGGGGAGGGGGTATGGGGTAGTGGTGGTGGTGTCAAACAGGCAGGGTGGTGGGATTTTGTCGGCTAGTAAAAGTATAGCAGTGGTTCAGATTTCACTCTCGTATGTGTGCAGATACGTCTTTAGAGAGAGGATCTCGGTGTAACTCTGGCTCGTGCGGCGGTAAAAGTCAAGTCCCGTCAGAAGCTCCACGTCTCGCACACGTGCCGTGTGCATCTTCATCAGCTCCTCCACCCACTTTGACTCGTCCTCTGAACTCTGGATAAGGGACAACATGGTTCAAATGTTCACACTGAAAATGATACTGGCTTGAAATGACTTCCAAATTCAGACAATGACATGAACAGCAGTGCACACCACTCAATTTTCTGACAAAAAAAATAACAAACAGATAATATCAAACAAGGTAGATTCATGTCCTCGCTTATTATCTCTGCAGATCAAATAAAGAAGCCAAATTATTCAAAGGCTATGGTTGAAATCATTCTGAACTTTTATCTGGATCACTGCATTTTTTGGGGTCAGTTGTTATTTTATTGACAGGGCCTGGGAATGTTTTTTTTCTTTACAAATGAAAATAAAAAGCTTAAACTTTAGGGCAAAATACCTCCCCCAGGCATAAATATTTTCCATCAAAAATGCAAGTTGCTGACCTGGTCTGTGGGCTATATAGCATAGGGACTACATTTTAGGAGCTTTGTTTAAATCAGGGGTTGGTAAACCAACTCTGGTCCTGGAGGGTTGGTGTGCAGCACGCTACTAAAATTGACAATAAACAGATGAGTGTAATTGGCTGTGAGTAAATCACCCAACTGTGCTGAACCTGGGCACTCCAGGAACACCACTGGTTCTATCATATATATTAAAAACACTACAACACTACTTCTATTACTCCTCCTAATAATAACAGCAGTAACAAGCATGAATAACAATCAAAGCCTTGATCGCATTAAGTCTATTAAAATATAATACTGTTGTGTTGCACTACAAAATAGAACAAAGACCAGAAATAATGAGATATAAAATTGTATGTTCTGTAAAAACTAGGTGTTAAATTGAGGGGGGGCTTCTTTTAAAGATTCTTTCTAGCAGTTCCAGTTTATTTCCTCTAATAGTATGTAATTTTGTTTATTATCGTCCTGTACATGGTAAACTCATACACAGATATGGTTTAATTTCAAGTAAATGGGGATTGTTCATAGTTTCGGCATGTTCCTCTATTTTTTTTTACCTCCTGCTTATTTTCAATTCTCTGTGTACAGCAAAGAAAAGAAAAAGAAACATCAGAAATCTTTAATAAAAAGAGGATGGCACGAAAAAAGAGAAAAGGAGTCTTGCTTACATTGCACGTTTCATCATTTTCTGCTCTATGAGGCAGGATGAATGAAAAGACACTGAGAGGTCCATCGCATGAGTCTACAGTCTGCGTGTAGTCCAGACAGCTGGTTGCCACAATGAAGAAATGAGTGGGGATAGGCACGGAGCCACTGACGTACCTGCATGTGCACACATAAAACATAAAGACATCAATCTTACTGTCTTACAGAAAATATTCAAAACTTCTTCCACTCTTTTGCTGTGGCACAAATAAAAATCTCGCGGCACTTTTTGTCGTACTGTTTCATCTTCTCTGCAGAGTCTCGAAGTCCATCATAGTCATAGTCAAAGATGGGACCGATGACCACATTGAGTCCGTTCCTCTCACTGGCGTATTTCTTCACCAGACTCTTTTGGAAGAAAGCCCACACACCTATCACGGGAAGATGGAGGAATATTTAGATAGGTGCCATTTCTGTTCCACTAATACTACTTTTAAAAAAAACATGCATGTATTAAACATACATCAAAATTCATACTATTTTGACACTAACGTAAAAAACTTAACATGTTTAGCTTAAAACTATTTGGAATGTTCCATAAATCACATGGCCAATGAAATTTTGCAGAATTTGAATTTCCTCCCACAGGAAAGAGAAGTCATTTTTCTATAGATTATACCAAACGTACCAAATTGTAAATTATTCCATGAAGAAAATAAATTGTAAGCAGAATGTTCATAATGTTTTCATGCTATTAGCATGAACGCTAACCATATCTTGTGCATTTGCTAATAATACGCTAAAAACACATGCTTTTTGCTTAATTTAGCCCATTATTGTTTCTGTTGCTCTCAAATGGTTAAATGCATGTTTACATAGATTCACTGTACTTTACATTTTAAGCATGACGAGGGCCACATAGAACTCAAGATGCACTTTATATTTTACATTTATATGATTCTTTAACTCTGAAAAAGGCCATAGAACAGTATGGGAGGTAAAGGGGAAGTACAAATGGGAGGTCATATGGCATGGTGTAGGGGTAAACAAGCTACACACAGACTTTAGGGGCAGTACTGAGGACTTGTGAGAGAGAGAGAGAGAGAGAGAGAGAGAGAGAGAAAGAGAGAGAGACAGAGAGATCCTTATGATTTCTGCATGTGGCAGCTCTTCAAAGAGAACCTCAGGGCTGCCCTTTCCAGTCCAGCTAATCAAAAACAGACATGCCACACTCACACACCAGCCCTCGCCTCTGTTCCTTCTGCCAAACCTCCTCTACACTCATCTACTGCTCCAAACAGTGGGAGAATGGGATATATATGCATATAGTTCTGTGCAACATTGAATGACCACCCTTCATATCATTTCTAGTCAAAGTAAAAAGCAAAAAAGCATGAAATGAATATTTAACAGGTTTTACACGATGAGGAGCTCCATCTTTGGATAAGTTTTGAAAACTCTGTATTTTTCTATTGCTTATCTTACAGTTCATCTCCTCAGAAATGTCTCCTGATAAACTAATTCTTTGTACTTGGCTGTTTAGACCAGAAAGTTAATAAATAACGCATCTCTGACTTCTGCACAGTTCTGTAAAACATGGTGCAATTAATTTATTTGAGCAACAAAATTAAAAACGCTTTGTATTGTATTCAAAGTAAAATCAAATCAAGTTAGAGGTGTTGTGTGTTTTTCTATCATTGCCCATGCAAGCAGTGTAAGCACCAATGAATTTGCTCTGAGGGGATGCTGGGTGTGTGAACAGATAATCTGAAACAGAGGTACCACTCACGGAGTGGGTTGTTTTCAAGTCATGTTTATACCACAGGCCACACACAGCTTTGAACGACACACACACACACACACACACACACACACAAATAACTTTTTTCGTGGTGGCCATTTTGTCTAAGCACAACAAACAAGTTCCTGAAAGACACAACACAGCCCCCTGTCTCTCTGAAGGCTATGCAGGGATAATTCAACCCAGACTTCAGTCAATTAAATGTAAAATAAATTGTGTCCGACAGAGTTCTCACTTCTCACAGCTTCAAAAGCTCAAACGCTGCTGTGTCAAATCAGTGAGGCTGAGCAGATCTCAGTTTCCTTCCAGTTTCACTTATAACACAAAGATCTAATTACACATTTGAATTACAACAGCTTCTCCTCGATGCCAGCTGTCACCATCATCTGTTCCACTATGCTTATATGCAAGGCACGAGCCCAGTGGGCTGCATTTGGTCAGTCCAACATGATTTGAGCTGTTAAGTGATGATTGGAAACACATGCTAAAGAGAGTGTAATTAATGTCATGAACTTGTACCTCATGCATTTAATTGCTTAGTTTTGTGAATAGTTGTGTGAAGCACTCCATTAGACCCTTTTGAGAATAAAAACAGGGGGGCAACATTTTGCTCAGGACGGTCTAGAAGACCACACTACACTGTGTTGTCAGTGAAAAGCTGTTCTTACGCTTGAATGCTGGGTACATTGGCACTGTGTTGGTGATGAGCACAGCCTCGTATCTTGCTTCTTGAGAGGAGGCCAACTCTGTCAATCACGAGACAGAGATCAATTAACAAAACATTTACATGCAATTCAGTTTTTTGCATGATGTAAGCAAAACAACAATAAATTACTTCACACAGGTACAATCTTATGATAGAATATGAAAATAAAGTCTCTAAATCTCTAAATATTTACAGATCCATTATATATTCTTAATATATATACATTTGGTATAACAACAAGATATCACCCTTGACCCCAATGTTTTGGTTCAGTCTGTTGTGTTGGAATTAACTGATATTTAAAAATCAGTACGGAAAGTATTGTCAACTCATTTGTTTTAATATATTCTGATTTGGTCTATTCTAACTGCAATGACAGATTCTTTAGATATTATGTTAATCTGGAACTAGGCCAATATATTGTTCTGTTAATTTAAAAAATGAATTATTTACTAACGTATTTGGTAATACTATGCATGCAGTCATGAGAGTGAAGTGTAGACTCACATACAGACTCTCAAGGTTTAAGGGGTTAATTCTGGGTCTCAGAAAGAGGTTACTTACGGGGTGGGTAGAGAAAGCCATAGGAGATTTGTTTGTCAGCTTTGTAACTGGTGCAGGACTGGCTGTAGGCAGGAGGAACTCTAGCATCAGGCCTCACACAGTTACTCAATGCTTCGGAAAGAGGGGTCACATTCACCTGAAAGACACAAACCAAATTACATAGCATGAAGAGATCCAAAAAGAGATTTCAGAAACTGTCTGTAACAATATTCACTAGAAAATACAACAAAATACAAAGCTAAGGTCTTCACTACTCCATAATACATACATCCCTCCTCACCTCCACTTACATACATCCTATATCTACACAGAATACCTAAATTGTGTGTGGAGCGCAGTGGCGGAGGCAGATAAATACCTGTTTGGAGACTGTATAGGAGGTCCACAGAGGCATGGAGACAGCTTCACTGTATCCGCTGATGTAGTCGCTGTGGTGGAGGATGCTGTACTTGGTGCGGAACATGACGGCTGGCCGACCATGAGGAAGATTCTTGCTGTCTATGGAAAAAGGATATTGAAAGAGAAGTAAATGCAAGAGCTTAAAAAGAGTATGACACAAATATTGATGCTAATTTGATTCATCAGTATTAAGTAATACTAAAACATCAGTGTCTGGTTTTCTAGATGCTAATTTGGCAGATAACAGGCTTTATATTTTACTGGGGAAAAAAAAGTTCTATTTAACAAATGGGATGGCGTTACCGTTGATAACTTGTCTCAGTCGTTGATTGAGCTCCTCCACTTTGTTCTGTAAGAGACAGAGCCACAGTGACTCCAGGTTATAGCCTCTTACCAGGGCCACTTTCAAAGCCCTCTGCCCCCTACTTTTTGAACGCAACTGCAAAAGATTAAAGGTGAAAATCTCTAGCAATAGATCTACACATGAGCGGACAGCAAAAGCACTTGTACTACTATATTATTTCTTGTTTCTAAAAACAAAGATATGAGTCTTCTTGGACACCATTCAAGTCTAATCAAGGATTTAATTACAACGTCAATATCAAGGATTTAACCATTGAAGACTAGGATTAAACTAAAAGGATTTAACTAAATCTACATTTAGCAAACCGGCCTAATATAAACAGTAAAAAGTATGGGAAAAGGCAATAGTGTTAAATGAAGGAAGAGTTTTTTATTATATATTCTGTTGGGTAGGATTTAAGTAAAATAGTGTTTTTCTAAATTATACTAAATGCTACTAAATATCTAAAAAGAACTTTAAAAGCCATTTGACCTTTACATGACAACATTTCTCTTGATAAAAGTTAGCAAGTCGCTTATTATATACAGTGCAGCCAATACATGACTTAACAAGCCAAACATCATAACCTTTGCCTGGTAATTGCAGTCTACTAATAAAGTAAAACTGTTCCTGGTGTTAAAGCACTTTGTAGCTTTTATAAGACATCAAGTTCAGTTACCCTACATAACAGCTTTGCTTTTGAGGATGTGAACATATTAATGTACAGTGTGCTTAAACAACAATACTGCAGACTGAACCTTAAAATTCCAAGACGAGTGAGAACCGAAGCTGCTGACCTTTTCATCACAAGTGCACCCCAGGTCGTCAGTTATGGCTGTGGTGGGTCCAGAAGGAGTTGGCTTGGACACCTCTTCAGGCATGCTAGGTTTGTGGACAGGGTTTTTCAAAGCGTGGTTCAGACTACCATGAGTTCCATTGTTGGGAACCGGCTTCAAGCCAAGGAGGTCTATGAGGAAAGGAGGCAGGAGGTTTGAGTAATACAATCAAATATAGCTTAATGCATTTCTGAGGCTAAGCTCTTTAGCTTTTATGGAGCTTACTAATGCTAATAACTAGCCCATTTTAGCTTTTATTTACACTTCTTGACCCTGACAAAATAGTAATATTAACAACAAAAACAAAACAGTTATAATACTGAGGAAAGTGTTATTAAAAAAACACAAAACAATGAAAACAGACAACCTACCACACATAACGTTGTACAGCTCTATGTTTTCAAATGGTGGTATCTTTGTTTTGAATTTGAACATTGGTCCGTATCCAAGAAAAACAGTCTGCAAAAGAGAAACGAGTGAGTAAAACACATCACAGCCCTGTTCCACATATTACCTGCAGCTTTGTGTACACACCTGCATGCTAGTGATCTTGTTATCGTATCCGTGGTCACCTGAGAAACCACATTTGCCTGGATGCCTCTTTGCCTCAGGAAACTTCCTGTGGTAGACAGAGGTAATGAGGTCAGTGTAGTGTTTCACTATAAAATAATAAAAAATAAAAATTTTGATACTATAAGTGGTGGCTCAACTCTATATGCTGTAGATTAGACCCCTGACCTAACCAGGCAACAAAGTAATGTTTACATCAACAAAAAAGTACCTGCATTTGAAAGCAATGGACCAACCTGAAACTGCCAGACTGTGGGAGAACATCATTGGTGAGTAAATACTACAGTAAATTCAGTGACGCCTGTAGAAACTTCTAGCCACAGCAAGCATGTAGTGTAAATCACATAATAGCAGGAGACCTCAGCACACACAAGCATCCTGTTTCACCTCATTTCATCCAAGAAGATGATTTAAAAGCTTGCTTCATGCTACTACATACAGTCTTGGTAAAACTTTACCCTGTGAAAAAGAAGTGGCTTCAGATTTCTGGTGCCACCATTTAGACGAGTCTGAATCTTCACTGGTAGGCCTAAAAGAACTCTTTCATTTGAGCCATGACGCATGCCAAGGCAAACAGCGGACGGCTTCCCTGCTTCACCACAAGGAGCTGCTTCACTCTCCTCACCTACATCTTCTTTATGGAGTGTGTTCAGAAGTCAGCATTAGCTCTGGGAATGACCTCATGGGTTTACTTTAGGAGTCATAGCTTTCCATAGCGGGTGGTTATGAACATTCATGGCTTATTAGGGTGATTGTGGAGAAAAGGGCTGAGAACATCTGTAGCAGACGTGGAAACTCCCAATAGAGGACGAAACCTTGTGTGGTTTTAGAGCATTGTAGAGCATTGGATGGTCTACAGGGAACTCTGTAAAGTGAGGCTATGCGTCAAATGTGTGAGCATGGTAACAAACGAATTACACAACCCTTTCACTTGAGACAGCAGACTATGTGATCGAATTCCTTCAAAAAATCATGATGTAGCGTTTTTTCTGATAATGTGTTGATCCTAAATCAGCGCTGCTGTTCTCAATCATTAACACAACATTTTCACTAGCACTTCATTACTATACTGTATTATTAGGATATTTAAAAAAGCTGTTATTACCTTGCTACGTGCCATTTTCTTTCTACCATCAGGTGGATCTCCTCAATGCGCCGGTTGTTGGCATAGTGGAGGCGTTTGGGAAGGTGCTGTTTCAGGTAAGGCTTAAAGTGCTGGTCAGGCTTTTTACACTGCGAGAAGAGTTCAATATAGCACGATTACACAGACTGGTCTACACTGAAATGAGTTAGCAAAGACTCCATTTGTTTCAAAATATCCTCCTCCACATACAGTACTCTGCAAGTCTTAAGCAATTTGAGAAAATGAAATGTTAAGCTACTTTAGCAAGCAGTTATTTGCACAAAAAAACTGAATACAATAAACGTGTGGTAGCTGAAGTATTTCCAAACATCTCAACGTGTAAGTCCAGTACTTGGTTCAGCTAATCAAACATTAAATCATTAATTAAATTAAATCAGGTGTGCTGACTTAATATAGATGAAGATGTCAGCAATCAGTAAAGGCCAGAGCACACCAGGCCCGAGTGAGAGGGCAAAGGTAATCACATATCATTGACAGTTGATATGAAACCCAATGACAATGCTGAAAAGGCATTAATTCAGGCACTAAAATGAAGAGGACTAATAAATGACAGTTTGCTGAATATGTTGGGAACCAAACAAAATGGATAATACCGTATAATAAGTTAGCTTAAGCCCTTGAACTTAAAGAAGTTCGTCTGATACCCGACCAGCAGACATGATAAGACAAAGACAACAAAATAATGTACTAATTTGGATTGCCTCCTCAAATGTCAATGATAATGAGTTGTAGACCTGTCAGCTAAGATGTTTTTTTTGGTCAGTCAGTGTGCATTACAATAACAGGATAAAACAGCCATAAGTTTACAAAACTGAAGAAGAATAACATTTCAATGTGGAATACAGCAGCCTAATAAGCACATCCTGAGGAAGACAAGAAGTTATCATTTTTAAAGTGGACGAATTTATTGAATTATTTAGTGAATTTATTTGAAATACTCAGGCCTGTTTTACTTTCTAAAAATAATGAGAATCTTAAAGAAATTAAGTTTTTAGTTAAGATTTATCTGCATTTTTATGTTTAAAGAGAAATAAAGCAGTATGACGACCTTTTTGAAAAGATGTATCATAGCATAGTTTCATAGGCAGTGCCATGAATTTATTTTAAACTATCATGTGTTTATTAATTTACATGTCCCTTTTGATGTTTAACATAAAAATATGAGAGCTCATGTGTGCTGCCTTTCTCAGTATTCCATAAATTGTTGCTAGAGATTTTCTGATTGTTAAATAATAAATAAATGGGATCTTCGTGTTGACCATTTGTTGTCAAATATTGAGTCGGGTACAAGCCTAGTACATATAATGTTTTACTTTTAGCATTACTACTGTGCCTTCAAAAGCTGTTGGCTATGGCAAATTACACATTGTCTCTGCTTTGTGTTTCTCAGTGCGTGATTCAGAACATGCAGTACTTTCTGTACAGCATATGTGTTTCAGTGGCTAGTTAAATATTAAAAACTCTGCTATATAGAAAAACCCCTGAGCATAGCTTTGGGAGCCACGTGCAATCGGACAATCCTTCAGTTTTTGGAGTAACTTCTAGGTATATGAATTTCCATGTTTGAAAGTTGGGTTACTCCGTATTATTTTATTTAATATGAGATTTATATTTAATATTTAAACGTTGATCTTTTCTTTAAAATGGTCTAAGCAATGCGGATTGCAAGTATGCATTTATTTATTTACTTTTTGAGGTGGTGGTTGCCAATATAATTCTTTTAAAATATTGCTCAGGCCTACAGCAGGCTGACTGCATAAATACAAACAAACACACGCTTTTGGGTTGGGGCAGAATAACCTTTTTATGAACAGTGAAAGACAGATTGTACACCTTTTTGTGTGCTCAGATTTGTGCTGTAATTTTTTAACCAACTTCTTGTTACCTTTTACAGGCAAAAAAGACTTTGGCACAGTACTGTACATCATAAAGATAGAGTAAGAATGTATTGTTACATGAATGTACTCACTGTGAGATTTGCTACCACTGCTTTTGCGTCATCTACAAGTCACAAAGAAAAAAACCTTATATATCAACATAATAAAACAAGATTCAACATCATATGCATACATTGTATACACTATAAATATTATATATGGTAACTATACTATGTATGAAGTAATCAGGCTCCTGGTTGACTTACATTTAGAGTTGTTGGGATGTCGAGCTCGGATTCTCCCAAGAGAGCCTGGGATTAGGATGATGTCGTCAACGTTGGACATGTATGAGCTTAGAAACTCTGTACGGTCACAGTGAGCTTCTTCCATGCCTGAGAGAAAGTATGTTTCAGTTTAGTGACTAATTCCTAAATCAAGTTGAATCTGTTATTGGTATTGGAAATCATTAAACTTGATAGCTTCAGTAGAATTTGCAAACACTGTATATTAGAAAAATAAAAAGAGGGAAAAGCGTTACCATGGTCTCCAACCAGGATGATATTAACACAACGATGGAGTTTCATCTGCTTCAAGCCGTCCATTAACTGGCCAATCACTCTATCAATCTCCTTCAGAGGGTTGTTGAGCTGTAGAAACAAAGGACATTTTACCAGTTAGAAATGCAAATAGTAGCATGCATCATTTCTATTTTAATATTAGGTTAAAATCCAAATGCTGACAGCAACAATGCTGTTAGATTTAGATTACACCTTTGAACTCCTGGCCATTTTAGTCCATTCCCCCACTAACTTTGTGGAAAGTGAAATGTGAAATAGCCACAGGTATTCTAGTTTTCAATGCTGTTATTATGACAAGGAGATATTATAAATAATGTATATGAGCTCTTTTTTGTATGCACATTGAGTCCTAATTAAATTATCTGCAATACATGTGCCAAATCTATTCCTCAGATCTAGAATTATGCTATGTCAGGTCAGCAGCTTGAGTCCAGCCTGCAGGCATTGTGGGAAGCCAAGCTTCCAGACTGCCCACAGCGAGTCTGTGTGTGTACTAAAGTCTTGTTTTCTTAAGGGAACATATGGAGCATGTAACATCCGTGTATGTGTACATTAGCTAGTGTGGTTTCAGCAGATGTGGGGAATATGGTCTGCTGGACTTCTTAACCATAAATGTGTGTTTTCTTGCAAATCAACCCACCTCAGGGCTCTGGGGTCCTAGTTTGTGGCCGTAGGTGTCTGTCTGCTCAGAGTGCATGGCGTAAACATACGGCCTGTAAACACAAATCAATTCACCTTTGAGCTTTCACTCCAAACAAAACTGCAAAGGTACAGTCAACAGTAGCAAAGCAAATGTCCTTATATGCAAAGGCTGGGAGTTAAAATGCACCCACAGGCTTGTACTGCAGCAGAACACAGAGATCACCGTTTAATTACTGGAATCATAAATTAAAAACATCAACATACTTTTTAGAAGAACGCTGGATTTATTTATTAGACGCAACAAATTTTATTATTACGCTTTACAATTTACTGTCGTGACGCTAGCAGCCAGACTGTCACAATCAATCTGACTCCAAACATAATGCTGTCAAATAGGAACAAGTAAGTTGTGTTGTTCTATCATTACTGACCTCAAAGCAGTAAATTTCAGGACTAAGCAAACACTAACCTCTCTGCATCAGGGAGGTGAAGCCACTGCAGCATGGTCAACACTCTCCTCTCCAGTGGAATCCCTCTGCGAACATACACAGTGAAGAGAAACCTCTAAATCAAAGATTGGACAAAGAGCTGCACATAAAAGTAAATTAAGCAGTAAAGCTAAAGTTCATGTAACTGATGATATCAGAAACATATCGATACATGCATATATGTGTTTTAAAAAAGTATTGCCATTTGAGTTTTCAGTCTGATATTTTATAAGCAGAATGTATATATCTTGCTTGGCTACTGAGCTAAAATGTTTTTGTTTTTTTTATTTCACTGCATTTATAACCTCATCTTATGTTACATTTCTCTGTAATCCAGATGAATCTTATGTCAATTTTTCACATTTTATTGAAGGTTTATGTATAGTCATTAGTTTAAAAAATATCAGCATTAGCTCAGGCTTTTATATGGATGAATTGTTAATAAACTAGAGGTCTTCACAATTAAACATAAGGCAGAACATGTGATCGGACAAAAGACTGTAGTGTCTAATCAGATGCAACCTTCAAATTTTCATGCCGTCCCCCAGGAGCATACAGAAAATTGGCGAATTCTATTTAATTTGATATTTTTTTCATTTTTGCAATGCTATGCTCGGGTCAAGCCCCTTCACATTAGGACACCTGTCAGCCTCTAAAAGCATAAACGTTCTTCACAGGAAATCTTTTGTTTTCCCTAAAGTCTTCCAACCTCACTTAAAGTCAGATAAAATTCAAATCTATTCATAAAATTAATTTCCTCCCAAGGTCTAGGACGCAGGATGTGGGATATAGGAATAGTGCTGTGGGCTCAGTTTGAAGAACTTGGAAGTTAGAATCCACAAGGGCACTGCTTTGTGTAAATAAGCCTTTTTCGCAAACTGCTACAAAAACAGAGTCGCTCGTGCCTATGCCCGAGCAAAGAAAACCTCCCATCTAAAAGGCCTCTGTGTGTGAATGTGGAAGCCGTTGTGTTGCAGGCATGTTTCAAGAGAGCTGGGGGCTTGCCCAAGAACATGTGTATCATTTTCCACCTTTGCCAGAAACTGTCCCTTTGTTTTGTAGCAGGACTGTGCAAAGCATAAATACTGGTGTTGCATGTGGTCAACTGCAGAATGGTATTAAGTTACAGCTCAGACTTACATAGGCCAGAAGAAAGTGCCAGCCTTTACTCCCTGCTTCTCAGCAGTTATCCAGATCTAGAGGAAAAAAGTTAAAGGTACATCAATAAAAGGGTGACCCTAAATTAAGAAAGGAGGGTTGTTGCTCAAATTAATAGACAGAACTCCAGTGATCACATAAAGAAACAATAAGGTACATCTTTTGGAGCTTTAGTTGCTTTCTCAGCTCAGCTTACTTCATGGATAGACACATTTATTAGGAAATCCAATGAAATTCACTCTATATAATTCTCTAATTTGTTTTAGGATCAGGCTGCTTGTACTACACAGATAAGGGAAACACTGACCTATGGGGGGCAGGAAAGTTGCTTGGTGCTGTTCAGCAATGTAAAAGGAGGCCATTGCTCTATATATAGCTGAAGTGAACAGATTATCTTTAAATGAGAACGTACCATTACTGATCTTGAGGAGAACGTCTCCCATTCTGTTTAAACTACAAAAGGTTGAGAGGGAAGTTCTACAAAAGCCTAAATCAGATCATAAGGACCAGCGATACAGTTGGGTGATCATGGTCAGCACACTGCAGAACCTGATTAGATCTACAAGTTCCATATGTTACGTCTTTATAGCAGCATCTTCTTGCGCACTCACAATTCACTCAGTACTTTCTGGTGACAGCTGAAAAAGGACGAGAGCTCAGTGAAAGCAGAGAATTGGCTCCAGCTGTTGAACTAATACTTGCCAGATGTGCCAGGAGCCGTTCCCCTCTCCCTTTTGGAGAAAGTATAGATGCACACTGGGTGCTTAGAAAGAAGAGGAAAATCACTGCACGTCTAATGCTAATTATTCAAACCAGTGTCTTAGCAGCCATTTAAGCAGAAGCCTGACTAAGATTCAGCCACTGCAAAGTGGAGCTAACACAGAAGACGTCTGTATAACATCTACTGAACACTACATCACAAGATAGACAGAGTTGGACTCACAGGTTGTCCTCCCCACCAGCGATGGTTCAGTTTCTCCTTCCCTCGAAGAGTAAACGTTGCGTCAAAGACAGGGTCATGCATGGAGTTGCCTACAATGCCATGGGACTCAGGATAAAGACCCTACAAAACAGGTTTTCACCATCATGAAAAATTGTGATGCACTAATGAACAATTAAACCATGGCAGTAAAAAATAATCATTGTAAGCATACCGTTGCAATTGTATATAAATTTGGGTAGGTTTTGGTGGGGTAGACGGGTCTCATGTATGGTGCATGGGTTCCGCATGTTCCTACAAAGACAAGAGGTCTTTATCACAAAAACTGAGAAAAAAAGAAAATGCTTTAAGATGTGCTATCAATTTAACATATGCACATGTGAGTTAAATACAGATCTAGTCTTACTCAGTTTCTCAACGTTGGGGATCACTGTGTTGCCCCTCTTCATGTAGGAGGCACGAAAGCCGTCAACAGAGAGCATGATGAGAGGTGGACGAACAAACCTAATAAAAGAAAAATCAAATTTTAAAACATACTGAGTGAACACACAGCCTTTAATATCAACTGCCACTAAGACCTGTCTCCATTTGTAGCAGTTACCTGGGTCTTTTTACCAGAGCGTCATAAAATGCTAATTTACTTTAGAACTGTTTCAATGGGCTGTGATAGCAAAGTCACACGCACAAGCAGTCCTTACACCTCCTGTAATACACACAGCCAGAGGACCTCATTTGCAGGTGTTTTGTCACACAGATGCACTTTTCAGGTAGCGTTTGCGCCGTTAGCACGCTACAGATATGTAAACTAGAACAGTGAGGTGCGAAGTGTGTGTTGCGGACCAGGAAACATGCTGTGTATTCAGGGAAGTGTGAAGTGGGGCTCAGTGTGAAGTTTGCCACTCAAGCTTGGTGTTCATGAAGCATCTCAAAGAAGGAGTGCAGATCTAGGATTTGCTCTTTGGGACCAACATCACTTGTGTAAAGAAATACTCCAGCATTTCTGACCTAATCAGATGTTTTTGTTTGAAGAACACCGAAATGTGTTAATGTTCTTGGCTGTGGTAATACAATGTGCATCATGTGGCAAATACAAACACTGGTACATACATTAATTAGTACTGGCCATCATTCATAAGAAGTTATCAACAGGATGTATGCGGCACACAGCACTAACAGAAAGTAATTTTTTTACACAATTCAAAACAGTTGTGGCTTGTAGCTTAATGTGTAAAACTTACAACTTATACATAAACAGACTACTAAACAAAAGAAGACCACAAACAGTGTGACTCAGACTCACCCAGCAGGACACTCATGGCTCTTAATCTCCTCACACTCTTCTTGCACCCAGGGAGTATCACCTAAAAAAGGTGGGGGATATCCTTAAAGGACTAAACAGATGTTGCACTCTTAAACATGTTTTTCATTTACTTGATGTCTTAGGCATCCAGTGAGTCATAGGGAAGATAAGAGTAGGGCAGAAGTGTACAGTGCTGCTTGAAAGTTTGTGAGCATTTAACATTTTCTGAATTTCTACAGAAATGTTACCTGAATTCTTCCCTTAAGTCATAACAATAACGATAAACACATAGAATCCCATTAAACAAACAATTCAATAGTTTTATAGTCATTTATTGAAAAGAGTTATCCAACAGTTAATGTCATTGCTGCAAAAAGTATTAAGCTTTAAAAGTATCAGTTTGGTAAAGGCAATCATTAGGGCAAGGAAGTTGATAAAACCCTATTTTAAAAAGCGAGTCTTTACCACACATTTGTTAGTGCATGCCGTGCGAAATTAGATTTCAGATGTCAATGTTCCAAAACTTTTTCTGATGTGTTTGGACTTAAAATGATAAAGTGTTCACAAACTTTCATGAATTACCTTATACAACAAAGTGGCTTAGGCCTGCACTATTAACAGAATCCTCTTATTCAGGTAACCTTGTGGGAAACACCCACAGAAAATGATTAAACTCAGTTTGGGAGGTACTTATTTGGGGGGGTAACTTGTACAATATCTTTGTGTTTTTGTTCTATGTCCTCTTTACGATTAGGAGCTGTCTCAAAAATGCTTTAAGCACATCTACTGGTGCCTCCAGGAAGATCACTGACGAGGTGTCCAGAAATATCAGCAGATATACTTACAAAGATGTTACTACTACCAATAGTACTAATTATATTAGCACTTCTTCAATGGCAATGTTGAAATGGATGCTAACACTAATTCTAACATGAACGCAGGATCAAACACAGAGATAGGCTGAACTGCAGTTCAGAAAAAAATAGTTTTAGTGCATCTTTAATTTGCCCATGTTTTGTATGAAACAAATAAAGAAAAGAAAGAGGTCTTTTAAATCGGAAGAAAAATTTGTTTTTACCATCAGTGCGGGCTGTTAACGCCATAACTCAGTTATTGGCCTCTACCTGTTTTGGCATCTTTTGAAAGTATTTCTGGGAAACAATTTCCAACCTTTACACAGAGTCCTGTAGTTTGTGCAGCAATCTCCTTTGGCCAGGCAGTCGTCCGAGCAGTGGCAGGCATGCTGCTCATTTCGGGTTTCCCCACATCTCTCCTTACTGCACTCAAAGCCCCCCTCTGAGAGAGCAAAAGCAGAGACACACCACTCACAGTTATTTGGCGACAGCCGCAGCATAAAGTCCCGCTCATTAGCTGAGTAAACAAAACTATACTAGACTGGTGCAAAAGATAAAGTTGCGAACACAAACAAGGAGCTGTTATGAAAAAAAAATGTGTCCTCAAGTGAACCAGAAGAAAGTCAGTGCTCGGAAAGATTGTGAATGACTTCAACATATTCTCAGAGCTCATACTGTTACCAAACTGTAGCTCTTTTCCAGAAAGCCCTTCCAGTGCACAAATCTAAAAAATACATTTGCAAGATCAGCAGATATGCTGAGAGGAGCGTCTGTCCACCCTCTTACCTGTCTTCAAACAGTGCTCATCAAAGTCTGAGCAGCAGCTGTTGTAGGTTTTGCACAGGTTGTCACAGCGGCAGTTCGGGGGTTCCACCTCCAGCAGTTCAAAGCACCTGCTTTTGCAGGATCCTGATGTGCTGTCATATGGGGAGTCTGACTGGACTGAGATGGGGTAAAGGAGGGTAACATCTGCATTAACATCTGCTGCAGGTTTGAAGCAACATCAACCTTGATCAGAGCCAAAAAATCACGTCACCTCACGTTTTATAGCAGGATAAAAAAACAGAAAGTGCTGGGAAGTCAACCAAAGCGCAAACAAGACAAAGTCAAGCTACTCTGACCAGTCACTCTAACAGAAATAAGCTGCCCTGCACTTTCAGATACTGGCCACTTTATAAAGTCCACTAAGTGTTTGGTGCATTATTAAAGACTGTAGCTCATTTGTTTTGCCACACATCGGTGTTAGAAGAGAATCACTATCATCTAAATCATCTAAATAACATTTGGTCAACACTGTGGTTAAAAACTGATCACTGATTGAGAAGCTAGTGTAGAAACTCATTTGACTTTTTTAGTGGTCAGTATGTATACGTATATATTGTCAGTATATTCTGAAAATATTTCAGAGGTTTCTTTACATACGAAGCATATTAAATTTAGTGGACAGACCATCTGCTCTATTATCTCATATGTGTCATTACATCTGTGTTGTAAAAACAACTGTATGATGTCAAGATACATAAATGTACTGTATAACAGAGATGTACTCTAAAAACAACAAGTACTCTTGTTGAATAATAGATTTTCTCTTACTGGCTGAGGGAGAAGGAGGATAGGCAACTTTCTGCCAGCTCATATCAAACGTCCTTGGGCCCCATTTTGGGAAGCCCTGGACTAGAGGACGGCTAACTGATGACAACCTGTGCAGAGATACAGTCTATAATTTGCTCATCAGCACAGTGGAGCTACAAGGTAGTGGTTTCTAATAAGGTGGTCAGTGAGCATATGAATATATGTAATGAGTCCACTGGGAGGGCATGGATGTCTGCTTAACAATCCACTGATAGAGACTGACAAATTTTATGTTGGTGACATTCAGATACACCACAGTCGCAAACACCTTCCCTCCCTGACCAACTACATGTCTTTTTTTTTAACTGGGGTCGAGGAATCTGGGTCAAAAGGCGCTGAAGCTCTCCCTGCACATCTTAATATTGACTTAAGGTAAAGCAAAGCAAATACTGCCCAGATTTCAACGGATCAGTCAGGTGGTGGACAGGCAACAGTAAGCGGTTGTTTCTTTAAATCCTACCAGCTCGCCAGGACTGAAGTTGGCACGCACGGCTGTTGCAAATTACCAACAACTCTTTTTTTATATAAAAAAGAAAGAAACACAAAAAACAAATTTTGGGAATTGGGAATAAGTTCTTCATACATAACATACATTAAAATTCTCTTGACCTTCTTTTTCCCTTCCCAGCTCCACTAAAACGTAACTACAAACATGTCTGCAGAAATATGAGTCTGCCGTGTTTAGAAAGGAGTCTTCTTGTGTTCTTGTGTACAAAAGTGAATCAAACACAGAGCTTTTTTTTTTCAAAATACATCGCACACTTCCTCTGTGCAAATTAGACCATTTAAAATTGATATTTTTGCTTTATTTTGCAATCACAGGTCTAATAACATAAAGCCTGTATAGACTTCTCTTCTTCTCCAGCTTTTTTAACCTTAAAAACGTGTTCCTCATAGGGTGAATGATTTGACTGCATTCATATGATTAAAAGCAAAGAAAAAATAAATCACAGGATGCCTACAGTCGTCTGGCGTCCCTGATTTTCCAGACCGGCTGAGGACGTAGGCCAGGCAAACACTGGACCCCCAGAGAAGAGAGATAGCACAGAGCACCTGGAGATAAATTTCAGGATTAAAATAAAACAGCCAGGTTACAGAACATTTGGAAACAGCAGTCGCATTTATTTACATGTAAAAGTGAATTAAAGCATAGATCTTCATAGTTTATTCTACATGAAGCCTTATTATTTATACTAAAATGTATTTTAATCAAAGGTCTATGTTCACCTGGTTTAGCATTGTATTGTTTAGGTATCACAATTCAAAATAAACAAGAGTTTTATTATTGTATTGTATTGTTTAGGTATCATAATTTAGAATAAACAAGAGTATTTACCTTCATCATTCACATCATATACTATGTTATATTACACTGTATTATGTTTCTGTATTATATATTTGTATTATCATATTAGGTTGTATGTTACATGCTAATGTGTGTTGCTCTATCAGGCACACTTTTACAATATTACATAAAAAAGCGAATACAAAACCCATTAAAAAGTTTACAGAACTGCACCACAAGTCGACTGTAAGCAGTGAACGCTGACATTAACTGGCAGAAAGTGTGTGAATCTGAGCGAAAGTGAAGTTTTATTAAGTAATCCTGAACGTGTTTGTCCTCTTACCGTACCAGTTTCAGCTCCATCCTCCTCCTGCAGCTCCGCGCGCACCGACTGCAGCAGCGCCAGCACGAGCGCGGATCAGCAGCTGCAGCTGACCAATGAGGAGACGACATCCATGCGCACGCGCCGAACCGAGGGGGTGGGAGAGGGTTGGGGGTGGTCTGCAGGAAAAAAAGAATTAATAACAGGAAAATAAATATCTTCTGAGAAATTAAAATATATAATAAATCTGTTTAAAATCGTATATTTATATATGTATTATGTATACATATACATAGTTCGGAATCACTGTTTCCAGTGGTGTAAAAAATAATATTTAATTACATTTTTAATTCAGTTTTTGTTGCAGTTACATGTACAAAATAATAGTAGTACGATGCTATTATGTGTTTTAGTTTTTATTGGTACACTGTAATAAAAATATTATGAACAAAATTATGGACAGAGCAGTAAATGCTTCATTCAGTTTTTAAACTAGCTGGTAGTGTGTGTGTGTGTGTGTTTATATATATATATATATATATATATATATATATATATATATATATATATATATATATATATATATATATATATATATATATATATCAAGGTGAGCAGGGAAGCTGCTTGTAGGATTCTTGGAAAAGTTAGAACATGTGTTGGGTGCAAAAGACCTTCAAAAAGATGTAGCAAACTCTGGAGTGCTGGTGTTCTGAGCAATAGATCTGTTATAGATAGTTATGATCTTCATATAAAAGTAATCAGAATAAAACCTTTGTTGTGTCCTCATCACAGGTTGGTATCAGGTACATGCATTTTGAAAAAAAAAGTACTGTAGATTGATGAAGTTAAAATAAACTTTTTGACTGCAATGCCCAGCAAAGTACGTTTGGAGAAAAAAGTTAAATGAAAAGAACACTTCTCCAACTGTTAAATATGGCAAGGATAAAAACAGGGATGATCCTAAACACATTTAAAAACCAAAGCACTGTGGACTCAATGGAGTCCCTAAAGAGGCATCAGCTGAAGGATTTGCCATGTCCCTCAGTCTACCAACCTTAAACATCAAAAATCTGTGGAAGCCAGACAAAAAATCTCATATAACTTTAAGGCTTTTAGAAGGAAGAATAGATTAAACCCCCCCAAAATAAGAACTGAAAGACTCTTCATTGGCTACAGTATGTGTCTACAAGCTGTGATACTCACCAGATGAGGTGTTACTAAGTACTAACAATTGAGGAAGCACTGATTTTTTACTTCAGGCGTTTTTTCCTTTGTTAATAAAAAAGCTGGAAATGAAAAAGTAGCCCTGCTTAAACTGTTAAAGAATGATCACCTTTCTGAAGGTTAGTGATGATCTAGGGCGGCTTTAAAATGGCAGATTACATAGAAAATAAACACAGAAAAGTTAAGTTGGCCATTTGTGTGGTTTTATCCTTTCAAAGTGTTATTTTTAAACCTGCGTCGTAGCTGTGCTATATACACTCCAAATCACACAACATACTCCCTGCACCAAACACAGAGTTGTCTCTTAATAGTAAAGACATGTTTTATTATTCATTCCTGTATTGCAACAAATACTTTTATTTTGAACATCACAGATATAAAAAAAAATGACAAAACACTACTGAACAGCAAGATTAAAATCACTACAGTGAAATTATTGCAAGGGGAAAACCTCATATATATTTAAAAAAACCCCAAAAAAACAAAACCATTACATCAGGGTGGGACCATGTAACAGCCGAACCAGAGCTAAGTAACATATGGCTTTTGAAAGTTGTAATACAACAGCCAAATACAAGTCTGCTCACGAAGGCCATGTTACTGGTGTGAAAAGATGTCTAAGTGAAGGCTGCGTATACAGAAAAAGATGTTTTTATGCCATCAGTAAGTTCACAGTTTTCAATCTACTCTCCATAATTTCCAGTAGCTAATGAAACACTACTAATGCATTAACTGAGCTGAAGAGCCAGCACAGTGAAACGTTTCCTTTATAAAAGTACTCTGCAGAATGCTGTCGTTTATTGGGCAAGACAGCCTCAGTGGTCCTTGTGGTGAGAGGTGTGCGCGCTGGCATGTGTGGTTATGAGCATGTGGAGAGTCAGAGTGGTCAGTGACGACGCTGGAGAAGAAACTGAGGGTTACTCTCACACTGAGACTGAAGACTGTGTGAGTGGTGGAATCACTGAAAAAACAGGTCAGTCATTAACTCATCTGGCTAATGACAACATCACTACGTTTCTCCTTCTGACCGAAGTGCAATCTGCTGTCGTAACGAGAAAAAACTGATGTTAGCTACAACTGTTTACCAACAGCATTCACCCTGGATCCAAGGTAGCTCTGGACCAAAGGTGCAGATACTAATCATAAAAAATATGAAGTCATATATTAGTCTCATCAATCAGACAGAGAGGGCGAGCGCATGGAGCGGCCACTGGCGGGGCTGTTGCTGAATGTGTGGGAGTCTCGCTCCTTCTCTTTGTCCTTGTCCTTGCTGTCGTGCTTGTGCTTGTGTTTGTGTTTATGCTTGTGCTTCTTCTTCTTCTTCTTGTGCTCATGGTGATGATGGTGATGATGGTGATGGTGGTGTTCTCCACCATGCTTCGAGGACAAACTGCTTTCCTTGCTGAACAAAGGCACAGGTGTGGCCGGCATGGACATAATGGTCTGCTCAATCGTGGGAGGTTCTCTTCCTACAGAAGCATTGGATAGGGAAAAGATCATGAAGTTGAACACATTACCAGCTGCGACAAAACAATAAACATTACGCTTAGAAGTTCCTAAATGATATTTTTACATAAATGGGAAATTTGAATAATATTAACTTTGGCGTACATCTATATAAATGCGTGACAATGCACTGGTGAAGCATCTTTCAACATGCATCACCATTATCTTTCAACATCTTCAAAGGGAATTAATTGAGTAGTTTAATTGGGCCACATACCGGCACGCCCCCATTTATCTTCTATAACCCAGTCTGATTAAAGTATCCTTTTATTGTTGATGATGGATGTACTATAACCTGAACTACAGCAAGTTTTCCAGTTTCCAAATTCAGCAAGATCCTCATAACTGTTCCCCCAAATAGACATCTGATGGATTTGAATAATCTGTAATTACTCTCTAACTACACAGCTATTCCTAATGGCTTAAGCAAATAATTTCAAAATAAGCACATTTGGTTATGCTGGACATAAAAATGACAATGGTGTTACAGAGCAGTAGAACTTGTCTGTGTGGTTTAGAATCATTTTACTCAGAAAATTGTATTTGTTGATTTCTGTCGTGCCTGGAGTGGAAGGCCTGTCCAGCATGTTTAGGTGGTGGTAGATGAAGGCTTGACTGTCATGAACTGTGTCCATGTCAATATCTTCCTCCTCTTGGGTTGGAAACTGAAAAAAAGGAAATATAAATGACCATATAAAATAAACTGTTAACAGCAAATGCACATAAAGGCTTGAGGGGTATCACAGTATTCTCTGTTTATGCTGCACCTAGAATATATGATTATAGTATTAAACAGGAGTAATACATACTCTGCTCTTAATGCCTGCTTTAACCACAGGCTCCTCCTGCAGCACCTGTCCAGGTTCAGGGGGCGAACCCAAGGGAGTCTCTGCCTTTCTCTTCAGACCCTGTGGAGCTAAAGCCATCCCAACCAATGGTGATTCCATGACAACATGCTCCTCCTCCAGCTGGAAATGACCAATAAGAGAAGGACACAAGGTTCAGTCATTTCATGACATATTCCAATAACTCCACAGATGCACTCAAATGGCTCCACCAGTTGCCTGCAAAATAGACTACGCAGGGTATTCAGACATTTTAGGGGGTGATTTCAGACCACAGGTGGTGAATATGTTCCACACTTATGGTGAATAGTGAACAAGAGTTTACGGCTTCACAGGAAGTTGCAGGAGAGTTTACCTGTTTGTTCAATAAATCTCTTGAAGGTATGTGTTGCTTCATGTTTGATTATGATCCCAAAATATGTGGTGCATATATATAGATATTGATAAGCTGGAGTTCCATTAAACCACATCCCTCACTCAAACATATAGAAAATACAATGGTACTGTATCCAACCAGTAACTATACTTTCCTAAGGACCACCTGGATGAGCCAAATGACTACTGAAATTTTATGTTTGGTAAAATTGAACACTGTATTCCAGCATAAGAACCTCACCAATGTTGAAACATGGAGGTGGCAGTATCACGCTTTGATGTTGTTTTGCTGCTATTAGATCGAACAACTTTTGTATTCTGGATTGTAATGAGGAATTAGGGCATCTATCTCTGAACTGAGCCTCAAAAGATGTGCCCTGTAGTAACAGAACAATGCCAAGACATCAGGTAGACTACAAAGAATACTTTAAAAAAGCTTCATGCTCCAAAACTCTTATTCAGGTGAAAAATAAAAGAATCTTCACTGTCTCTTATAAGCTTACACTGCTAGTGAAAACCATGGCAGGGGGCAGCTCCGGACCTCCAGAACATGGCTCAGGTTTAATAGTGGGGTTGAGGACTGCCTTCTTCTCTTTGAGGTTAAGCACCAAGCCCAGCTCAGGAAGTGGCAGGCACGAGGGCCTGGTCAGTCCAAACAGGGTGTGGTACAGGTTCACTGCATCACAGCGCAGGCGCCAGTCGTGAGATGTGCCTGGACATGTGAAGACGCAAAAAGAAAAAAGACAAAACACATGTACACAGCTGGTCCAGATTTCCATTCAACCGAACTGATGAGTCATATCATTGCAACAACGGTCAAGACCCTCTATTGGGAATAGCTATAAGAATGTAGTGGTTTGTGGGTGACACCAGCACAACAAACTAAAAAAATGGCAAAACATTACTGTTATTGTATGTCTTTAGACTTTTAACTAAATGCAAAGGTGGCAGATTTCCTTTGTCCTGGCACAGAAGGCTGGCTCCATCTGAAAAGCTTGGCTGCAAAACCTCAAAGTACAGGACCGAGTTCTTACACAGCAAAGCCTATTACAATAAGGACAGAAATCTTTAAAACACTGCCAGAGGTTGTGAAAGACCAGATTGGCCTGCATTTTGTAAGAAGTGCAGCCAGTCATCAAAAGCAGGTTATAAAGTCCTGTATGTTTTTTATTAAATCTCAGTTAAGTATCATTTTTATGAGATTTTCCATGTCCCAGGGTGAGGCGTACTGGTAGAAACCTACTGATATCTTCACTATAGGTTGGTTAAAGAGGTTACAATTCTAGAGTGCTAGCTGGTTTGTGGAGTGTGGAAATAAGATCCCCCATATAACTAAAAGCTGGGAACTCTACAAAAGTCAAACTGTGTTGAGGCTTGCAACAGAGATCAATATATTCTCGGGATAACGGCAGGAGGCTTCAACAAATCCCAGAGCTTATGGGACTGATAAACAAAGACTGAAAACACAAAGCCTCTTCAGTTCCTGCCAAAACTCCACAGTCATTGTAAAGGGGAACAACTCCTCAGTCCATACATGAAGCTTACTTAGGACTTCATTTCCCAAAAGCCTGAACGGCAGACCTACCCGAATTCATCAGCTTCCACAACTGGTCCACCAGAGCTTCATTGCACAGGGAAGACTCTGCTGCTTTGGTAAAGGGTGGATTCTTGGCCAACATACTAAGAATCTTATGTCTGTAAAACAAATGAGACTTAAGGTAATAAAATATAAAAATTAAATAAAATAAAAAATCTCAAGTGACTCTCAAGCAAATACAGTTAAATGTTGAACACCCCTGGTCATATGACATATTTCATTGATTTAGTGTACAATTTATATTTATTTATTTATTAAGTTTAACATATTGAAAAAAATAAGTATAAAATGATACAAATACAAAATGATATTTTTGAAATAATGATTCTGACATATTAAGTCCAATGGGTTAAATTCTGTAAACAAATGGTGATTGTGCATTAGACTGGCCTTCTGTGTTCTCAGTAGAGAGAACGCCCACCTCAACCATGAAATTAACAAACCATGTAATTTGACCAGGGGTGCTAACACTAACTGTAGCACTGCTGGAGGAATGTAGATCTTTTTTTTTAGTACACATTACTAATGTATGAAGACTTACACACAAAGCAAAGCAAAACATGCATAAACATTCTTTAGCTTTATTTAACAGTAAGAAATGACTACATCGCAGACCTGACGTAGTGAGCAGGGTCATTCTGGACCATGTCCAGCAGCCACTGAAATTCGTCAGCACTCCTGTCAACTGTCAACAAACAGTGAGCAAAACATACACACACGTAGCATTAGGCACAAGAGGTAAACAGTGATCTTACTTTCAGCACTAGTCCACTACAGAGCGTGAATAAGCTGCAGCACATCAGGCCTAACTGCTCAGCCAGGCCGAGCTACTTCTCAACTGCAGAAAATGTTAAAATCTGCTCTCAAGCGAATAACCACGACGACAGAAACTTCGTCCACCTACATTCAAATAAACAATTGGCTTTTCAGTACCATTTTCCACATAAAACTTAACTGGCAATTTGTCAATGGCTCTATAAAATGAACACAGGACACAGAACATAAAATTTTACGGCTCCTTAGATCTGCCCAAAAGCTTACTCTTGGGAATTTACTGCCCGGCTGCTGAAAAGGCGAGTGGTGTGTGGTCATGTCTTCCGACTGATAAATTAAAATGTGCTGTGTTTACAACTGAACAATAAATGCCGTCATTAACATTACACAAGCTATTTAAACTAATGTCAGTGTGACGCAACTATCAGATCTGCTATGAATGCGATGATGAGTTATTTTTATTAATGAGGTGTTAAAACCAAAAAGTACCAATACACCTCTTATACATGGAGCTCTGGATATGGATACATGTTCGTATAGAGTCACCTCTGGTATAGTCCACAACAGCCTCCAGCGCGGCTACCCTCACATCCACGAAATGACCATATGCTGCATAAGACTTAAACAGACTAGGGTCACTAGGAATATGGCCGTTCTTCTGCAGCATCCGGATAGCCCGTAGACAGCTGCAACACAGAGGACACAAGAAATGAGATGAATATAATCATGCAGTGGAACTGAAAATTAGAAGTAAAAAGATGAACTTGCAACCCATATACTCAGTGACCACTTTATAAGGAACATTATCTTACATCTACACACGAGATGCACTTTATAAACTGTAGTCCACCTGTTTCTTTTTCCCAGTGGACCGCCACTGAGCAGCTAATATATGGGTGCTGGCACCTCTGCATCTCATTCCCCTGTACCAGTGCAACACACACAGTAACACAGTAATATGCCACATCAGTGTCACTGAGAACAATACCTGCTCTCTGATGGTCCTGTGGGCATCCTGACCACTGATGATTGGAATGATGAACAAAATTAAAATATTGAAACGTCTGAATACCGCTAATCAAACATGTTTTGTTGATTTGTTGAAGTGTAAACACATTTTCTACAGGGAACAAACTTAAATATGACTATATGACTTTCTTTTCAATGAATAAACAGATAAAGTAAATAGTTGTCAATGCTGTTCTCAGTGATGTCAATCAAAAACTTTTTCCTCTTTTTTCTCTTATATGTGTGTTAAACAAGTATTATTAGTCATATAACGCCTAGAATTGCAAAAGCAATACAGTAAAACATTACAGTGAACCTCTGAGCAGTCATGCAGTAAAACTGTCAATACTTTGTAAAAACAATGAGAGAATATAAATAGTGTTTGGTGTTATGAGATAACAAGCAGTAGTGGACCGTGTTGAATGTATCAAATATATTATATTACTGTGCTGCATGATTCAGTGTAAATGGCCTATTTAGTCTCAGCAGAGCTGTAGTTAGTACTTAAATTGAGTGAAAACGCCAATTCTGTTCCAACCAACACAAAACTGTGACTACTCCACATCCAGACACCTCACTTTCATCAAACACGTGATGTTTCAGGCAGGGCTTTAGCAGCACCACAAAGTCACGTTTGTTTGGCTAGAGTGAGTTCAATTATATGACAAAGCAAATTGAGTGGTCAACTGCGTTGTTTAACTATGACATTCTGTGGGAGTGAAGCAGGACATCATCTTTGCCTCCCACTTCTCTCACAAAATCAAAAAGCATTTTAGCCTGGATTTACTCAACACCTGCTGGCACACAGAAGCAGCAGAGGTGCTCGCTGGTTGTACTCGATGAGTCATTCATATTTCTGCCAATCCAGTAATGCTGCAGGTGGACTTCAGGACAGATTACAAACAAGTGTTGAACAAGGGACAAGGAAGCAAGTTTATTCCATTAATCAGAATAATGTTTAATATTGGCTAATAACAGTTGAGCCGTTAATCAGTCAACCTCTATTCTTGTCTATAAATAAAAAACAATTTCTAGGCCCAATATATAAATAAAATAAGTGATCAATAGCATTATAACATTTCAAATTTATTCATAGGATGTATTTCACCCCAGTCCGTTTGCAGAAAATATCTCTGAATATGTCTAATATGTGTTTTAAGTGCTCTATGGAAGTAGGCACTGTAATGCATGTGTTTTGGTTCAGTGACAAATTACAGAATTACTGGAAAGGGATTCATCATGTCATACAGGAAATCATTAATATACTATTTGTTATCTCTCCAGCTGTGTATCTGTTAAATTCTAAAAATATATCGTTAGATGATAACACTAATATTCTTTTAAGCATACTAATTTATTTCACCAAAAAATGCATCTTGTTATTATGGTCAAAGAAAGATGTGGTTAGGTCAGATTTCCAACTGGTTACCTTTGGAGGAATTAACATACGATTTACATCATAATCCAGAAAAATTTGATAGAATATGGTCCCCTTAACAATCTTATTTGTAAAATGTTAAATAATTATTTTCACTTTGAATTGTTTAAAATGTTCATGTTCACATATTTATGTATTTATTTTTGTGTCTGGATTTTTTTTTCTGTATTTTCTTATTTACTTATGTATGTATTTTTATTCTGGTACTTTGCTTATGTTTTAAGTAACTCTGCCCAAATACCCAACATGTATGCTACAGCAAGGTAGACCCTGTCTCCCAACTTTAAGCCTGTCCACAGCCAATGTAATGCTCAACCCCTGGAACCACTGTATTTTTGTTGTTTAAAAAAATGTTATATCCATTACACCACTCTTGGTATGACTGACAGTTCAGTTGGTGGAAGGTAACTTTCCCTTTATAACTGCTAACTGTTTTTAAATTCAGGCAATACGTTAACTCATTTTCAATTAGAGTTCGTAATGTTTTCATATTTTGCTCATATATCTGTAATACTAAATGAATAAAGACATTTCATAAAAAAAATCGTATGATTACTTACTGAGAATTGAGGCCACTAACATACACGTGTTGAAGGATTTGTGTAGGATGATACAAAATAAACTGTACAGTTTGTTTGTTGACCTTCATGCCTCTTACTGGAAGACAGAATGACTGGAGGGGCAAGACTTGGACAGAACCCCAATAAGCAAACAGAAAATTGCAGAATATTGATCTTTGGATTCAGCACACAGACGGTTTACTAGCATATTCCACATGTTTATGTGCAGCTAGACATTTGTGGCTGTGATTCTCAACTTTAAGACAACATTATCTTCTCATTTTAATTTTGATGGATACAAGATGCTGTAAAAAGCTGTGCTTGCATTGTGTCAGCTCACGTTTATACAAAGAACAATCTGACCTTGCAAAGCAAACAACAATCCTTTGGGCATTCAAGGACAACTACAGCAAGTCGATTAGCCTCCATTTGACATGTGATTTGTGATCTGTGTGCATGAAGACATCACCTTGTTAAACATTAGTTTAAGCAGTGCATCTGCTGGATAGACTAGATGAAAACTGTTTGCTTTGCTGAGACCACGCTTTCTCAAACATTCTCAGGGATAGATCCCAGGGGACCGTGGTAATTTCAAGGGCAAAGGAGAATATTTGTATATATTTGTAAAGGAGAAATATATATATATATATATATATATATATATATATATATATATATATATCTTAATGCAGATTTAAGTAAAGGAAATACACACACACTGTCTATTTTTGTACCTGACAGTGATGGTGTTCCTGTAACTGGGTAGCAGTTTCTCCATGTTGAGGAAGCGCGTGATCTCTTCCAGAATGAGGCGTACGTCTGGGTTAAGGCTGTCCACAGTGCGGACCTCGTTGTTGATGCTGATGGCTGGAGTCAGTGAGTTGGTCAAAGCATCGATCAGCTCGGCACGGTAGTAGTTGTCTGAAAACTAGTTAATGAATTGTACAGGTTACAGCATTCCACTAATGCTACAATATTCAAAAAGTTGTATTATCTTTCATGGAAAACATTCAAAACCAATAACATATAACACATATATCAAAAAAGTACCAATGAAACTCAAGAGTTGCTGACTTGAGAATTTTTTTAAATCCAGTTTCACCTTGTTCTTCCTGTTGTCGTTGTACTTGATGAGATCCAGAATGAAGTTTAGCACCTCTTTGGGGCAGAGGTTTTGCACGTCCCTGAGCAAGGCCATGGCCACCGGCATGGTCTGCCAAAAACACAAAATATAATCACCAAATGCCTCGTAATAATAATCCAGTGCTATCAATGATGCACCCAAACATAACAACACAAACAACGCAGTAGTGTAAAAAACTGATTTACTTTGCTGTAACTTCAGTTACTTGTGGGTTGTTGCTTTAAACTATAATCTTGTGTACACCTGCCTAAAGGACTGTGCTAGCACCAGTGACAAATGTGAGAGTACCTTCTGCAGGAAGTAGCTCTGAAAGTTGATAAAGTTGTTGGTCTTGACGATGTTCGGGCAGCTTTTGCAGCAGAACATGCGTGTGAAGAGGGACTTCATTGCAGGAGGCCCAGTCCAGGTGCTCATCATGGCGTTGGCAATCTACAACAAACAGTTTTCATTGCAACTCACAAATCCATGACATGAATCAAATATTGATCCCCTTCATCTTCAGCAGTGAGGCCACCAGCTACGGTATCATAAGATTCTATGTACTATGTAAGGTCAGCATCCTGGAAGACAATCTAATATCTTCTACTGAAAAGATATTAACTTTGTAATTGTATAGGTGTCAACCCACAAGGTATAACCATATAAAATACATCTGTAAAACTTTTCTGGAGGTATACAGCTGTACAAGGCTGCAAAACGGGAACAACATCAATTATTCTGTTGTGTTTAATTTTGTTTTCCACATTATTATTAAAATGACTAAAGAGTCACCTGATTAGATTGCATGACTAAAGTACAAGCATGTAATTACCAACTCTGCCTTCGACTTGTTACCCTTGGGCCCGGGTTTTGCTGCCCTGTCTAACAGAGGTCAGGTTAATTATAGACTATCAATGACCATGTTGAGCCATGTGCTTACTATGCATTTTATTCTTATTAATTTACCTCTTATTTATAATAATTTATATCTGTTGTTGTATGTATATGCTTATATGTTATGTTTGTGTGATATCTACACTGTTGGGATAAAATGTTTTTAATTAAAAAAACACCAGCTACCAATTAAATTATGTCAAAGTTTCACAATTGAACTGGAACAAAATACAATAAAATACAGTTTTACGAATTGCTTGAATATATATATATATACATACTGTTCTTAAAATGATTTTAACATTAAATTTTTCTATATTGGTATGCATACATTTAGAAAGTCTGGAGGATTCCAAAGGTTGCCATTTTTGGCAAAGAGCATGGCATGACATTTCAAAACCATCTATTATCAATATGAGTCTTCTATGTGCTTACTTCAGTAAATAAATAAAAAAGAGACAGCCAGAGTTTAACAGGAGTGTATTCAGGAGGTATCATCTTCTAGGTATTCATCCACAAATATTTAAACTTTACTCCTCACTCTAGATGTAGTTGTAGGTTAAATAGGCCTATCCTTACCTTGGCTAAGCAGAAGCAGGCCTGCATGCGTACTTTGTAGAAACATTGATCTTGCTCCAGGATATCAGTAAGCGCCAGGCGAGAGGCTGCTGTGGGGAATTTCTCCAGGGCTGAGATTGCTTCCTCCTGAGCCACCACATCACGCTCGTAGCGCAGTTGGTACTGCCACATGAAGTCAGCCTGTTCAAACTCTACCTTCCGCAGGATGGACATGTCAGGATCAATACGAATCCAAAGCAGAGGGGAGTCCGCGCTGCCAGGCCACAAAGACAGGTTTTGTTCAGTGTTAAATATTACTAAAAGATCAAGACTTCTGTTTATACAATAGTTAAAAACATCATTTTAATTAATACATACACACGTGTTAAAGTGCTGTAAGGCCGCAAATAAACACAGAAATTACGATATTTGTCCTGATCACATGCTGACCATCCATTTTAACTGAATGTCTGTCAGTGTCTGAATGGCTCAAGGGCAATCAAGTGGGTAAAAAAGCAGGAATTGTGGACAAAATAATCTCTAAACTTGTCACATCAGCAGTTCACTCATGCAGGATCATTAAATCTTAGTTCTACAGCGTCTAGGACAGCTTGGTGATTTTCCTGTTCGAACACATGTGGTAACTGCTGTGTTTAAGCTGACAATATACACAAGTTTGTTAGACTGAATCTGATAGGCCTGCATGTGATGCACATACAGTGAAGTCTATCACAATCACAGTCTGAAGCAAAATGACTTAAACAGGACAGGCAGCGTTGTCAAATCTGGAAACAAAAAAATAAAAATACACAGTGTGCGTGAGCTGCTGCAAGTCGACCTATAAAGCGCCTAATATAAAATAAGTGATGGGTGTCAGATTTTTCAGGAGCTTTTCATATCATTTTATACGTCTTTACATACTAACAACACATGCACAGGTTTAAAAAGAAAGACCGGCTTAATGTTTAAGTCTCAAATACAAAATCAACATTATAGTAGCAGAGACGTCTTAGTGTTTGAATCAGATTCATCCACTCAGTCAAGTTCCCTGAACGACAGCCGATGTTATAAAATGTTCTCCCTGAGTGCAATTACAGATTTACACCAGGTCTTCAAAGGATTGAGATTTTAAAATCATAAATAATTCAGGTTTATGTTGCAAGTCATGGATGTGATGCACTTTAACCATGAATACATGTGATAAACATCAGCATTGCCTTTGTAGTGTTGAAATGTAACTGGTCACATATGTTGTTAACTCAGGACTGAATCTTTCTGTGACTGGTGTACAACTAGACCAGTATCTACGTGAGGGGCCCAATAAAGAGTCTGACTACCCCCATACCCTCCCTGTAGTTACACACCAGTCAGGCAACAGTAGAACCAATCAACATTAATATCTAATGTTTACCCACTTCTGTAGAATTATCTGATTCTATTGCACACTATTGCATTCTATTCACTCTCTGCTCTCACCATTGGCTGCTGGAGGCGGTCACGGCTCTGCTTAGCTCTGTCCTGAATTTCCTGGCCTTGTTCCTGTCTCTAGTGCTCTTACCTCTGAGATACAACACCACTGTCTCATCAGCTGGCCTGCAACTCCATCACAACTTGTCAGCTGAATTCTAAGCCATTATACTCCAAAAACATTCTCTCGCTTTCTTAAACAAAGAACACTGTTTTTATATGTAATGCACTGGTAGCAAACAGTACACTTACATAAGTTGGCCAACATGTGGTTGCAATTGAGTAACTTCCTGCAAACTGTCTTAGGAAAAGAAGTGAAGGAACTGCACTAGGAACAGTTCTGCCCACAGGCGGATAAAAGAAAGCATAAGTTTTGGAGAGAAATGGAAAGTCTTACTCCATGGCAGACAGGTCCATGTCGACTTCTTCGCCATTCATCAGGGGAATTTTTTTCTTCTTGTTTCTTAAAGAAAGAAAAAAAAGGAGGAACTCTTTTCATGCAGAAATCACTGATGATCCAGGTGAGAGTATTTTAAGGTTGCTTAACCCTCATACATGAATAAAGTATAAATATGAAGAAAGTGTCAGTAATTACACAGGATCAACATGGATTATATTAACATTCGATTTTCAGTCTGTTAAGTTTGCACTGCTGACATTTTTCATGTTTTAACTCAATAAAAACAATAAAAACTATAAAAATATGGCAAAAAGTATATGATGTTATTTCCTTGTACAAACCTAGTCTGCAAACACAACCCATTTTTTTCCACACTGTCAAACGATTCAAATAACTAAATGCTATAATCACTTTTTTTTGTTTAGTTATAGTGAAGGCAACATGCCAATGTTTAGCATTATCCTAACAAACTACATCACAGTATGCCACAACAGACTTTCTGAGATCACCGTGGATATAATCAGTATATTGTTTCATTATAAAAAGAACATTGGTCCTGTTTAATTGAACTAATGCAAGACAGTAAGGGAAATATACTTTTTTTTTAAAAACGTGACACCTCAACTGTAAACATTTCTTAAAATATGGCCATAACGTATGTTTGGCATACCGGAACACTTCCAGATAATTGTTATAAATTGCATTTGGTTTATACACTCAATTTGACATCATACAAAAAATACATTTTTACATTTAAATAACAGTATTATAGCTGTATTAGTGCACAAAATAAGCTTAATCAGCATTTATTTAATATCAATAACACCAGAATCTGCATGAACCTAAAAGCGAACAATGGCAAGGTATAATGAAAATAGAATTAATCAATAGTTTTAGTCTTATCATCCATGTCCAGTGGCCGCAGCAGTGGCTGTGAGTTCGAACTCCTCCATGACTGCAGCCTCCAGACGCTTATAATGCTACGATACATCCTGGTTCAGGAGGAAATGTAGCTTTAAACTTTGCTGTTTTTGGTTTGCTGGTCACTGACAAATCCATAGATCTCCCACAAGAAGATCTCCCAGTCTATCAGCCTATTGTGTGGCCTTACAGGGCAAATTACAGATTACTACCATCATGGAACTGGCCACACAAATTCTCTATTGAATAATAAGTCATTACGAGAGTACATGAGCAGCTGGGCTGCAGTCTGTTTTGTTGCTGGGGTGAAGTTATTATTTTATTTGTTTAAGATGATAACAATAGGAGTATTAAGAAGCACAGATTTTTTCAACCTCAACAAGAGTTATTTGTAAGGGTTAATCTAGTATGTGAAATCAGTGTTTTCCTTACAATTAAATATGTTTTGTGGTCCACCAGTTTAAGTCATTTGTCACCCGATTTAAGATGTATTATTAGGGTGTATCATTTGTTTCCTGATATTCTATTTTCATAATTTTTCCATTTTTGTAATAAGAATTTTATCCCCTATAGTATTCTTTAAGTTGTAAGTCTATTTAGTGCTGCTGTAGAGACCTATTAACTCTGTTCTTACACATTTAAAAAAAAGGCCAAATATTCTTTATTCTTTATATATAAATTAACTGATTCTATATTAACTTTTTAAATATAAAAGTGTTGAGAACATCAGTTTGGCACATGCAACAGCGAATTCGCTTTACTTTTGTAAATAGTTCTGCACAAGTAATCTATGCTAACCCTGCAAGTTTTTAATGAAACCATATCCAGACAACACAAACAGTTTTGATGAAATCACCACCTGGCCCAGGGAAACACTGGAAACAACTTTGTATCTTTAAGAGCATTAAACGGAGCAGCAGTCAGCGCATTCTGAGAATATGTACCTCCTGCTTTTGGAGTGGCAGGGTATGTCATGCTTCAGACTGTTCTCCTCGATCTGGAGAGTGTGGTTGAAGGACCCATCAAGCTCCTGAACAGTCACCTTAATGGGGCCCTGTACAAGAACACACAGAGACAGACAAATTACTTTCTCATAATGTTGGAGTTGGAGTTTCAGGACCACCCAAGAGCATTCATACACACATGAAATTCTCTTCTCACTAAATCAAACTCCCATTACATTTACCCTACATAATTACACAACCATCAACCCACCCACAGAGACGCACTCTGACTCACCACGTATTTCTGGGTGCCAGAGGAGGTGTAGTCCTGGCGGATCTCCAGTTCCAGCACGTTCCTTTTCCTGTTGAAAGCAAAACTACCAAAGAACTTCACCACCCCACTCTGGTCTCTGGAAATGTCGTTAAGGAAAGTAACAAAAGAAGGCACCACACAACCATTTCTGAAAGTTCTTCTGGGCTAACTACTAAACTACTAATCTGCCACAAGCCGAGAAGGATACACCCACTGCTTGATCAAGGGCCCAATGTCCTTCCCTGACACGTTGGAGATAGACTTGAGAAAGCCGGATGTGGACAGGAGCATCTGGCTCCACATGTGCGACTGGTATTTCTGGGAAGAAGCTGTGCTGGCCAGGCTCAGCAGCTTATTGAACACCTGAGACAATGAACAAAATCCAACTTTTCATCAGAAGCTTCTGGAGAACCTTGAAAGCAGTTTCAGCTCTGCACCTGCCAAAGCACTCGAAGAAGACTCCAGGATCTATGTTTAAACTGTCTAAGGACTTAAACAGAAGCATTTTTTCATCCTATCTGCCTTATCAGTACTGGACCTTTAACTACCAAGGACTATAATTTTCACACACTTCTCCTAATTTAGAGAAAAACTAAAACCACTGACATGAAATTTAATAAACGTTTATAATAGCTAAAAAAAAACTATAACAATATAAGACTGTGGTTAAGGACTTTCACTTCTCAGACATGAGTTCTGCATTAAAAGGTAGTTCTAGTAACTTTTTGCTTTCTTAAACAGTTTCTGGTATCAACAAGTGATTAAGCGGAGCCTGTTAAAATGCCACCAATACCTCTACCTCTAACACAATCCCATAAGTCTGCCCCAGAGGAAAACTAGTCAAAACTCTTAAAATAGAAATGACCTAGAAAAACTTTGACGTTTTTATTTAGGGGGTTATAAGAAATATGCATTTTTCAATTCAGCATCTGTTCTAAAGCGTCTGGGTTTTAAAACCTTTTAAAATATCTTATGTTCTTTTCAAGTACATAGAAACATGTTGAATGTACTGTCCATGGTAAGGGCCCCTACAATACAGGCCGACTGAAAAAGGCTGAAGTCATTTAAATAACCTCGGGAGCAGCAGAGCAGGTAAACTTTGGAGAGTGTCTGTTACCTGAAGCATGAACTCCATACTGATCCGGTTCTCGATAAGTCTCATGACCAGGTGGGCCTTGCACTGGAACATTTTGTAGTACTCCCAGGACAGCGTGTGGGGGTGCTTGATGGAGAAATGCAAGTGGGGAGTCGGGCTAAAAAAAAAAAAAAAAAAAGAAGATCGTATTTCTTCTTCTCTCCTGCATTCTGGATGAAGGAGTATCGGCCAACATGCTGACAGTTCATGTAAAAATGAATAAGTGTTACAATTAACAAACTATAAAGCTCTAAAACATCCACTTCAGCAACTTCAGCGCCTAATTTACGACAAATAATTTAGGAGCTGTCAGTGGTTTATAGGGATGAACAGAAACACCCACTTTTTTTAAAGAGCAGCAAAAATATAAAAAGTAAAAAAATCACTTCTACACTGATCAGCCTCAACATTACAACCACCCCCAGGTTTAGAATATCTGTTCATTTTACCGGTACCCCTCATCACACAGGAGCGCTTTATAGTTGTACAGACAGCAATCTGTTTCTCTGCATACTTTGTACTTTTACCCTGTTCGTCAATAGCCAGGAAGGGTATTGGTAGGTGCATCATTATCAGCACTGCAGTGACCCTTACTTGGTGGTGGTGGTGTGTTAGTGTATGTTGCACTGATGTGAGCTGATCAGACACAGCAGTTGGGAGTTAAAAGGCGGCTAACAAAGTATACAGCAGAACAGATGAACTACAGTCTGTAACTGAAGATCTACAAAGTGCTTTAAAAGGTGTGGAGCTGATAAAATGGACAGACAAATGTGGGCAGCATTACTTGTCTTTCTCCTTTCCTCCAGTAAAGGTGGGGTGCAGCAGGACGCCTCCCATCTTCAGCTCATAGTCCACAATCTTGTCTAGTTCCTGCAGCAAAGTACAATAATAAAACTGCTATGCACGCAAAATACAACTGCTGAATGTTTCCAATCATTAGTACTCTGAAAAAGTTGAAGAGACTCAGCTCTGCCTTCCCCTACCTCCTTGATCCAGTGGCGATACTCATTGACACCAAAAGTCTTCTTCAGGTAGAGGCCATATATGTAGCCTGATATGCCCTTCAGGACCCACTCATCAGACCTGCAAGGCAAAACCACAGCTTGTTGTGAACACAAGTCATCATTAACCTGTCTGTACCAATGGAGGCTAGACATGTGCATTCCAAACACCAGCGAGAGGCAGGTTTGAACATCACATACTTTTAAGCTATAAATGTATTTATTCATGCAGTCAAACAAAACACAGATTAACAGACAGAGGTGTCAAGTAACAAAGTACAAATACTTCATTACCTTACTCAAGTAGAAATTTTGGTTATTTATACTTTACTGGAGTAATTATATTTTAGCCAACTTTTTACTTCTACTCTTTACATTTTCATGCAATTATCTGTACTTTCTACTCATTACATTTAAAAAATAGCCTCGTTACTCCTATTTCATTTCAGCTTGTTTTATTCATGTACATTTACATTCCAGTAAAGGTTATTAATAACATGCCTTTGAAGTTTAACTGCACCATTACAATACTTATAGACAACTAGTCATCATATCTTCCGCTCTATGAAAAACGTTAACACTCAGTAGGACACAGATATGGTTCTTTAATATATATTCATTGTACTAAAATGCATACATCGGCTGAAACAGGAAGCCTAGCACATCTCATATTTATTCACATTAACATTTTAATATAACTTTATAGTCATTATGGCTTTTAGAAGAATTATTTTTTTCTAAGGAGGTGGGCTAGTGCACTGTAGGCCCCTGTGGTGCAGCCTAAGCTTATGTCCCTAATGGCATTTTTTCCTTACATTACTTTTACTTTACTCACATTTACTTTTACTTACATTTACTTTTACTTGAGTAAAAAGATTGACTTCTGCAGAAGTATGTTAAACCCTAGTATCTATATTCTACCTGAGTAATGAATGTGAATACTTTTGACACCTTTGCTAACAGACTATAATAATAATGATATAATATATCATAATATAATAATGCTGGTATCTAGTAGTAACAGCTAAAACAGCAACACAATCGCCATTCTGTTTATTTTAACTGAACAACAGGGTCAATTTTGACAAGACATGCTAGTTATACAGGAAAGGCTCATAAACTCTCTCAGAACAAAAGCAAGCACAGTCTTTCTGGTGATCATTTGCAGTAGCAATATAAAATGTTAACTCGTCACTTCTCACCTCATAAAGCTCTTACAGAAAAACTGTCATGTCATAAAATAAGGAACATTGCGTAAACTGCTTCTATTGAAAACATGAACAGGTCAGGCTCAAAGAAACAGCAATAAATTAGCTAATTAAGTGCAGACTGCCTGGTGATAAACACAATTTACACATGGGTTACAAGCCACGCGTGCATAGCTTAGCAACAAATGCATTTCAAATCATATCTTTTGTTTATAAAGACAGAGATATACTCAGCAATAACCCTGAGTGCTAGTACCATCAAATAATCTGTACAAAGTGAGATTCTCTTCATTACTGTTAGAAAATTGGGTTATTATGGGCCCTAAAAAGCTGTCAAGCAGCGGTAGATTAAATTCCCCAGCCTCACAGCAACATCTCAATTTAAGCATTTAAATGCATACATATACTTATATAATACAAAAGTACAAAAAAATAAGTATTATTTTAAAAATCACACCCTTTTCGAAAGGAACCCAGAATAACTCTGCTACAATGTTAACTCTGCATTGGCATGGCACTGGAAATTTTCCAGGAAGGGTTACTATTAACATGCAAGTGAACCTACACCAGAGGGAGGCAATTAACGCATGTGCTTGTTCTTTTCAAAAGGTATATATCAATATATAACATTTATTAAAGTGTTTTACTAAAACATATAATTTTAAAAAATAACACTATAAACTAAAAACAGGTAGAAAGTCGGTCTAAACTGCAGCAGGCTGTGTGCGTTGGGAGAGGGGGAGGGTCTCGCTGATATAATAAATTTTCCACACTTTTACACAGAACAAGTTTACATAAGTGATGAATAAGTGCGATATTCAGAATATGCAGCACATGATATCTGTTTTAATAGTTATTTACTCTTTATATTATTATTTGTATTAATAGCTGTGTTGGGAAGAAAGCATTGTATGTTCATGACTAATGACCACAGAGTTTATTCATTAGTTACTCGTGTGCTGAGTATCTTCTGCTGGCTGTTGTTCAACGTGTATTCCTCTTGTTAGATGGTGTGGCCCAGCATCTTGTTTATAAATTTGAAAATGCTGTTTTGTGCTGGGGAATGCTTAGTGGCTGATGTTACTGTGAAGTATGTGACTTTTGGTATTTTGTTATATACGGACATGTCCTCATATTGAACACTGTCTGTGAGGCTGCCTTCATGTTTCTAAATGAGGCAAGTTGACTTCTCTGTCTCATACATATGCTCTGACCACATCAACAATTACAATATAATAAATAACCAAAGCTTCATAAACATTATTTATTTATCCCACATTATTCAGCACATCTGGTGTGCCATCATCACACTGTAAAACTGTTTTTTTTTTATTAAGGGGGAATTTGTGAAGCTAAATGTTGTACATAAACACACACAATGCACAATGAGGGGGAGGGTTAGCATCTGAGGCAGCATAAATCACTGACCAATAAGTAACAGCACCCTTTTGCACAAAACACAGTTCTTTTAGAACGGGAATGAATGCTATTAGTATCCAGCTATTATCTTGGTATAAAAAAAGAAAAGGTTGTTTATTGTGTATTAACATTGTAAAAATAAGTTTACGGCGTGATGTAGAGGCTGGAACATAAAACCTCTCCTCTCTTCCATTGCAGAAGCCAGAACTGAATCTCTTGGCGGGCTGTCCCCAATTACAGGGCTGAGCAGCCCTATACCGCCCAATTCACGACATGCATGCAACAGCTCTCATCATAGCATATTCAGTTTTCCAATTTGGACCAATACAAGTCCAACTAAAGAAAGTAGTGCTGAAGCCTCCACATCTGATTTGGGTTTTAGACACTAAGCACAAAAAAGAGGGTGCATTGTATGTACGGATCAAAGTTTTGGACACCTCAAGTGCAATTTCAACATTTTAACAGTTGAATCCAAAAGTGTGTCACAGTCCCCAAAGACACACACACCGCCAGCAAGTCTTGCACATTTCACAGAAAGAGGGCAAACTGGGCAGAGAGGGAGGAACAATAAACCAAAACATCAAGAGAAAAAGACAGAGCACTGTGTTAAGACCGACTGACAGTAAAAGGGCTGTTTATAACCACAACTTAAAACGTGATAAATGGGGGAAAGGAGTGCCAGGTTTAAAATCAAGAACACATGCAGTGACCAATAGAAAATAAATATATATTTAAAAAAAAACAGGCTGTGTGATGGTATGAGCACTAACGTTTAGTCACTCACCAAGACATTCGTGAGATAAAGCAGCCGAAAAACTGCTGGGCCAGGGCCTGCGCCAGGCAGCGCCGCGTCATGGGTGTTTGGTCTATGATCATACCGCTGTGGAGCATGTTTGTACTGAAAACGGAGAACCCCCACACACACACACATACACACACAAACACACAATGCTTAATATGACAGTGTACAGTTGTATGTAAAAGTCAAAATACTAGCAGTTGTAAAAAAGAAGTTACCATCTAATAAAGAAAGCACACTTTGGAAGTGGCCCTTAAAATGATTTAGAAATTAGAGGCATCAGATGAGATTTTAGAAGTCTTTAGATGAAAATTCTCTCTCTAAAATGACAAAACACACACACAGTAATGTGTCTGCAAAGAACTAGAAAGATAACTTTACAATAAAATACAATTATTTAGATTCTGCTAGAACGCTACAACTTTAGAGACTTCAAATAACTCGTATGTAGCAGCAAAGAAATAAGAAATCTTATATGTCTTAGACGTTCCATGTCATGAACAAAAGAATGCACAGAGTAGATTTGCCCCCTGAAAGTCAACAAGTCAAATTATCAGTTGGAGATTTGTCAGTCAAATAGCCGAGAAGTGTTTTTTAGTCAGTGTGCATTACAATAAAAGGATAAAACAAGACACAAGCTTAAACAATGAACACTTAAAGTAATGTAATGTACTTGTATATTCTAGCAAGGCTATCAGGAGTGACTGACACTGGGTGTTAACTGGTGAGGCAAGCTGAGGTGGAGTGTTTGGTAGGCCAGATATAATATATATATCTTAAAAGTCTAGACAGCTAGGCAGCATTTTGATCTTTGGCAGACCTTACAACCCAACCAGGGCAGCAGTTTTGCGACTATTAGGCCTTATTTGTGTGAATATATATATATATATATATATATATATATACAGTAGACAGTAGGACTATTTACAAGGCAAGATCCACCAGCAGCCTCATGTCACGCTTGCTTGTTGGTGGGAGAGAGATGGTAATGTGATCTAAATCATCACTGAACTGGATTTTCTGATCGCTAGATAATATAAATTTAAATGAGCAAATAGTCAAACCTTCATTTTGCACAGAGCAGCTGAAATTTACCCAGCTCACCTGAAGATACTCATGGACGCGTATGAGGACACCTGCACGTAGGCCTCATCAACAAAGACGGTCTTGAAGCAAGAGTACGGGTAGCGGCATGTGAGGATCTCCTCATAGAACTCAAAGATCTCATGGAGGAAGGACATGGAATGTTTCAGCAGGGGGAGCAGCTGGGGCAGGCAGAAATGAGTCACCTGGAAGAAAAACATGCTATTAGCTTTTATTACACTTTAGCATAGAGCAGGGGCGATTGTAGGCTTAGAGGTTTAGAATGAGAACAGCTCACAAAAAAAAACCCACAACATTTCAAAGACGTTTCAGACTATCAATCCGAAATCAGTGACTGGAAAAACAATGTATTAAGACATTTTTTTTAAAAGTAAAATATAATAATGGATAAACTATATGTATTTCATCTAAGAGAAAAATAAATAGATCCATATCAATTTAACACATTTTTCTCATTGAATATTCAGTTTCTGTGGGCTAAAGGGTGACCAGATGCGTGAGGGAAAATCAGGGCATGAGACTTGGAGTAAGTGTATCATGACAAAATAATTAGAATAATTTAGACCCATTCCAATAATGTTATCGATATTATTATAATTATCAATGGATTCTGAGCATATGATCAAGATCATGTTGGCCATACTCTCTCACCTAAACCTGCCTCTTTTTCTGGAAAAAGAATCGAATATCTATAGCTGACCACACACACACACACACACACACACACACACACACACACACACGTTATAGTATTATCTCTTCATATCTTTTCATTCTGTAACATTAATTAGCTAATACACATACAGACAGCACCACTCTAGCACACTTGGCTTTAATAACACACAGACTAACCAACAGCACGGCAGCTACAGCTTCTCTCACTCCTCTATAAACAGTAAACAGACCACCTGCAGCATTAGCCTGCTAAATAAAAATAAACTGTCAGATAGTCACTCCTAGCTAACAGTAACAGAAGAAAGAGTGCAGCAGAAATATGGACTGCTGATAATGAATGTGTTGGTTATGAGTGATAAAGTACAAAACCACTCCTGCAAAACTTACTAGACACACGACACCAGTCAAATAAAACACTGAGAGAATACGAAGCTGGATCATACCATTTTGCAAGCCGGGGGGCTGCTGTCTTTTCGTTGTTAAAATAATTGGTTTAAACATATACTCTCTATGGTTTTAACATTTCCAGCTTGTCAGAGACAAATTACATTAAAACTTTTTTTTCCTAATACAATCTTTAGGGGTGCTGGGGCTCAATTTAGTAACTAGGGCTAGCTACGCCTCTGGCATAGAGCAATTTCTTAACCCTGCACCTGGTAACACACAGCACTGCATCGTTTCACTATTCCCTGCCCCAACGTCCCTGATCCAGCTCATGAAGAGCTCCATAATCAGCCTGTGAGCTGAGTCAGGTGTGCTGTGATGTCCAGATAAAGCTTTTTTTTCTTTCGCATTATTTTCAGGTGCCTGAAAACCTTCACAGTGCTGCTCATACTTTAACAGAGGCATGCTTGGCTATGGGACAGAAAAACAATAACAATAGCAGTGGCTCTTAAATTTGTCCCCAGGGCCACCCAGGGGGTCCACATTTGGCTTTATCGGACTGTTTGTGAGTTAGAAAAAAAATGCTGCCCATTGGTGCCTTGTGGCTAAAACAAGAGGTATAATTGGGCTTCCAGTTTCATTTTCCTCAGTTCCTCCCCTTTAGCATCTCCTGAAAGTGATGTCCAGAAACCAATAGATAATGCCAAGTTCAGTCTCACACCTCATGCATGTAGGGGTCCACGAGAATCTCAAAAGGTCCTACAGCCAGAGAAATGTTGGGAGCAGCTGTAGGAATGGGTAGCATGTAGTGGAAGGTCTTCTTGCGCATGTCGTGAGTGTAGATGGTCTCTACCAAATCTCCACAGGACACGGCCACCATGGAGGCGTCAACAGTGAACTCCAGCTTCCATGTGCACAGTTCGGAGTACGAGTCCACACAGGGGAACCAGAACCTTAGAAGATCATGCATATACAAACTGTTAAAGGCTTAAAGAAATGTTCATGTTACAACATCCCCATTAACCCCATTATAAAAAGAAAACACAATTAGTTCAAACTTAAATATGTTTTGGATTCCACAGTGTGGCCTTATCACACCTATAAATGTACCTGATTACATGGAAAAACGTCTGACCCCTGTGCAGTCTAGCAGGTCCAAATGTAAGTTTTATAATTAAAACACTCAAACCATCTGGAAATGGGTACGAGTGCAGTTTCACATACTACACCGCACTAAATCCAAACAAACAATATGCTCAGAACAGCACCACAAGCAATACACAATCAAAACAAACAAGACAGCAAAACTGCTTTTCCCTACACAAAAACGTCACACATACATCACACAATTACATGACTAAGATAGAGTTTGTGGGACATACCACTCACTCATTAACTTTCATCACATGTATGGAGTCACAATATCTCTGTCTAGAACAGACATTTGACAGCACTAAATAAGAGTAAACTGGCTAGAATGATTAAGGTGGCAGAGAAAATAATTGGCCCGCAACAAAAGTCATTAGACGTCCTTTATAATAGAGCTTTGATTAGGAAAGTCATAGCAATAATTAGTGACCCAATACATCCTCTTTATGCTGAGTTTGAGGTGCTCCCTTCAGGCCGGGGCTATAGAGTGCCTTTGGGGAGAAAAATAAAGGTCTATAAAGGAACTTTTGTTCTTAACGCTATCAAATATACTAACAATTTGCACGAGTCTGTATCAAGATCGGTGTATGTTTTATGTATTTATTTTTATTTGCATTTTCATTTTTCATTAGTATGTCTCTTTTTTTTCAGAATTTTGTCTGTGTTCTGTTGTACTGTGGGGAAACCAAAGGAAAATGTTCTGCTTTGGCAGGACAATAAAGCTTTATTCTATTCTATTCCATTGGTTTGTTGTTCGTCAGACAACAAGGGCACTACTGCCCCCTTCTTAGAGCACCATCTTCACAAGGCGTTGAATAATTTCACCTTTGGCTTGTTCCCACCAACGTTCTACCTTTCTGCCCACATGCAACCAAACATTTCTCGGGGTTGTCCCCAGACGCTCTTGTTAATTTCACATCTGGCCTCCACTTCTGACACCTGTGCAGGTTTTATGTAATGGTATTTGGTACATTGGGATTACACAGGCCCGGTCTCTGAGAGCCTTGGTCTAGCAGAGTTTGGTGATAGTCCTTATTCAAAACACCTTATCAACAGCAAGTAGCTGTCAAGCTTTACTGGATATGTCTGAGCAGAGAAATCAAACTGTGCTGGACACCAGCCACCCAGAACTAAAACTGAACTCCCTTGCTTTATGCTGGGCTTACCGTGTGGAATTTTGGTATCCAAAGGAGAAGGCGTGAGCTCCTCTCTCTGCCATGCTGCCCTCCACGTCAGGTACCACAAAATGGAGCCCTCCCTTTGGCTGGTCCAGGGAAAACTCAATATACACCTTTAGCACTTTCATTTCTGCACAAACACATAAAACATTTATCATCCAGGAAAACCAAACCCAAAACCCCACACACCCCCAAAAATAACTTTATTCCTCAATTCTATTATTCAGTTCTTGCTATATTTAAAACTCTACAACTAAGTAATAGAAAGGTACACTTTCATGAGTTAGAGGATGTAGCTATGAAAGTCACCATGAGTCCCATCCCTTGCTGATAACATTTCACCTTTGCGGACCTGGGAAACTCACTTCAGCCCAAACTGCTCAATGAGGGAAATGTTACGCTTACCGTCCCCCTGCTTCCAGAGCTCTGAGGGGACTTTAATGGACAGCTCTCCATTTCCAGCATCTGGGTCCACAGCACTGACTGCTGCAGTGTAGGCGCTGGAGAAATAGTTCAGGTTCCGCCTGCAATGCACATGTACAACCAGAAATAAACATAGTGGATCTTAAACTGTTATAATCACATTACAATTATTATATTGGCTAACTCACTTCTAAACATAACAGTATTGGAACATTACAGAAGACACTTCAGATAAAGAATAAACATGTTTGATTTAATGTGAAGCAAGTCAATACATGCAAAGTGTAAAAGCCAATATGCAAAAACGTGACTATGAAAGTTTATAGAGCGAATCACTCACTGCTTGGACTCATGGTGGCAGACCTCCAGTGTGGGGTCATTGTAAATAAATGGCGCCTCCAAGTCATTCACTCGCACTCTGTAAATCCTGCACTGCTTGCTGTTAAGCTTGATGCGGTTGAGGTTCACCACAGTGGGGAAGATGGTCAGCTCCACAAAGCCCTAGTCCAAACAAACATAACACCATGTATTAGCTTAAGACAGTGCTTTGCATTACCATGATACAAACATTACATTAAATAATGTCAAGGACACAATATAGAATAACATTCTTGTCACAAGTTTGTATCAACATTATTATAATGTCATACATATAGTTGCTGTCCAATGACAACCATGTATCTCTATTTTTGTCTTTTTTAAATTTTGTTTACAGCACTTTTACTTAACAGCTGCTTTTTACATTATGTGACAATTTAATGGTGAATTTTAATGGACCAATAGAAATGCTCCACAATAGCTTGAAAGAAATTCTGGTTCCACTGACTTACATTGAAGATAAAGGCAGATAGAGAAGAGAGGCGAAATGAATCATTTACATGAGTGGAGTGGAGTATATATATATATATATATATATATTAGTTATGAACGCTACAGCACTCCATTTTCTAGTGTTCTAGTGTAATGAGTAACATGGTAGAAAAAACTGCACAACAGTAAATAAATAACAGCTAATGTATAACAAAAACTTATATTTGTATTCCTATAATTAAGGGTGATATTAATCATTATCATATCACTGATATTCATATTTAAAACCAATAATGTATATCATATAGAAACATTTAATCTGAAATAAAACTTCTTAGTGATATAGTTATCTAATGTAGTGTTTTTAATTCTACTCTTCGGGAGCCACTGCTCTGCACATTTCAATCTACTCCAAACACACCTGATCCAGCTCATCAGCTGATTCTGTAGATCTTCAAGAGCTGGATCAGGTGAGCAGGGTCACAGAGAGTACCTGAAGCTGTGCAGAGCAGGGGGTCCTCAGCAATGGAGGTGCATCTCACTCATCTAGCGGACCTATACGGTCGGAGGAGCTCGTATGGAGACCACCGAGAGTAGAAGTGATTCCACTCGGACGGAAAGTATAAATTAGTAGAAAAAAACACACTTACGATAACGGACTTCCTCTGAAAGTTGATGTTGTTGATGCAGACCACCTGGTGGGTTGTGTTGGGGCACAGAGGACACAGTTAAACACGGGACAGTTAACGGTGTAAGATGTGTAAACAGTTTTGTGCTGATACTTATAATTTGTAAGGTCGCGGACTCTCGAAGCCTTTGTCTTTCTTTCGGTTCATTCTGGAGACTTTCTGCAGCTGAAGAATCACGAGGAGAAGTCCGGTCAGGAAAATGCCATCCTCACACAGATAAATTCATTTTTTCTGTTTTAGGCAAAAATAGAGGAGAGTTTTATTCAAACATGTCTGAAGTCCACAAACTGAGAGCTGAACAGACTTTTAATGGTGAACTTACAGAGTGCCGGTTAGTGCCGGGACTAAAGCCGAATAATTTAAAGTTAATTTGTAAACTATTTCAGATGTAAAATAAATCAGTTTTAATACTAAACAGATAATTTAACTCGTGTAAATGATTCATTTCGCCTCTCTTCTCTCCGCTGCTGCGCGGCACATCAGGAACCAGCGCGCCGGATGTTGTGATGGCGGAGAGTTAACTGAGGGGGGAAAACTGCAGCGCCACCAACAGGACAGACTGAATAACGCAGAGAAAGCGTGGTAGCAGCTCAGCCCAACAACACAACCCATCAGAAAAAATCTTTTTTTATTACACTTACAGCAAACATGTACATAAATAAGCAACTGTTGATGTTGTTTATGTTGACGTTTTTGACGAAAGAGAAACACGAGACATGCAATGATTTCTGCTGCAGGTAGTTTTCTTAATGGACACCATACCTCATGTAGACCCCACGACCATTTGCTCCCACGCCGTGTTCAGTTCAGCATTTAAAACAATAGATATTGTTGAAATATACTGAACGGTATTTAGTAATTTGTCTATCAGTTGCTGATGGTATAAGATGCAGATACTAGGCTACTGCAGTAAACAGGATGCATCACTGAATCATTACACAAGTTAGAACTGATGATGGTCCTGACCTTGGCTTGAGGAAATTTCCTCTAACTGGACGTTACTGAATTCTAATTAAATACCCCTGTTCTAAAGTTCTAAATTAGCAAAATAATAAATATAAAAACATTTCTTCATCCTAAGATTTGCAATTTTGTCTTTGTACTATTTTCAATTAAATCTAAAGTTTATATGATGTGTTCCTGAGTACCTTTGGAAACAGGTTCTATTTTTTTTATATTGCAGCGCTGCTACAGGCCATTCGGCCATGGATGCACAGGAGCTATATGCGGAGAGGCGAGCGTAGAGCACCTCAGGTAAGGCCATGACAGCAGTAAAAGGTACCTGTAAATTGCTTATTTTATTATACCTTGTACAATGTATTGGGCAGAAACTATTTTACTGTTGGGTGATTTGGGTTCTGGGTGGTACAATGGGAAGTGCAAGAAGTGCCTGGGTTTGTATCCCAGGCCTGGTCACTAGGGTCCATTCTGTGTGGAGACTGAATGTTCTACCTGTGTCTAAGGATGAATTCACTGTTTGTTAGTGATACGTTTTCACAAAGATCTTAATGTAAACAATTCCTCCCTATTAGAGGTTAATTCTTCAATTCTGTGTGCTCTTCAATAAAAATCACAAGAGCAGATATCCCTTTCATTTATTGCTGCAAGACAAATATTATATGTACATACAGTTCGCTTCATAAATGTGCAATGCATAGAACATTCCTCTCTAACTCTCACAGACATCTCGACATACAGAAGTTGATCTCAAAATGGAAAAGAATGTCACTGTCAGCTGCACATCAAATCTGTAAAGGATTAGGGACTGAAAAAGAATGAGGAGAAGAAGTATTGGAGAGACAATAAAGAGAGGTTGGAGGATCAGGTGTGCTGAAATAGAGGGAGGGGGGCAGGTAAAAAGGGGTCACTTTCAAATTCAGAAGTAAAAGTTCAAGGTTCAGGCTGAACTACAGCCTCCTCCTTTTTTCCAGGGTCAGAGGTGGTCTTCAGGGCCATATCCTGTTTAACGTCCTTTGTCACCTCCTTCGTTCTGCAGAGTGAAGCATAAAAAAAAAACAAATCAGGTGATTAAAAACAGCCAAACAGCAGGGGGAGACATTGGCTTAAATTAGACTGCCAGTGTTGAACCCCTAGTTGGAAATCACAGCATCTGCCAGACTGATGTTTAGTACTGAAACAATGTTTCTGTGGGAAATCATTTCAGTGAGTGAACTCTTTAAACTTTTATGATGGTGATTTAAGACATTTTAGGTCCAAGAATACAGACAAGGGCTCCTCCAGCAAAGTCTGGCAATTCCCTGCTCAGACATACTTTGATTCTACTAATCTGTTAACTAATTGCCAGGTTTTGTACAGAGAAATCAAACTGTGCTCCGGGAAAGGAGCCGAAGAGCTGCCACGTACTGGCGGATGCTACACACTTGCATGCTCAATGAACATTAACGGCCATGTAGCATTCGATTTTATGTTCAGTATCAGTGGAGTATTGGCAGGGCCCTGTAGGCTTTTATATAAGAACTAGATATATTTGTGAAATAGAAAAATAGTCTGCATTAGTTTATGTAAATTTGACAATCATGCTTGTTGTATTTAAACTCCAACTAATGTAATAATGTAGTTGTTTGAATGCTTTCGTTGGCCTTTAAACACATTGTTTTGAATGTGTGGAGCTCAGAGGAAAGCGCAGCGGAGGCCCACTTTGGCAGATGCGTGGGGTCATATAAAGTAAACTAGCTTCAGCCGACTCCTGACGTGACCAATAGGAAAGCTGCACACGTGTGGAAGCTCCTACCTGACACTACATAAGATTGAGACCTAACTAGGCTAGTTTTGTCAGAATGCTTTCTGACAAAACTAGCCTAGTTAGGTCTCAATCTTATGTAGTGTCAGGTAGGAGCTTCCACCGCCCACTTTGGCACCCAACCAGATAGTGCTGCACATACTGCCAGTGGTGTAAAAGCCTCTGGCTGCAGACAAGAGCAGCAAGTGTAATACAAACAGTGAGAAAACTTTTTGCTTTAGATTAACTGCCACAATAATTAGGAGCTGGAAGTAGAATCAAACATTCACATTTAGATTTACAAAGAAAGGAATCAAATGTCACTATAGACCTCCTAAAGTCCTGCATGCATCACTTTCAGCCAATTGTTTGAAATGCAACGGAGTTACTGTAAAACTCTTGTGCGCAAGGTGCAATATGTGTTAATGTTTGTTGAAAATATTCAGAATGTCTGCATTTAATCCTTGACTGTCCAGAAATGTTTATGTGAATCACAATTAGTCTAACGTTAACGATCGCATAAAGGTGGTACCAGAATTTTTTGGTTTGTGTGGTTATTATATTTATGGCCCCCACTGAGTATCGTGATCCAACAGTCATTGTTCCCCGTTGTACCATTTAACATGGAAGTATACAGTTTTTGACAGGACCAGAAAACCTATCAAAGCAACATGTTCACTAAAATGTAAAATGTCTCAGTTCATTTATTTACTGTGCTTTAATCTCGGCTGGTTAATGAATAGTGATAAACTATGTGTTGCCTTGTGATTTCAGACTGAGGCTTCAATGGCAGATTACTATTTGTCATACAAAAGAAATGGATGCATGGATGAGGAAAAAAAGAAGAATATGAGTAAAATAACAAACAAAATAAAAGCTGTGCTGCACTAAAGATGTGTTTATGATGGTTTTGAAACAAGTTTCACACCTGATTCAACTCATCAGCTCATTATTAAGCCCTAACGAAGGAAGCTGGGTGTGTTACTGTTCTCACTACTGCCATGATGGCATAGTTCTTCAGAAAATGTAGTGACCCCAATTAAATCCAGAGCACAGCAGCCTTTACAACCTTCTTAGAAGAGTGCTGGATTAAATACTGGTGGAAGAGAAACCATCTTAGTAGTCACTACATCTGAGTATTTCATTGTTTTTTTCCAGCCAATTCAAGAAATACAACAGCCACAGATGGTTTACAACATGATGGAAACCCTGCATGAAATGCTCTTACTCACTGACTGTTTGATCAAGTATACATACTATTATAGGTGCAAACCTAATTTCAAAGAAGTTGGGACAGTATATGAAATGCTGGTTAAAACAGAAAGCAGTGTTTCGTGAAGATTAGTTAAACCTGTATTAAACTTAAACAATGTAGAAAAGCACTATTTTATCTCTTAAGTTTTTTGCTAAAAGCTCACTATCATTTTTGTTAGGATTTGGTTTGTTAGGGTCAGTTGCTGTGGGCACGACCCTGCTTCCCACAGATAACAACCTATTAATGGAAAGGTATCACTATAGGACCACCACTGATCAGGTATTATTTTAGTGTTGGGTCATTAACAACACAGTGATAACACTCACATGGTACCATACTACTTGAGTTACTATACATCTTATAGAGGTTAACGACCACCACCAAAATATCCAGCCAAAAGAAGCCCTGTGCTCAGAAAGTAAACTTTGATGAAAGGCTGCAAACCAACAAACCAGTGTGGGTACCAACAAGGTAGGAGTGTCCGATTAGAGAGAACGGAAAGTGTACATAGTGTTAAAAATCTCCAGCAAACACTATCTACTCAATGACATTCCTATATGGTGGTCTCTGTAGAGGAAGTCTAATAAACTGTGCAGCATCAAATGAGCTATAGTAACTTTAAACCTACATATGGCATCTATATGGTAGGTGTTCCTGATTTAATAGCCAGTGAGTATCAGTATTTCACGTGGGGCTTCTGTTGTTTTGTACGGCCCCTGTGTTTCCACATACTTATTGGCATGTACTATAGCTTATTACTGCTGTTGTCATGTTGTTTGATATATAACATACACTAATTATATCAAACATGTTTTTTTTGCATCAAGTTGTACTTAAACAACACAGGCACACACCAGTTCTCATTCCTAATCCAGTGTTAAGTGTCTAATTTTGCTAGGCAGGCAGGTGGCAAAGATTTCTAAGTTGCAGATAGGTGAGAGTGAGGTTTAGGTGAGAATTCAATGTAAGGTGGTCCAGAGCGAAGTACTGGACAGGACAGGAGGTGAGGAGAAGTTAAAGTAAGTAAAGGTTATGTAGTAGGTTATACAGTGGTGACCTGGGCTGGGGAGGCGGTCGGACACTGGGCAGGACGTCCCAGCTCGACGTAGAGCTGCCATATGACCGAAAGACAAAATCAGGTGACCAATGACAAATCAGACACAGACAAACATGAACAATGAAGCATTTAACATGATTCAACACATATGATCTGCTTAACCCAATACAATCACTGCATTTGTTATGGATTAAATATCACATTAGGTTGCTGCAAAGATGTTAGAGATTATAAAGTAAAGACATTTTGAAAACAGATAGACATTCCCAGAATATTGCAGGCCGTGGTATTCAGTAAGTGCCAAAACATGAAAGCCCCTCCGGTCAAGGAAATACCTTTAGACATGCTAGTATTGTGTTAGTGTATGTCGTGGAACATTAGAGACTTTAAGAGGTAAATTTATGTTGTCACCACAGCTTCTGACATCACAGCCTCTGAGCTAGGACTATTAATATTGCTGTAGTATTTTCAGTATTTTCTGTATCAAGATTCATACCAGTGCCTTGACTTTAATGCGGGTTTCTAAAAATACCTATACCTTTTTTTTAAAGTACAGATGGCAACAGGGTCTTAGAAGAGGCAATTTCCCTCATAATAATTGCACATCTGCTCTGAGGTTGTGAAATGTAATTCTTTACACATCCATGTATGTTAAAAAACATACAACCTAATACAATTTTTATTTTTTAAATAAGCTAAACATTCTCTTTCAGGCCTTTATTTCCTGAGCATTGAGAGAGTTTGGTACATAACAGAGCCCAAGATCAAGGGAAGACCTTCTAAATTGAATTCTCTCAGTGTTATGAATGAGGATCTCAATCTTAATAGTATTTCATAATACCAACTTCACATGTTTTGAAAACTTGTGTTTCATGTAATGGTGTCTAATATATGTAATAAATTATAATATTTTGTTGGGGGTGTCTAGACACTAACATCTGTAATCTAACATATCTAGACTATACTCAGCTGTTGGTAAGTGGTTTGGTTTTGTTTGAAAAAGAGAAGGCCTACAAAGTTGCTTCATAAGCATTGATGATAGCAGTAGACTATTTTTTATTAGACTGTAACATAATAAAAAAAACACTTTTCTAAAAACTTTGCGTCGTCATTTTCCCAGAGTTTCTGTAGCGTTAATTAGGAATGAGTGTGGAGCACTGAAAGTGAGTAAGATTATTTGAGATACACTGATGTTAATGACATGTATATGGGATATAAATCATGTAGCCAATCAGCAGGCAAGATTTTTTTAAGCGTGCTCACTGGCTCACTCATGCTAAGACGGATTACTCAGATACTGAAATTGGGTATGAATGACATACAATTGCTGCTTGTGAAAATAAACTGGAAAAGCTTTCAGTCAGTTACGATCAGTTTTTTCTTCAGTGGGGTTTTTTCCTCAGGCGGCGTAAGAATGGATAATACTGAAAAGCTGAAAATCCTAAAAAGATTTTGTAGGCTTAGCGTGAGTTACAGCACGTTGGCCGCAGACGTGCGTGTGGAACAGAACATACATGTTTAACACGTCAACAAGCCTGTAAAGAAGAACACAGAGTTCAGCAGAGTTTCTCACCGAATCGTTTTCACTGCAAACCAAGTGATCATAGCCAGGCCAATGCACCCACAGAGCGAGCCAATGACAATGGCTGAGATTTCACCTGAAAGAGAGAGAGAGAGAACGAGAGGGGGACAAATGAATTTAAAGAACACTTATGTGCCACAAACCCATTAATCATGTAATCACAGTCTTTAATAAATATACAAACATTTAGAATCTGAAAAGACAAGAGTGGCAGTTTCAGAAATAAAGATCTTACCGTCTGTGTAGATTTTTACTGAAACTAAACAGAGACAAAGGACGTACATTAAAATCATGTTTTATAATAATTAATCACTTGATTTGAGAGACACTGGCATATTATTACTGAATAAATCAAGTAGTTGCTTAAGTTAAAACCACTACCTTTCTTTTCTATACTGTCTATACCCAGTAACATACAGGGAAAGTTATGATAGGTGAGGTTATCCCAGTAACACTTATATACCCATAAAGTAGTCTAATTAAGTAATTTTCATTGTGCCCAATGACGGACCCCAAAATGTTGATGGCCTGAAAATAACAAACCTTTTGTTTTCAGCTCATTGAAACAAGTGGTGAGGTTATATTGAAACTGCAGATCCCAACCTTGGAATTAAAATTACATTTGTGTTCATAAGTAGAAGAGAAGATATTTTATGATGATTTAAAATGAATAAGAAGTTTGTATTGTCTTACAAAAAACATATTTTTAATGCTGAATCAAAATCTAATGTGAATGTCATTCATTATATAACTTACTGCATAATTCATAATGCAATCATGTGATTACATTGAAGTAGTTACCAAAATAACAGTATTAACTCTGCACTTAAAAAATTCAAGTGTTGTAGTGTTTTGCACCTGTTTGGAGCTGCAATTGTTTAATACTGAAGAGTGTGTGTGTGTGTGTGTGTGTGTGTGTTTGTGTGAGAAACTAACAGGACCAGCAAATGACCTCAAGTGTCCACTGCAGTGTTGGTATTTCATGTCAAACAATCTCAGACATTCCTTAGGTGCTTTCTTTTTTCTCACCCCTCATATTTACCACGCTGCCCCTCTCTACATGCCTCGTAACCCGCAGACCCCTGGCCCCTCTCTCACATGACTACAATGAGCTCCCTGTTCAGAGGGGGAGATTTTGAATTTGAACTAATCAGCTGTCACACAAACAAAGAGCTCAGCAGTGGCCTTCGCTTTCTCTCCCCCCATCCCCCCTTTCCACTCTCTCCCGTTCTCACTCACCAGGGACGAAGGAGGACAGGACGGTGCGGCGATTGAGCGGCTGGGTGGCGCGGTAGTTATCCTGCAGCGGTAAGAGCTGTGACGCACCAGATTTACTGGAGTACAGAACTGTCTCCAGCTTCAACAGCTAGAGGAGAAGAAAGAGGGGAAGTGGGAAGCATAGCAGAGGAGAGCAAACAAGAGGAGAGGGGAGGAGTAGAGTATGAGAGCAAAGAAGAGACATGAGAAGAGGAGAAGAAAGGAAAGCAGAAGAAAAGAGAGAAGATGGGAGAAGAGATTAGGACGAGGTGATAAAAGTGAGGAGATGAACATGAAATTTTGCGAGAGGGAGAAGAGGAGAGAGAAGACGAGTAGAGATGAGAGGGGAAGTAAGGAGAGAGGACAGAAACAGGAAAGGATATGAAGGGAATATAGAAGAGAAGGGAGAGAAATAAGAGTGAGAAAGAAATGAGTGGGAACAGATCAGAAGAGAAGAAAGTAGAGGAGAAGATGGGAGAAGAGGAGAGCAGAGTAGATGTGGGGAGAGGAGAAAAAGTGAGAAGAGAAAGAAAGAGAGGAGCTCAAACACTTACTGAGCAGCAAGTATAAATAAGTTGTGTTTGTTTGACATAATGAGAATGAAGATCCGAGGCAGGAACTGGTTTTGTACCTGGGAGTGTGAAACTTTGACTGTCTCAGAGAAGACCGTCCACAGGACGCTCTGGTAGCACGGAGGAGTGGTCAGCGAGCCATTGTAGCGGAAGTAGCGGCTCAGGTCTCTGGGCAGCAGTGTTTGCACATCAAATGCAGGGATGGCCACTCTCTGACCTGCCCAGGACAGTCACACACTCAGTAGTGTATCACATGAGTTTTCAGTGTGGAAAGACACCTTTCACAGAAGTGGATTCAGATTTGAGTTCTGGTTTTATTTATATATATATGAAACAATCGGCTTGTAACTAATATCTTCATCAGATTAACGTGGGCTGTTTAAGCACAAAACCCATAAAACTTGCAGTGCAGGGGTGAAGAGGAGGTCTGGGATGTTCACTGTATGTGTTTTTCACTATTTTGTTTAACGTAGCATCCATAAAAACACAGTACTAATACATATTAGATACTATATAAATAAAAGAGATGTAGTATTTGAGTTTTGGCCATAAGTCCTCCTCCTGGAGATCTACTTTCCTGCAGATTTTACCACAACCCAGATACAATACACCTCATTAATCTTATTAAGAACTGCTGAAGGATTAGATGGACCAGGTGGGTCGATTATAGTTGAGAAGTAGAGCTCAAGGAGGAAGGTTAATGACTACTGGATTGGAGGATGACTAACGCAGACTGTGCTTTAACAGATGGGCTACAGTCTCTAACTGTACACCAGTAGGATGGAATGAGAGTACACATATACACTCACCTGCATGCTTTATGCGACCCAAGTAGTTGAAGATATTAGCATATGCCTGGTTGGTTTCACCACCTGCCTGGCAGAGAGAGAGCATTTAAACTGCACATGATTCATAACTTAAACTGTGTCACACAGACCAAAAAAGATTTGCATTACTGTAAAAAAGTTAATGGCGCTTGGGGACATTATTATATTTTAAAAGCTATTTTTGCTGACAGGAAGCTTTTATTTGCTCAGCAAAATACTTATTTTGTAAATATTCAAATAGTATTAATACAGTAAGTAATGGATTTATATATGTCAGTGTGTTTCCAAGCTATTAGTTGGTCTAAGACTTTTACACGGTAGCCTATGTCCAGTCAACAACAGGCTTCAGCAGGCTGACCTAATATAAGCTTTTATCCAAGTGCATTCTTAATAATGCATGTGAAAGTTAAAGAGGTGTAATTGCGCTTGCAGCATACTGACTGGATTGGCTGTGTCATATATTGGGCTATAGGACCATTAGATTGCTCCTTAGCCTACCTGTCATGTTAGCTATGTGTTTTCTTTGGCTCCTATCTAGTCTATCAATTCATTCTTTTTAATGTCAAGCTCATGACATATAGTAACTTCAAATAAAGGCACCTCTATGAGCACTCCCAGCACGGCCAGGCCATTTCCCTGTGCTTTAGCTTCAGACATGTTGGCATACAGCTCTGAATTATAGTGGACCACATGGAGCTAAAGAGAGATAGAGGGAGGGGGAGAGAGATCATCATTAAACAATGAACCAGAAATTGAAGTTACTTGTCTTTATTCTCAAAAAATTGATGCAAACATTGTGATATGTTTATTGTTTTCATTTTTCAAAGTCTTCGAGTTGATTCAGGCTTTCTGTCACACTCATTCAAGAAGTGTATGTGCGGGAAAGAGCGAGGACACAGACAGACAGACTGTGCTTGCCAGCCTAATCCTTTGTAAACCAGTCTCAGCGAATCTGAATAACAATCCATTTGGCAACATTTATGCTGGGCGCTGACAGAAAACTAGCCAGGATGGTGGGACGGCCGGAGGGAGGCAAAAGAAACAAGTCCTGAGTCATGAACATCTCATCCAGAAAGAGACAGAGAAATAGAGAGAACTGTCTGAATGTTGTCTGTGATGGAGTACAATCTTTTAGTTTCCTCTCAGTCTCTTTTTCCTACTTTTGGCTCTTCTAAATGAGGCCAGATGGACAGGAACTTAAGTTTCCACCCCCCGTCTCTTTCTCCCTTCTTCCCTCCAAAGCCCCAAAAAGCAAACTCTCCTGGCAAAGCCAGGTGGAAATTGAAGGATGGGGTTATGCTGTATTTTGCCATTTTCAAATGTACAGATCTAGGTGTAAAACCTATATAAACATTTATGATTCCAAGCTATAACATTCTGGTTCATAGTTTTCAAAATGTATTTAACTGTTAACTGAGGTCTCTGGTGTCCACACAAAACAATTGCAGAGTCAAAGAAATTCAAATTCTCATTTTCTGGATTTTTTATATGACACTCAAGTTCAGAAGAACATTTTGATATGTTGCTCTGTGTTCTCTGGCATATACTGGTCTATTGTATACCTAGATACATATAGTACATATAATATAAATATATAGTAAATACAGAGAGGGGAGGAGTATGTAAAATACACCCCCCCCCTCTCCTCTTGTATAATACGTGTAGTACATATAATATATAACATAGTAAATTAATTTAAGACGTTTTTAATTTCAGTGCATTATTACTACTAAAGGCTGATTAAAAACACAGTTACAAATAAACATATTTGTGTTGTGACACAGAGAAGGGATTCATGGGTAAGTGTAACTTTTAGAGGTTCACAGAGACCATGGTGGACACCTTCAAAACATACATTTATGTGGTCAATTTTCAAAATATTACAAAAACGATTCCTTGTTGCCTCCTAGTGCGCATGTTCATCTTTATCAAGTCGGCAGACACAAACTTAAACACCTGCACATGGTCTCCTCACATGTTCACATACATGTTTTGTACAGTTGCATTCACTGTAACTGAGCAGAATTAATCATTTGTGTGTAGCAGTTCCGTCTAAAGAACTGTAATTCAAGGATTCATCCCATCTCTATCCCAACTGATGTCCATAAAGACTTCCCCACCACACTTCAATGATAAGCCTGTGTTGAGGGGGTTAACATCCTTCTGGTACTGTGTCCTTGAACAAGGCACTCTGAGCTCCAGGGAGTCTGCTAAAACAGTGTGATTTATTCCTCCATGTCCTGTTCATTCATCCTACCATCCCTCTCTCAAACCAGATGGGAGAGGAGTCAGGGGTGCATACAAACCGGCAGAGGAACCCTGTAGGGATAATCCAGGAGAACCAACAGGAACTGGACTACAAGTACAATACCTGGTAGGGTACCTAGCAAGCAGCCAATAAAAACTGAATATGGGTGTAACACCTGCTTCTACTGTGTGATTCTTGGTGTGTTTGTGTTGGAGAATTTTTTTCTGTTAAAAAACGCTAATATTGGATAATTCTTCAAAAATCATTTAAGTAGTAATCCACTCCAGTTATTCTAAAACATTTAATTCTTTGGGCTGATTAAGCTGATTTTAGCTCCCACCAGCAACAGATTACTGGTAAATCAAGAGTCTCAAAAGAGGCACTTTTAAACTAAATTCAGCTTGAGTTTAAATGAAGAAAAATCTGATGTAAGAGGGAAGTATTACTCAACAGCACACACTGTACAGATATATCAGCATGAAGACAATGAATTTACTCATGCATACACCCACAGACACATACATACACACACAGACAGTCTACATAAAGCAGTCCATATATATATATATATATATATATATATATATATATATATATATATATATATATATATATATATATAGACTGCTTTGTGTAGACTGTCTGTGTGTGTATGCATGAGTAAATGTATTGTCTTCATGCTAATATCTGATATATCTTTATAGTATGAAATTAAACTAGAATGAAGAATAGTCTTTGGAACCACACTGTATATTGTGTGTTTTAACTTTAAAACACAATAGTTGTTTGTGGTTAACAACACTGCCAGCACTAAAACATCTATCCAAGCTAGCGCAAGCCGTTCATGTATCCCTGCCCAGGTCAAATAGGTCATATAGTTGAATCTTGTGACCCTGTTTTAAGCCAAAATTCTTGTTTTAGGGGAATTAAGAAAATTCTTGTGTGGAATGAACTCCTTTAAATCCTAGAGCTGCCCACTTTGGGCAAATGTGCTTGCTGCCCCCTAGTGTATTGACAAGTATGTGTGTGTGAGGTCTGAATTGGTGTGCAAACAAAAGTGGAAAATAGTTCTAAATTCAAATTCTAAATTCTAATGTTCTGGTAACCAGAATGAATAGAACAGCTCTGCACACACCTCTGCAGAAGCACTTCTTCCGTCAATAGTGTGCTCACTCCCTGTAGCCACACCCACTCCATTCCCCCAGTGTAGGTGGAGCTGAACTGCACTGAATTGCCATGGCAACCCAGCTACTCCCATCCAACTTGGCAATGGTATCGCCACTGAGAGATTGATAGATAGAGAGAGAAAGAGAGAGAGAGAGTGAGAGAGGAGTTGTGTGTTAGCCCCATGTGTTTAAACATGGTGAAAGCAGCTGTATAAACACTTCAAAATACACTTAAAAGTTATAAAGTAAAATATTTACTTTTAGAGTACTCTAATTTAAAGGATCCATATCTGACATTTTTGTATTTTATTTTTTCCTCCTTAATGTTAACTTACAATATGAGTGGGCGGGGCTAAACTGCTGTAGATTAAATAGGTAGATATAGGCGGTCGCTGTGACATTACAGAAACTGTGAACTGAAAACAGACAGTTTTCGCTTTTGTTTTTGCTTTTGTTTGTTTTTGCAGTTTAGTTTCTATACATAGACTGTATGGACTATATAATGTTTTTTCCCCAATGCGTTAAATTTAACCAATAAATAGCAAGTGTGGATTAAAATAAGCACAAATTGCATATTTAAATTTGTGTTAATTTATTTTAAATTATAAAACCAACATGATGTTTGACCAGAGGGGCTCAAACATTTTGGCTAAGTATGTAAGTATGAGTATTGTTACTGGGAGAAGTGCAGACAGTGGATTACCTGTGTGACCATTGTTGGAGAGAGTGAAGGGGTCACGGCCATACTGGCTATAGCCCAGTGGCTGTATTGGAGTGAGAGATGTGTCATATAGTGTTCGGGAAGTGTCCACATCTATGGGTGACTGACTGAAACCCCCGCACTCAGGAAAAAACTCTGACCACTCAGACTGTCCCACAGGTCCTGTTAGGAAGCAAATGCAGACCATTTACTAGAATATATATATATTTATTGTAATAAATATCTATTTATAATATTACATATTTTATATTTTTAAAAAAAGATTTCACCCAGGCCACTTGAATATGCACATAGGACTGATTCTGGACTGGTTTGGGGGAGGGGCTCATATCTCAGGTTTGTTTTCACACTCAAAGAACAATAGATTAGTTTTTCAGTTCAGTTGGTTACTTTTCTTTGTACAGTTTGCAAACTGATAGACACTAGATTCATCCGTTTGCAGCTATTTATCATGATTGGCACCATGACTGGATAACTTCCATACATACCACACCAAAGTGCTGAAAAACCCCAGACCACTGATGCTGTTAAGGTGCAGTTGCTGATTAATTGTTGCACACAGATCATGTTAGCTGTCAATATTACATAATGGTTTACACCAAAAGGTGGACTTTGAGGAGGACTGCAGGGCTTGGAACGCCATTTGGGACTGATTCTAGTCACATAGATACATACATATATATATATATATATATATATATATATATATATATATATATATATATATATATATATATATATATATATATATATAGTTGTATATATTTTATATGCATGCAGTAAACCAACATGTGAAACGTAAACATGTGATTGTGACAGCTGTAGAAAAGAACTGCAGTCAGCTGAAATAATTGTGATCAGGTGAGTATGTGGTAACAGTGACAGGTCTATGTGTGTGTGTGTGTGTGTGTGTGTGTGTGTTCCAGTGTGGTGCTCAGTTCATTCTTCAGACATCAAGATTGACCAACAACATGACACCCCTCACACAAACACACTCACACGAAAAAGGAGGGAAAGAAAACTTTGTAAAACAGCTCTGCAGTTGCCAAGGTGATCACCATGACGACAGCGGGACACATATTCCTAAGCCCTGCCAGTCCACCTCTCGCAGGCTGTCCCAAATACGGACAGAGAACAAAGCACCAGAAAACGCACAAAGCTCAGGGCTTGTGCATTGAAAACAAGGCTTATACCTCGCACAGACACACACACGCAAACAGGCACGCAAACACTCTCACACACACATGCAGGCATGCACGAGTTCTCACACTCGTATCCATATACAGTACTGCTCAAAGCTTTGCACTAAAAAGGTTTTAAATAATGTAAAACCAGGATAGAGACTGATACTGATGGGGCCATAGGTCTCAGACCACCAGTAAAATGCTTTTAATTTAAATATTGTCTGTTTTTTTTATTGTCTATATTGTATTTTTTAAGCACAAAAGCATTAGACGACAGACAAAAATAATCCAGTGTATTGACTGAGGGGGAGGGAAATTAAGGAAGTATAAGGAAGTAGCACATTCAGTGCTTTAGGTACAACTATTTTAGCCATCCTCTAGCTCTTCACCAGTCGTCAGTTGTGAAGAGCTAACATCAGCAGTGACGCTAACATATAAAACTGCAGTAACACTGCCAGCACCACATACACTAGAACTGTCAGTGTCACTGCTCTGCTATAAATGATCCTCCACCCAAATAACATCTGATCAACAGGGCTCCTTCTGGGGTCAGTCTGTAATTACAGTTGAGGTTGAAGTGACTAGTTAGAGGAAGTATGTGGTACATGCCAGGTATACAGTGGATGTATACCAAGTCAGATGAAAGTGATTTCTCTTAACATGTTACAACAGGTAAGGATTTATTGTCAGTATTCCACTAAATGCAATAATAATTGAACAGATAGACGCCACCCAAAAGAGTACAGGTGGTCTCTCAGGCCTTCACCTGCTGGTATTCACCCTCTGTTTAACCTACACAGAGAGTTACTGTAAGCCTAGTCACATGCTACAGCACTAGTTGTAATATACCCCTAAATACCCTTAGAACATTGAGAGGTGCTAAAAGGTTGTGCACTCCTGGTGAAATGACATGATGTTGATTTTCTAAGTGAAAGTAAGTTTTAATACAAGTACAAGGACTATACTTCAGTACCATATTTAACATATTGGGAAAACAAATACATAAAATACATTTAATTTAGCAAATAAACAATAAACAAAGAGTATGTGCCCAACAGTGCAGCTTCTCCCATACTGCAACCATCCCTCCCTCTGTCTCCCTCTATCACTTTTATTCTCTATCTTTGTCAATTTATATTTATCTCTCTCTCTACCACTCTCTGTTTCTGTGAATCTCTTTTTCTTTCTTCCTCCCTTGCAATTCTTCATTTTTTTTACATCTCTCTCTCTCTCTCTCTCTCTCTCTCTCTCTCTCTCTCTGATGCCCAGCTGGCAGACTGATCAGGTGGAAGTAACAGGGCCTGCTGGAGAGGGCCGAGTGAGGGGATGAGGCAGAGGGGCGGATTCTTTTGATGTCAGCAAAAATGGCCGCTGACCTCCCACCGATCTGCACAAACACAATCTGAGAGAATGCTCGGACGACTCACGACTCAAGTGGTGTCTAAGCTTCACTCAGTGAGTCATCTGAGTGTGTCTGAATGTGAATATTTAACAGTGGCACAAACCTATTCATTCCGAAAGAGCCAGTATAATGGAGGACGATACAGCACAAACATACTTCTAGAAGTGTCACAATATTTTTTTCTGACATAAAAACTAGGTACAAATTAAAATACACATGTTGTGCTGCACTGATTTTTTTAATGTTACAGCTGATCTTTACGTTGCATAAAGATGTTGAGGTGAATCAGAAATGCCCCAAAAGGAATTAAGTGTTGCATTAATTTCCACTAAAAGTATATATACATTATAAGCAGAAACTAACAAGTTACATTTACTGTCTTTGCTGTACTTAAATATATTAAATATATTATATTATATATAGTATGTAAAGTATAGAATTAAATCAGTATTTAATCTGAAATTTAACAGAGCAGTTTTAAACACTTACACTAGCCGACTAGCTAACCTATCTAGCTACTTCTTACTTTGTTGTTTTAGAATAAAATGACAGCAATTTATTAAACTTAAAATCTGTTGTGTATGCTTTATTGTAAGTGTCTGTAGTTACACCACTGGGATTCTTCGCCTACTTAAAATGCATTTAAACAACTAATTCAAATTCTGATTTACTAATTTAATCCAGAATCCCACCAAATAAATATATAAAAATACAGTATGATAGGAGTGTGTTAGTTTATCTATACACAGTATTTACAGTTACCATCCATCACTTGCTTCAAGAACTCCTTGACTAACATAAATCAGGTATTGCTGATGGAATTCAACAAATGTATGCAATGACTGAGTTTGCCAAGAACCAACCAGTGAAACAGTTTTATTGTTTAGCTGTGTTATTGTTTTACTGTATTCATGTTCGCTTGTTTAGCTGCATGTATTTTAAAGGTATACTTACTGCCCAGATGAATCATTTGAATCAGTTTTACATATTATATGTATTTATGTGTGAGGTACTTTGTATTGTGTACAGAGAATTATGTTTAAATGGCTATATAGCTGATCACCTAAAGCATTTATCTTCTCAGTTTTATTAGAATAAACACAATAATACAATAAGTAGTGGTTTTATGTTTTATGTGTGTGCATGTCCTATTACTTTGCTGCTTATTTATATTTTTTCTGATGTCATATTTTGTTTTATAGGCAAAAAGACACTTACTATGATGACACTTATAAATGGTTATAAGCAATATATAGAGTACTATATATGTATAGAACTAACTGGATCTGAAAACAATGTTGTAAGTTCTATATATTTATCATTTGTAATTCAGGTTTCTTGATTTCGTTGCAAAAACTGTAAAATCTAAGCGGTTGAGTTTCAGTGGAGAGATTCTAATATGACAGGAATGAACAGACTGTGAAAGTTAACGAAGAGATTCTGTTACCTGCATATGTCCATTCTTTGACTGGAGAAAAAGAGAAGAAAAAAAGGGTTAGCAGGTTTCAGGAAAGCAATATCACTATTTCATAGAAAATATATTATTATTATTATTATTATTATTATTATTATTATTATTATTATTATTATTATTATTATTATTATATTGGTACTGGCACTTATTGATCATTCAACAATGTTTAGAATTCTATACAACACAAACATAAAGTAACATAAAGACAGTCATCATAACAACAAACAAGCTGGATTTGCCATCATTACCTCAAGTTATCAGCTTTCTTACTGTACTGCTGATTATTATGATTGTGTGCTTACCAGCTCTTGTGCACTCCACACACTGCCAGAGCGAGAGGAAAACAGCCGCCGCCAGCCAAGCTGGGTCCATGCTCTCTCATCCGAGTTCCCACACACACATAGACGCACACACACACTTTCTGACTGGGAGTGTTGTGGGAGATGAAGAAGAAGAGAAGAAGAAAGAGGTGCCTTGAGCTTGATGGCGCTGAATTTTTTCAAAGATGCTTGTCGTTGGGGCAGGTGGTCTGCTGAAGGGAGCAAGCAGTCTGAGACTAAAAGAGAGAGAGTGGAATGGAGGGAGTTGGGAGTGAGAGAATAGGCAAAGCTCTCAGTGTTGGCCCCTGAAAAATGTGTATGACACAACGAAGTGAGGGAGGGGGAGTGAAAGCTTGATTGAAGGGGTACTGGGGGGATAATAGAACGGAGAAGAATAGAGCGAGAACGAGAGAGAGAGAGAGAGAGAGAGAGAGAGTGAGAGACAGAGAGAGACTTAAAATGATTTTTGTTTCTCATAAACATTAGAAAGAAACATTTCGAAAGCTAATTTTAATTCAACTGCAATCATCTAAAGTAATCGGACACATCAAATCTATCTTCTGACTGGAGTTATGTAACGAAAGAAATGTATTTCCATGCAACTACGTTTGAGGCCTTAATATGTTTAATAAGCTAAATATAAGTCAGGTTTTATCAAGCACTGAGTTCTGAAAGCTTTTTAGTTTGACATTGTTTGAAATCAGTCAGAGAAGGGATAGAACTTAGCAGGCACAAAAATAATTGCCGATTATTTCAGTCCCATGCATTCCAGTCTCTGTGAAAGAGGAATGGCCTGAGGGAGAAGAGTTACTAACAAGGATCATTAAGAAAGAAAAACAATCCTTTCAAGCAATTTTTTTTATTTAAAATATTAAAAATTGATTTCTATGTATTTGGGTACAGAGATATCTACTGAAGGCTTACCAGCTAGCCCAGACCTGTCCTCTCTTGCAATACTGCTTTATACCTATAGAGGTGATACTAAGTCACTGTAGTGTTAAGTCGAATCAGTCCAACATGAGAGGATGAAGAAGCAGCATTACTGCCTAGAAGGCATTTTCTAATCTCTGGTCAAGCAAGTTGAAGGTTCTGCTCCTGGTTAAAGCATTTAAAGTACAGGTAGCCATTGGAAGGAGGAACAAGGATGGCTTCAGCTCTTGGCAAGGCACTTTTATAAGTGCCAGTGCCAACTCTCACAATGTTTGGCAGCAAACAAAAGAAGTTATAAACTACAGCAAAATGAGTAAAGTGTTGAGTAAAGTTTGATGCTTGACATTAAGAAGAAGGGACTGTGTATGTCCTACAATAGGGTTATGAAATTGTGACATATTGCACCCCTGTTATTTGGAGTATGAATTTGACAGGTTGTGTCATCTTACACATTGCTCCTTTAATCAGAGGAATTTAAGTCTTTAAGTGTTTGTAATTGATGTGTGACCATATTTGCCTTTTTTATGCAACCACAATGTATTCTTATTTGTATTCATTTTTATGTTATATACACGCAAATATGTGAGCTATTTATCTGAGCTGTAAGTATTGGTATGCAATAACATTGTGGTGTCAGTGTAGACAGTGCTGGAGCAGAGAAACTGGAGCAGAGTGCTGAGTCCTCCTTTAACAGCGGAACTCCTCACAGCCTGTGGCATCAAATCTCGTGCCACTGGGGGCTGCTCTACACTTCCTCCGTCGCCCAACACCTGGTACATTGCACGTGTAGGCTGGAACCCTAAATGTCAGCCACGGTCAACCACACCAAAGGCACCTGCTTGATGTGTCGCTGGAGGAGGAATGCGGTTGCGGGGGGACGTAACTAGGTGTCAACTGTGTACTACACATTCACACTACACAGTATATACTGTGTGCTAATCTTAGTAGTATAAGTTTGACTAGCTGATACACAGCATACTACAGTGTTTCATACTATCAGGAAGCACATGTCAACAACACATATCATCTTTTGACTGATTTGAGTTGAAGTCATTATTTATTTTTGTTATTGTATGCATTACTGAAGGGGGGTGCACCTATGGTTGAAAAGTACCCCCTAGAATGGCAAAAGTGCCCTGTTAGCTACCCTTCACATGGGGAAAAAATGACTGAGTGCCCCCTTTATTGCTATAAAAGATGGTGTACCTCAATGATGGTGTGCCTTCTAGAACTGGAAAGATTGATAATCTGTTTTAATCCGGTTGCCTCTTCAATAGAAAAGGACGTATTATTAAGTGTCCTCTATTGCACCCCTACTAGACAGTGTCCCTAAGAGAAAGTGCCCTTTCTAGAAAATGGGATGCAGTGCTGTACAGGGTTGTCCTACAATTGTACATGATGAAGTGCCTGTGTATGTGCCCCTCTAATTGAGGAGAGCCCCTCCAGTGGGTAAAATGTGATGCAGTGCACTGTCTACATGGGCAAGAATGAGACGTTTCTGAATGGTTGCCTTGTCAGTGTATTAAATGTGATGTGGTGATCTATATGTGCCCTCAGAATGCGATAAACTTTTGCCTTTATGAAAGAAAATGCATGACAAGCGCTGCTAGATGCCCTTCCAGGTGAGAAAACATGATGGAGTGCCCTTGCAGTGTCAATCTTTGGCACAAGTTTTCCGAAAGTGGGTGTCATAACAACAGTCTAAGGGTCCTGTGAAATACTTTGATAAGATTTTGAATGTACATCTTAAACCCTGCTTACATTTAAAACACTGCACAGTGGCTAACAAAATATTTCCATAAGGGGCCAGTAAGGTATGTATAGTAACTTTACAGGAGAAGTCAAAAATAGTCTTAACTTTCAATGTAAGTCAATAGAACCAGATTTTTTCCCAAGTGATTTTGAAGATTTTCTTTTGGTCTATTCATCATGAAATTCACACAATGTAAAAAGCAGCTGTCATGTTCAAATTATGTAAAAAATTGAAAATTGACTAAAATGGATATACATGTTTCTCATTACACAGCGACAAAATATAGCATTTTGATGTAATCTAATCTGCACTGTCCTAGTTTTTTGTGTCATAAAATTACACAATCTAGCTTAAAATTCTTATTTTAATTGTTAGAAATCTTAGCCTACATCTTTTCCATGCAGTTAAGTTTTCAGTTTTAGCCACACCCCCTGTAGAATGTTCAGCTGCCTGAGAGAGCTTTTATACCAAGAGGTTGTTTGTTTTGCACATTCTGGACTCTGGACAGGGATCGCTGACGACAGGGATCATTGTGGTGTTTGTAAGACAGCAAATTAAAGCAGAGCTTATCAAAATATTAATGAACTCAACTTTCTAGAATCAATTCATAGGAATAAAAATGGGCTTCTAAAACTCCATCTGGGTCATGACCAACGTCACATACCTTCTGTGTAGACATCAGAAAACAGTTAAATATGCTGAAAAAATGAATTATATACATTTTATACAAAGCTGTTTAAAAATGCATTTAAAAATGCAATGTGTTACAGTGTATTTGTTATTATTCCATGTCTGTCTATGAGGAAGGTTCTAGTGGCAGTAAACACTTTGGATGTCTGCTTCTTGTTATCACTGTTGTGAATAGTGCTGCATGTTCCATGTTTTCTGGAGTCGATTCCAACTCTCGACTCCTGCCGCTGGAATCAATGGAATGAATTTTTATTTATTTTAACCAGGACAGCTCCAGAGCCAGAGATAAATAGATACAGCTGCCGTCAAACCATCTATGACGCAGTTTAATCAGCATTTTGAGTAATGATATGACGAAAGTTCAGCTTGTTGAGTGGAAACTCTGAGTACTGAGGAAATCATTACTGTAATCAGAATTCTTTGAAAGGTAACCAACTATTTTTTAAAAACACTATTACTATTTTTTGTTTTTAAAAAGCTGGTTGTTATCCTGTAAGAGCCTGAAGTTGGCTTTGTATTCTCCAAAGTGATGCCGCATTTAGTGCAGTGAATGCTATAACTGCAATCACTGCAATAACTGCAATAACTGCAATGCCATTTAAGGTGAAGCGAAAATTTGAAGGAGCTGGAAAAAGCTGAATCCTCTTTTTTCACAACGGTCTGTGATAAACAATATTTGATTTTAGTTTTGGTTAATTTACTGCAGTGTATATTATGAACAGAATGAAGAGCTGCTGTTTGTGACATGTAGAGTTTTAAACCTGCTACTTAAACTCTCAGACTCTCTACTGCTTTACACTCTTCTCCATCAGAATGTCCCTCGAGCTGATTACAATAAATAAAACCCACAGATTCAGACTTCCAGTTGTGCTGGAATCAATTTGAAATCGACTCCCCATTACTAGTTGTGAACAGTTGTAGGAAAGTGAATTTCTTATATATAGTGGAGTGTGAATAAATCATAAATGTTTAATTAATAAAAGTGTAGGGGTCAAAGCCGAGAAAAGTAATGTTTTCATGATCCCCAGCACAATGACTTCATATAACAATATGTAGTATAACATTCATATAACAATATATACAACCCCAAATCAGACAAAGTTAAAACAATGTGAAAATGCAAATAAATACACATAGTGTTTTTAAATTTATTTCAACAAGAATAACTGTATTTTCCATACTGTCCTCTTTTCCTGATTTCAGGTTGTAGTGAACCAAACCTTTGAGCAGGGCATATTGGAAGCCAAAACATGTACAGTTCATTGTAGTCTCATAGTTTGTCACCAGGGGGCGCCATGCTAAAACTTAAATACGTCAAATATGAGGAGGATCATAAACCATGCTTACCACTATAGCGTTTTTTTTAAGGAGATGGGTTTTATATAAATATCTCAGTTTGTGTAGGGATGTTAGGCTGTTACAGATAAATGCTACAGGAAACTGTGGTACAGTGTACTTCATTGTAGGAACTTTGTATTGTAGGAATAAATGGTGTATATGCAAAGGCCAGCAGTAATATCATACAATAACTACACTAATCAGTATCACTGGTTACTACACAGGCCTAATACCATTCAATATACAATGTACCATTATGCATTTATGACAGAACAACAAACAGTAAGTGTGAGCAATTGGATAAAATGATACCTCAAGAAAACAAACATTCTTTCACATATCAGTTACCCGGAAAATTCAAATTCAAAGTTTATTAGTTTATTTGTCACATACACAGTCATACAACTAGCAGTAAAATGTCCACTCACATGAAACAATAACATAATATAAAGCATAAAGAAAATATAAAGCATAAAGATATATATATATATATATATATATATATATATATATATATATATATATATATGCTTTATATTTTCTTTATGCTTTATATTATGTTATTGTTATATACTTTTACGTTTTGAGATAATTATGTAATATTAACAAATTAGATACACTAATAAATATAATTATGCACTATAAAAATAGAATATAGACACAAGTGTACACTATTACAGTATGATGTTTTTGCTTTATCTCCCACCTTTATCAGCCTACATTGCTTTCTAAACCGACATGATTGTTTATTTGTTACAGTGTGGTTATTTAGTAATGTCTGCCTGTCAGTGGCATAATAGCTGTAATACATATGTCATATTTGACTTTATCATGTCAGCTACACTACCATAATAGCTAATAATTCAGCTATTTGTTACTGTAATTGTTGCTAAATAAACATTATTGTGAAACATTTTTGAGAAAGTATGGCTTCATTTAACATAACTGAATTAGAGCCGTTCGCCTTTGTTATTATATTATTATTAAACATTATAGTGAAACGAATCATATTAGGGCAGCAGTTTTAACTGTTCTTAACAAACTGAGGGGGTTAAAATCTCTCTGTGTTTCTAATCTCAGGTTCTCTAACTACATTTTCCTCTAAATGAGTTTCGTCTCTCCACATGAATCCTCTCATCACTTCCTTTCTCTCAAACTGTCCTCACTCTCTCTCAGTTTGCCATGAATTCCTCCCGGGTGGTCATCAAATCGTCCCATGAATTCCTCTCAGACATCAATTTCTCTTAAACTGTCGTTAATTTCCACAGATGGCCATCAGTTCATCTCCAGTGGTCGTTAACTTGAGAAGAAACTGAAGAACCTGGCTGCGTGTTTTTCCTCCGTCGGTCCGTTTAAACGTGAAGCCGCTCGAACAGACGGTTACACAACGCTCTTGACCTGAAGTGGCCTCGCATTGGCCCACTCCGCGGAGGAGCGGCCGTGTTACTCCGCCTGCTATTGGCAGACACGGCCTCTGGGCGGGGCTTATCCACACGTTCCATTCACAAAAATCTCTGAGGCTGCTGCTCGAGCACATGTGCGCGGCGACTTTAAAGGCGGAGGCCCCGCCCCCTCTTTAGGAATACGACTCTCTATTGGTCAGCCTGTGTGGCTCGAGAAAAAAATGTGCGTGGGTGCGTGCATGCGCGCGTGTATGTGAGTGTGTGCGCGCGCAGTGTATGCCACCTTAATTCAGTGTTTTATTATTTTATCTCGATTTTTTATGTTCACTCTGATACGAGTACACTCAGTGTACAACCACAGACCTGCTGGGTTTACATAAACTAAACGACCAAGAAACGTGAGCGTTTGTATGTGTGCGAGAGAGATAGATAGAGAGAGAGAGAGAGAGAGAGAGAGAGAGAGAGAGAGAGAGAAAGTCTGCTGATAGCTGTGGTCATGCGAGGACCGTTTTAGTGCTGGTGTATATCTGTAGTCTGTAGTGTTATAGTGCCAGTGGTTGTGGTTCTACAGTACAGTACTGCGCCAAAGTCTTTTATTTCAGTTAATTCAGTTAATCAATTAACGTGGCCATTAATCATAAGTTATTTGCTTCTCAAAAAATATTTCTGAAGTCAGTGATAGAAAAACAGGAGTTTAAGAAACGGATTAAAAGAAATAAAGAAAATGGTGCTCTTAATAAACATGCAAGCTGGTAGACCACCAACACTGCTCCATCAGATAAACGATACTAAAAGCTTTTGTCTTTGAGAGAGAAGAGAAAATCTGTCCCCACTCTTGATTCAGATCTGAAATTATCCACATCTATGATTAAGGCAACTCGTTGAGCCACTAAACACTAAAAACTGGAATTATTTTCAGATAATGTTATGTTTATTTTTATGTTTATTATATATTCACCTCTGCTAAATGTGTTTTCTGTTTTTTTTCTTAATGCCAAAAATGACTGTAATATAAAGTGCTCCCTGTCTTTTGAACAGTACTGTATAGTATTGTGTGTGTGTGTGTGTATGTACCTGTCTGATGACTGAAAGTAAGATGTGTCTGATATAACTGTCTCTTGTTATATGGGCCCTGCAGCCTCTCTGCCTTCTACATAATGAATGTGGTGAAATGTGATCTGCCTCCACCTGTTCAATAGAAATCAACAGTAAATACCTCCCCATAAAAAACAGATATACTTTTACTTTAGTGATTGCTGTCTTTCAACACTTCAGGAAATCTATTTTCCTAAATAGAAACACAGTAAAACATGTTATCTCATAGGGATTATTTATGTTACAGCAGACATAGTGTTTTAATACAGTTATATAGCACTTCATTTCACTGTATAAGAATATATGGGCCTATATGAGGGTCTTTCAGTAAACCTAAGAGTTTGAAAATCTGATGAATGATCTGGATCCTCAGGTAAAAGTGGCCCCAGCCTTTTTGTGCGTTTTATAATTCACTTATAATGTGTTAATAGTTTATGTTCGTACTGTCACATTCAGATGAGATACAGTCATTAACTAACAGAAGAAGCAAACACAACAAAAACAAACTGAAAATGAAGGATTTCAAAGCAGTGAAACAGGCTAACAAGACACAAACATGTTAAGAAAAAGGAGAAAAGCTAACAAGAGACTAAGACTGTCAGTGAGGAAGAAGCTGACACTGTACGTGAGCACTGAGGAATGAACAGATCTTGGAGTGTCTGGGCTGATTTGCGTGCTGCACCTCCGTCAACGGTTTCACAACACCGCGCTGAGCGGTCACTATTAGTACCGTTTAGTACATTCTGTTACACTCGAGTGAGAACAAACTGGTCTGATTTACACACACTTTGTGGTAAAGTTTGTTCTGTAACCACGTGTCGAAGAGAAGGAGAAGTTGTGACTTTATTATTGTATTGCATAATGACAGCGTTCCTATCAGCAGAGTGAGAGAGAGAGAGTGAGAGAGAGGGGGTGCGGGTAGGGTTAGCGCGCGCGCGCGCTCGCTCGCTAGCTCGTGCGCCTGGCTCATTGGAACGTAGTGCTCGTTCTAAAACACACGTCAAACACGTGGGGGCGGCGCCAAGAGCGCGGGGCGCGAGGGCCAATCAGCAACGAGACGATCAATTACTGGTCAGCAGAACCGCCAATAGGAGACCACTGTGTGGCGGAGGCGGCCAGTCAGCAATGGCGCGTGGACGGGGCTAAATTCGGCACGTGTGTCCAGGCACATGTTGACGTTGAGAGTGAGAGAGAGTGAAAGAGAGAGAGAGAGAGAGAGAGAGAGAGAGAGAGAGGAGGAGAAAAAAACGGCGAAAGAAACGCGAGTAAACCTACGGTGGTCTGGCGGAGCCCATGCACCTACCCAGTAGCCGGAATAAGAGTCGAGGCCGGTGGCGGAGCCGTTGGGTTTGAACCGCTTTCAAGGTGAGTAAATCTGTTCATTTATAAAAATTTTAATTCTGACTGGTTCACGCGCGCGGACGACCGTTGGGTAGCTCGGAGCTCCCAGTTGTCATGGCATCGTTGAGAAAGGATAGTATGCCGAGCGCCGTTTTCCTGGCGTTCCAGTTTTATTAGCACCCCACAATTAATCGCACTCGTCAGCGTCCGTGTGTGTTCTGAATTACACTCAGTTCGAGGCTTTGCCGTGATTCACGTTTTGTCAGTTCTGTTCAGCTTTGAGCTACTTTTCAAGCCGAGGAATCTCAGCGAGAAGTTCCGGTCAGCAGTCTGACCTCACTGGCGAGTTTCACACACCTGAATCACAAACACGGTACCTGTAAGTCACTGACTACTTCACAGACACTGGGGTCTGCACACACATAAACATACACGCCGGTATTCCTGTGTTTTTTTAAGTCGTTACTAAACTTCAATCTTAAAGATCTTCGCCATTTTCCGCCTTTGTTATTTTCCCCCTGAGGTTTACTGTGGTTGCTGGGTTTCTACTCAAAACGGTGCAAATGAATTTTTACGTAACCATCTTCACCCTCTGTTTATCCCTTAGAATTAAACAGTTTTCTTTAACAGTTCCTTCGAGATTGATTGAAGCTCTGTTCAGATTGGCTGCTGGTTATTGCATTGAAAACAGTCTGGGCAGTTTTAACACTCTTTATAACTTCAGTGTTAAGAGGCGGAGCTAAACTACTGTATGCTGATGTGGAAACGTGCTGGTTTTTCACTGGGGCAGTGAATTTATAGTCAGCATTTTTTTCAGTTAAGTTCATATATATAGACTGTGTGGACTGACAGGTGTATGTTTTAACAATTTTAACAATGGGCTTCATTCACCAACCATTCTTAAAAGATATACAGTTTTGGTTTAGATTTTGACATTCTTATTTTGGATTTGTTGTTAGATAAGAGCTGAATCTACACACTCAACAGCTTTGAACAATTATGTGGTTTAAGAACTCATTATGAATCTGACAGACTTTCTTAGGACCTTTCTCAAGAATATAATAAACATAGGAAGATGTTGGTGAGTGAGACCCAGTGTTTGCATGTAAAATTATAAATGAGGGTAAAATGGCTTAAACATAGACATTATTAAAATACACAGATTTGTTCTTAAAAAAGTTGCTAAGGACAGATTTGTGATGTGTTCCTAAACTACAGACTCATTCGCACCTATGCTGTTGAGTGTGTGTAGATCACAAATCAGAGGACGCTGGTGAGTGTCAGAATCTTCATGAAAAGTGCTTAAACAGTTGCTTATTTCTTATTGCTTACTGCTGTGTAAGGCCCAGAGAGTTTTATTCAACATTCAACGTACTTTACTTCACTAATTCAGTTAAACTTTTTTTGTGTTTTAATGTTCTGTCTGTCAGGCTGTCGGACCGATGATATACACATGTGCTTAAAATGGTTTATTATTGTCACATTATTGTAACAAAATATATTTCTTCTATAATAAAATATTAAAATATATATTTCTATGAAATGTGCTTTTTATCCTTAGCAACAAAAATAAAATCTTTTACCTTTTCTTTTACCTTTTCTTTGTAAAAAGGCATGTCCCCACAGTGTCAATGTCAACACACACATATACTCACACACACCTGGCACATGATGATTGCTAAGTAGAAGATTGTTACCTTCATATGCACTCCCTACTCATGGGACGTAAGAGACAGATGTAAGAATGTGCGAGTGAAGTGGGCTGCAGTGACCCCACCGTTAAATTGGTACAACCATCAGTGAAAGAAAGCGTGAATAAGAGAGATAAGAAGTAGTACTGTGTGCTTGCTTGACCATTTCTATCATAATCATGTTTAATTTGAAAGCAGCAGAGTTTACGAAAGAGAGAGAGAGAGAGCGAGAGAGAGAGGGAAAGGACGAGGGGAACAGAGAGAAATATAGGAGAACAGGAGGAGAGATAAGCTGAGGCTGTTTTGGATTTCAGTGAGGATGGAGCACTAGAGGAGTGCGTAGAGGAATGGTGTGAATCAGGGTGGGGGGATGGGAGTAGACACTGAGCGAGACAGTGTGTGTGTGTGTGTGTGCCGGAGGGAGAAGAGAAACACGAAGAGAGAAAAAACGAGACCCTCACTGCATTGCACTGCTCTTAATACTAACCATGCTGCACGACCCCTCCCCCTCATTTTCCTGCGCTAGACAGCACGCAATCACACACGCTTTAGAAACACACATACACACACACACTCCAGTTTCACACTGTGACTTCAATGGGGTTTAGACATGCTCTGCTATTTTCCGTTTACGCAAACCGTCTGCTAATTAGTTTTTTTTGTTTGTTTGGGTTTTTTTTAGCATTTCTTCAGTATTACATACTTTTTTTTAATGATTTAACCTTTCCCTATATTTCTATATCCTCATTTTGCCTGTTTGCCTTCCTTTTTTTTCAAGGACCTTCAAGGATTCTGTGTTGTACCAGCCATGTGCCTACCCCACTCCTTACCCACCCTCTGTCTGTCTCTCTCTCTCTCGCTCCCTCCTTTTTCTCACTCCTTCCTCCTGATCGTACAGCCCGGCCTTACGCACACTTCCCTTTGTGGGACGTTGTCCATGTGCAGTTTCCTATTAGAAGTGCAGTTTGTGCATAAACCAAAGTATCTTGTGTGTTATCTATGTCTGTGTATTAAAAATTTGTCTTTATTCATAAGAAGTTGGCAGTTTATTAGAAAGGCCAACATTGTGTCTACACAAATCAGTGATTTATCCAGGTATATCCATCACACATTTTCAATGTTTAGCTGTAGAGTTAATCTCCTGTAATTAGCTGTTAACTATGTTCTTACTGTGTCCTGCATATGATTTCCAGTGTTGAGTGGACGATACAGTAAATATAAGTGATGATGTTTCAAAACATTTTTACAATTCACAGTTTGAATTGTGATATGTATTTTTTTATGAACTTTGCTTTCTCTGTAACAAAGAAAAAAGAAACAGTAGCACCACTTTCGAAAGCTATGAATATAATGGTTTATTTGAAGCAGGAGAGATAGTGGTGCATTTTGCCCTCCAAGTAGTCTGTTCATGGTTCACAACTTCTCTTCTTGAATCTCAGCACTTTAGTTACTCTGCTTTGAAATGTTAAAATCCAATTTGAGTGGCGAGAGTGAACTGGCTGAGAGACATCTTTAAAAATTAAACTGGAATCGCACTGCAACACACTTTCAAATGTGGTTTGGATACAATTTGCAAAAAGATTTGATGTGGTTTTTCACTGTCCATACTATCAAAAATCAAGCTGGATACAACCTGCATATGCCAATCTGAAATCTGAGCTGACAGTCTGAACTAGGTTGTCGTGTAAAAAATGTATTATATTTTTGGTTGTTAAACCCACAAGCATGTTGTATGGGGGTCCAGTAGACTTCAGATAACATAAGATAAAAATAAAGACTTAAACAAATGTAACATATGGACCCTTTAAGTACTGGTATTCTGTACAAAATGCTTTTTGAAGACATAATATGATGTAATGTATCACAACAACAACAGATATTGTCATATGGTCCACCCCTATTTTAAGTGGATTTCACTTGTATAAAATATAATGCTAGGTTAAATCTTGCTTCTTTTGTCCCTCTCATTTTCCCTGTCCAGTCATGCAGTCTGCAGGAAGCACTCCCTCCCAGCCACCGCTGGACACGCCCAGCTCGGGCGACAGCTTCCTATTCAGTGATGATGACTCTGAGGTCTTCCTGTCAGAGGAGGGTGAGGGCCGCTCCAGCCGGAGCGTGTGCAGCCTGGATGGTGGCCTGGAGAGTCCTGGCTCCCAGTGGGCCCGGGACGGGTTCGGAGAGGGCTCAGAGGTCAGCAGAGGTCGCAGTAGATCAGCTTCTGCATCGGACTTATCCTCTTCCCTCTCCTCTTCCTCCTCATCTTCTTCCTCCTCGGGGCTGGGCTGGAGCAGTGCAGAGAGCAGGGAAGAAAAGGATAAGGAAAAGTCCGGAGGAACGCGAGGAGATGCGCTGTTTGCTCAGAAAGTGAGAGCTTCTTCCACTGTTCATGCTCTTAACCTCCCTCCTTCAAACATATTTTCTTGCATTTCAGTGCATTAGTCCTAGCTCACTGAAACAAGCCATGAGGTCGAAGGTCTATGTTCATGGTCCAAGTCAATACCATATGTCTATTTGGTGGAAGGAGAGAAGATATTTTATCATGATGTGATTTTAATGAAAGGTTACAGTTGTGTGTGCTCAAAGTCTTTTAATCAAATTCCAGTTTGGAAAACTCCTGATTGACTTTCCCCTTCTTATTCAAGTGGATTATCTTCTCAGAATATATCTAATCTCAGAAACATCACTTAAAAATGAGTCATTTGTACTTACTGGCTGTTTCACTAAGGATTAGTTAATTGCAGGCTGGTCTTAGACCTTTGCGCAGTATCAGATATTGGCTTTGGCTAAAAGTTCCTGTATCACTTTGTAATTCCCTCTGTCGCTATATAATTATGCATGAATAAATATGTAATGCTACTCAAAGTAAGGTAACAGTAAGCACTCTAGATTTCTAAGAGTAAAAGCTTCCAAGAGGAACTCAAAGTGGTTGACATTCCAGTTGGAAATTTACCTCCTCTCTGTGCTCCTCTCTGTCTTTTCTTTCTGTTAGTGTTTGGAGCTTCAGGGCTTTATAAGACCCCTGTTGGAGCTTTTGAATGGACTGAAGAAAGGACGATTTGACAAAGGTAAGAGAAAACCAGGCAACTTGCATGTGTATCATGTTTTTGAACACATTACTGATTTTGTTTGCTTGGTGAAAGTGTATTTGTTCTTTTGTGTTTTTCAGCTTAAACAAGTTTCTGTTTAAGTGCTGCTGAAAGCATGTGTGTGCATCGTTCTTTTGTTTTCATGTTCATTGGACAGTGTGTGCCTTTCAGTGTATTTTAGGGTGGCAATTATCTGTGCAGCTGTGTGTGTGTGTGTCTATGCGTGCTTGCGTGCATGTGTGTGTGTGTGGGCAGACAGGATTTCCTCTGTTTAGATCTCTGATGTAACAAAATGGTTTGAGTTTCTGTTATTTATCTGAGGGCTCATTTTGTCCTGAAGCTGTGTTTAGTGTTAAGGCACTTTCACTCACAGAACACCGGACGCCGCAGCATGAGCTATTACAGCAACACGTGACTTCTTTCATTGATTACACAACTTAAAGCTTCAGGGTTTACTTTCAGAGGATCTTCATCTTGGTTTTTTTTCCGGGTAACACCTTATACATGTGCATTGTATGTCCAGTGAATACCATTCCAGTGTGTAATAAATCAGCAAAGTTTTCTTCTTTTTATGGAAACTGGGCAGTCCTAATCTTGGACAAATGTATATATAAACAGTATCCTCATCAATTACAAGGCTGGTTGGGGTTGCCTTGCCTTGCACAGTTTGAACTAAATTGTGTTCGGACACTGTCTCTGTTTCTATCAGAGAAACATACAGAGTGAAACAACCAAACGACTACCAAACAACCAAACGACCAATCTGGCTTATCCAATGTAGTCTGCTTATAGAAATATTACACAATGCCCAGACAGTCCTCAGATGGGCTTGATTAGCAGTTTTTAAGCCTTGGTTTATTATATTCTTGTTTTTATTCCATAGAACTTTGCTGGATGCTTGATATGACTCTTCCCTCGAGTATCAGAATATTATTTTAAATATTTAACACAGCGATCCCTAAACATTAAAATGGATGCGTGTCATATCCACTCCTCAAACTCAACTTATTGTGCAGTAACTAGTGGTGCATGATGATATTGGTGTCATGTTGGTATCAGCTGATCGGACAGACGTTAAGATTTGACCAATATTTCAAATCAATAAATCTTGTATTTTTTTGTTCTCCACACAAGCAGAATATTTAGGTAATGCTAAATGCTGTGGTAAAATATCTGCATTTTATTCTTTTAACTTGTCTGTCACCTTCTACTAATATGCATTACATTTCTTTATTGGTCATTGGTAGATATGTACATGAAAAATACTGGATATCTGTATAAACTTATAATTGCCATATCATTGCATCACTAGTAACTACTCTAAATTAGTCTGTAACTATGGAAACTATTGTGTTAATTATGGTACAAGAGTGAGGAATGGAAGTCTGGATCTGGAGATGGATCTAGTGAAAATTACTGAATGTCTGCATAAGCCTAGGCTATAGAAACTGCTATGTTAGTTATGGTACAAGAGTGAGGAAGTCTGGATCTGGAGATGTCCTTGGAGTTTAACAAGTTAATAATTGGCACAATTATGCTTTAGAACATCTTGTCGTTCTTGCACAGATGGAATGTACTTTGAAAATGCGTGTGTACTTTTTGGTCTAAAATTGCTCAACCTGCAACACCCTACTTTCACATATGGCTGTAAAATGAAAATAATGACCGCATGTGTGGAAGGACTAGTCTTGCTTTATCTGACCAAACGCAGCTGAACAGATTAGATAAGACTGCACTTGGTTCACTTCATGTGCACACACAAAATTCCTGGGGCAAGTGCAGAATCACTCAGTACAATGCTGCATTTGAGGCTGACAACCATTGTTGATCTGTTTGATTGGCAGGTCTGAGCAGTTTTCAGCAGAGTGTTGCCATGGACCGAATCCAGAGAATTGTAGGAGTGCTGCAGAAGCCTCATATTGGGTAAGAGGAACAGAGGCTGTGTGAAAATGTGAATTGTGCAATTGTTTCTTATGTTCTAACTGAATTATGTAACAATTTACATATGTATAAATGGTTGATTATGGTTGTTTTAATTGCTGCATCACATTACTGTTCAGAAGATTGGGATCACTTTTATTCTGTTCAGTAGCCAACAGCTTATAACACTAAACATTAAAGCATATTGTGAGATATTTTAATAATTTAATAATAATTTAATAATAATTTAAATTTAATATTAATTATGTTTTTGTAAAAAAAAAGTTATCAAATAACAATTAATATACTGTGTAATGTGATCATGTATTTAAAATAATGTATAAAAATTGGTATATGTTGACATTTTATCACTGTTTTTCAAAGGCAAGACATTCTGAATGTTAATTTTTTTGTTGATTCTCAGTGTTATACAGCTTTAATTTAGTAACTTTTTAGTAAATTTTGTAACTTCCTACAAATCTGTTTGTACAATTTTGTACATGTATTTAAAAATATATATACTATTGAAAACAGTAAATGCAAACAGTAATGTGCAGGTGAAACACAAAAGTACAGTTTTCTGTATATTTAAAAGGTATTCAGTGTTGCTATATTGTTTAATCTAAAGCTATAAACAAAATTGTGTGTATATCAACACTACACTAATAAAGACTTATAGCACAAATGTTCTAGGGTCTGTTGGACTAGTGAGGGAAATATCTAATAAATAAAGCAGTAAGACAATTAGCGTGCCACACATGATTTGTATGTAGAGTGGGTAATTGGAAGAGTCAGGAGAATTCCCAGTGTGCTGGTAGTGTTTTGGGCTGCATTCTGTGAGCTAGTGTATGACCTCAGGCATAAAAGCACAAGAACTCCTAATAAACTGTAAATGTTAATTCTAGCTGTATATATGTACTAATGCAGGAGTTAAACCAGCACCCCACTTCAAATGCTGACAGTAATTCATCCAATGGAAGGAGATAAGATAAATCTGAAGTAAAATAAATGTTCCACCTTAAATGATGGATTCTGTTGGGTGTTAGATTGAAACTGCTGCTCTTTGAGATGTAGCAAAAATTCCAATAAAAAGCTAACGTCAGTCTTAAGAGATGGTAAAAGTCAGACTGTTTTTGTTTTTGAAATTTTCACATGTAAATTAATTAATTAGTGGCAATAACAGCAGAAAACCCAGGTATGGAGTGATTGTAACATTTAAGACCAGAGATTTCATTATAGACACTTTGAATCACTTTCTGTACACCTTGTTTATCCCAGTTTAGCATAATAATAATTAAATATGGGATATACAGTAAGTAAAATATGAAAACGCATGGATTTTAGAAAAGTTTTGTGACACAAAGGTATTGCTGTGTATGTGTAGCAGGAGAAATACAGTTGCAGTTTAAGGTGGGCTCTTACCTCGACCCTGACCACACTGCTGATGTGAAATGGCCATACGTTTACTTTATTTCCCATGCACCACTCACTCTGTCTGTTTCTTTATCTTTGCAGGGAGAAGTATTTGCCCACTCTGTTGCAGATAGAGATGATGCTAAAACTCTGGTTCCCTCAAGTGACCCTTCGCACTGCAGGGATAACCGTCTCTGCAAACCGTTCGGGACAGGGCACGTCCAGTAGTAACACCCCCCCACACAAGCACAAAGACCAACTGCACATTCCAGTGAAGGTAAGAATACACACACACACACACACACACACACACACACACACACACATCTAGCACTGTGTACCACATTTTCAGAAAAAGGGTGTGTGTTATTAATGCAGTTTAATAATATTTTCTATCTAGTGAGGTTCTCTAAATGCACTAAAGAGATAACATTGAGTCTAACCACTTTGGTTTCAGTTTGAAGATCTCACATCTCCTTTCTTTCCTTCTTCTTTTCTTTCTTAATCTTTTTTCTCTTTCTATTTTTGTCTTGCTATTTGTCCCTCACTCTGTTTTTCATTGTCTCTCTGTTCTTCTCTGTCCGTATGTCTGTATCTTGTACTCGTTCTTTATCTGTTCCTTTTGTCTGTCTTTCTCACTTTTACTCTGCCTCTTTTGTTTACTCTCTCTCTTTTTATCCATCTGCAGAAGCGACGGCTGAGCTGGTCAGACACAGACTCCTCTTCCACTCCTCCATGTAAGCTGCCCAAAGTTCATGAAAAGTCAAGTCAGCGGGAGAAAGAGGAAGGAGGTGAAGGCTCTTCAGGATGTAGACCACAAATAGACCAATTAGAGAAGAAAGAGGGGAAAACATCAGGACACAAGGCCATCCACTGGTCCGAGCCCAGCCTGACGTGGGTGCATGTCGCGCCTATCTTTTCTCCCCCTAAGTCCTGCCCCTCGCACGAAGGAGGAGGCGGGGCCAAACAAGGCGGGCGTGGCTATGTTCTGCTCACAATCCCTCCTCCCACCAGCAGGGGCAGCCCAGCGACACAGGACAGCTCCATCTCCTCCACGACACCCTTCTCCGAGCCTGCTGGGTGCCAAGGCCAGCCAGTCAACACGGAGACGATGAATCCTGCAAATGGGCGGGAGCAGTCTACTCCAGTCGCAACACAGCCTTCAAGTCAGGCAGAGCTCCGCCCATTAGAAACTTGAATACACTAAAAACAAGCACAACCAACAGAGAGACTTGTCTGAGCAATTGTGTGGAGAACTTTGAGGTATTTTCTTTAAAGTGATTGCTTAAACAGTGTTTCTTTTATTTTGATGAATATCTGGGCAGCTTTGGATTGGCTGGTCTGAGAATTTGGGCTTTTTAAGGTGGAAAAGGATTGAAAACCAGTAGAGGTCCATGTATAACAGCTGCAATGTGACATGCTGATCCAGAATCCGTTACCTGTTTCTGTGAATGAGAGAGAAAGAAATGTGTGTTTGTGTGTGTGTGTGTGTGTGTGTGTGTGTAAGCATGCTTGCAAGTGTGTGTGTGTGTGTGTGCATGTGTGTGTGTATGATTGGTAGGAAGTTAGAGACATTGATTTGGCTGGAGCCCCAAAGTAGGGTCAATCAGAACCAGCATGCAATAATGTAAAGCAAGGTCAGTGTTGGTCAGTATTGTTCATATTGGCAGTTTCAGAGAAAAGAAACACACACGCACACACACTGTAAAAATGTTGCTTTTAATTTACATAATGCAAGTGTGTCAGTAGCATGTGCATAAAGCGTTTAATCCACACAAGTATTACCAAAAGTAAGTAATTAGAAACGGCAGCTGTCTTGATGTCATGGGTAGAATCAACATTTAAATCATGTAAATTCAAAGCAGCATTTTATCAGTAAAAGGCCATTGTTAGCCAGAACTGTGTTGTCCTGCCATGTCGTATCACAGTTGCTGGTGCTTTAAAGTGATTCACCTGTCTATGCGTTGGCCCTGTCCTTGGGAGAATGCAAGTTTAGTTCCCAGCAATGCCCCATCCTTGGCCAGGAGTGGCCTTGCTTTTTCTGGACGGATAAGACGGCCACTCCCCCTTCAGTGGTCAGTATGGCTGTCTGTTTGTTTACTTAACAGAATTGGTAGTTAGCACTCTCCTTTAAGTGTGTTGAGCTGTTCAGTAATGTTGCGTTAGCATCAGCCTTCACCCTCCTAGCTTGGTAGATGTGGTGTGGCCTAGCTAATGGGTGGGAATTGGTCCACGACTAAACTGGGGGTGAAAAATGGGCTTCACTTGGAGCCAGAAGGGAAATTGCAAGAGGATATCACAGTTCAGGGACAAAGGCTCTGTTTGTGTCTCTCAGTATAAAAATGTAGCAGCAATCATGAACTGACATTTTCATTATCATGACAGATGTAACGCTGAATTTATTAAGTGTGGGGGTCAATTGCAATGACCATTAAGTGAAAGATCACATCTTGCTGCTGTTTAGTGGATAAAAACTCCAGTTGCAGAGTTTCACATTTAGTCCAACAAAAGTTACAACATTTGCATTTGATGAGAGCAACAGAGCAGCATGCCTACAAAGGTTTAACTAATTAAAACAATCACATTTGCATTATTTGATTCATTGCAGCCCACAGAAGAAGCATAATGCGATTAACTGGAATAAGAAAAAAAAATGTAAATCATCTTAGTATTTAAGAGTGCTAATGGGCAGAAGTGCCATTCCAGACTAATGAAATCACACCCTTCTGGACTTCCCCTGTGGTCAATCACTGCAAATCATTGGGAATAGTGGAACAGAAAAGGAGTAATATTTAGAGCACTTTAACTGGAATGCAAGCATTTAGTAAATAAGCCAGACAAGAGATAGTACTAAAGGTGTGTCTGTAATTGGAATTCCACTTACAGTCTGCAGCAGTTTAACTGCAGTTTAGCTGCAACCCGCTGCATTGTTATAAATTAGTTGATCCTCCATTGCTGTGGAAGAGCGTTTAACCCCTTGAACTCTAGGTTTATTATTCATTAAATGCCATGAATTAATAATAAACTAATATATAATTTATCTAATTGTGAAATGTGTGTAGTTAGGTTATTATTGCAATTTTAGCCACAAGCAAGACAAATCATTGGCAAATCAAGGTTGATCAGTTTAAAGTAATTTTCTCTTAAAACAATTTTGCTCTGATCAGGGCTAAAAACATAGTGTCCTCCAGAGGTGATCTTGCACTAAGCTGTGTTCATTGCACTTGGCCCAAAAGTGTTTGTAACAGGGAATTATGCAGCCTGTCTTTGCATCTGATACAATCAAAACCCTGTTAACCAAAATTGAGACTCGATATGCTCACAGTAGCGGGATTTCTAAAGTGAGCGATATTTCCATTCTGCAACTAAATCTTTGCATGTGAGAAACTCTCCTGCCAGTATTGTACTAATGTCAATATGGCTGAAAGAACGGGCACTAAATAAAAAACGTGGCCTAGTCAACCGGTAAGAAAAATACAATAGAAAAAGAAAAGATCCACAAAGTGGTGCAATAGGCAGAAAGTGGGGGAGAATGTACAGTGTCTGAATGCAAGCGAAGAGCCATGGGGTCAGGGGCAAGGGTCATTGATCAGATTTCAAGGGTTACATCAGTGGTCACTCTTGGAAACATCAATCCTTATACGCCCCGCCCTTAGATTTCAGTCTTTATTTATTCATATGTTGATTTATGCATTTATTTATGTTTGTTTGGTTATTTATTCATATGGCAGCTGACAGAATGGGCGCTTATTCTCCAGCTTGCTTTGTAAAGGTTGATTTTTTTATTTTGTTTTCTTTGGTAAGATTAATATCAGCAGTAATGGAAAAATGAAGGAAATCGCTGATTGGAAAAACCTGTGCCTTTTCACCAAATAGGATGTGCAAAAATATTTCTGCTACATTTTGATTGTGGATTTTTATGGGAGCAGGGGTACACGAATCTCTGCAGATCCTCAAATGCATGCACTGACAATCTCTTTATTAGAAACTCCTACCTTACTGGTTGCTGTAGCTAACTTTGTAGTAGTTGCTATGTAGTTACAGACTATAGCTCATCTGTTGTAAAGCACAAGTGCTACAGTAGTGCCATAGTAACGAGTATTGTATCAGGTGCTGTGGCGTTGTTGAAGCTTTTGCTACACAGCAGCAGCAGCATGTAAGAAAATATCAATACATTTGAGTATCACAATATTATGTTTTGTGATACAATGTCGATTCTCAGAAACACAATATCGGTTTTTAATAGTTTACAAGCAAAGGTCTGTGGCAGACAGCGGATCACAGAGAGCAGTATCTTTAACCTTAGACTCTTCCACTCCTGTAGCATAAGGGCACACTGCTAACATTAGCAGTCCTGTGCATGTAGTGATATTTTTTGTGCTATGTCATTTTTTCTTAAAATTAGATTCAAAATATACTGTCTTGTTTATAGTATCACAATATATTACAATATATTGAATCAGAACCCCTGTAACCCCAATCGTGAGATTTTAGCTGGCGATTATTTGATATATATAAATAATTGTGATTAAAAAGGTAATTGTTTTTTGTTTATTACACTTATTATTACACTAAATGGTATTCTAGGTTCGATTCTTAGTGTCTACCAACTAAATAAGCAGATACTGGCCAAGTTCAAATAAACTCTAAACATACTGCTGCACCTGTTAGAGCTCTTAAACACAACACTCTGACTTTCTGTTAAATTTTACAGAAGTATTATTACTTAGTCAGGAGGAGAACAGGTGTCCATGTGTTTCTCTGTAAGCCTAATGATTGAGATCAGGCGATTATGTAGTAATTGTAACAGGCTTAGTTGAGAAATATCCTGCAGCTCTGTGACCACTGGTGAAAGACTTGTGCATCAACATATGGGCTAGAGTTTTCTGTTCACTACCACGGAGGTACCACCTATAGTGTACAGGGTTTCTAGTAAAGCGACTGGAGAGTGTAAAGGCATTTATGTTTTTGTAATCCACACTAACAAGCAGCCATAATAGCAGCACCTGTGATGGCAGTTCAGACCATCACTGAGCATTTTACACTCCCAAACATGACGGTCACTTTCCAACCAACACATCCAGGGTTTCTAGTGATGCCCCCTTCAGTTCATTTCGGAGCGCTGTGACTGATGGTAAACACACCCACCGTCACAGTCAATTCCCACATTAAACATTTGTCAGTGTCTAAAAACTTGAAAACATTATATCAGATTTGATCGATATGATATATAAAAGGGACAAAAGTCAAACTGTACCAACTTCAAGTGCTGCTAAAGTGTTTCTAAAAGAGATTTGTAATCATTCTTAATATAATAATCACACTGTTCTGCGTGCAGTTTCACAATTCTGAGCTCGAACCACGTTTACTGCCCTGACAATGCATTCATTTTCTATTTGAACTGTGTGTTCATTCTTTATTTTTGCTGTTTTTGTTTGTTTTTTAAAACATGATAATGTTTTTGTACAAATTAATTGCACTTATTACTTTGGTTCTATTTTTCATGTTTTGCTGTACAAATCAATACAGCTGGTCATGAATGATGAAACGAATGACTTTGTTTCTTGAGCCTTTTTTTGTACGACAGTAGAGCCCCACCCTCCTTTGCTAAAGCCCTCTCCTCTTTCCTTCCACCCCTTCTTCCCCTCGTCCTTCCTCTGTCCAGCTCACTCAGTTGATCCCCCCTTTCACTCCTCCCCTGTTTTTTCCTCCTCTTCGCTCTGTAGCTTTATTGTTCTTTCTACTTTTTCAACAAGGAAAAAAATGGAAATCTTTTAATAAACAACGCATTTTGGAAATAATATTTCTGTCTGTGTCTTTTTTCTTCACTTTGATTGTAAGTGTGAATGCACCTGTGTGCTAGTTTCTTTATATTTATAGAGAAAAACTAAAAAACAAACAAAATGAGACATCCTGCTTTTATGTACATAATTTAAAACCATTTTTCAATTAGTGTTTTTATACTTCTAATATTACCATACAGCTAACACACACAACAAAAATAATAATAATAATAATAATAATAATAATAATAATAGTACAGTACAAAGCAACAAAAATGTCTTTATTTTAATCAAATGTGGTTGATAAATTGTGAGTGGATTTAAAGAACAAAGTTTGGCCTTTAGCTATCACATAGAATTGACTGGGCACAATTTAGCATTACAACCCTTTAGATCCATATTTATGGATCTAAAAATATTTATTTATTTAATGACGTCTGCTGGATTTTACAGAATTTTCCATGTTGTTTCTGCTTTGATCCTCAGTCAGACACATAAAAATAAATATATATATACCCATAACTGTGATCAGCAAAGTAAAATGAAAATGGTCTGGAATAAAACAATAAGCCAAGACCACCCAGCCAAGACTACATTTCTTTTCTCTTCTTTGTTGCGATTAAAAAAAAAATCATAAATAAATCATATACATGATTGTCTTCTTTTATTCTTATTGTATGTATGAAACACATCACTGAAAACAGAGCAATTCATGTGAAATGCTTAGATTTTACACACAATATACAGTCATGTGCAAACTTACTGTCAGATTTTCACTTTCAATTTTGGCTGTGTAAACTGTACATACAGAACACTCTCACTTTAGCTGCTAACACTGTTGCCCCAGTACCAGAGGAGAAGTGCGCTCGGGCAGATGTGCCACGGCAGGGGGTGCAGAATTAAGGCCTACACGTTTTGGAAAAGGGGAAAGAGAGTGAGAGAGAGAGAGAGAGAGAGAGAGAGAGAAAGACCAACAGTGCTGGAATACGTGGCCTCTACTCCTTTAATCTGTTTTGGATTGAGTGGATCTTAGCCACGTCCCAACTGGTTTGCACATCCTCCATGACTCTATGTGTGTGTTTGTGTGTGGGTGTGTATGTGTGTGTGTGTGTGTGTGTGTGTCTGTGTGTGTGTGTGTGTGTGTAATGAGCTGTGTACTTGTGTTCATGTGTTTTGTGTGTTATGCCTTTGGGACGATCATGTTCAGGCAGAAACATCATCAACAACTGCAGAACCATCTTTGCCTTGGTTGACTCTCTCTTGTCTTTAGATCTAACCCCAAGCAAAAGCTCCTCCTGCCTGACTGTTTCATTCTTCTCACAAACATTTTCATATTTTTGGCTGTTTTTAAAGCAGAAAAGTTGTTCAGTTGTCTCCTTATTCTTAATGCAGTTGATCAGCCAAGTGTCTGTAGATTTGCATTAGATCTGCGAGACTAATGTGTTCTTTAGTTATTAAGCAATGGAAGCCTATGCATGTCTAAATGTCCTCCAGTCGGTTCTGGTCCTGGAAGCCAGGGTCCAGCACAGTGTGATGACTTCCCTGCACAAACACACCAACTAAACCTGGAAAATAAGAGATGAGTAGAATCAGATGTGCTGGAGCAGGAGATTCACTGAACTGTGCCCGACACCAGTCCTCCAGGACCAGAGCTGAGGAACGCTGTAGTCATCCATCACTTACTCGCCACAGACCACATCATGTCAAAGACATAACATTGGGATGGACATCGTGTAGGGGCTTAAAAGAACTTTCTGTGGGGGTCCAGGAGCGTGAAAGAAATGGTGAAAGCGCTAAACCTTTTGAAAATATACAAAAACATACAAAATATGAAGCAGTATGTGGTTCAGAACCACGAGAAGGGCACATAAATGCATTTCATGCAATATTGATCATATCAGTCTTAAAAAAATCTGTTAAACTCCAAATCCAATATTTCTGCCAGGGAATGTTTGGGGAAGGTTATATGGTTGACTCTTAATGGAGGGGCTGTAAATCCTGGAATTATGTCTGTGGACTTGCTTGAGTGGTTGTTCTTATTTCTTTATTCTGTGTTAACTGTATGTTCATTGTGAATTCTTTATTCACGTAGCTCTCGTCTTGTTATTGTGTTGCTATCTGGTATTGACCAAATCTAAAGGTTTCTTCATTTTACTCTTAGGGAGTTGTTCAGGCCACTGCTACCCATGTCTGGCTCTTTCGGGCTCAGGCCCAGATCTCTGCTTTGTGAGAACAGCCGTTCTGGTATCTTTAAAAACAGACAGAATTGTCTCTTATCACTGAACTTTCTTTAGCCTGAACAAACTATGGTCAGCTTTAACCTTCTCTGTAGTCATGGTAACAACGCCAGGGACTGGTTTCCTGCTATTATTAATAACCACCGTCACCAGTTCGTCCAGCTCCAGGTGCTTTTAGACACTCACCGAGAGGGTCTGTGCCACAGCAACACACAGGGAGTGCAGATAGATGGATGCAGAGAATGAGAACACAGAGAGGCCCAAAATTTAAATAAAACCTAAATCTAAACTAAAATAATCACTTTTCAGATTTGATCAGGATTTCTGTTTCTGCTTTAATGTCCAAACAGAGTTAATGAAGTTTAATCTTCATTTATTAAATTGAACATCCCCGTATATAGTAGCTTAATATTTGTCTAATAGAGTATTAATGGCTTTAGAGATGTAAGATTTGTACTTTTTAAATATTTTTTAATAACTTTTTTTTTATTCCAAAAATGAACAAAACACAGACTGTGAGGAAACTGATGAAATCTCTGTGTTTCATGTTACAGAGATACATACTGAAGTTAGCATGCTAACACGTTTGCCTCCTCCATTAGTCCAACATAAGAGAATGAGGAAGTAGTGCTGCTGTGACAGCGTCTTGTCAATCACGTTGAAGGTTTTGCTTCTGGTTATATCATCTAAGGACAGGAAACCAATGGAAGGACCAGTAAACACAACAATGGCTGAAGTTCTTGGCAAGTGTCCATAATAGCCACCTCTGCTGCCCCTCCTGGTAATAATACACAAAACCAGCGGCTTAAATAGAAGTAAAACTAGAGTAGCCGCAAACCGGGAAGAAGTGAAGAGAGAGGAGGTCGGCTGTGCATTTTTTGTTGATATCTTGCCCCCAACTGCCAGCAGTATGAATTTGTGAGGTTGCTTCATCCTTTATTAATTGTGCAGAAGATACATATGCATTAATAAATGCTGCCATTTAAACAATTAATCATTTATTAGAATTGTGGGGGTACGGTGGTGTAGCACTGTCACCTCACAGCAAGACAATCCGGGTTGGATTCCCGGTCTGGGCCGCTCTGTGCTTGAGTGGGTTTCCTCCAGGTACTCCGATTTCCTCCCACAGTCCAAACACACGCAGGTTAGGTTGATCAGTCACTCTAAACTGCCCATAGGTGTGAATATGTGCATAAGTGTGTTGGCCATGCGATGGACTGGCAACCTGTCCATGGTGTACCCCGTCTTCACCCAATGATGCTGGGATTGGCTCGAGGCAGAATGTGGTCGAGACTAGTGAGATAAAGTGAAAGATAATGGATGGATGGATACTTAGAATTGTAAACATTAAATAATACTTGTTATCAATTTAGTTGTTTGTTACTCATAACTCAAGAATTATGTAACTTGAACTATTTAGCATTTACTTCATAATAATTGTATAATTATATATATAAAGATCTGTGTCCTGCTTTAAAGGTCTTAGAGGAGTCTTTTATCCTGATACTTTGTGATGCATCAACTTTTCTGTGATGATCAGTTCATTATTATTAAGTGGGTAAAATACTATACGTTTATAGGGGCCTGTTTTTAATCAATTAAGCGTTACTGGGAGCTCTTTTCTTCATATTATAAAGTGTGATGAGATGTTTCAGCAGACTGTTTGCAGAGTTTGTGACACTTCACACCCAAAGTCAGCTGTTACAGGTAGCACACCTGAACACATTATGTAGAAGGACAGGCAGAGATAATATATGAATGATTCTACCGAGTTAGCCCAAACTGTGCTCTCAAAATAAATAAAAAACACAATAATGTATTCAGGCCTTCTCAGACAAAGATTATGTTATGATCTGAAAACCCAGGTCATTTATTATTACAGTAAGAAGTTAAATATACAAAATCATATTTTTTTGTGTACACTGCTGCTCAAAAGTTTGAGGGCACTTGTCAATTGTTTATGAGTAATAACTGAGACAGTGTAGCTTACAGTGTACATTGAAATTACGTTGACCAAAATGTAAACAAAAACACAGTATACTGTACTTTGGGAACAACAGAAAGTTTAAAGAAAGGTAAAAAAAAATATAGAAACGCTATTAAATAATAAACTTTAATTTTCTGTTCATTGTAATGTGATTAATTTAATGTAATGATTTAATTTTCATGTTTATATGTGACACTGAACCGTTTCGCAGAGGTGTACAAACTCCTGTGGTAGGAGGCTCTTCCAAACCCTAACTTTCAACATGTGAAAATAAGACGTCTGCTGTATTTTTCCATGTTTCTTGAAGATATTTTTCTATTAGAGTGAAGTGTGAAGTTCAAGGTTTCAAAGATTTCATTTTTAAATAATGCATGTCGTCCCATGTTTTCGTGACACTATTGAAAGCCCATAGGCAGAGCCTCTTCTTAGCTATGTCCCTGCATGCCAAAGCAGGATACTCCATCCACTGGGGGACACAGAGAGAATGAGAATGTGTGTAAGAGAAAATGTATTGCCCATAATTAATAACTCTTTTAGAGAAATATAAAGAGAGCGAGTAACGTAGTTCTCATTAAGCCAGTAACCTGATTACAAGCTTTTGAGCTGGGACGTGTTGCTGTTGTAATAGGAAAGGTACAGAATTACCCCCAACAACGAACTGACGCGTGTCTTCGTGTTTTTACGTACAGACTGGAAATTAGGGGGACAGAAGCGTGCTGACTTTGGCAGCCCATCCCCCATAAAGTATTCAGTGAATCACACACAGACCCACACACTGTATAGTGCTGGCTGACACGGTGACCGACCTGTGTTTGTTTTTATAACAGTGCAGTGCTCTGGAACAGGTTAGTGGACGCATGCAAACAAACACACACAGACACAGCACATACACACACATCCTCACACAAACACATTACTAACCAGCAGCCCTGCACCCTCAAACACACACACACATGCACACACACATCCTAACACACTTACACACACTGACACACACACACACAGGGTGGCCCCTCCTCCCTTGTCTCCATGCAGTTTTAGGCAGAGAGCAGCCCATGGCCCCCATCCTACTGCCTCCCCTCCTTTCTCCCCCCTCTCTCTTTCTCTCTCTCTCTCTATCTCTCCATCCTTCAACAGCACTCTCTCTCTCTTTCTCCTCTACAAGGGGTAGTAAGCAGGGGCAGCTGGGAGAGTTGGGGGAGGAGGGTAGGACGTTAAAGGGGAATCAAGGTGATCTCCTGTTGTTTTTGCTGGTAGTATGTTTTGGTGGTTTTGGGTTATGAATGTATTTAAACTCTGTTAATCTGATGGAGATGCTGTGTATCGTGTGTTGTGAGAATAATTCTGCTGAATTTATTACAGTGTTTTAAGGTTTCTGTGTATTTTCGGTTTGGACGTGTCTGATGTAATGTTGTGGTTGTGCGTGTGTGTGTTTATACTGTAGCAGATGAAAGAATACAGGGGGATTACTCTGTGTGTCTGGAGGAAAAGGGCATGAAATAGGGCGGGGCAGATGATGTGCACAGTCACTAGATGTGCACAACTATGCCCCCCCTCCTCTCTCTCCTTCAGCCCCCTGCTGTGTCCATTCCGAAGCTCCATTAGAACTCACGCACGCTCTCTTACTACACACACGCACTCACACACCCCTCCCCCATCTACTACTGTAACTTAAACACACTGACATATTAGGAATGTAGCCCACTGACACAAATTATACAACATAGTCCTTCTCCTAGTTACTGTCTACAATAAAACTAAAATCATCTATTTTATTTATTATTATTATTATTATTATTATGATTATTATTGTTGTTGTTGTTATGTTTAATAATAATCATAATAATCGTAATAATAATAAATTTACGAAGTTGTAAATTAAATTTGTCCATAATCATTTTTATTGTTTATTTATTTATTTATTTGTGTTTTAAGTTTATGCAAAGTAATACTTAGGCTTTCAAAAGGCATAGAACAAATGAAAACATAAATAAATGAAATAATAAATTACTAACACAGCAATGTATTCTCCAAAAGTGATAACATAAGTTACAACATAACATACCTTCATTCAAACAATAACTTGTGTGACATCATATATTTCATACAGTAATCTAAACCATGATGTCATAGTTCAGACAGTAATCCAAAACATGATGTCATAGTTCAGGCAGTAATCCAAGACATGATGTCACAAAGCAGTTATCAAAGATATGATGTCATAGTTCAGACAGTAATCTGAGAGACATGATGTCATAGTTCATACAGTAATCCAAGACGAGGTTATATTTTAGGAAATTATCAAATACATAATATAGATTAGACAGTAATCTGAGACATGATGCCATAGTTCAGTTATCCAAAACATGATGTCGTAGTTTAGACAGTTATACAAAACACGATGCCATAGTTTAGACAGTCCTAGACATTGTGTTATAGTTTTTTTAATGTGTAAAAATTAACCATATCGTTTTCCAAATGGTATAGAAAACATTGCTTTCCTTGGAAACTCTAATAAAACACAGACGCAGTGGTAGGATTCTCCAACAGCACTGATCTTTTATCATTATGTCATAATTCAGACATTAGCCAAAGACATGATGTTTTTTACACTTACAAGACCCTGAAACTGGATGCGGTCCTTTGCCCCATGGAATCCCAAGTGAGGTGATTTCTAAGGCATATGTCACTTCAGAAGCACATACTTCACAAAAAAACACTAATTCAGATTTTAAACACTGAAAACTGGGTTCTAGACAACAATAGGACTGGCAGTAAACAGTTCAATATGAAGTTAATCTATTTATGGAAAATCTCCTTTGGCTTTTGCAGGTTGCCAGTTTTTCTTTCAGCAGGTGTTAAACTGGGGTTTGAATATTGATATTAAAATTTTACATTTAAATAAATGAACCATCAGGAGGTGCAATGAAAGTAGGAGCACTTGGGGCCCACCTGTGATCTCCCATGTTTGCAGTGAGAGTAATCTGCTTTGAGTGCTTTGCTAAAATAGAAAATGCTTGTGACACACAAACTGCCTTCAGCTGTAAAAGAGTCGTATGTGTGCATGTTTGTGTAAGTATACCAGGACTGTGTGACTGCAGGCTATATAACTACTTGAATGTGTGTGTGTGTGTGTGTGTGTGTGTGTGTGTTGTGTGTGTGTTTCTGTGCAAAGTCATACAGTGTGTTGAAGTGTTCTCTATTACTGATTTTTTACAGGTACTATTGTTTGATTATTGTTTCAAGGTAAGCTGACCACAACTATTCAGCATTTCTATCTGCCGCATCTGAGGCATGCAATCAGCACCAGCACACAATCATTCTGAGACTGTACTGAGTAAAACAACAGATCAACCATTGTGGCAGTTGCTCAGTGCTCAGGTCTGATTTGGGCCAGTGATATAACTATATGGGGGCCATTTATTGTTCCCATCACATAAACAACCGACACCAATTAATCAGAAAAATCCAGCTTACATCTATTTAGCACTTGCTGTTCCATAATGCAGCTCATACATGATCACAGTTTTCAAACAGGTCCTTCCCAACCTGTGACCTGCAACTATATTGCTTATTTATCATTTGAAAATCTTAAATAAGGGGTGTAAACCTAAGATGTACACAAGACAATTATATTGTCATTGTCATTCACTGAAGGCTAGTCATCTAAAGGAGTAATTTCTTTGCTGGACTGGGGCCCCTAGGATCCCTGATACTGGTGCAGGTGAGTTTCATAGACCCCTGCATGGTCATGCATATATACCTTATTCTCTGTGCTGGGTGTGAAAACCAGTACAGTTTGAATGTAATTTGTATGATATAGTTACATACTTCTGCATGGAACTCAACGACTGCACAGCGGCGTGTGTTGTAAGTGCATACTGAGTCTGTTCTTTTTTCTGTTCATTTCTTCTCCAAGATGCAGAAAAACACTTTTAACCCTGTTTATAAAGTTACACCTGCATTAGCCCATTTCTGAGCTTTCCACCACCTCCACTTAACCTCTGCTCTGTTTATCTTTACATGTATTCATTCATGTGACTGAGTCTAGTGTGAGCCTAGTGTGTGTGTGTGTGTGTGTGTGTGTGTGTGTGTGTGTGTGTGTGTGTGTGTATGTGTGTGTGTATGCGTGTGTGTTATTACTCATGTGCCTGCAGGGTTCAGGGTGGAGGTGCAGTGTGTCTTTCAACACTCCTACAGGCTGCACACGATTTAAAGCAGTACTCACATGTGTGTGTGTGTGTGTGTGTGTGTGTGTGTGGGTGTGTATATGGGACAGTAGTCCCCAGCTTGTGTGTGCGTGTGTGTGTGTCTGGCCTTCAGTGGTCCCTTCTGACCTACACTGATCAACACCCAACTACAGAGAGACTACTGAATGAGAAAGAGGCACGGGCAAGAGAGAGAGAAACAGAGAGAGAGAGAGAGAGAGAGAGAGAGAGAGAGAGAGAGAGAGGGAGAGAGAGAGAGGAAGAGAGTGAGAGAGGAGGGAGAGTGCGAGGGAGAGAAAGAGAGAGGGAGAGAGAAAGAGAGTGGGGAGAGAAAGAGAGAAAGCGAGAGAGTGAGACAGAGAATATAAATGAGCTTTATTTCTACTCCTTCTGAATGCTAAGCTGAGCTGGGCTAGAGAATGCAAAACACACACACACACAGGGCCGCAGTGTGTCCTCCGTAACGTGATGATATTTAGTCCAATGATTAATGAGAGAAATAAACAGGGACAAAGAGAAAGATATAAAAGAGAAACAGAGTCTAAAATGGACCTGTGTTCTGAGCTGAGAATGAAGCTGTTCCGAGCTGAGACTGAAGCTGTGTTCTAAACTGAGACTGAGGCTGTGTTCTGAGCTGAGAATGAATCTGTGTGCTGAGCTGAGACTGAAGCTGTGTTCTGAGCTGAGAATGAATCTGTGTTCTGAACTGAGACTGAGGCTGTGTTCTGAGCTGAGACTGAATCTGTGTTCTGAGCTGAGAATGAAGCTGTGTTCTGAGCTGAGACTGAAGTTGTGTTCTGAGCTGTGACTGAGGCTGTGTTCTGAGCTGAGACTGAAGCTGTGTTCTGAGCTGAGACTGAAGCTGTGTTCTGAGCTGAGACTGAAGTTGTGTTCTGAGCTGTGACTGAGGCTGTGTTCTGAGCTGAGACTGAAGCTGTGTTCTGAGCTGAGACTGAAGCTGTGTTCTGAGTTAAGAATGAAGCTGTGTTCTGAGCTGAGACTGAAGCTGTGTTCTGAGCTGAGACTGAATCTGTGTTTTGAGCTGAGAATGAAGCTGTGTTCTGAGCTGAGAATGAATCTGTGTTCTGAACTGAGAATGAAGCTGTGTTCCGAGCTGAGAATGAAGCTGTGTTCTGAGCTGAGAATGAAGCTGTGTTCTGAGCTGAGAATGAAGCTGTGTTCTGAACTGAGACTGAATCTGTGTTCTGAACTGAGAATGAAGCTGTGTTCTGAGCTGAGAATGAATCTGTGTTCTGAGCTGAGAATGAATCTGTGTTCTGAGCTGAGAATGAAGCTGTGTTCTGAGATGAGAATGAATCTGTGTTCTGAACTGAGACTGAAGCTGTGTTCTGAGCTGAGAATGAATCTGTGTTCTGAGCTGAGACTGAATCTGTGTTGTGAGCTGAGAATGAAGCTGTGTTCTGAGCTGAGAATGAAGCTGTGTTCTGAGCTGAGAATGAATCTGTGTTCTGAGCTGAGACTGAATCTGTGTTCTGAGCTGAGAATGAATCTGTGTTCTGAGCTGAGAATGAAGCTGTGTTCTGAGCTGAGAATGAATCTGTGTTCCGAGCTGAGACTGAAGCTGTGTTCCGAGCTGAGAATGAAGCTGTGTTCTGAGCTGAGAATGAAGCTGTGTTCTGAACTGAGACTGAATCTGTGTTCTGAACTGAGAATGAATCTGTGTTCTGAGCTGAGACTGAATCTGTGTTCTGAGCTGAGAATGAATCTGTGTTCTGAGCTGAGAATGAAGCTGTGTTCTGAGCTGAGAATGAATCTGTGTTCTGAGCTGAGACTGAAGCTGTGTTCCGAGCTGAGAATGAAGCTGTGTTCTGAGCTGAGAATGAAGCTGTGTTCTGAGCTGAGAATGAAGCTGTGTTCTGAGCTGAGAATGAAGCTGTGTTCTGAACTGAGACTGAATCTGTGTTCTGAACTGAGAATGAAGCTGTGTTCTGAACTGAGACTGAAGCTGTGTTCTGAGCTGAGAATGAAGCTGTGTTCTGAGCTGAGAATGAAGCTGTGTTCTGAGCTGAGACTGAAGCTGCGTTCTGAGCTGAGACTGAAGCTGTGTTCTGAGCTGAGAATGAATCTGTGTTCTGAACTGAGACTGAAGCTGTGTTCTGAGCTGTGACTGAGGCTGTGTTCTGAGCTGAGACTGAAGCTGTGTTCTGAGCTGAGACTGAAGCTGTGTTCTGAGCTGAGACTGAATCTGTGTTCTGAGCTGAGAATGAAGCTGTGTTCTGAGCTGAGAATGAAGCTGTGTTCTGAGCTGAGAATGAAGCTGTGTTCTGAGCTGAGAATGAAGCTGTGTTCTGGGCTGAGACTGAATCTGTGTTCTGAGCTGAGAATAAATCTGTGTTCTGAGCTGAGAATGAAGCTGTGTTCTGAGCTGAGAATGAATCTGTGTTCTGAGCTGAGAATGAAGCTGTGTTCTGAGCTGAGAATGAAGCTGTGTTCTGAGCTGAGAATGAAGCTGTGTTCTGAACTGAGACTGAATCTGTGTTCTGAACTGAGAATGAATCTGTGTTCTGAGCTGAGAATGAAGCTGTGTTCTGAGCTGAGACTAAAGCTGTGTTCTGAGCTGAGAATGAAGCTGTGTTCTGAGCTGAGAATGAAGCTGTGTTCTGAGCTGAGACTGAATCTGTGTTCTGAACTGAGAATGAAGATGTGTTCTGGGCTGAGACTGAATCTGTGTTCTGAGCTGAGAATGAAGCTGTGTTCTGAGCTGAGAATGACGCTGTGTTCTGAGCTGAGAATGAAGCTGTGTTCTGAGCTGAGAATGAAGCTGTGTTCTGAGCTGAGACTGAATCTGTGTTCTGAGCTGAGAATGAAGCTGTGTTCTGAGCTGAGAATTAATCTGTGTTCAGAGCTGAGAATGAATCTGTGTTCTGAGCTGAGACTGAAGCTGTGTTCTGAGCTGAGAATGAAGCTGTGTTCTGAGCTGAGAATGAAGTTGTGTTTTGAACTGAGACTGAATCTGTGTTCTGAGCTGAGACTAAATATGTGTTCTGAGCTGAGAATGAAGCTGTGTTCTGAGCTGAGAATTAAGCTGTGTTCTGAGCTGAGACTGAAGCTGTGTTCTGAGCTGAGACTGAAGCTGTGTTCTGAGCTGAGACTTAGGCTGTGTTCTGAGCTGAGAATGAAGCTGTGTTCTGAGCTGAGAATGAAGCTGTGTTCTGAGCTGAGACTGAAGCTGTGTTCTGAGCTGAGAATGAAGCTGTGTTCTGAGCTGAGACTGAAGCTGTGTTCTGAGCTGAGAATGAAGCTGTGGTCTGAGCTGAGACTGAAGCTGTGTTCTGAGCTCAGAATGAAGATGTGGTATGAGCTGAGACTGAAGCTGTGTTCTGAGTTAAGAATGAAGCTGTGTTCTGAGCTGAGAATGAAGCTGTGTTCTGAGCTGAGAATGAATCTGTGTTCTGAGCTGAGACTGAAGCTGTGTTCTGAGCTGAGAATGAAGCTGTGTTCTGAACTGAGAATGAAGCTGTGTTCTGAGCTGAGAATGAAGCTGTGTTCTGAACTGAGACTGAGTCTGTGTTCTGAGCTGAGACTGAAGCTGTGTTCTGAGCTGAGAATTAAGCTGTGTTCTGAGCTGAGAATTAAGCTGTGTTCTGAGCTGAGACTGAAGCTGTGTTCTGAGCTGAGACTGAAGCTGTGTTCTGAGCTGAGAATGAAGCTGTGTTCTGGGCTGAGACTAAAGCTGTGTTCTGAGCTGAGAATGAATCTGTGTTCTGAGCTGAGACTGAAGCTGTGTTCTGAGCTGAGAATGAAGCTGTGTTCTGAACTGAGAATGAAGCTGTGTTCTGAGCTGAGATTGAATCTGTGTTCTGAACTGAGAATGAAGCTGTGTTCCGAGCTGAGAATGGACCTGTGTTCTGAGCTGAGACTGAAGCTGTGTTCTGAACTGAGACTGAAGCTGTGTTCTGAGCTGAGACTGAAGCTGTGTTCTGAGCTGAGAATGAATCTGTGTTCTGAGCTGAGAATGAAGCTGTGTTCTGAGCTGAGACTGAAGCTGTGTTCTGAGCTGAGAATGAAGCTGTGTTCTGAGCTGAGACTGAAGCTGTGTTCTGAGCTGAGAATGAAGCTGTGTTCTGAGCTGAGACTGAAGCTGTGTTCTGAGCTGAGAATGAAGCTGTGGTCTGAGCTGAGACTGAAGCTGTGTTCTGAGCTGAGAATGACGCTGTGTTCTGAGCTGAGAATGAAGCTGTGTTCTGAGCTGAGAATGAAGCTGTGTTCTGAGCTGAGACTGAATCTGTGTTCTGAGCTGAGAATGAAGCTGTGTTCTGAGCTGAGAATTAATCTGTGTTCAGAGCTGAGAATGAATCTGTGTTCTGAGCTGAGACTGAAGCTGTGTTCTGAGCTGAGAATGAAGCTGTGTTCTGAGCTGAGAATGAAGTTGTGTTTTGAACTGAGACTGAATCTGTGTTCTGAGCTGAGACTAAATATGTGTTCTGAGCTGAGAATGAAGCTGTGTTCTGAGCTGAGAATTAAGCTGTGTTCTGAGCTGAGACTGAAGCTGTGTTCTGAGCTGAGACTGAAGCTGTGTTCTGAGCTGAGACTTAGGCTGTGTTCTGAGCTGAGAATGAAGCTGTGTTCTGAGCTGAGAATGAAGCTGTGTTCTGAGCTGAGACTGAAGCTGTGTTCTGAGCTGAGAATGAAGCTGTGTTCTGAGCTGAGACTGAAGCTGTGTTCTGAGCTGAGACTGAAGCTGTGTTCTGAGCTGAGAATGAAGCTGTGGTCTGAGCTGAGACTGAAGCTGTGTTCTGAGCTCAGAATGAAGATGTGGTATGAGCTGAGACTGAAGCTGTGTTCTGAGTTAAGAATGAAGCTGTGTTCTGAGCTGAGAATGAAGCTGTGTTCTGAGCTGAGAATGAATCTGTGTTCTGAGCTGAGACTGAAGCTGTGTTCTGAGCTGAGAATGAAGCTGTGTTCTGAACTGAGAATGAAGCTGTGTTCTGAGCTGAGAATGAAGCTGTGTTCTGAACTGAGACTGAGTCTGTGTTCTGAGCTGAGACTGAAGCTGTGTTCTGAGCTGAGAATTAAGCTGTGTTCTGAGCTGAGAATTAAGCTGTGTTCTGAGCTGAGACTGAAGCTGTGTTCTGAGCTGAGACTGAAGCTGTGTTCTGAGCTGAGAATGAAGCTGTGTTCTGGGCTGAGACTAAAGCTGTGTTCTGAGCTGAGAATGAATCTGTGTTCTGAGCTGAGACTGAAGCTGTGTTCTGAGCTGAGAATGAAGCTGTGTTCTGAACTGAGAATGAAGCTGTGTTCTGAGCTGAGATTGAATCTGTGTTCTGAACTGAGAATGAAGCTGTGTTCCGAGCTGAGAATGGACCTGTGTTCTGAGCTGAGACTGAAGCTGTGTTCTGAACTGAGACTGAAGCTGTGTTCTGAGCTGAGACTGAAGCTGTGTTCTGAGCTGAGAATGAATCTGTGTTCTGAGCTGAGAATGAAGCTGTGTTCTGAGCTGAGACTGAAGCTGTGTTCTGAGCTGAGAATGAAGCTGTGTTCTGAGCTGAGACTGAAGCTGTGTTCTGAGCTGAGAATGAAGCTGTGTTCTGAGCTGAGACTAAAGCTGTGTTTTGAGCTGAGACTGAAGCTGTGTTCTGAGCTGAGAATGAAGCTGTGTTCTGAGCCGAGACTAAAGCTGTGTTCTGAGCTGAGAATTAAGCTGTGTTCTGAGCTGAGACTGAAGCTGTGTTCTGAGCTGAGACTGAAGCTGTGTTCTGAGCTGAGAATGAAGCTGTGTTCTGAGCTGAGAATGAAGCTGTGTTCTGAGCTGAGACTGAATCTGTGTTCTGAGCTGAGAATGAAGCTGTGTTCTGAGCTGAGAATGAATCTGTGTTCTGAGCTGAGACTGAAGCTGTGTTCTGAGCTGAGAATGAAGCTGTGTTCTGAACCGAGACTGAATCTGTGTTCTGAGCTGAGACTGAAGCTGTGGTCGGAGCTGAGAATGAAGCTGTGTTCTGAGCTGAGACTAAAGCTGTGTTCTGAGCTCAGAATGAAGCTGTGGTCTGAGCTGTGACTGAAGCTGTGTTCTGAGCTGAGAATGAAGCTTCGGTCTGAGCTGAGAATAAAGTTGTGTTCTGACCTGAGACTGAATCTGTGTTCTGAGCTGAGAATGAAGCTGTGTTCGGAGCTGGACCTGAAGCTGTGTTCTGAGCTGCGACTGAAGCTGTGTTCTGAGTTGGGACTGTAGCAGTGTTATGAGATGAGCCTGAAGCTGAGGTCTGAGCTGAGACTTAAACTGTGTTCTGAGTTGGGACAGTAGCAGTGTTATGAGATGAGCCTGAAGCTGTGTTCTGAGGAGGCACTGACAACATGTTCTGGGCAAAGACTTAAGCTGTGTTCTGAGCTGAGCTGCTGCTGTAAAAGAATATCAGTCAATCTAGAGGACTGTGTGAGGGGAGCTTCATTGCTACACATACCTTTCAACAACATGACTTGGTTATGTAACAGGTCAAAGCTTCACTTTGCTAAGTGTAAACAGAAAGTGAGAGCCCTTTTACCCTCACACTTGTGTGTGCTCCTCACATGCATCCACACACACATACATTTGCATAGATATTCTAAAGTAAGGTGCATACAGTACATGTAGTAGTCTATTACAGTATTACAGTATGCCTGCATTACTCACTCTCTGATGAACTGGATGCTGAGTTTAAAGAGAATTTTTTTGGAGATAGTTGTAAGAGTGTGTGGGGTAGGGGGCAGATCAAAGGCATAGATATTGTTAGGGACACAAAAAACAAAACCAAATAATTAACCTGTGATGCATGTTTTATGTATGCTCCTACTAGTAACCTGACTGCTGGCCTATATATGAGAGAAGGTAGGAGTACCATCAGTGTTCACTTAGTTTTAGTCATAATTTTGTCATCTTAATTTTTTTTAGTTTTAGTCTAGTTTTAGTCGACTAATTATCATAAGAATATAGTCGACAAAATCTACAGTCCATTCAGTCGACTAAAATAGAAAGAGTATAAAATATAGTGCTTTTTCTTCAGTTCCCTTTAATTATTTAAGTCATTATATATACTTACAAAAAATGAAACATTTATTAACCAGTTATGGAATATTATTCATGTTTGAAAGACCAATACACACACAAACAGATTTAACAAACAACATCTGAGGTCAAAGTAAATAAGAGAAAACTGTTATTTTATCTTTGTATCACCTTTTTATTTATTATCTCTTATTTATTTAATAATTGTTACTAGTGCTGTCTATCTAATTAAATTACATGCTCTGTGGTTAACTAATCTACATTAATTACTTTTATCACTTTTTGCTATAAAAATATTTTTAATTGTGCAATTTAACAGTAAATCAATGAATAAAAAACTACCACACCTCTAGGTCACACACTGCACATTAGGTGCTCTAATAAATTGTAAATAAAACTATCTAATCTGTTTCGTGCACTTTCTAGTGTGTATGGAGAGATTTGGGACATGATCATCTAACGCAGATGGTTGGAGTTAGCTAGCTAGTCTCCCGACTCTGGCTCTGCACATATAGCGTTTCACCTGTTTCCCACATACCTGATCAACTAATCTGACCATTAACACCACCTTAGTGAGTTAATACAGCACTTCACCTGCTTCCCACATACCTGATCAACTAATCTGATCATTAACACCACCTTACTGAGTTAATACAGCGTTTCACCTTCTTCCCACACACCTGATCAACTAATCTGACCATTAACACCACCTTACTGAGTTAATACAGCACTCCACCTGCTTCCCACATTCCTGATCAACTAATCTGATCATTAACACCACCTTACTGAGATAATACAGCGCTTCACCTGCTTCCCACATACCTGATCAACTAATCTGATCATTAACACCACCTTACTGAGATAATACAGCGCTTCACCTGCTTCCCACATACCTGATCAACTAATCTGATCATTAACACCACCTTACTGAGTTAATACAGCGCTTCACCTGCTTCCCACATACCTGATCAACTAATCTGATCATTAACACCACCTTACTGAGTTAATACAGCACTCCACCTGCTTCCCACATACCTGATCAACTAATCTGATCATTAACACCACCTTACTGAGTTAATACAGCGCTTTACCTGCTTCCCACATACCTGATCAACTAATCTGACCATTAACACCACCTTACTGAGTTAATACAGCACTTCACCTGCTTCCCACATACCTGATCAACTAATCTGACCATTAACACCACCTTACTGAGTTAATACAGCGCTTCACCTGCTTCCACATACCTGATCAACTAATCTGATCATTAACACCACCTTACTGAGTTAATACAGCACTTCACCTGCTTCCACATACCTGATCAACTAATCTGATCATTAACACCACCTTACTGAGTTAATACAGCGCTTCACCTGCTTCCCACATACCTGATCAACTAATCTGATCATTAACACCACCTTACTGAGTTAATACAGCGCTTCACCTGCTTCCCACATACCTGATCAACTAATCTGATCATTAACACCACCTTACTGAGATAATACAGCGCTTCACCTGCTTCCCACATACCTGATCAACTAATCTGATCATTAACACCACCTTACTGAGTTAATACAGCGTTTCACCTGCTTCCCACATACCTGATCAACTAATCTGACCATTAACACCACCTTACTGAGTTAATACAGCGTTTCACCTGCTTCCCACATACCTGATCAACTAATCTGATCATTAACACCACCTTACTGAGTTAATACAGCGTTTCACCTGCTTCCCACATACCTGATCAACTAATCTGACCATTAACACCACCTTACTGAGTTAATACAGCGTTTACAGCAGGACACGCTCTAAACTGTACAGGGCAGTGTGCTTTTAGGACTCGTTTTTATTCGTTGACTAAAGTGTCAATCAATTTCGTCATAGTTTTTATCCTTTATGTAGATTTTATTTAGTTATCGTCTCGTTTTTGTCATGAAAAAAGGTTCTAACACTGAGTACCATACTAGTAATGGCTAGTTAACATGGTTAACTAACATCAGTTGACATTATCTTTCAGTAGAAAGACAGCTGATGTTTGGTAGCAGGTTTTCATTCACTGGCTACTGGCTATTTGGTTTACTGCGTATGACTAAGTGACTGAGAGGTGAAAACCTGCTGATGTTGCTTATCTTTTTTGGTGGCATGATTTAAAAAGGGAGTAATTATCTGAAGGACTACATTTACACCAGTGCTTGAGTTCTGTGGACTGAGAGCCCTGATAATGTAATGCTAGCACACTGATCAGCTGTTGCTGCCTCCAAGTCTGGCAGTAAGAAAATGTGCACGTCCTGATGGCAGTCTTTGGAGGGCTCCCTCCCTTTCAGCCAATCAAATGGGAGCATGATTAAACGATGTCTAGAAGATGCAGCCTCTGGCAGGCACACTGGGAATTATCTGCTCCAAATATAAGTGAACAAGTTTGTTCCTATTGGTAGGGACAATTCCTTATGTCCAAAATATTGGTGGGGACGTGTCCCTACCGTTCATATGAAACGCTAAGCCTTTGGAGCAGATTGGTGAAGCACTGCCAAAAACCTGACCGTCTACACACACAATACTCTGGTCTTTCCACACTGCCAGTCATTAACCCTGCACTGAGCGAGGGAGGATGGGAGAGAGAGAGAAGGAAAGAAAGAAGCTGCAGAACCGGGTCCACTAGGAATGTAATAGTAATGACTTTGTTGCTCTTTCTCTGCATTATGTGATTTCGATCACCAGTCATGCTTGGTTGAACGCTAGGCACAAAGCCGATTTAGAAAAATCAGAAAATGAAATCAAGTGACTCAACGAGTTTTGAGTCACTTGATTCTGGTGACCAGAATGTTCTGCTTCGTATTGGCCTACATTTATATTTTGTCAACTTTTAAATTATAATTTTGGTCGGGGCGAAATGATAAAAAAACAGACATACCACACCATTGTGGCCCTGGCCATGTTACCACACCAGGTAATGATGGGCCTGCAGGGGATTAGCAAATCCATTATAACACAGTGAGATTACTCAAATCAGCCTCATTATCTGAGAAACCTACAGCTGAACACTGGACTTCAGCCATCAACTACAGCCAAAAACTTAATTGTCGTAGTATAGCTACAATTACAAATCAACCTGTTTTTGTGCCACACAAAGTCAGAACTGCCCTGTCCTCCAGAAGCAAGAGCTGCAAAAACCCAGTGTTAAACTGCTCCATAAAGCGCCGGGGCAGCAGAGGGAACAGTGGTAGACATTGATTTCAACCACTCTCTTCCTCGTTGTATCCACCTTTGTCAGAGCACATGGATTTCCCTTACAATTCAGAACAGAGAATTCCCAATGCAGAACTCATACTGACCTCCAGTAGTTTCTGTGTAATGTGTGAGGGCGTGCCAAGCCTCCCCTACAAGAGGGAATGCCTCGAAGTGACATCACTGATACAGAGATTAGAGTTTCTCCATCTGGCATGTACTTTGAGCTTTGTAACTTTGCAGGTCATTTACATGCACAACAAAGGAATGAGAAAAATGTAAGAGGTAATAGGTTTTAAGAAATCAACACTGTTAAATCGCTGTCTAATGCCTGCTTTTGGCAAATGTGAGATTTGTATTCAACAATGAACAACAGGTTTTAGGTTCATGGTATGTCTGTTCTATGTATTGAACACTCTTTACTAAAGTACACTGAAAAGAAAGTTAGTGTCTGTGCTGCCTTAATTTTTTTTATTAGAGTTATTAACTTAATAATAGGCTTCTGGTCATAAAACACAAATTCTTGTTCTGTTACTATGCAAAATTCATTTAACTAAACATTTTAAGGTAGCATAGACACTAACTTTGAAACTTTCTTTTTTTTTTTCAATGTATGCCAATGTAAATACAGGTTTCCATTTTATCATGTCAACTTTAAATCCTATTTTTTCCTTTTTGCCACTGAACTTTTAGTCTTTAAGCACACATGTTACAAACAGTGACCTTAACATTTAAAAACATAGCACCTGTAACAAACAGAAGTAGGTGCAATGAATTGAGCAGTATGATTATGTCACATCTGCACTTAGGTCTGCATTTTAGGTCATTGCAGTCAGTATGAACACAAGATATTTCTTGTTTTGTCTGGTCAAGCTCATTTCATTGTAAACACACATTCATTTCTGTCATTCAGGCCTGCAACACGTTCCACACATAGTTGGGACAGGGGCAAGGAGCGTCGTCAACTTCTTTGGGTTGTGAGTATCCAGGATGGAGCGTTACACAGTTAAATATTGTTTTGTGGTAAGACAAATGAGACCAAATCCAAAAGCCAGGGTAAGTGTATCGAGAAGTCTTTTCCAGTGACACAAGACAAAAGTGCAAAACCGCATTCTGCACATATAACAAAGGCATGGCTGTATAAGAAGACTGGCCTGCCCTGCCTTCATTTCTGGACTGTCCCCGAAAGAGAATGTGTGTTGCGTTTTAAAAAATGCAACAACAAAAACATCAGATGGTTAGACACATTAAAACAGAAAGACCAAATTACATGCTTCATCACTTGGTGTCTTTTAATAGTTCTGAAAAGGAATGACAACATTAGTAAGGGGTAAATATATTACTGTTACAACTTTTTTGAAACATGTTGCAAGAATCAAAACTAAAGTTTTTTTAAAATGTTAAAAAAACAATACAATTCAACACCAAATGATGTGCTATCATATTTTCAGTGTAATACAGGAAAATATATATTTACATATACATATATCTTTCCAATTTTTTTTGTAATAACAACTTTTACTGATTTCAGGTTGTCCTTGGACTACAGTACGCATTGAGATTTCACTGGGTAAAAGTCATAGACCTTGTCTACAGAGATAATGACATCTATAGTGAGGGGGTCTGGTGGCTTCATTACTCTACGTGGGACCTCATACTGTAATATTCCGCAGAGAGGTTTCTTTTAATGGTTTGATGGGTATGAAAATAATGTAAATCATATGTTTTGCAGTCAATCTCTACCCAGTTGAGGTCTGTAGACAATAAGAATTATAAACTCCTGTTTATCTACAGTTTCTCTAATAATAAAGGGTGTTAATAGAGAGTATTTTTCCTCTTTGCTGCACTAACTGTCTCTACTCTTTTGGGAAGGCTTCAGAGGTCTTCACATCTGGATGTTAAATCCAGTTTTCAGTCCTGTATTTTGTAATTACTGGCAGTTTGGACAGAAATACTGATGTAACCAAGCACTTTGGTGTCATAGCTACCAGTGAGTGCAAAATACGGGACTGGAGACTTGATTGCAGGTCCAGCTAGATGTCAGAATACTGCTGTGGGGATTTGATTGCGTTTAGTCCGAAGAGCGTTAGTGAGGTCAGGTACTGATGATGGATGATTAGTTCTGGATCACAATCACCGCTCTAATTCCAAACATGGATCAAGCTCCATCTCTCCAGTGTACAGAGATCCACTGCTCCACAGTTCAATGCTGGGAAGCTTTACACACCTGTCGTTGAAGCTTGGCATTGAGCATGGTGAACTTGGGCCACATGTCCGGCTGCTCCAGGACATGTCATTCTTTTGGCAACGCTTTGGGGAGCTGTATGTGCAGCAGAAAGCTTGTGTCAGCAATATATGCTGACATATTCCACATTTCTTTTCATTCTTCTCAGATTTTTTATTTATTTATTCATTCATTTATTAATTTATTTAGTTTCAAAAAGCATAATGATATGACTGACCATTAAGCAACAACAAACAGTACAAACTGTTCTAACAACTATCCCACCCATATAAACACAAGCATGGGAAAGCTAACAGCCCCTTAGGTGCAGATAACCCACAAGGCTCTCGTAGTGAACTTCAAATCATTCACTCCTCCTTTGGGGATCAACTTAGAAATGCAATATTTGTGTCTTGCTGAAGAGGAGCCAGAACAGACAGAGAGGAAGCGATGGGCTCCAGTAACCTGACTCCTCATATCTTCAGATTTTATTGTTTTTTGAGTTCAAGTCTTCTTTTGGGGGGCTTAACACCCTGTTGGTTCCACTGTTATATGAAAACAGATGTATATCATTACACAAATAAAACACACAAAAAATTGTTTACTTTATTGCATTAGCATTCAGTAAATAATTGAAAGGGCCTGATGGAATAGACGAGGATGTGTTGTTTTTACAGTGTGGCAGGTGTGCACTGTGTGGTGCAGCAGATAGTCACTGAGTAGAGTACAGTAGAGGGAGGTGTGGAGCGGGCCTGCTGTGGTGAAAGCAAACAGAAAAATCCCGCAGTGTGTTGGTATGGAGGGGAGGGGAGGAGTGTAAAATTCAGCAGAATGAGGAGCATAGCCCCAGGCTCAGCACTCCTGCTCACACTACTACTGCTACCACATGACCCACATCAGAGGGAGACAGAGGGAGGGGTGGAATGAATGATGAATGTGCAGCAGATTAATTGCTTGATCTCATGTGCTCCCATGTGCTGCTGAAATCTATTGAAAGTCACTGGGCACGTTTACTACGAGAACAAGAAACCAAATTTATTCAGAAAGACAAGGACTTACTCACAAGGACTTTTCTATTTTCAGTAAAACAGCTCCTTTTAGTGCTTGACTGACAACTAGTGGCCAAGTTGTGTAGTTACAATTACTGAATGCTAACACTGTCATAGCCCATAGAGTGAAAGGCTTGGCAGGTCTTATCATTTTGGTCCCTGATTTGGATCGTGGTACCAAGCAGATGATCTCCAATCAACATCAAAAAAGCTGATGGCGGGAAAATATGGGACTACTTTCACAGACGATTTCCAAAATATGGGCACACATGGACGACTTCTGGCCATCCGCTTTTTTGAAGTTGATTGGAAATCCTCTGGGTTCCCCAGTTTTATTCATGGATGACCACACCTTGCTAGAACAACCAGCATAGTTGATCACCAGCAAAACCAGTATATGTTGTGATAATGCTGGGTGACCAGCTAGACCAGCAGTAGACCTGCTTAAACCAGTTCAGAGCAGAATGAAATGCATGCTGATCTATTCAGTTTTTTTCAGCAGGGCAGCTCGACAAAGCACTACGCAATGTCTGTCCTGTTCTGAAACATCTAATTACCAAATCCTACATTGGATAAGAGAATGGAAATAACCAACCTGTGCTGAATTGCAGACTTTAAGTGCATGGTCGCTGTATCAGCACTAAATATAGAGAGGATAAAGTCTAATCACTGTCAAAAATCTGCATTGAATATCCTAGCAACCCATGCTGTTGACATGGAAATAGAGAAGCATTGCTCCTGCACTATAACTTTATAACACAAACTCGCTGTGCACTTTATTAAATATAGCTCCCTGTTTCTAAAGCCAGTGTCCATTTTATCAGCTCCACTTACCATATAGGTACACTATGTAGCTCTACAATTACAGACTGTGGTCCATCTGTTTCTCTGGGTATTTGGTTAACCCACTTTCATGCTATTCTCCAATGGTCAAGACCCCTAAAGGGCCACCACAGTATAATTTGGGTGGTGGATCATTCTCTGCATTGCAGTGTGTTGTGCTGGTGAGTAGATCAGACAACAGTGCTGCTGGAGATTTTAAACACTATGTCTATTCCCTGTCCACTCTATTAGGTGTCTCTACCTTGTAGACATAAAGTCAGAGACAGTAGTTCATCTGTTGCTGCACAGTTTGTGTTGGCTGTCTGGTCTTTTATCAGTGGTCACAGGATGCTGCCCACAGGACGCAGTGTCAGTCCAGCAGTGACACTAGAGTGTTTAAAAATTCCAGCAGCACTGCTATGTCTGATCCACTTGCACCAGCACAACACACACTAACAGACCACAACATCAGAGTCACTGCAGCGCTAAGAATGATCCACCACCCAAATAGTACCTGTTCTGTGGTGGTCCTATGGGGGTACTGATCAGAAACAGAGTAAAAGAGGGCTAACAGAGTACACACAGAATCAGATAAACTACAGTCTGTAATTGTAGAACTACAAATTGCTCCTATATAGTAAGCGGAGCTGATAAAATGAACAAGGACTGTAGAAACAAGGAGGTGGTTTATGTTATGGCTGATTAGTGTAAGTAGCTCACAGCTTACTATAAAGTTGTGAAACTTTGTCAGAGGTGTCTGGGCCTAGTTACAGTTACTAAGCTAGACTTGATCATGGATTTTGTATCAGTTGTTGCTGTTTAGCTAAACACAAGTTCATGTGGCAGTTATAGCAGCTTTATTTAAGTTCAAACTAATCATCTGTGATCGACACCCATTTATTACTGAAATGGTTTTACAATAATCATTTTAGTAAATGTGAAGACAATGACACTTTCTCCTTTTTTATTTTATTTATTTTTACTTTGGACTAATAATAACTGTATGTGTGTCAATAACATGACACTTATTTTCGATTTACAGAGAAAATTCTTTAAAAAGAATGAAATGGTGAAGTAGTGCTGTTTTCCAACAGTCAGTGTAGTATAATAAAAAAAAACATACTGTTGTTGCATAATAATGAAAACTGTGTGATAGTAAATAGTATCATAAAACAGACCCTCACTGTTCTAGGTGCAAGAGTGTAGAATTAGCATGGGCTGAAGTGACGTGTCCTCACCAATATCCAGCTATTACTAAACTGTTCGCACCAATAATTTGATCCCCTCAGAAAAAAGACCCCGATCTGTCAACGTCTCATTAATCTAGAGGTGCAGAAAGGGTTAAATTATGTTTTCTACTCGAGTCACATGGTCAGTGTGATTGGCTGTGTCCATCCCTGCTGTCACGTGAGACTCGTGAGTAGCTACGTTTGGTTGTAAGCAGAGCCAAAACTGTGCAGTGTGAGTGACACATGGATGTGAAAAGCGAGAGAGGATGGCAGCAAAAAAAACTATATATATTTTTTAAAGAAACGTGTAAGTCACTTAAAGTCTAGTTCACTAATAAAATGGGTCCATCATAATAACGTTAATGGCAACACACGGTTTTGGCACACAGCATACAGCAGACTACCATTGTAGCTTGTAGTCTGTAGCTATGAATAAGCAGTGTTCCTACTTTTATTAATTCTAATCTATTATAGATGCCAGACTTAAAAAAGACTTAAATTTGATGAAGTCGGGCAGGTGTCTAAAGAGTTTAATGCATAAAATCATA